>CAWUFW010004154.1:0-600000 GCA_963921515.1 Calotriton arnoldi
ACAGAACAAAGACCACTACGCATTCAACCACATCTACAGCTGTTGTGAGTGGTTAAAATATCATGCATTCACTCAACTCTCATTCAAACCCCTACTGCTTCAAGGGAATTTCCCATGTGGTTCTCGTAGGCGACTGCTCCCGGTTCCTCCCGATGTGGAAACGAGGAGGAAGAGATCGCGCCGATATATAGTGTGTGTGACCTCTCACGCTAATTGATGTCAAACGGTTCACAGGTGATGTTGAATATCATCAGGTGTATGGTTTCCTGTGTCCCAAAAGAGAGGCCTGGCTGGCCCATGGCGTCCAAGTGCACATGCTCAGAGTGAGTTATGACTAGGGCTATGGAAGTCTTTAATCAGGTGCGTGACTCTCCTATGTCCTCCGTGCGAATGCCTGACCTCGAAGATTGGCTGTGTTCGCGTGATGCTCTATGATGTAAAAGTCCAGCGAGCACGGAGAATTAGGCATGCACTGGCCTGTATTAAATGCATGCGAGTGCCTAATAAGGGAATGGCTGGTGTCCGCGCATGCTCAATGTGGCGGGACTATGGCGCATGAGAAATCTTAAAGTTGCGCTTGATGAGCATCAGCTGATCAAGGCCGGGAGTTGGGGCTACAGTTGCAAGTGTCTCGCGCCTGTTAAAATAGCACTTGCCTGTGTAAACGCACACGGGTGCCTGAAATAGAAAAATGGCTGGTGTCCGCACACGCTCATTCCGGTGGATAGTGGCGCGCAGAGGAAAAGGAGGATGTTACTCTGATGTATCAAGTGGCTAAGGGCAAGTGGACTGAGAAAGTGGCAGGCGGCTGCGCATGCTCAATTTTTGGCAGAGGAAGGCGCGTGGAAATGAAAAAAGAGTCCATTACTGTATCAGCTATTCAGGGGCTATGTTTGCAGCGTGGAATGATGTCACCATGTTGACAGTTACGCCTTCCAATAACAACTATATAGGGGCCCTAATACAAAATGAAAAGGGACATAATAAAAGGAGGATGGAGAGCATATGATGTGCAAAACAAAAAGCCACTATTTGTAACACATTTATCCTAATGAATTGTCTGTGCGTCTAGGGACTAAACCCTGAAATTCGTAGTCAGCCATGGTCATTGTGGGATTCGAATGAGGATCGGCTGGAAGGTGTTTGGGACCGGCTTAGACCCCATTGCCACAATAATGTTCAAAATGTGCTTTGCAGCCATGGACCCCAGCTACTATGTTCTTTTGGTCACTGTGATGATGGGGTGTTAGACCCCATTGCCACAGTGGTCATGGTCTGCTTGGCATTGTGGAGGCCAATACATTTATGTGTGACACGTGGATAGGGGGGTCACATTGTACGAACTCAACGCCATGTCTCAGTGTTGTGGCATTTGACACAGACCACACACGCTTGTCATGGTGCTGGGGGGATGTGGCCTCTTTCTAGGGACACATTCCTTATGTTGGGAGCATGCTGGTTGTAGCCATGCATTACCCGTCCCATGAGTAGGGGTGGTGTGGGTGGTAGGGCATCCAGCACCCATGAGTAGGGGTGGTGGTAGTGGTGGGCATCCATCCCCCTATGAGTGGGGATGGTAGTGGTGGACAGGCATCCAGGCCCCCATGAGTAGGGGTGGTGGGTAGTGGCAGGCATCCAGCCCCCAGTGAGTAGGGGTGGTGTTAGTGGTAGGGCATCCATCCCCCAAGTGAGTGGGGATGGTAGTAGTGATCAGGCATCCAGGCCCCCATGAGTAGGGGAAGGGTGGTAGTGGTAGGCATCCATCCCCCTATGAGGGGGATGGTAGTGAATGGCAGGCATCCAGAACTCCCAAGGAGTAGGGGTGGTGGTAGTGGTAGGCATCCATCCCCCTATGAGTGGGTGATGGTAGTAGTGACAGGCATCCAGGCCCCACCATGAGTAGGGGTGGTGGTAGTGATAGGCATCCATCCCCCCTATGGGTGGGGATGGTAGTAGTGGCAGGCGATCTCAGCCCCCATGAGTAGGGGTGGTGGTAGTGGGTAGGCATCCATCCCCCTATGAGTGGGGATGGTAGTAGTGACAGGCATCCAGGCCCCCATGAGTAGGGTGGTGGTAGTGGTAGGCATCCATCCTCTAGAGTAGGGGTGGTGGGTAGTGGTAGGCATCCAGGCCCCCATGAGTAGGGGTGGTGGTAGTGGTAGACATCCATCCCCCATGAGAGTGGGGATGGTAGCAGTGACAGGCATCCAGGCCCCATGAGTAGGGGTGGTGGTAGTAGGTGCATCCATCTCCCACGTAAGGAGGTGGTAGTGGTGGTAGGCATCCAGCCCCTCATGAGTAGGGGTGGTGGTAGTGGTAGGCATCCATCCTATGAGTGGGGATGGTAGAGTGACAGGCATCCAGGCCCCCCATGAGTAGGGGCGGTAGTGGTGGGCAATCCATCCCCCTATGGGTGGGGGGATGGTAGTGTAGTGGCAGGGGCATCCCAGCCTCCACGATGAGTAGGGGTGGTGGTGGTGGTAGGCATCCATCCCCTCCCTAGGAGTAGGGGTGGTGGTAGTGGTAGGCATCCAGGCCCCTGAGTAGGGGTGGTGGTAGTGGTAGGCATCCGATCCCCCATGAGTGGGGATGGTAGTAGTGGCAGGCATCCAGCCCCCATGAGTAGGGGTGGTGGTAGTGGTAGGCATCCATCCCCCTATGAGTGGGGATGGTAGTAAAGTGACGTGCATCCAGGCCCCCACGGAGTAGGAGTGGTGGTAGTGGTGGATCCATCCCCCATGGGTGGGGGATGGTAGTAGTGACAGGCATCCAGGCCCCCTGAGTAGGGGTGGTGGGCAGTGGTGGGCATCCAGGCCCCCTATGTGAGTAGGGGGTGGTGGTAGTGGTAGGCATCCATCCCCCATGGGGTGTGTGTATGGCACTGGTGATAGCCATCCCGCCCTATGTGGTTCTGCTGTTACTAGTGTACGTCATTTCTGCATCCCTTTGGGCTGTGTGTGTGACATACTCGGCACGTGTCGCTTGCTTGTGCTGTGGGTGTTTGACCTACCGCCTGCGCCTGCACGCATCCTGCACCGGTCCCGGCAACAGATGCAGAGTACTGGCAGTGACCCATGCCGATGGGATTCCATGGCTGGTCTGGCCTCGCTCGGGCCGTGTCGGCTTCGACTCGCACTGCCGCTGGCTTGTCTCGCCTCTGTAGCCTCGGGATCGTCCTTGGTGGCGCGGACTCGAGCTTATGCACAGCCTCTCCCGGATGCCTGGACGTGCCGGACGTAGCGACGTGCCCGGGCGCGTACGGGAAGGCGCAGATCGCAGTAGTCCGGCCGGAAGGTGCTGATGTGGTCGGTCTCCAGTGCCACTCGATTCGGCGGTCCACGGATCCGAGCTCGGCGTGGGAACAGGAGCTGAAACGGGTAGGCACGCCGCCCGGAATCTCTGTGCTGTTATGCTCATCGCACTTGCTCGCTCAGGACGACCTGTTCTAATCCGGTCGGAAACACGCGCTCAGCTTGGTTTTTTTCCGACGAATACTGCCAGGTGCGCTTCCGGCCGAGATCGTGAACCTGACTTCTCAGGTGTAGGGGAAGAGTAGAAGTAGGTGGAGCATTCTCTAGTATGGTAGACTCAAGAGTATGTATAAGTCTAGTATGCCAAGAGTCCCCTCTCTAGGGATCTAGTCAGCTCCATACCCTGAGAATGAGAGAGGTGGGAATCTCCCGCCGGATCTTGGAACTCTGGGTCACCCGCCGAAGGGAGCTGCGTAGAACACTGGAAGCTGGATTCGCCTTGCGTGCAGGTGAATGACAGCTTTCCTCAGTGCGTCAGGCCGGGATAGGGGCTCCTCTGGCAGTCTGAGGTCTCCTCTAACTTGGCTTGGTCAAGGGAAGGCATATTTATACCTGGGTAGGTGCCGAGGAATGTTAGCATTGACGTGAAGTCGGACATAGAAGACGTGCCAGGGAATGAACCCCTAAGGTATAATGGTTCATAACATAACAGATGAGCCTCTGGAGAAACCAAGAAGTCCTGTGCTAGGGGAACTCCGGCTTGAGTGGTCTGGTTTCTAAGAACTCGTTGTGACGTTAGGGTGGACGGTGATGCCGGTGACCATGCCTGTATTTGGAGTGCACGGTTAATGCCTGGGCTAAGTGACAGGGATTCTATGTCACTAGGTATGGCAAGGGCACTACCAGCTCTATATATGGACATGATTCAGGAAAATTCCTATATACGGACCCCCAAAGCGGAATACAACAGCATCAGGGGTGAATAAAGGACTGGCATGCTCCATTCTTACCTGTTAAACCACTAACGCAACAGGCCGATCAGCTAATCACCCAACCAGCCCAACTGCCGGGCCGACTGGCAAGTTCTCACCAGCCTGCCAATCCATCAGCTATTCATCCACCGGCCCACCCAGCCACTTCTATTGTTACAGGTATTACCTGCCACAGAGACTGTCCACCAGCCCACCAGCACAGTACAGGCACAGTAACAGCGCAGCGACTCAGCCTCAACAATGTGATCCGCCAGCAAGCTAGCGGCAGGCATTTTGGCCTGTGGTGGTAGGTAACACCCAGGTGCTGCAGAGGCGGCCAAGTCTTAGATCTTTAGTGCAGCTTGTGGCCCTTGGTTCGCAGCAGCTTACTAACTACCAGCGGCTTTTGTTTAAGCATTTCCCCACAGCACCATCAGTTTTCCTGTCCCTCACTCCTCTTACTTTCTCTCTCTGCTCCGTTGGATCTGCTTTGTGTGAACACAGTCACAGCTTGGCTTTCCTCTGTCACCTTGTCACCCTAATTTCAGCTGCCCAGGGAGAGAGGATTTGCGGTCTGAAAATGTTGTGGAGTGCCGCAGGAGTAGCTGGTCACACTTGTGGAGCTTCTCAGACAGGATCACAGTCTTGCCGGGAGCCGGTGGGTCCCGAGCCTCACTGGCTCTCGGTTTTGGCCTTGGTGGCAAGGCAGGAGAAAGTGGGCCAATGTGGCTTGCAGTGTGCTCAGGTGGACAAGCTGCAGAATGATCTGCACTGGCTCGATGATAGCCTGGGGTGCTCCAGGATCCTCGTGAAATTCACTGGCCTACTTACCACCTAGTCAATCCACAATCTTATTAGCTCCTAGCCTTTTAACTTTGAGCACCCAGACAGGGCTCCAGGAGTATTGGTGGCACGAAGAGGAACCCAACTTGACATCAATATTTCATCATAACAGGATTTGAGGGGCAAGAAGTATTCATATGCTGTCTACATCGGCTGACAATACATGTACCGCCGGACCTGATTTATATAGCTCTTGTGTGCTTAGCTAGTATCTGGTCTTATACCGTGCACTGTCCACTTTAGGTGAGATAAAGCAGGATACAGGAGGTCATACAGTAAGGTTACATTTTATCACCCCTTTGTGGCTATTGGAGGTCTTATCGAACCCATACCATACCATATCAGTAGGCAATATTAACAGGGCTGTGATGGTCAGACGGCTCTATTGGGGAAGCAATAAGTGATATCTGCAAGGGATTAGTTGGATAAAGTGATGAGATCAGGCGGGAGTCGAGGGGCTCATTGGACAAAAATTGCAGGGATAAAAATCAAATGAAAAAAATAAAGGTACCAACGTGTGCCAGCAGCAATGGGGGAGTTATGGGAGCCTGGGCTCATAGGGGACACTCCCTTGCAGGAATCAACAAGCGCTGCTCCATTTTTTCAAGAAAGTCAAAGCCACTGACTTTAAGGAAATCTGCTGGCTGACATCGGCGCTTCCCTCCTTGTCAATAAAAAGCAAAATCTACAGTAAGCCAACCCAGGATAACTGAATTAGCTTTAGCCGTCAGTCCCTGGCCAATGGGGAGTGGCTATTAATACGCAAGTCATTGGATAATCTGTAGGTCTCCAATAGGTCCACGCACTGGCCAACTCTCTGAACCCTTAAAATTAGGTCCATCCAGATGAATCCAGTGGGTAGTCAACACCTCCAGCGGATGGAGGCTTATCCTGTGCTGTGTCATCTTGTCTCAGGAACACTCCTGGCACAGTCTAGCACCAATAATGCGAACAGTGCTAATAGTGAGAAGTACTGGGGGCGAATGCAAAGGGATGCCTACGGTCTTCTAGGATGCTGATGGAAATCCACAGCCTCATTTTTTACATGTTACTTATGAAGAAGCTCCGAACTTTATCAAGACTAAGTTTATTATGGGGCTTGTTAATCGAGTCCTTGAAAACAACTTCCTTTTTCAAACATGTATGTCGATAAGGGTGAGGGTTCCTCTCATAGATTTCAACTTATTGTGAGCCAATGTAGACTCCATGTGTTGGCAAATGCTTTTCAGTGACTCATTTGCCCCAAAGCTTCCTCTCTGTTAACATCTCCCAAATGGCAGGCTATTTTCCGCTCAGAGAGGCATGCAGTTGAAACACCTCGGTACATAGAAAGAAGGGCTCCGGATTATGGGAGCCCGTGAACATCACAACTTTTATGTTGAAGTAGGTAGGGGATAACCACTCTGTGTTTAACATTAGCCCAGACGATGAGGCAGATCCCTGTTCTATCATATAGGCCTTCTCTAGTCTTACCAAGTCCATCAAGTTAGCACTTAATAGGACCCATACATCATCTGTAGGGAAGCAGAGGGGGTGGTTTGATAAAGAGCGCTTACACGTCACAAAACCTCATGAACGCCGGCCTCAAAAAACAAATCGGGACCCGCAGGAAGTGGTGATGTGTAGGACAGCATATCGTATGGCAATCAAGAACAGGAAAGACTCTGTAGAAAGTGAAAGCATGGGAGGACTGGGCTAGCTTTAAAAAAGATCTTAAGGCATTCTGGGGTTTCGTGAATTGGCCGCTTTAAAGGAGACCGATGAGCCCTCCATTGAAAATGCATATACCAGGGCAGAGTGGGCATCCATCTTTGGGCTATTTACACTGCAGAGCCAGGGGAGGAGGCGAGTAAACATAAGGGGGTGGGGGCTTTTCCCCTCTGATCATCGTGTAGGTACAAAGGGGCGACTTTCAGCCCAAACACCTCCCTACCCTCGAGGAAGTGTCAGAGGCCATTAGATCTAGTCTGAGTGGCAAAGCTCCTGGCCCTGATGGGGTTCCCATGAACTTATTTAAGAGCCAGCCTGAACTTTGGATCCCATTGGTAACAAATGCCCCACGGGTGGCAGGTCTTTCCTGTAAACTCCCACATGGTCGGAGCTTCTATCATCGTCCCCATATTCAAAAAAGGGGACCGTGGGGGATGTGAGTTGTTACCACCTCACCTCTCCGGGACTCAAGGCGTGAAGATCTTGGATCATGTCTTACTGTCACATCTAGAGGCCTGGGCTGAGGAGACCACAGCTCTTCAGAGTATCCAGTATGGGTTTAGGAGGGGGCTTGGCACGGAAGACCAGTGCCTCAACCGCTCCCTCTTGCTGGGTACATACACGGTCGCTAAAGGGCTCTCATTTCTTGGGTTTATGGACGTGTCCAGTGCCTTCGATCGCATCTCTCATAGTAAGGTGTGGCTGTGGCTGGGATTATGGGAAGAACATGGTGCGGACAGAACCATTATAAATCCCATTAGAAAATTGTACCATGATTCCAGTGCTTCAGTCAGTCGCTGGGGGTGGGGAATGCGCAGCATCGTTTGGTGTCTACAGGCGAGTCAGGCAAGGCGTGACTTGCACCTCTTTACCCCATAAGTTGGGGAAGGGTTGGTGTTAAAGTGTAGGACATGCCCAAGATTGGACAGCATCTTATACCATCTCTGCTGTTTGCAGATGACGCTGTCCTAATTGGCCGAACCCACAGGGCATTCATTACAGCTTTATTAGATCAGTTCTCAGCCTTTATGGAAGGGTTAGAACTGAAGCTCAATGTAAGTAAAACTCTTGTCATGTCCCTGCAGCTTCTTAAACACATTGATAAACCTAAATTATATTTGCATTCTCACCCTGTTCAATACTGATTAATTTTAGTTACTTTGGTGTGACTTTTAATAACAAAGTGTCATGGTTTTTGCAGCAGGAGATCATAAATAGTCAGTTTGCCAGGAGTATTAACTCCCTCTTGCTTTGGCAGCAAAATTGGGCAAACGATCTGCCCTGCCAGATGTTAACAATTATCAGGCTGAATGTCAAAGTGTTAGTGCTATAGGGCTGGGATTTGGGAATTAACAATGCAAATCAAGGTACAGGTCACGCGGAAAATAGTTTGCTATGTCATCTACTTTCATTACCCCAATGTGTGGCTATTTTTATTTGCCTTCAAGTGATGGGGATATTACCTTTGAAGGATAAAATTTGGACTCGAATTACTCATCGTTTCTGGACTAATGAGGCACTGGCCCCAAACAAAGCGATAATTGTATACTGCCTGTCCCTGACCAAGGCCTGAAATTCCTTGCCTGAGGGCAGAAGGGGACATGGCATCAACCCTGCCCAGACCTAATTTCTTTGAAAACCCAATAATTTTATCCTCCATAAGTAAAGGTCACTGAGGGATAGTTGTTATGCAATGCATGAAGTTGAAAGGTTGTACAAAGTTAAAATTCTGCCATCTGGTATTTAATATATTTTGTTGGCCCCGGCTGATGGTCCACAACCATTTCTGCTACTTAATGCCCAGTCCCACCAGAATTTTGTTTTTACTGAGGTCTGGATTAAACCTGTTTCATAGGCTTGTGACCTTCCCTCATTGTAAAATTGGAAGCGTATTTTGGCCCCATGTCCTTGTGACCAAGTGCCTGCACACAGCACATTACATTTAATGCTTTTATGTAGATTTGACTCTAAACCTAGGTCTTGCACTATTAAACATCTTTTGAACAAACTTTTTATTAGACATTGCACACAGGCACTTTTTTCTCTCCAACGCTTAGCAACTGCTGAAATAATAGCGACTGTTTTCAGCTCTCTTAGGCTTGTGTTGAAGATCAGAAAGACCCTTGAGTGTGATTATAATTGAACAAGTCTGGGCTCTTATAAGGCCGGGTGAGGCCTTGTATTGGTGATGCCTTTAATGTGTGGGATCATAAGTCTACCTAGACACAATCAGAAATCTCAGACAGAGATTGACAATGGCAGACATTTACTGGGCAAAACCTATATGTAGATTTTTATAGCTAAATCCCGTGCACACATACATAGTTAAAACAAGAAATACAAGTGTCATTCAAAGCAAATTGTACAGAATTCTTGGGTGATGTCGTAATTTCTTTATTCTGATAGGCAAACGCAACCAGCCGTACCACGTGTTTCGTCAGGGAAAGTAGTCCCACGACCATCTCCAGAAAAAGGGAGACAAAAACCTCTCTGAAATGAAGGGTCACTGTGTACACCTACTAAAGTTGAGGTTCAAGATGGCGTCTCCAGCGTTATGCCTTTCGGTCAACCTAGAACCTGTCAAAAGAGCAAGGTCGTAAACGCTCAGTTAACCCTTTTCACAGGAGGCTCGGAGCCCACAATCTCCGAATTAGCTGAGGTTAACTCCTACGAATGGAGTTCCTTCCTTAGTTGACCTTGATAGAGTGACAACTCCGACCACTAAACCCGATTGTGGTTTCTCTTATATTTTCAGACGGATATGGTGAACACACACACGTGATCCAGCCTTGACTTTACCTAAGTCCGACCAATAGGTGAATTATCTTTGCTCATAGACTATGTAAGTTATACTTGATCTTCTGCATCCACTTGAAATAACACGTTACTTTGTTTTTATCGTCTCTCTTTCCTGACGCCACTTTATAATATATATTTTCAGAGGGATATCAAACTGGTTTTCACTTGCACCTACTGGCGGTTCCGGCCGTTGTCGCTAACCTATTAAAGGTGAGATTCTAGTCTGTCCGCAGCACACTATGATAGTTGACCGTTACCTGACAACTGTTTCAGCATGGCGAGTTTTAGACCTCTTTTGTTTCACTTCCTGTAGATTATCACAGGACACTCGCTTGCGTATTTTGACCCCGATTGAGTTCTGGCTGAGTTGGAAGTATCACTGGCATTCCGGTGAGGGAAACTTATTTCCATCTTTTCAAAATCTTACTCACCCTTTTCAAAGCTCCATCCTATTGTATTCTTGTCCATTGGTCTACAGATCACGCAACACTGCTGATCCACTTCTCAGGTAGTGCCTCGAATTTGTATCTTGTTCACCCACACCATTTAATTTCCATGTTCTTACCTTTTCTTCTCACACCTCACAGATGCCCTACTTTTAATTATCTTGGAATCCATTATATATCTTGTACTGCGAGCCCTACCGGGTTGGAATTATCACCGCCTAGGGGTAAGAGATAGCACCAACTTTACACTACTACCTTGTGATTACTTAATGCCCCTCATTTCTGTAATACATCATTTTTTCACCTATGCGCCCTTGATTTTGTTTTTCCCCCATTCTTTTACCTTTCAGACATCACAGTTTTCTGGCAACTTCCTTCAGGTACTTTGGTTTCACGGGATTTTTGTCTCTTAATAAACCTCAATTGTCTCAGTCTCCTAGACTCCTTTCCCCGCCAAATATCTTTTGTTGCCTCATGCTTGATCTTGATTTTTACTATTCAATGTATAGTTCTGAACCCCTCATTTAAGGGTTTTCTCTGTAGCTGCTTCACAATATAACCAGCTCCAATTGTTTTCTCCTGTTCGTCTTTAGCCATTTGTGTTCGAATTTTGGTCAGGTGTGTGTACCATAATTTCACATGTATTTATATAATAGGCACTTATGTATTAATGATGTTAGACCTGACATGCTCACGGGTACCCCCATACAAGTTCACTGTTCGGGTTCTTTTTTGCATCAGGGTTTCCACGCGTTTCTGGGTACGCTCACGTATGTAGTTTGGAGAACATGTGCTCTCCAGTTACTGTCACTCCATACCTTGTTTACAGACCATCATTTGTATCATTCCCAGCCCTGAAGAGTCGTGGGACTACTTTTCCCTGACGAAACACGTGTCGGCTGGTTGCGTTTCCATCAGAATAAAGAAATTGATCAACAATCACCCAAGAATTCTGTACAATTTGCTTTGAATGACACTTGTATTTTTGTTTTAACTATGTATGTGTGCACGGGATTTAGCTATACTTGTTGGCTGTAGGGTTTCCTACACACACTCAAGGGGTTACAAGGTCTCCCCTTCTCAGGTAGCACCATACGCACTATTGCGACTCATATACACTGACGTGAATCTGTTGAGCGCCATTACTTCCTATACACTAAAACCCTGAACCTCTATATGTGGATTTTGATAGCGAGAAGATAATCACTGGATTAGTTAATGGTACAAAATCTATGAGAACTTTGTCACCCAGGATTCAAGTTTAACAGGGCAGACAGGGGTAAGACTCTGAGGTGCAAAAATTAAAATCCAGATCCAGTCACCCTTGGCTGGAGACGCATTAACCTGCCAGCTAATCGGAGATTGTGGGCTCCGAGCCTCCTGTGAAAAGGGTTAACTGAGCGTGCTACGACCCTTGCTCTTTTGACAGGTTCTAGGTTGACCGACGGCATAACGCTGAGACGCCATCTTGAACCTCAACTTTAGTAGGTGTAATAGCTGACCCTTCATTTCAGAGAGGTTTTTGTCTCCTTTTTCTGAGATGGTCATTACTCCATTGTGTATTCCTGTGCAGGTGGGCTTCTAACTGAATTTGTACTTTTTGATCATGCAAATCCGAAATTGTATTTCCAGATCATGTAGTTTGGTGATTGTGGGAGTGGGCTGCGTGTACATTGGTTTTTCCGATTTAATTTTAACTAAGTGCACTGTTTTAACTTTCGATGATATGTTGGTATTGTAATGCATTTTATTGTACTTTAATGGTATATTATTTATTCCGAATAAAGTTTTTTTGATTGATTGAATCCTTTTCTCCAGCTTGAGGCCCATCTCTCGAGTTAGTAAGTCAACGCTTATGTATCTGTGCAGTTTAAGATGTCAAACAAATATTGCAGTTACACAATTATAAATACCAATCACACGAATCACTCCGTATAACGATAGGCATAAAGGCTCTATAGCAAAATGCTACTTAGAAATACAATTTGACCTACTTAGTACTGTCTCAGAATACCTAGAATCTAGTAATCCTCAAACCTAGGCAATAGTAAACAGTACTCAATAAAAAATAAACTACTAATTAGAAAGCTCAGTTCTTAACATTAAACCTGGATTTTATTCAAACTTTTGTAGCCTGAGCAGCTAGCTATAAAACAGTATCTAAGTGGCATCTCTGACACCTTTTATTCTGCTATTGTTTTCTCCCTTCTGCTGACTTGGTTAGTAAATACAGAAGGCCTAGTTCTTATTCAATTAGTAACATAAATAGCAGCTGAATGTGAACCAATATATCTAATTTGCAGCAGCTTTTGTTGTTTAAAAACTTTTCACATTTTATTGCAAAACTGCTGTGCTTCTCTTGCAAAAGTTAGGGCGTTGTTTCTACTTTGCTAAAGACGAATATTGTGTTCTTTAAACTTGAGGCTACCAGCCACGTTGGGAAAACACGCATAAAAGTCCCATTAGTTGACAGAATAAATCAGTAGGTTTTTCTTTCCACTTCAATGTAGAAGGTAAGCACTCCATTCCTGCAGCTAGATTAGTTTTTCTAAAGTATAGAAAACAAGCACTGGCAAAGCCACTAGATCTGGCCTTGGCATGCAGATGCATTAATTACTTTTATTGTAAGCATCGTGCAATGTTAATTATAAGAATCATTTACTGCGTGGCTGTTTTACAAGTGATGTTAAAAAAGCCTTTTATTTGTGGCATGCCTTTTACCATTATTTTTATGAAGGTGACAAGAAGAAGTTACTATTACACACAAAGTACTCCCTAATTGTTACCCGGGAGACCGGACAACCTAGATAATTTTAAACTGAGTAATGATGGTGGAGTGTCCCTTCATAAAGCTATGATAGATCTTCACCTACGGGTGAGGAAGGAGGCAACTCCTTTTGTTTTATGTTCCTCACACACCCTAGTGGTGTCATGCTTTCACTCGGACACCTGACGCCTAAAAGTCAGGTGGGCTCAACCATATCTCAGGGAGCGCTTAAGAGATATTTTTTGGGGTCAGAGGGGGATAAAGATTAAAATCCTCTGTCAGATCCTGGATTTCTTTATTGTTGGATCTGGCAGGGATATTAAAAGATAAAGAAATAGGGTCCGGTGGGATATTATGGTCCTAGGACCCTACTGTCAACATGTTTCAGTCCACCAGTGCCCCATAAAGGGTGCTGGACTTTCTTCAGGACAAGCTCAGCCCCCTGGAAACAAAAATAGGTGAAGGGAATTGCCCTTATACTCAATGTAGTAAGGGCAGATAGCTGTCCTATCTTAGAACCAACCTTGGTATGTCGTCACTCCATCTGTAGAACGACATAAACAACAAAATAAACCACCATAGTATCATGTACTCATAGTCTGCTGGATTGTGTACCATGCCCTTGTGCCGAAAAACTCGTGAATAACCATTTTAATGGTGACACAGTCATGTACTGTACTTTTGACTCCAGTGCGTGTTACTCGCTCATTAGCGTGTCTCTTTGAACACTCATGTCTGTGTTATACCCGTGTGGTGGCGACAATTTGCCGCATCCTATCCTCTTGCATTGCACTAGTGCGTGAGAAATAGGCTAAAACTCTTGTGCCAACCACTCTCATGCTCTCCTGCCAATAAAACATCGCCACTTCAATCACTCCTTCATAACACACCACAGTTACTCCTTACCCCAACTTGGGAGAGGTTCCACTGCCGCTGGACCTCACTCTTGGTGTGAGCCCTGTAGTCAAACCCTGGAGTTGATATAGTGCACTAGGTTGCACAGGGTGTAAAGACATTTTTACGTGCCATGTCAAAAATTGGCACTACGCAATCAATGAACAAAACGGAAAAGGAAAGAAAAGAAAAGAAAAACCGTGAGTTAGAAATCTGGGCCGCCCCGGGCTGGATTGTGGCGGTAACGCGTCAGTCCATACCTGCATCGAGATATTTTTACAGTGGGAGCATTGCACATCATCAAGGGTCCTACCTCGCTGCTCCAATCTACTCGTATGAGGTCCCAGCTGCTAGTGAGCCGCTAACCTGAACACCCCCTGCTTTTAAAAAGGAGAAACGTATTCGCACATCCGCGTTGGACGCCTCCTCTTCCGGTGCTGTGTGTTGACGTCACCACGCTAGACGGGCAGCTGTCACATAGGAGCAAACACGTGTTGCTCCCTTGTCTTAATAATCTTGGGAAATGTAGTTCCTAGTTACTCGTAAACCTAAACAATCATGGGTATTGTAGTTTTAGGTTAGAATCTCTACATGTACGGGCCACCGAAAACTTTATTAAGTCTGACACATGTCAGTTTCTTATACTGGAGAATAGAGCAATGGCAAATGAAATGTGAGCTAGTATATGTTAATACTAAATTCATTTGTATTAATGACTTTTCGATTCTTTTGTACACCTCAAGGCCTGTATACCCATAGACCCACGTGGTTCAAAGGGAACAAATTAAAGGATTTAACACCCTACAAATTATGTTATAGGGATAGATTTTATATACCCAGACAGTGGTGTATCTGTTATCCGTAGTAAAAGCTATATTACATATTTCATCACTTTCCGTGTAGGTGATTTTAACGGAAAACGGAGGACCTGTCAAACATAATCTTAGACTATATTATATTTATTTTTATTTTCATCATATTGCTTTGCATAAAAATAACAATAAAAATAAAAATAATAATAAAGTACTAACACAGTGATCCCGAGATAGAAACACCCGCAGAATTTGTAAGATTACGGGGTTAAGTCTGTGGATTGTCAGGTTGTGTTTGGGGGAATTCCTAATGTCGCACGCGTGGTGTGTAGTTAGGTGAATTATCTATTTTTTATTTAGTTGATTCCAAGGTATGAATCATTCAATCCTGTAAGGTGGGTTTTGAGCCTATACACCCACCGCTGTTCACGTTCTAATAGGATTCTTGTGATGTCACCCTCCCTTTCACCTTCTCGATCACTGTCCACCATAGTTCCATATCAGTGTTTCTTTTCAACGTAGTGGGCTGTCAGCTTTGTCGCTGTAATTGCGCGTCTTATAGTACTTCTTGTTCACTGATGCGAACCTTCACTTTCCTTCCTGTCATTCCCACATACATGAGATTGCATGGACACCTAATCAAGTAAATTACTTTCTCGCTGTTGCAATTAGTATGCGTACGCTGTTCCCATGCATGGTGCATGCCTAATCTACTTCCTTGGTGTGTTCGGTAAAGGGACACACCACGCAAGATCCACAGGGTAGTGACCTGTAACCGGTTTTGGTTCCAGAGTGTAAGTTGTTAATTTGTTTTGGTTTTATTTCGGAAATCTGTATGTATTAATGAGTCTCTTATGCTCCTATTTCTTTTAAACGAAACATCGGTTTCTCAAACTTGAGTTTGTTAGAGGTCAGGATAGCTCCACTTTTTGTTTATAATCTTCTTGATATCTTTGGAAGATGCATTAAACGTCCGTTACACAGATCAATTCTCTTTTTCCTCTTTAGGATTGGATTCCAAAGGGCCTCTCTTGGGGTGTTGCGAGATCGCTTCTGCTCGCGTTCTATAATCTTCCTAGGGTATTTTCTCTCCTCAATTTTTTTGACAGTATATCTGCCTCTACTTTGTAATCATTAAGATCAGCACAGTTCCTGCGTATACGTAAAAACTGCATCCCACCGGGAGGTTTCTTTGAGGGATCGTGGGTGAGCACTTCCAAAATGCAGCAGGCTATTTTTGTCAGTTGTTTTGGGTAGAGTGAGCTGTACAAAGCCCCTCTTTAGCACAAATGTTAACATCTAGGAAGGAAACTTGACTTTCATTATGGGTCATAGTGAACTTAAGGTGCGGATTAAGTTGGTTTTATCCAAACAAAGAAGTTGTTTAAGCGTGACAATGTCACCTTCCCAAATAATTAGGATGTCATCTATATAGCGCCCACCACTTTCTGATGTTATCAGAGTAGAGGTTAGGACGCTAGATATGTTGCTTCTTCTACCTGGCCCACGTACAAACACGCTATACTGGGCGCGAACGTGCTGCCCATCGAAGTGCCGTGGACCTGTAGAAACAGCTGTTCCTCAAACCTGAAAATTTTTCCAGTGAGAGCGAGGCGCATCAATGTAATCACCCAGCTTACTGGTGCATCCCAACTCCAATCCTCCTGCTCAAGAAGATTTTCTATGACCCTAATACTTCTTCCTGCGGAATGCTCTCGTGTAGAGAAGCTTCCACGCCTAGAGCACACCAAGATGTTATGGCAGGGATCATACGTAACATCAGTTAAGAAATTAAGAAGATGTTTAGTATCCTGTACATATGACCGAATACTGGTTACTAGAGGACGGAGGAACCAGTCAGTGTATTTCGAAAGGGTTCCAGAAGGGAACCAATCCCGGACACAATAGGTCGCCCAGGTGGTGGTATTCTGTCCCTTATGGATCTTCGGTATCGTGTAGAATACCAGTATCCGAGTGTCTTCTGGATTCAGAAAATCATGTTCTTTTTTGGTTATCCATTCTCGTGCCAGTGCTTCCGAGGTTATGTTACTTATTGTCCTCCTAAGCCGTGTTGTTGGATCTCTCATGATAGGTTTGTAATACTTAGTATCTGCCAGTAGATTCATACATGCTGTTCTGTACGCGGTGGAGCTTTGTATTACCGTTGCTCCCCTTGTCTGCTGGCTTTATGATGATATCTGTTCTCAGACTTAAAGATTTCAAAGCCTCTCTTTCTCTTTTGCTGAGATTATCAAACATGCCGGTCTTCATAGGTAAATCCTCAATCTCTTTTGATACACTTTCCTCCAAAAAGCTATAACTTCTGGCGGCATCACTGATGTAGGCGTGGAAAAAAGTCGATTTTCGACTTGAAGAGTGGTGTGATTTTGATCTTCTGTCTGTGATTCTTTATTTAGAAAGAATGTTTTTATTACGTATCTTCCGAAAGAAATCGCTCAATTCACAGCGTAGCTGGAACTTATCAAGGTATGCGGTTGGCACAAACCCAAGGCCCTTGTTCAGGACTATGGTTTCTTCAGTGCTCAAGTTGTAGTCTGTGAGATTGACTACTAATCCCGCATTGTGCTCGTTCCTGCTGTTGGCCCCTTCGTCATGCTGCGGGTGCTCACCGGTGCATTGCTGTCTTCCCATTGCACTTGCTTGTTGGAGTTGTTCCTTCTGCCAAAGAAGAAGAAGTTGTCATCAAACAAAGCACATTGCAGGTAGCTCCAATGTCACAATCTTACAAAACTCTTTACAGCATCAATTTTAAAAAGGAGATAGGAAATAAATCATCATCTAACTCGGCACCATGAAGAACAAACAAAATAAATATAATTTTTAAGCAGATGATATACAAAAAGAAAATTTAAAATGCACACTTTGTGACTAAAAAGAAAGGAACTACTTTAACTGAATGTAAACAATGTGCACACGCTTTACTAAGTCAGCCAAAAGAAGGGAGCCAATGGGGAAAAGTGGACTGACCCATTGCCCAAAGCTGTATGCCGTGGTGGGCAGAAACAAAATGTGATTGACACTTGAACAGACCAGTGGAGTAAGCCTACTAGTCAAAAGCCCCTCTATCTGTGTGTATATGTTATATTATTTTTTGGGGAAAACAATAGTCTTTAGAGTTCTCAAATACTAAAGCTAAATATCACAAGGAGACGGTGTCTCTGTGGATCCAGAATAATATGAAACCAAATACAAAATTGTTTACTTGGAAAAACACAGCTCATGTTCTACATGCTCAGTTCCGATACAAAGTGACTGTGGTCCAAGGTACTGTGATAAAGTAGACATCAGCACTACCATGCCATCAGCTAAATGTCTTGGGTCTAAAGTATTATTTGTTCCGCCACCATCTCGCCATTGTTTCTCCCTGAAATTTATAGTTGGTTGTCCTGGTATCCACAATCAACTTGCCTTTAGACACCTAGCAGAAAAACATCTTTTGGTTAAAGCGGACAAGCCATTATATTTTATGTCTAATAGGGCTTCCTTATGACTTTAGTTTCTTTTTCTCCTACTGATATTTTCATATCTTCGAGAATATATATGCAAGTGAAACTGTAGATTTTTTCAACATCACAGTGCATCCTTGATATGTTAATTATTTGATCTCTCTGGCCATGATGGACTTGGGTGGACATGGTCAACATTCCAATACCTGGTCTCATTTGTGAATAATTGGCTAAATCTGGATACTAGCTAGTTTTCCATGTTGCCAGCTTTGTATTGATGATCTGGTACAGTAGTGGGTCACACTATTCTTCCCCTTAGGAGGTGTGGTTGGCACAAGACTATAGTCTGAGCACTGGACCAGTCTCTGTACATGAACTGTTGTACATATAGTGATTTGTATGCTGCTCATGGCTGCGGGGCTAGCATATGTGTGACTCTAATTCTATCAGTATAAAATGTTACCCATGTCTAATATGCTGTGGTATCAAATTAGCATGAAACCTGTCAATGCCTGTGTTCTTTATCTCACAAGATTGCTCTTATTGACTCAGGAGAAGGTGTGACAGCCAGCAGATATGTGTGAATGCTGCAGAGGCTCCTGGATAGCTTTGAGGATAAATTGATGCTCTCTGTACTCAGGGTGGAAAGTCTCATTGCTTCATGACTCTTTTCTTAATGTCTTCTACTCTTGTCCTGGTCTTTAACATTTCCTTATTTGTGAATCTCCACTATGAAAATGGTTGGATCCTTGTTGGGTTATTCACTGGAATCATCTACCTGTTGTTGGTACATCCTCTGGATGACTTGTCTGGGGTTGGGGCATTTTTGCTTCTTTTGCTATTAGCATGCCAGTTCATAGCTGTAGTTTGACTGTGCCACATTACTTGCTCTAGGTTGTGGGTATGATTTAGAGGTTACAGCAGCTGGTCTTTACATTTCTTGCTTGTGGATTCAGGATTGAAGTCTGAAAATCATCATCCATAAAGTGGGGATCCAGTTTTTGTTGTTGCTTCACAGATTGCACTGAACAAGAGAAGTCACACCAGTAAATGGTACCGGTATCTTCCTTTATGCAAAGACTGTTATCTTTGTCAGTGCTAGACCTCCAGTCGTTTTTATCTCACACACAAGAGTTGGTAGTAACCTGATTATGAAAGGTTGCCCGCATCAACTGCCTCATAAATTGAAACCCTACAATAGCAACAGAACAAGTTATCATCAGCAATGGGTCCACCTATTTTGCTCATCCACACACTTAATGCTTGTTGAGTCCAGCCAACTTGTCTTAGACCCATGACCCAATACTCAGCTCCCAACACCAACCTACTTTTGGGCCGTGATGCTGTTTGTATGTGTGATGTTCAAGATTTATTGAAACTACAACCCACCTCATGTAATAAAGTACCTGAGGGCTATTTTTCTTTTTAAGTAAGCAAGGCTTAATCTGGGCAGCAGTCATTTTGAAGTGCCCTGCCTTCGCTTTGGTTGTGTCGTTGTTGTTAGAATTTCTTTCTGTGCTGTGGGGTTGGCCTTGGAGCAGAACTGCAGCAAGTGTTGTATAACCTGCCTGATCATTAGACTGTTGGATTTCTCTTGGCCTGCAGCATGTATATAAGCAAATTTGGAAGTAGTTATGACCTGTGAGAGGTGGGAGCATTTTCCAGCTAGACCTGGGTCTCATTCACAAAAATCTCTTACCTCTTTACTGACGTAGTGGTCTAAAATCAAGACAGACCCCTTCTTAAGCAGAATGATTCTGTCATCCTTGCCTGACTAGGCTATTTCCACCCTCTGGTCCATGCCAACCCTGTGCCTGCAGAGGGGTGCTGTGTTTATTCATCCCTCAAAGAATAGTTGTGGATGTTTTGGCCTTTTGGACATTAGCATTTCCTCTTGGTTGGCAGATCCTGCCTCTGTGACTTCACCCTTCACTGCATTGTAACTGCTTGTGTCACACCCTGCCTTTATTGTCTTTATTCTGAGCAATCTGAGCCCTCCTTGCCTTCCTCGGATGATCTCAATTCTCATGGCAGGAAAGAATCTTCTAACTATCTTCTTTTGCTAGAATTGGCACATGCTTCGCTCACTGTAGCATTAGCTGACAACTTTTTGTGAGGTGGCCTGGGTGAGCAGCATTGTGTACAAGGCAATTTCCGTGCCAAAGCTACTTGCCCATCATTGCTGTCTGCAATGTATAGCTTCTTGTGGCTTTAATGCAGGCTTACAACTTGTGAATATCACTTTGATGGTGTGTCACAGATCCTTTGGCTTACTGGATAGCATCATAGTGAGTGCGGCGTTGGCAATAGCTGGCGACAATGCACCTCTCTCAATCAATCAATCAATCAATCAATCAGTCAATCAATCAGAATTTGTATAGCGCAGCACTGTCACCCCTAGGGGGGTATCTGGGTGCGGTGGATACCATGTCTCTGTCAAACAACCATGTCTTGAGTCCGTTTCTGAAGTCCGCCAGGGGAGGGTGCTGTCAGAGGTGGAGGAGAAGGTTGTTCCAGGTCTTGGCGGCAATGTAGGAGAAGGAGTGTCTCCCGCTATGGCTGTGATGGATGCGGGGGGTGTGGGTGAGGTTGGAGTGAGGAGGAGCGCAGGTGTCTGGAGGGTTGATGGAATTTCAGCTGATGGTGATGTAGGCAGATCCTTGATCATGAAGGGCTTGAAGGCATGCATGAGGATTTTGAACTGGCATCTCTTCTGGATGGGGAGCGAGGGGGAGGTTTCTGAAGTGGGGGTGGTATGTGACAGGGTCGGGAGGTCCAGGATGAGTCTGGCTGCTGTGTCCTGTATGGTCTGGAGTCTTCTGAGGAGCAGGGTTGAGATGCCAGTGTAGAGAGTGTTGCGTAGTAGAGGCGGCTGGTGACGAAGGGCCTGAGTGACAGTCTTTCTGGTGTTGATAAGGATCCATCTGAAGATTCTGCAGAGCATGCGAAGAGTGCGGAAGCAGGAGGAGGAGATAGCACTGACTGGTTGTCTCATGGACAGTTGGCTGTCGAGGATGATCCGTGGGTTGCATGCAAGGTCTGTTGGTGTTGAGGTTGGTCTGAGTTCAGCTGGCCAACAACTTTGGTCCCAGATGGAGTTGTTGTTCCTGAGGATCAGTACTTTTATCTTGTCGGAGTTGGTTCTGAGGCAGTTGTCCCCTCATCCAGTTGGCTACGTTGATCATGATGTTGAAGAAGTTGGTTTTGGCATTGGTGGGGTCCTCGGTGGCCGAGAGGATAAATGAGGCACTTGTTACTTTTGCTCACTGTAGCATATACTGCCTTCAACGTGGATGCCATTGCCACCCTCACCACTATAAGATGGATAAGGAATTGTCATCTCACTAAACACAGCATCTCGGGTGGTGGCTGAGACTGAAAAGAAGTTGAATTCTTTTTACTTTAGAGGGCAGAGTGCAAAATATTAATTTGAGAGACAAAGTGATTTTATAGGAAGAATAGCTCTGATTTGGTTTAAGAAAAGTCTACTGCATATGTGAGGAAGTGAAACTGTTTCACTCCATGTCTGAGGAACACACGAAGAGCTACAGGGTTTCAGTGAGTGTCTCCTTTTGAAACCCCATTAGCTGGACAAGCATGGATTTTGTAGACCCAAATGTGGATCCACCAAGACAGAAAGTGAGACTTAGAAATGGCCCATTCTAACCAGCAAGCACAGTAAGTAAGCAAGTAAGCAAGTATTATGCTTATAGAGCGCACGAATGCCGAGGCGTCTTGGCGCCATAGCAGGACACCGGTTCAGCACAGGAGGAGTACCTTACTTCTGCCTGATAAATAGCCACGTCTTCAGCAACTTTCTGAACCGTGCTCTGGAGTGTTGGAGTCTGATATCATCTGGTAATTCATTCCATAATCAAGACACACGATATGTTAGGCTCCTACCTCCCCATCTAGCTCTTTGTATTCTGGGTATCTGGACTAGACCTTTGTTAGCCGACCTAAGATTGCGCCGAGGAGTGTACTGCTGAAATAATTTCTGTAAATCAGCTGCTCCTCCACCAAACTGGGCTTTATGTACCAAGCACAAAGCTTTAAACTCAATTCGCTGGTGCACCTGCAGCCAGTGAAGGGTTTTAATACTGCCAGAAATGTGATGGAACTTTGGAATGTTTAACAGCATTCTAGCTGCAGCGTTTTGTAAAGATTGAAGTTTGGACAGTTGGTAGCTCGCTAATGCCCATAAAGAGGGCATTGCAATAGTCAATCCTTGAAAGAATCAAAGCGACAACAACCGATATCCGTAGTTCAGGGGGATGAAAGGAAAAACATTTCGTAGGACTTTTAACTGGTAGAAGCAAGCTGATGTAAGCTGGTTAATTTGGCCTAGGAAACTTAGTTGATCATCCAACAAGATTCCTAAGTTCCTGACTTTTCCTGTGGTACAGGGCAATTTCCTGCCTCTGCCGGCCACCATTCCTGGTTCCAGAGCGGTGCCCCAGTCCCAAAACTCCATCTCTTCTGTTTTTCCCGTATTTAGCTTGAGATAGTTTTGGTGCATCCAGTCCATGATATGTTTTAGACAGCCATGGAATTTCCCAGCAATGGTGTCCGCATTTGAAGAGATGGAAATGACAAGTTGAGTGTCATCAGCGTATGGCACCAAAGAGAACCCATGTCCTCTGGTTAGCTCAGCCAAAGGTGTCACATAAATGTTAAAAAGTGTTGGGGACAAAGCTGTCCCACAGGGGAGGGAAAACCTCTCTGATTGATGGTTGTCCCAGTACACCCTTTGTTCCCTATCCACGAGAAACGAGGCCAGAAGGCTAAGAGCCATCTCATTAATTCCTATTGCCTTCAGCCTTTGAATCAGTACCTGATGGTTCACGGTATCGAATGCGGCTGAGAGGTTTAGAAGGATTAGGATGGCCTTTCCTCCACTATCCAGTTGCCTGCGTATTTCCTCAGTGGCCATAATTAGGGATGATTCGGTGGAGTGGTGTTGTTCAAAGCCATGTTGAGAGTGGTCTAAGATGTTATTGAGCTCTAGGTAGCCCATTAAGTCTTGATTCATAGATTTTTCCAGTATTTTTGCCACTAATGGTCGACAAGATATGGGCCGATAGTTTTCAACCACATTGGGGTCCAAGGATGGTTTCTTTTAAGATTGGCCTGACACATGCCTTCTTCCAAGAAGTGGGGAAGATTCCTGAACTCATGCATATTATTTAGAAGTGGGGCGATTTGGTTACTAATTTTATTCAAGACCAAATGTATTATAGCCGGCGGGCAAGGGTCTGTTGGGGACCCGGATTTTGCTGCTAGTAACAGATCATTTGTTCTCTCCGTGGATAGAGGGGTAAACCTGCTCCACTGACTTGACGTGGCCGGCCTAATTAAGCTAGCTGGCTCCGGCGTACTAGTACTGCAGGGGCTCGGGAATTTCCTACCAATTCATCGTAGATCAGTTGTATTTTTATCTGGAAGAAGCTTGCCATCTTGTCGCAGAAACTCTGGTCCGGATTTTTATTGATTTAGTTTGGATAGTGCCGTGACCGTCTTAAAAGCTCTCTTGAGGAGTTTTTAGCCCCCTCGATTTTACTAGTAAAGTACATCTTTTTCCCATTTGTGATGGCTCGCTTGTACTCCTCTAAGGGCAAGTTTGTAGGGCAGTTTACTCTGTTCGCTGTAATCTGCTCTCCGCCCCTCTCTAAGGGCCATATGTAGGTAATTTCTATTTACCGATTCCTAAATACCGAATTTTACCGATTCGTTATTTAAGAATCGGTAAATAGAATGTAGGTAAACATTCGGTAAATTTTACGGATTCGGTAATATTAAGTTTATTACCGATTCGGTATTTACCGAATCGGTAATAAGGAATACCTTCCCATTCATTCCTATGGGCCTGGAGGCCCATAGGAATGAATGGAAGCTCATTCACTATTACCGATTCGGTAAATACCGAGATCGGGTAATAGGGGAGCATATTCAGGGGTGGCAGGGTGTCAAATTGACACCCTGCTGCACCCCTGAATCGCAGCATGTGTGCACATGTGGCGCACATACATGCCCTAAGGGCATGTATGTCTGCCACATGGCACTTCTAAAAAAGCACAAAATTGCTTTTTGAAGGTATTAGGTATTTACCACCAACTTGTAGTTGGTGGTGAAATAACGAATCCTTAAACCAAAAATGCACTCACTCTGAGTGCTCTTTACATAGGATTTAGTGAATCAGTAATTTACCGATTCCTTAAAATAACGAATCGGTAAATTACCGACTCCCTAAACCGGCCTCCTACATCGCAAAGGGCTGAAATACCGGTCGGTAACAGGAAATTTACCGATTTTTGGCCGTTACCGACCGGTATTAGCCCACCTACATATGGCCCTAAGTGCCTACACCTGATTTTTTTATGGCTTTAAGATCTGTATTGTACCATGGGGCAGAGGCCCTATTTCACCGCTGTTTATTTGATCTTAACGGGGCTAACTGATCAATTGCTGATCGGATCCATCCATCCATATTATCAGCTGCCTCATTAACGTTCGTCCCTAGAGACGGTGGGCTTGTATCCAACAGCTCTGTTAACTCTTCTCTCCTGATTTTATGCCAAGGCCTAGATTTAACAGGAGGCAGGATCTTTGGCTGGAGCCTATCGCTCTCCTTATAGGTAAGTTTGAAGAAGATGACATTGTGATCCGACCATGTTACTGGAAGTATTTTTTCCGACTGAGATATTAGGTTGTTGGTAAAAATACCATCAAGAGAGTGTTGGGTCTTGTGTGTAGGCTCCGATACTAGTTGTGTAAGCCCAAAACCATCTAAGTTATCAACCAGTATGGCTGTGTCTGAGTTTTTGTGTGCTTCTAAGTGGAAATTAAAATCCCCCAATATAGTGAATGTTGGGGAGTCAAGACATGATTCCATAAACGTCTGTAAACCTTGTAGGAAGAGCAATTTTTGGACCCGGGGCGGTATAGGAGCAAGCCAGGAAAGGATGCAGTATTAGAAAGTTTAATATTAAAATCCATAGCTTCTGCTCCTGGTAACTGGCATGACGCGAAAGTAGCCTTGAAAGTGGATCTGTAGATAATTGCTATGCCACCCCCTTTTTCCCCTGATCTTTCTACACTGGCCAGGAGTAACCTGCTGGTATAACAATAGCCCAGTCAGGCTCCGGGAAGTGTCCGTAGCCCAGGTTTTGGTAAGGGAAAACCAAATCGGGGTCTGAGGTCTGTAGTAAGTGTTCTAGTTCATATTTGTAGCTTAATAGCCGATCTCGTGTTTAGCAGTATGGCATTTAGACAGCCCACCTCTAATTCGTGATTAGTATTGTTAGTTTTTATTAACTTGTGTGGAGTGCTGAGCTAAGGTAGCCTTGATACTATCCTTCCCTGGGTCTGGTAAGTTCTTGTCTCTTGTCAGCAAGTGGGGGTTTGGAGCAAAAATATGGGTGATGGTGTCACTAAATGAAAAACTGCACACAGTACACTGATAGCCATGATTATCCTTCCCCCAGGCCACCTGGCTGAGTTGCAACGCTTACCATTATTATATGCTTGTAGCAGTGTTGAAGAATAGCTAATACCTAAAAACGAGTTGGGGTCCTGGCGCAAGGCGCATTCCGGGCGCAGACAGGCTTGCCTTTGGCGCGCCTTCGGTGCACCAGTGGCGCGGCTCGCTGCGCGCTTGAGACTGCATTGTGGGAAGATATGCCCCAGGAGCCGGAACCGAGAGATGAGGAACCCGGAAATGCGTGGAAAGAGCTGGACCGCCCAACTGCTATGATGGCGGCCCGGTTTGAGAAAAAGAAAGCGAGGCAAGATGGAGCTCTTTCCGCGCACCGAGGAGAACCTCGCGGCGGCCCGAAGAGCAAAGAGAAAGGTAGGAAAGAGGCCCTGTGTGACGGGGTTGATTCCCTGTGCCTTCGCTTATAGAACCACTTAATTGTTGATAGCGGACGGCTGGAAATTTTCATTCTGAGGTCGACTGAAACCTGTAAGAAGAGGTTTTGACATTGCTGTTGCTGACTAAATTGTTCTTTCCTCCTCCATCTATCCACCTTTAGATGTTTCCTTAGCAGAATTAGTAATTTTCTTGCTCTCTCACTTTGAATTATTTGTCACTCCAGTCAAAGTATTGGCAACTGCAAAACATCACAGGGCTACTGGTCGCAATAACATATACTTTACTTTCTTTTCTGCTTGGCTGCTACAGATTCCCATTTGGACATACTTGACACCAGATTCACAGGATGTTAACCACCTCACATTGGTTCACCAACAATCGGGCATCATAGTATGCAGAATCCACCCATTTTAGCATTATAGCACTCGGTGACAGTACAGAAATAAGACCTTTTCTGCACTTGAATTGCATCAAGTGGAATTCATCCACCAATCTTTCTTTCACATAGCTCTTGCAGTTCCCTAGAATGAAAACCCAGTGCAGGAAGATGTAGGCTACCCAGCAGCCAATCAAGTTGGTGTAAACCCAGGTGGAATGCCTGATTCTTTGAAGCACGGCCAATCAATTTGTTTCAGCAACTCTCATGAACTGCTTTTTGACCAATCAGAATTATACTCTAAGTTAAGACCATTGTTATTGGATACTTACCAAGTACTGGGGCACGGAACAATGCACACCTTCTTCACCTCAGTGGACTGTCTGCCCTGTTGGAGAGATTTGCGCCTGCCTTGTGGAGATCAGCTGTGCTGTGAAGGGAGCCAGAGCTCTGGCAGTTCCTTTTCATAGTGCTGAATGCTTTTACTAATTGAGTGCCATTTCGAAAGTGTCTGCTCTAAAAACGTTATTGTTTTAATCAGCAAACTCCTGCAAAATAGTAGTTTGTTTTCTGAATTCAAACAATAAATGCTCCTTGACACACAGGGAGTTTTCTCCGTGCACATTGGGGGCCATTTACCTTTTTCTTGCCTGTGTCCCTATGCCTAGTATCAGAAAAACAAGAAGGAGCGAAGAGGTACTGCTTGTCACAAGCAGTGGAGGTGGATACGTCCTCCTTAAGTCTATAGTAAATAAACCACTAGATCCACCTCAGACAGTTTCAAAAGCCATATCCTCCCAGATTGAGTATGCTTCCTAGCAGTGGTGGGAAAAACACACGGTGTTTTAAGATACCCTCACACACCAAAAGGGCCCTCGGTGTCATGCTTCATCATAGGGTCTTCCGCCCCTCTACGGGACGGGCGTGCTACAACCTACGATTATGCGGGAGCACTGTTGTTGTGTGAAGACTATGTGTCGTGTAGAGTGTGAGTGGAAGGGTCAGGGGTGAATAGAAGTGAGGTCTAAAAATACCTGGCTCGGCATGCTAGAATTTTTTTAATATACCTGTTAGCTGGTATTGTTAAAAGGGGTGGGGACGGAGGTATATTTGCCTCAATGAGCTGTGCCTCCCAAATCAGTCAACATGTTTGAAGCTCCCTAGCTTCTTCTTCAGGACTTAGCAGATCCTTCTACACTCACTCTATATGCAGTGTTCATAATCCTCTTAATGAAAGGATGTTCGTGAAAATAAATATACAGTGCATGTGGATTCTCAATGCACATATACAATACCTCAATAGGTATCTGTAATCGTTATCTGGAAGAAAAGATGGCATTTATATACATACGTTAAAATGCTGGACAAAAGTGCACCATCCATCGTGATAAAGTAGTGACCTGAAAAGGAAGTGGAATGAGTGAACATATACTCCTTATCATTAATTCACAGTGCAGTTTGATGGTGATGTGTCCCGCTGTTTACCGGAAAAAGACATTTAACACAGACTCACACACATAGAACATAAAGCACACACTCTATGAAAAACGGACCTGATCTACTCGGTCCGTAGGGTATTGTCACATCTATTTAGTAAAGAACACGGTTATATAATGCATCTCTGTAGGAGAAAATAATAACCTACTTGTTTTCCAAATTAAAACGCCCCATGAGCCTGTAACGGGTGGGAGGGGTGCCTAAAGTGCAACCTAGAGAAAATAGATAGGCAGGATTGTGTTCAAATCTGATTGTCTCATCATAAAACACACGCTTAACAGCATGGATGACCCCAGCTATGCCGTACTCACTGCTCCTGGGACACTGCCCTGCTGTGTTCTGGCCTCCCACGGCTCCGCTGGATAATGGAGCTCGTTTAGGGTGGAACTTAAATAAGGCCCTTAATTGATGTTCCCACTATAATTTAAGAGGTAATTGGTACACCTGTGCATCACCGGAGAAACTACATAATCTTCACGCAGCGCAGCGCCCACCACACGTCACCGTAGTACGCCTCTGGGAAGATCGGAGGTCAGCGCTCCAGATTATGTAGTTTTCCGGTGATGCACAGGTGTACCAATTACCTCCTTAAATTATAGTGGGAACATCAATTAAGGGCCTTATTTAAGTTCCACCCTGAACGAGGCTCCATTATCCAGCGGAGCAAGTGGGAGGCCAGACACGGCAGGGCAGTGTCCCAGGAGCAGTGAGTACGGCATAGCCGGGGGTCATCCATGCTGTTAAGCGTGTGTTTTATGATGAGACAATCAATTTGAACACAATCCTGCCTATCTCATTTTCTCTAGGTTGCAACTTTAGGCACCCTCCCACCCATTACAGGCTCATAGGGCATTTTTAATTTGGAAAACAAGTAGTTTGTTATTTTCTCTACAGAGATGCATTATATAACCGTGTTCTTACTAAATAGATGTGACACTCCTACGGACCGAATAGATCAGGTCCGTTTTCATAGAGTGTGTGCTTTATGTTCTATGTGTGTGAGTCTGTGTTAAATGTCTTTTTCTTCGGTAAACAGCGGGACACATCACCATCAAACTGCACTGTGAATTAATGATAAGGAGTATATGTTCACTCATTCCACTTCCTTTTCAGGTCACTACTTTATCACGATGGATGGTGCACTTTGTCCCGCATTTTAACATATGTATATAAATGCCATCTTTTCTTCCAGATAACGATTACAGATACCTATTGAGGTATTGTATATGTGCATTGAGAATCCACATGCACTGTATATTTATTTTCACGAACATCCTTTCATTAAGAGGATTATGAACACACTACATATAGAGTGAGTGTAGAAGGGATCTGCTAAGTCCTGAAGAAGAAGCTAGGGAGCTCGAACATGTTGACTGATTTGGGAGGCACAGCTCATTGAGGCAAATACACCTCCGTCCCCACCCCTTTTTAACAATACCAGCTCATAGGTATATTAAAAAAATTCTAGCCGCCGAGCCAGGTATTTTTTAGACCTCACTTTCTATTCACCCCAGACCCTTCCACTACACTCCTACACGACACATAGTCTTCGCACAACAACAGTGCTCCCGCGTAATCGTAGGTTGTGTGCACGCCCGTCCCGTGAGGGGCGGGAAGACTCCCATGATGAAGCATGACACCAAGGGCCCTTGGTGTGTGAGGGGTATCTTAAAACACTGTGTGTGTTTTCCCACCACTGTAGGAAGCATACTCAATCTGGGAGGATATGGCTTTTGAAACTGTCTGTGGGTGGATCTTAGTGGTTTATTCCCTATGCCTAGTATGTCAGACACAGGCAGGAAAAAATGAGTGACAGCTGTGCCACCTCGATAAAGCAGGAGGAAAATCACTGAGACCTGATGGCTGCTGTAACGTCCTCCCCAGCCTCGAAACAGGTAAATGATTATGCCACATATAGAGCTTGGTATTACACTTCTTTATTCCCCAGCTTGTAATCGTTAACTGAACATTCTACATCATGAATTCTATCAACCACACCCAAGCACTTACGTCACTGGTCTATGGATTCCGTTAATGAACCAAAAGGGTCCTGTCTTCTCTAACTCACAAGACACTACATCTCCCACTTTTAAAATAAAAAGTCCAATAATACTTATATACATCATAACTCTTCAATAAGTCGTCTTGGTGCTCAGCATCAATTGCCCATATCTTGTCATGTGAAACTGCGGAAATATGGGAAAAGTGTCCACATACTGGCACTGGTGACAAAGATACAGGTGCAGTCGTAGGGCTCTCCGGATTTTCAGGTGGAGAAGTCTCACTTCTGACATCTGGAGTTGACGAATGTCGAGGCAGGTGCTTTAAATGCGAAGAATCTTGCGTAACAGACTTTCCAGGATGGTGAGCAGTCACCATGTTTTATTTTCTAGTCACAACCCTCAGTGGGTCAGCATCAAAAAGAGCATCAGACTTGCATTTTCGTTTCTGTTTTCAAGGACTCGTCTCCTTCTGTAAAGTTAGTGTTCTGCGCACATCAGCGTTTGTTTGCATAGGTTTTCATTTTGTGTCTGTGACATGAATCTGTTTGACGAAGTTTATCATCATCAATCGCTCTTTTAGTAATCCATTGTGGAAAATTGGTCTTCAAGGCACTCCCAAATATTAGGGTTGCAGGACTTTCACCTGTATTTGAATGGGGAGTCGACTGGTATGCACGAAGAGCAGAAAGAAGAGCGGATTTGAGTTCCAGCTTTTCCAGTGCAGCATGCTGAAAGGTCTTTTTTAGGGTACTCCTTTTCTGATGTTTGACCTTCAGAAAATGTGTAAGAAAGTATTTGAATTCTTAACTGTTGAAAGGTGGGCCATTGTCAAACTTCAGAATTGAAGGAACGTTCCGTGTTGCAAAAATACCATCTAGCCTCTCAATGACTTTTTCCTGAGTGATCTACGGAGGTCTTCTACCAAGGGAAAACAGGAATACTCATCAATGGCTGCCATTAGATGATGTCCATAATGAAGGGTCTGAAGAAGTCAACAGCAATTCTCACCTACACATGCTTTGGAAGATCAGACATGTCCACTGGCTGCTGGGTTGTTTTGGGAGATAAAAAGTTGCACAAATTACAGTCCTTTAATTCCTTTCAACTATTTCATCAAGATGAGGAAACCAAACTCGGTCTTGGAGAGCTCACTTAGTGGAGATGTCCCTCATGTGCCACTTCAATGACTTGCTGTCTCAGACTCTCCGGTATGAGACTACTCGAACCTTGTAAGACATTACCTTCTTCGGTAACGGAAAGTTAATCTTTCAAATTTTTGAATTTCTGATATTCACTGTCATTTGTAAGAGGTCGAGTGTGCTGTTTCCAGGATTGATGTGTAATAATGTCTTCGAGTATTAGCATATCAATGTCTGTGCTCGTGGCAGTAATGATTTGTTTCACTGATATAGTGGCAGGTGTACTGGAGTCTACAATGAAGTTAACGTAGGCTTCAGCCGTTTTGGAAGTGGTACTATGACATGATACTGGCTCTTGTGAAAAGTAGTCAGCAGGGTTTTGAACTTTCCTTGGTCGGTGCACAATAGAGTAGTCATATGCTTACAGTCGCAACCCCCACCTCTCAATGCGAGCGGGCATCTTGGCTTTAGGATTGACATAGATGGTAAGAAATGCTTGATGATCTGTGACAAGGGTGAAATACTTTCCATATAGAAACACATGGAAATGTTCACAAGCTCCGGCCACAGATAGGCTTTCTTTTTCAGGTTGTGAATAAGCACATTCATTTTCTGAGCCACAATATCCCTTCGAGCATTTGGATGTCCATTGTGTTGTGCAAGAATCGCACTCAACACTACTGGGCTTGCGCCAACAATAACTTCTGTATGCAACTTTAGATAAAAGTAGACCATTTCAGTGGTGTTTTCAATTGCATGTTTGATTTTCTTAAAGCTTTGTTCACATTCATGTGACAATTGAAATGAAGCATTTTGTTTTGTTAAGTCTCTTAATGGGGCACTTACTGTGGCAAAAGCATGGATGCACTCTAGAACAGTAGCTAGCCATGCCAAGAAAAGAGTGTAACATGGTAACATCTTGTGGGTGACAGGTGGCTGTAAAGCCTGTACTTTTGCCTGATCTGGAATCATTCCTCCATCAGAAAAAATATGCCCAAAGAATTTGAGTTTTGTGGAACTCACACTTCTCTGCATTCCAAGTGAAACCTGTATAAGCAAGTAAACAGTACACTTGTGTAAGGGAAAGGAAGCACATTGCCTCTCATCCCAGCACAGTTCACCCCATTACATTCTGGCAAATGCAGTACACTTACTACAAAGTTGAAATCGTTTTTCACCAAAGTTGGTGCAGGTAGCCTTGTTATCTCTAGACATGTGTTTCTGGGTTTAGCCTTTCATCAGTCGAGAGCATAAGTATTAGAGAGCAGAGAAAAGTTTCCTCTGATCTCCACCACTTCTGCTCTCTACTGATGAAGGGCTAAACCCAGAAACTCATGTCTAGAGATAACAGCACCTCCTGAGCCAACTTTGGTGAAAAACTGCTGCAACTTTGAAATAAGGGTACTTCATTTACCAGAATGCAATGGGGTGAAATGTGCTGGGATGAGAGGCAGTGTGTTACCTCCCCTTGCACTTGTGTAATAGCTTTATCATGTTCCTTTTGTGTAGCCCCCAAAGACCAATATATCATCACTGTAATTGAAAGTATGCTTTACAGGCTTTATTATGTGGGGAATTACATCTTGAAACAGTTCTGCAGCCAATGACACGACAAAACGTAATCTTATATAACTGAACAAACCAATACAGGTAGAAAAGGTAATAATGTACCTGCAAATTTCTTCTAGTTATAATTGATGACAACATTTGTTCTGATCAAGTGTTACTGGTGCCTAGAATACCAAAGTCTTGCCTTCAGCTATGGTGAGTCAAGCATATACCCCCACAGGCGCTAGCAAATTAGCACGGCCCTACGTAAGCCTCAAAATCATGCATAGCGCCTTCCTTACACATCACCTTAACCACTCCTTTACTTCCACCAGTTAGTGGCAGTAGATCATAGCAGTCCCTCTTCCAGGCTCCACCAGCTGAATAGGAGCAATCAGCCCTCTAAACAGAGGAGATCTCAGTAAATCTCTGAAAGCTTAACGACAGCTGGAACCAAGTCTCTTTGCCTCATAAATTTCCAAAAACTTAGCGACAGCTGGAACCAAGTCTCCTTGCCTCGAAGTCCTCAAAACACGCAGACACCACACTTCTGCCAAGGTCCACTACCTACACGAAAGTTGGTCAGCCCACTGGACAAAGGCCGGGAGTGGAGAGAAAGAAAAAAAAAGCCTTCGAGGAAAACTGCAGCAACAACTCTCCAAGCCTCATCACGCCTCCTCCATAAATTCCTTCAAGTCGCTTTCCCAGCACCATCAAACCGCTGCGGTTCAAGGCGGCAGTTGTGTGATCATATCAGCAAAGTATGGAGCTGAATGTTGTTCTCTTTCAATTGCCTTGTTAGCTTGACGCATATCAACACAGATGAGTACAGCTCCTTCACTGTCTTTTTAGGCACTACCACTATGGGCGAAATCCATGGTGTCGGACCATTATATCGCTCAATGATATCATGCTTTAGTAATGTCTCAAGTTCTTTTCAACAGCTCCTTGTAAATGAAATGCAATTTGACTGATGTCGCTGAGCAACAGGACCAATGTCCTCATTAATCATGCAGTTGCACTTTCATTGTCGTAAGTTTTCCTAATCCATGAAACAACGATGGAAACTGGCTCACTATTTATGATGAGCATTTATGTTGTAATTTACAGATATCAGTCGCATTTCAGCAGCAGTACTGAAACTGAGTAAACAAGCATTTGCCGATGTACCTTGAAGTACATGAATTGGTGCTTGTACTTCACTCCTTTTGTGCTTCATGATTGCTACAAATGAACCTTGACTTTTTAATGTCATTGATGCAGCCCATGTATACACTTTGGTCTTTGATGGTGTGAGACGGGTCACTGGAGACTGTTGGTTGTACTTCTCCTCAGGCATGGTGTTTATCGACGCACCACTATCTATGATAAAAGGTACGGAGCAGCCATTCACCTTTAGTGTTATTTTAGGACAGTATCTAAATGAATTTTGTGACTTCACTTGTCAATCTTTCTTTGACTTGCATTCTTTCTTGCATGCTGCCAATCCGGCATGCGCACGTTTCTCTTTAGTTGACTTCGACATTGCACATTTATCTTCTTCACTGCCGCTTAACAATGATGTTGAAGAACTTTTGGACGAAGATTTCGATGTTGATCAACTTTGTTTAGTTTCCATTTGACTAAACTGATTTGGCTGCTTGGCCTTGTGGGAGTGAGTAGAACGTCGCTTCTGGAACGTTCGGGTGTCCATTTTGTTTTTTCGACGTGATACTCTCAGTTCTTCCTTCACTTTGCAAACTTTCACAAAATGGTTCTCTTTCCCACAACCCTTGCATATTTGTCCAGTGGCAGGACATTTAACTTCATGTGGAAAAGAAAATCCGCATCTGAAGCACAGTTTCTTTTTCTTTGACAACATAACTTTGTGGCCCTCGACCTTGGGTACCTGCTGACTTTTCATGCTCAGTGCCAACTCACTCTGCGCTCCTCCGGCCTACATGTCAGCAGCGTCTTGGTCTGCATGCTCCTCGGCTCTTGTAGCCATGAGTACTCGCTCCAAACTGAGCATTTCTCTCAGCATTCATAATCTGAAAGAATTAAAAAGGGGACCATCTATGACTCTGAGGCGTATGGCTTCTTTATCATTGAATTAATTGAACTTCCAATGTTTGATGAGCATATCAAGTCTTTCAACATACTTGTTGATTGTTTCACCAGCTTTCTACCTTTCTTAGTTGAAAATGTATCTTTTGTAATCGACATTCGGCATTGGATTGAACTTGATATTTAACCCTCTTGATTTGACAGTATGAGACCATCAGGATGTGGTATGTTCTTTATTACTTCCTTTACTCCATCACCTGCAAGATTCTTGAGATATTTGATGATCTTTTGTTATCTGCTTTTCCAATGTATTGATGAAATCATCAAATGTTTTGATCCAGGCAGTCCATCTGGAACCAATATTCTGCTTTTGGTGGTATTGAATGGAAGTGGTAGTTTCAGGAAAACAGCGGTGTTATTTACTAACTTTGAGAGTATGTGCTCTTCGGACATCGCTTGCTGGGCACCTGATTCTGTACCTTCTGGAAGTAGTGTTTCAGTACTTGAACTAGGGTCTTCTGGCCCACTCACTGGACGTGCAGCGCCTCTCTTCTTCTTTTACGGTAAGTACTTGTTTCGTCTTTTGCATGTGTTCGTCACCATTTTCAATATTTTGCATTGTACCTGGTCTTCAATCTTTAGCGTTTCTCTGTATCTGGCTATTTCTCTTCTAGTGCTTCCTTGCACCTTGGCTATCACTGCCTTTAGTGCTTCTCTGGACCTGGCTGTCACTGCCATTAGCGTTATCGTTCCGCATGGCTCTGTGTTGCGTTGTGGTGCAGTACCTCTTTACGGCCTCACCAGCAGGTTCCTGCCCGATAATACACAAATTTCTCTGTAAGGCCTTCGTCTTCTTCAAAAGCTGTGCACTTCCTAGAGTGACGCTTGACTCCCCATACGCCAAATGTCAATCTTCACTTCGACTAAGGCGTGTGTGGCACACACAAGCAGTTTGCTGGACCACAGCAAACTCTCTGAGAGAGCACTGGTGGTTCTTTGGGTTACGTATTCCTTTTCATTGCCAGTTGTAGTGTCCTCCCCCAGCCTCGGAACAGCTAAATGATTACATCACACAGGGAGCTTGGTAGCACGTGTCTTTATTCCTCAGTGTGAAAACATTTTACTGAACATTGTACATCATCAATTTAGTGTGAAACCATTTTACTGAACATCCTACATCATCAATTCTATCAACCACACCCAAGCACTTATGCCACTGGTCTACAGAGTCCATCAGGAACCAAAAGGGTCCCATCATCTTTAACTCAAAAGACACTGCAGCTGCCAGGTCAGACATTTGCACTGACGGAGCAGTCAGAGGCACTGCTGGTATAAATACAGCATAGAGGCCACATGTTTCGTGGGGTGGGAGCACCACCGATTTACAATGGTGATTCTGCTTCGCCAAACTCTAAACAAGGACATCAGCCATTTTCCTGACTTCTGCAGGATCAGGACAAGGCACTAAAGGTCCCCAAGAAAAGTGTGACAGAGTTGGCTGCAGATTGTTAGTTTGTCGCACTGTGAGATTTTTTCATCCTGCGTTCCAAACCACTGCGGAACCGCCACAAAAGATTATCTGACCCAGTGGAGCTATTATTGAGAACAGCCTAATTCCTTGCCCAGCTTATAGAATACCAGAACAAAAAAAATGACCATGTCTAAACATAGGACTTGTGTCCTTGGCGAAGTGAAGAATCCATCCCAGCAGTAAAGCAACGTCCTCAGCTATGAAATCCAATGCAATCCTGCTTTCTTTTTATAACTCTATTGGTTTTTAAAATGTTGTAAAAGTAATCAGATATAATACAAAGACAATCTTTCCGGCTCACTTTCAATGCTTGTGTATTTTTCCAAGAGTTTCCATGACTCATTTGACTATTTTTTAAATCAGTCCCTGCACAGTATCTGAAAAATATGCTTATATATTAGCCTGTATTCATTGGAAGTGATCCCACTATGTCCCTCATTTCTTGGCATGTTTCCAAAGACAACTCTTTTCTTTGTAAATCATCTTGTCTGCCACAGCACAGATATCCATACCTGTAAGCCATTCATTGGGGGATGGTGTGGTCATCGACCTCAAGTGACGATCAATACTCTCTTGACAAATGAAGGCCTAAAAACAGTAGCTTTCATACCCCCAATTCTATCCTGCTTTGAGCTTTTGGCATCAAAATAGAAGGCTTCAAAGTGAGCTGGAAAATGATTTATCTGACGCCAAGGAATCTTAGCTTGTTAAGAATTTTGCCTTTCCTTGCTGATGGATTTTGAGAATCAAAAAGTAACACAGTCCCAATAAAAACTTTAACTGGAGTGACCCACTATAATTATTTGACCCCCCACTCTATCATGTTCAACCTGAAACCTCACCTAGGTCTTAGTTTACCACAGACATTGACTTTCATTGGCTCCTTGTGCTTTAAAGCTTTATAAATCCATATCTCCTTTTCTCTTATTCCATTTTAACTATTTTTGTTTCATTTTGCCCACTTTTCTCGACTTTTCTTAATTGGATTGGTAATGTTATTTTGTTGTGATCTTAACTTTAATGTTGCTAGTGCTGCCTAAACCTAACATGCATTTCTCTGAAAAATTGTCAGCTGGTTGTCTCACAGCTTTCGGGTATTAAGCATATTTTCTCATTAAACTGTGTTGTGACCTGATGCATTTCTCAATTGGTATGAATTAACTGGTTAAGAATATATATGATTTAGGAAAGGTTTTGGGACAGCAATTTGGATATGACACATACATGTTTTGAGTGTACATTCTTCACAGGCACATTGGATGCAAATGATTCCTTTACATTAGCTGCTATTTATTGAATAGCTTATGTATCAATATTCAGATTCCTGTTTCCTAAAATATTTAATTGTTTTATGATTTTAACACAGCAAAAATATCTATCGAATATATTGGAATTTTCCCTGAAGAAGTGATGAATTATCCCGAAAATGCATTTGGATTAGCCATTGAAAATGTTGATTCTAATTATGTGGAAATGTCGATAGGTTTTTCAGCTTTGAAACTTAAACGAAATAAAAGAAACAATAAATAGCTCAAATAATTATGGCTTATCAAATGACACTTTTTGAAACCAATATAGGTTGGAGTGTCATATAAATCTGGGCTCGGTTAGTGGCTAAAGGTATACTCCAGTCTGGACATTTTCTGTTGGACCCAGGTGGTAGAGTCTTTCTGAATGCACATTACAAGTTATTCAATGCCTTTACTGAAAGTGGAACTAGTCATTGTTCTTTATTGTGCAAGCAGAGAAAATGTGTGTTAACCTGATTGGCAATTCTTCTGTTGTCTGCTTCTGCTTATTTATTTACTTATTTATATAGCGCCAGAATCGACCCCCGAAGGGGCATCTCTGCGCTGCAGATAGGCAGCAGAAAAACTGAGGACTGGCACAAGATCAGAGACAGAAAAGAAAGGTCTTAAGGTGCTTCCGGAATTGGAGGTGGTCAGGGCATTGTCTCAAGTACAAAGGGAGCTGGTTCCAGTAAAGAGGACCAAGGTGGGAGAAAGCCTTTCCACCCCATCTGGCCCTCCTAACTCGGGGAACCACGAGGAGGGATTTGGTTTCAGAGCGAAGGGATCTAGATGGTGTATACGGCGTGCATTTCTCGGCCAGATAGGCGGGGCCTAGATAGTTTAAAGCTTTGTGGACCGTACAGCAAACTTTAAACTTAATCCGCTTACGTACTGGGAGCCAGTGTAGCTGATGGAGGAGAGGGCGAGAGGCAGTCCGGGAGGGGCATTTAAGACCAGTAGCTTCCCTGTAGCTTCTATCGTTAACCTGAGTTCTTTTAACTTTACTCCCAGCATCCATCGTTTCATCTTGAAGCTGATTTCAACCAATGTAGCTCCAGAGGATCCCTTTTCTAGATCCTAATATTAAGGTCAATTGAAACTCATAGACCGAAGTAGACCACTGCAAAGTGACTCCAAGATTTTAAATGAATTGTTAAAGCCATACATTTTGTGTGTTGTAATGAACAGTTATTGTTGATTAACCAAAATATCTAGAGTGTTGGTTTTTGGAACTTTTATAGGAAACACATGTAGTTAATAACCTTTTGCATACATATTGGTTGGTGGTAGTTTAAGTCCAAAACATTTCTTTGTGCAACAGTTGTTTGTATCAGTATGCTCACTGGACAGTGGTGGTACTCGATATACTGTTTGAAAACAAAGTTATGCTACCATTAATTTGTCATGAAAATGTCTATCTGTCAGAGAAATAGTTAAAGTTATTCTTATGCTCATTGAATCACTGTTTTGCTGCTTGTGTTGTTTGACCACCATACTAAATCCCATGAGGGCACTGATCGTATCTATTTACATAACGCAATTCTGAGTCACATGTGACAATTATATTTCTTACATATATATACTGGTATATAGATGATGAAATGTGTACATTTTAACCAAATACCCAATTTAGACACTAAAAACCATTTTAGATGAACCAATTGTGATGGTGTCCTCTCAGCTCTGCTGAGCAGTTGTCTCAAATTGGGATTGTTTTTGTAAGCAGACATGTGTTCCATGTAATACATTTCAATGTTTTGTCTAGTTACCAAAAATGACCAATGCTTTGGAATAACCCTTTAACAGCTTCTGAAAGCTACTGATAAAGGTAACTGCCTATTTTGACTTTGTGTTGATCTTGCAACAGCTTTTCTCTTATGGCAGAACTTTCTTTATCATTGTTTCTTGTAGCGTTCAAAATGCATAATTTTGATGATATTGGGTCATCATTACCTGTTGTTGAATAAATAATCCTGCTCATCTGATACTATCCGTTGGTCATGTAGTAATTTGATATATGTAAGATCCCTGGTAAAGATTTTGTGTGAAACCTTGTTAGTATAGAAGTAGGTATCTATCAATGATTTTCCTAAAAACAGTTATAATTAAAGTATCCTTAAATCTTGTTCAATACTGTCCCAAATTCCAAACGTATCATCACTAAATATTGTCCAGAAGACAAGTCTGTTTTACAAATTAGAATTGTGCAGTAAAAGTGTTTCCTCAAAATAGTAAATGAATGTATATCCATGATGGGGCTATATTGGACCTCACCACTCTCTTTGAAATTTGTAGAACAAAATGCCCTACAAAGCAAAATTAGCTGCAATGTAATATATAATTTAGCAATTGAAACATAAATATTGGGTTTGCTATGATGCTAGTTTCTTTTAGAAGAAGCCATTTAGCACCTTCAGAACATCCTGTAGCAGTCTGGAATGTGGAAGATAACTGCTGTTGAACTCATTATAATCTTGATAGTTTCCTTAAAAAAACAACAGTGTCCTTAATAATAGGTGTAATTTGTCATGGCTATAGAAAATGGTTGCTATTAAATTGCTAAATATTGACTTAAAGAGTTAATCCCCACTACAGTAGTAGATCTCCCAGGTGAAGTAATCAGGATTTTATGAATTTGCTGCACTATTTAAAAAGACAGGATAGCAAGTTGTGCTATCAACAGAAATCTTTTGGTTTTGTCAGAAATTCATTGAATTTTGTGGCTATTTCTAAATTAATAAATTCAAACGTTTTGTTACGTGGTCAGTTTAGATATGCGGTCTCTTGCCCCAGTTGACTTTTGCCTTCCAGTCTCTAACTTCTGACCTTCAGAAAAATGAGTGCAAGCTATGTTTATAGTTTTGCCTGAATTTGTTGCCAAATTCTGAATCAAAGACTTGCCTAACGTGACAAATAGTTTTTTATCTGCTGTTTACTTGGCAATTAAAATGGAATTTCTCAATAAATAAATGAAGCATTGAATGTACATAGAGATCCTGTGTACAGTGTGTTACTGTTGGATAAATGGTGCTCTTGGGTGCACGTTCATCATTCATTTTGCTATCATCAGTGCATCCGGGACACACACCTGCACACTGACCAAAAATAGAACTAATGAGGGATTTCAATCTACGGTTGAGATAAAAATGTGAACTGGGGTGTATACATGTGGAATAATATTGAAGCACTGGTTTCCATTAACTTATTAAATTTCCCGATCACACAGCTGACAAATGTTTGTGAATTTATTTTTATTTTTGCTTTAAAATTGTTTTTTTGTCCTCATATCACGATTGCTGCCATGTCAGGCACCTTCTGTTGACACTTTCCGACCCTTAGCCTGTTGCATATAATTACTGGCCCACGCCCCTCAGCCCAAACCAGACCCCTGGTTTGTGGCTGTGCCCAGGTGTAATCATAGGACCACTCATTAAACTTCCTATCCGACCCTCGAGTCTCCCCATTTTTGGTAAGCAGCCCAAATTATCTTTTCCTTAGCCCCTCTAGGTCTACTGGTCATATTCATTCGGTAATTATATCTAACTGCTTGAAGCCAGTCCCCCACCCTTGGGGGTATCGGGTCTGTCCATCGTTTACAGATCTCCCTTCTAGCCAACAATATCAGATTGAACAACAAAGCCTGCTGCGGCCATGACTGCAATTTTCTAGGGGAAATGTCCACTCCCATTAAGACCACAGTTGGGCTCAAGGATATATTCGACCCAAAGATATCTCCAACCACAACCTCAATGTCCCGCCAAAATGTTTCCATCTCTAGGCATGTAAAAAAGACGTGTAGGTCGTTTACTTTTAATAACCCACACCTAGAGCATCTGGAGGTAGGTTCCTGAACAAACTTCGCGTTTCTTTGGGGAGTCCAATACAGTCTGTTTATCGTGAAAAAATGGTTATGTTTCAGATTGGCAGGCTTGACCACTGAGTAAAGTAATTTTAAAGATCTTTCCCAAACATTTTGTATCTCAGTCCCAGGGACACCTTCTTCCCAGACTAAGTAGGGAGCCTTCAATTTTCTGTCCTCAGCGTCATGCAACCTCCAGTACCATTGCGCCACTTCTTTAGCCTTCAGGAGTTGGATCCTGCAATTCTAACTCAATCTCCCACACTCCGCCTAACTCCTTTGAATTTGCCACAAACCAGGATGACAGCTGAATATATTTAAATCTAGAAAGAGAGTTCTGAGTCTTTGCTGCTAAAACTTCCCATGGGAGAACGCCCTGTGTTGTTAGTAGCTACGCCCAAACCTTAATCCCTGCCTCCCACATAGGAGCACTCAGCCCATCCTTCAGACACTTCGGGGTACCTGGGGAGTCCCAAATAGGAGAGAAGTCTGAATAATACCCCATATCCAAGCTCTTTCTCACCCCTATCCAAAGGAGGAGAGCCGCCTTCAAGACCTTAAAGCGGACCTTTTAAAAAATGTCTTTGCCCCAAATTTGCACAAAAATCCTTTAGAGCCACACTTCTTTACCATCTCTCCCAGCACTGCCCCCCATGTTGAGGCTACAGGTTTAACCAGGAGCATCCTACAGTTTTTTAGCTGGAAGGCCATACAATAGAGCTCAAATCAAGGAGGGCCAAGCCCCTTTCTCTAACCTACGTCGTAGCTTTTTCCATGGCAGCCTGGCCCCCTGGATGCCCATATAAAACCTCCTATTCTCACCTAAATCCTATCCAAAACTGGAAATGTTAAAGGAATACAATTAAATAGATACATCAGTTTGGGTAGTATCACCATTTTAACTAAATTGACTCACCCATATATTGTGAGCGGAAGGTTCCTCCATCTAGATAGTAAACTTTCCACCTCCTTTGCCACCCTCTCCAAGTCAACTTTCGGGATATCCTCAAAGGGTTTAAGATCGTGATACACAGATACCTGATCTCAGCTTGCACTTTCCCTTTCCACCCAATGTATTACAACACGCTATCTCCGACTTCGTGTGATTCACTAAATAACCTGAGAAAGCCCCAAACTCATTCACCAGAGACTCCACCCTGGGAATAGTGTTTACAGGATCCGAGGTATAAAATATTAGGTCATCTGCATATAACGCAATTTTGTTATAAAACCGCAATACCTTAAAAGGAATGACCTGACCATCAATACGCAGAAGCTGAGCTAGTGGCTCGATATAAATATTGAATAATAATGGGGAGAGAGGCCAGCCCTGCCTAGTACCCCTGGATATATAGAAATTCTCGGTAAGAGCACCATTAAGAAGGATCCTAGCATTTGTCTTCTCATAGAGCCCCTGTAGCATAGAAACAAAGCATGGACTAAAACCCAGTACCTCCAATACACCCCACAAACACACCCAACAAACCCTGTTGAAAGCCTTGGCTGCATCCAATGTAACAATAGCCTAAGGCAACGAACGGGTTGTGGCAAGGTCTATGCAACCTATCAGCTGCTCTACAAGCTCATGGCTATGTCTCCCAGGGACACAGCCCTTCTGATCTGCATGTATAAGCTGAGGCGCAAGCTTGGCCAATCTCCCTGCCAAAATGCTAGTATAAACCTTATAATCCACATTTAGGAGTGATATAGGTCGGTATAAATCAGTCTTCCTGGGATCCTTTGCTGGTTTTAAGATCAAAACAATTGTGGCTTCCTTCCATGAGTCAGGTCTCTGTACCTCCCCCGATAAATTGAGATTAAACAACTTCTCCCAAACTACAACTATTTCCTCCCTTAGGATCTTATATACTTCAGACTGGACAGCATCTGGGCCTGCCACTTTCCCATTCTCACTACGAGTCAGAAATCCACTAATTTCCTCCCGAGTTATTGGTGCCTCCATAAGCTCTATCCCTTCCTCTGAAAGCACAGGGAGGCCTACGCCTCTCAGCCATTCCCTAAGTTTATATGGGTCCGTGAAAGTGTCTTCCCTGTAAAGAGCAGAAAAGAGGGAGACCAGATGTCTATGCATGTCCTCGAGTTTGTTTGAAACCTCCCCCGGGGCTTACCACCAGCTCCTTAATCATGTTACGTAATCTCTCCACTTTCGCCTTCCATGCCAGCAAGGCCCCAGCTCGTTCCCAATCCTCAAAGTGTCTCGTGGATCCAGCCTGCCACCTTTCCCTACACTTGGAGTCAATCTTGGTCTTATACCTTAACTGTGCCTCTTCTAACCGCTTTAATAGTGATCCCCTATTGGTTACATCATCCTGGGTCTGTAGACTAATCTCCAGTAACCCAACATCCTGCTCTAATCTGGCCAATTCCACCTTCTCTTCCCTGTGCTTCAAACGTCCCAGGCAAAGTAATATCCCCCGGATAAAAGATTTGAATGTGTCCCACACGACTCCAAGGGGGGCTATGCCTTCGTTGTAAATAAAACACTCAGGGGCCGATTCCGATCTCGGTCGGAGGCGCACCCAATACCATTCGGTCGGGAAAAAGCCATGCGAAAGCCTGTTTCCCGACCGATCCGTACAGCACACCGAACGAGCAGGTACGATGCGCACAACAGCAAAAAATCCGGCCGAGCCGTACTCACCCAAACCAGGTCCTGTTCTCCGACCGAGGCGAATCCGGAAACGCCGAATCGAGTCGCACGGAAGGAAAAATGCAGCCCCGTCCGGCCGGACAAGTACGATGCGCTTCCCGTACGCGCCGAACCCGCCGCTACGCACGGCACGTCAAAGCATCCGGGAGAGGCGCACATAAGCTCCGATTCGCGCCACAACACGATCCACGGCTCCGAGACGAACACGGCACCGACGAGGGACGAAGCGACGAGGCGAAGCGACGAGGACGACGCGAAGCAACGAGAAGGACGAACGACACGAACCAACCATGAATCCCTTCGTCCCGATCATACCAATATTCTACATATACTACCGGAACAGGCACGGACGCGTACGGCGCAGAAGGTAAGCCAGACACCAACCACAAAACACATACAACACGTACACGACACATCACACACATACACGGGGATGCTGAATATACTTACACCAGCAACAGCAGCACCATAGGGGCGGGATGCCCATCACCAATGCCACATATGCACACAGGGGCCTGAATGCGCACCACCACCCCTACCCAGGGGGCTGGATGCCTACCACTACTACCACCCTTAGCCAGGGGGCTGGATGCCTACCACTACTACCACCCTTAGCCAGGGGGCTGGATGCCTACCACTACTACCACCCTTAGCCAGGGGGCTGGATGCCTACCACTACTACCACCCTTAGCCAGGGGGCAGGATGCCTACCACTACTACCACCCTCACCCAGGGGGCTGGATGCCTCACCACTACTACCACCCTCACCCAGGGGGCTGGATGCCTCACCACTACTACCACCCTTAGCCAGGGGGCTGGATGCCTACCACTACTACCACCCTTAGCCAGGGGGCTGGATGCCCACCACTACTACCACCCACACCCAGGGGGGCTGGATGCCTACCACTACTACCACCCTCACCCAGGGGGGCTGGATGCCTACCACTACTACCACCCTTAGCCAGGGGGGCTGGATGCCTACCACTACTACCACCCTTAGCCAGGGGGCTGGATGCCTACCACTACTACCACCCTCACCCAGGGGGCTGGATGCCTACCACTACTACCACCCTTAGCCAGGGGGCTGGATGCCTACCACTACTACCACCCTTAGCCAGGGGGCTGGATGCCTACCACTACTACCACCCTTAGCCAGGGGGCTGGATGCCTACCACTACTACCACCCTTAGCCAGGGGGCAGGATGCCTACCACTACTACCACCCACACCCAGGGGGCTGGATGCCTACCACTACTACCACCCACACCCAGGGGGCTGGATGCCTACCACTACTACCACCCCCACTCATAGGATGGACAATGCATGACACAACAAGCACACCACAACCTAGGGAATGCAAGATAAAGACATCCCCCCACCACCATGACAAGCGTGTGTAGGCTGTGTCAAATGCCACAACACCGAACATGACTTTGAACATACAATGTGACCCCCTAGCACATGTGCCACACATATATGTGTGTGGCACCCACAATGCAAGCAGCCCATGACCATTGTGGCAATGGGGCCTAAACCCCCATCATCACAGTGACCAAAAGGTAAGTGTGGGGTCCATAGTCAAGCACATTTTGACCATTGTGGCAATGGGGTCTAAACCCCCATCATCACAGTGACCAAAAGGCAAGTGTGGGGTCCATAGCTGAAGCACATTTTAACCATTGTGGCAATGGGGTCTACACCCCCATCATCACAGTGACCAAAAGGCAAGTGTGGGGTCCATAGCCGAAGCACATTTTGACCATTGTGGCAATGGGGTCTAAACCCCATCATCACAGTGACCAAAAGGCAAGTGTGGGGTCCATAGCTGAAGCACATTTTGACCATTGTGGCAATGGGGTCTACACCCTCATCATCACAGTGACCAAAAGGTAATTGTTGACAAAGAAAGAGCTGCAACTGCCAAACTGCATGGATCATTCCTGGTCACAGAACCAAAAACTCATCTGTGGCAAAGTAGTGTATGTGTCCCATTGCAACATAAATTGGGGGAGCCAAATACTGCAGTGCAAATGAAACATTCCTTTGGCCATGTGCAGACAAACAACACCCATGGGGGCTGAGACCGTCAACAGTCATCAATGACACAATGCCAGAAGTGACCATCAGAATGCAGAACCACATATTTGCACCAATGGGCACACAAATGCAGATATCCTGTGGAGACAGCAGATGTGAGGTGAACAGATACCATACCATGGCAGCAATGGGACACACAAACCATGATCACTGTGCTGACCGATGACCTAGGAGTCCCAGGGACAGCAGGGGAAACACACCAAACAACATACAGCCAATGGCACACCCAAGATATGCCAATGCAGTGGTGCAGATGCACAAACACAAACAGGCAGACCAACACTGTCATCATACACAGCAGGTGAGGGGTGGGGGTGCCAGTGTCCCCAGGCAACCACACAACACATGAGGAGAGCTGAATACCAATCATACAGATGTGCATACACTGCCACACTAAGGTAACTCATGGATCCAAATCCCCTATGTGGGCAAGCAGGCATTGTCAGATGAGAGGGAGCACAAAACACACATGTCACACAGGCACGTAGGAACAACAACTGACACAGCAAGACACAGACACACCACAGCACCACCCCCAGGGCCCCCACAATGTGGTGACCCTGGGCTGAATAAAAATCCCACTGTGATGACAAAGCTAAATGTCGTTCACACTGTGAACCACAGTCAGGTGTCCTGAGCAACAAACTACCATCACACCTACACAAGCACAAATCAATCAGCATGGCCAGTAAGCCAAGGCCAACATGGAGGCAGGGGACTAGCTGGGCAACAACTCCCATCTGCACACACTCAAGACCACACCCTCGACCTCTAACAATGTGCAGCAGTGAAGTACACATGCACTGGTGACATTGCACATGCACCCATGACTATTCCAGGGTGGTGGGTGGGAACCAAGGTGCAGAAACACATCACACATGGCCACTCAACAAGACTCCTGAATGTCTGACACACTGCACACTACGCTGTACATGGACATGACGGCGATACCACACCAACCAATGGGATCCCAGCCACAGTCACACACCAATGAAGAAGCCAAGGTCACCCACAAAGAACACACATAGACAACAACCAACATTGCAGCCCGGACCCTGTCCATTGTCAAAGTTCAAACAGGGTGACACTGGCAGATGTCACCCTACGCATGCCTGCACAAAACCAGGGACAATCCACTAGGAGGGGCAACCGGGGGGCAGGCCAGGCACCGCAGGGACAGGATCAGGGCTCACCAGGGGGAGTCAGGGAAGGGGTGGTGGGTGCTGGAGAGCCACTGACAACTGCAGTGGAGGTGTCTGACATGGTGTGTGCCGGCACAACTGGGGGCATGACTCAGATGTCGTGGGTGCCGGCACAACTGCAGTGGACCCTGCAGATGGAGTGGACAGGTCCGCCACTGCAGTGCCCAAGTCAGACAGGGCGGTAGTGGACTCCACTGCAGTGCCTACCTCCAGGGGAGGAGAATGGGGAACAGGCAAGGTGGGTTGGACAGAGGGGGAGGACACCCTCACCACATCAGTGGCACAGACAAGCGCAGCGGGGGTGTGGTGCTGGGAGAGCAAGTGGCAGGGGAGAAGGCCTGATCCTCTTGGGGATGGTATATCTGTGGGTGGGGGAACCTGGGGCAGGGTGTGGTGGGGGCACCTGTGCAGTGGGGGCCTGAGGGATGGAGGACGGAGACCTTGTGCCTGAGCTGCAGGGCGGTGGCGGGGTCTTGCTCTTAGGACTCCGGGGGACTTGCGGGTGGGGGCCTCAGTCCGTCTGCGCCTGGGGAGGGTGTCCGGGGGCAAGGGGCACTCTGCTCCGTGTGGGTGGGCTTCCTCTTCCCCCGGGATGCTGGAGCAGCTTCATCGGTGGGGAAGAGGCCGAGGTCACAGAGGAAGAGCTGCTGTGACTTTGGGGTTGCAGGTGAGGCAAGGGAGGGTGCTTTTGAGGGAGAGGGAACTGAGGACTGCCCAGTGCATGTGGATGCGTGTGTGTGTTCCAGGGCCCCATCCCCTGTGAGTCTGGCTTCAGTCCCCTGAATGTGCGTGCGTGTGCGTTTTGTCATTGGCGTGTGTGTCAGTGTGCTGGATGTGTGTGTGCTGGTGTGTGCCTGTGCCGGTGTGTGTGTGCTTGGGACGGGTAAGGTGCTGGGGAGTGTGGATGGAGCAGAGGCAGGAGGGGTGAGGGACCGTTTGAGGAGGGACACTGCTGCCGTCAGGGAGGAGTCCATGGACCTATTGCCCCTCTGTAGGTCAGACATGCCCGATGAGATGCCCTCCATGAACGACACCAGCTGAGTCAACAGCGCGGTGTGCGCATGGAGGACACTCAGCATGGCTGTCTGCCCTACATGGAGCTGGCGAAGGAGGTACACAGACTCCTCACTCAGGGCAGCAGGGGACACAGGGGCAGGGGGTGCGGTGCCTGGCCCAAAGGAGACACGCTCCCGGACATGGGAGCCTCCACGGACCTGGGGAATGGGAGCCGATGGGAGGGCGGTGGTGGTGCTGGTGGTGGCGGGGACAGCAACACTAGCTGGGGTGTGGTGGCTGCTGACACCCGCCTCCACAAGGGAGTCATCCTCTGAGTTGCTCTGGTCCTCAGCTGAGGTGGATGCTGCTGAGGACTCCTCGGTGTGGCTCCCCTCGCCCTCCGTGCCACTGGGTCCCTCCGACCACTCCTCGGCTGCTGACCCAGTCTGGCTCTCTGGCTCCTCCTGGTCCGTGGAGCTGTCCCCTTCCGTGGCCGTGGATGTATCTGCAAACAATGGGGATACAGACAATCATCAGTCACCTGCACATAACGCACACACCACTGTGAGCACAGCACATCACAGAGCAAGCCCTGGCATCATTAGTTGTACATTGCTAAAAGTGCCCTAATTGAACAGGAGAAGTCAATTGTCAGTCTGATGCCAAGCATGGCACTCACATCCCACATGGCCTTGCACCCATCTGTCTGGTGTCTGTTGGATTACAACACCCCAGTGTTGACACATGCACCAAGTACACAGTAGTTGGACAGTGCAGAGGACACGGTGTGGCATGTGGACATGCACACATCACAGCTCTTGCCACTGAGTCAGTCCAGGTTTCCGGATGAAAGGGATGCCCAGAGTCAAATAGGAAATGCATGTGATGCATACCAGCGACAGACACCATGATGCACCCATGTCCTGATAGCCAGCGCCACTAAGGTGTGCATGTAGCACATGTCACTCCCCTGCAGGCTCACCAATCAGTAGACACATGCCATGGCGGAGGCATGACTGCAAAGTCATACATCACTGTCTCAGTGATGTATGACTTTGCAGCCAGACAACAACACTCTGCACTGTGTCACAATAGTAGGTCATGGGGAATGCAAGTCCTGGAGCTGCACAAGTGCACATGTACATCCCCCCACAACACATCCTCTTAACCCTCATCTGTCCAGGTCATACCTATTGGACATATGGTAGACCTGTGACACTACCCTCTGAACCTGAGCCCCTCACACTCTGCTGTGCATGGGGAACAGCTGCCTGAACTTCACATTCAGATGCCCCAGTCTGCATGGGCAGCTGATCAGACACCTATGTGTCACACAAGTATCGTCTCCTATGGTCACATCTCCAGTGGCATGCTGAGCCCCTACCAAGAAACTCCACAGCAGTCCTGGCGACTAATCCACAGCACACTGACACAGAGGCAGACACCTGAGGGGTCAAATCACTGCGCACAATGTGTCAGCTGATACACGGGAGTGGGAGTACAGAGTGTATTGTATGGCCTGGAGTAGGCATGACTGTCCAGCCCCACATGAATGAGGGATGAGCCCTGGACTGTAGGCAGCTGGCTAAGTATGTGTGACACACGTCATATACATACTCCTGGGGCCCAAACATTGTTCCCACCCGCAGCATGGGTGTGTGCCAGATACCCCAGCCACATGTGGTGGATCAGCTCAGCAATTGGACCACAGATCAAAGTAACACGCTGAATACATGTCAGAATACAGGCATTGTGTAAGCAATGGACCCACCCATGATGCCCACCACAGAGTCAGGGAAACAGATGCTGTCTCCCACCTTGAGTCAAGCAAACTGCAAGGACACAGTCCTAAGTGACAGAATTCCCTGCATGTAAGGGCCACACCTGGGTATCAGATGAGGAGTGGGCAGTGCACAATAGAGGGACATGGCTCCTGGACAACATGACTGCTGTACTGTGGCAGTTTAACCAGGCCCGAGGAGGGCACATAGCATGTTAGACAGAGTTCACAGTGCAGTCTTTGACTCACCCCCTCCTTGCTGCTCTCTGGCCTTCAGCTGCCCATCCAGGTCTGGAAAGACCACCGCCAGGATCCTGAGCATGTGGGGGTCAGGGTCCGTGTTCCGCCCCTCCTGCGAGGAGGCGACAGCTTCAGCTGGACCCGTGCAATCCTCCGGGTCCAGCCCCGAAGGTCCTGCCACCTCTTTTGGCAGTTGCGGATCCGGCGCTTGTAGACCCCCACGGACCGGACAGCCCGGACGATGTCCTTCCATATCTCCTGCTTCCGATGGGCAGAAGCCTGTCAGGATGACAAAGTGATAAGGCCATTACTACACATGCAACATATCCGTGCATGACACAGTTGCATATACATGTCGCAATCACAGGGGCACATGGTGTACACAGGCAGTGCACGGCTGCCCATGGACAGTTTTCCAGAAGTCACTACATGGTATCATTGCATGGGGAGTAAAACCCTGTTCAGAAGCACTGTCACTGCACCATACCTGTCCAGTGCAAGTCACTACACACTATGGGGGTGACAACTACTCAGTGAGCCTGCTAGCCAGTGGCGTGCAGACTCTCAGCCTTGCTAGTCAGACAAAATGCACATTCAGAAAGGCAGTGCACAGGACACTCACCTGCTCCCCTGGTGTCCCATACAGCTTGCTGTACTGTGGAAGTAGGCTGTCCAGCAGGGCCTGGTTCTCCTCAAGGCTGAAGGCTGGGGCTCTCTCCACAGTACGTGCCATTGCAGGGTCCAGAGGGGCAGAGACAGCAGCAGTGCAGTGGCAGATGTCGTCCTGGAGCATGTAGTGCAGGCAAGTGGGCTCTCAGGGGAACAGCCAGCAATATATATGTGCTGGAGAGGCAGATCCTGTCCCTTGTGTCCAAAGTGATAGGTCCAAGTCGTTTGCATCTTCTGAATCTGGCCAATCCATGGAATAGCAGCACCAAAACACGCCCACAGCATCCTTCAAATCTTCAACTTCATGACATACATGATTTTGCAACATTGTTGTGGGTGACCAACTGAATTCCCAGCAACCGACTCGTTCGAAATTCGAAACGCGTCCGTTGCCAGGCAAGCCCATTGTCAATGGGTGCACACCGATCGGTCCATTGCGGTACAACGCGTACAGGGGTACAACGCGTACCCGCACACATTGAAGGCAATGGGCCGGCCGGAGGCACCGATCGGTCCATTGCGGTACAACGCGCACAGGGGTACAAGGCGTACCCGCACACATTGAAGGCAATGGGCCGGCCGGAGGCACCGATCGGTCCATTGCGGTACAACGCGCACAGGGGTACAACGCGTACCCGCACACATTGAAGGCAATGGGCCGGCCGGAGGCACCGATCGGTCCATTGCGGTACAACGCGCACAGGGGTACAAGGCGTACCCGCACACATTGAAGGCAATGGGCCGGCCGGAGGCACCGATCGGTCCATTGCGGTACTAACGCGCACAGGGGTACAACGCGTACCCGCACACATTGAAGGCAATGGGCCGGCCGGAGGCACCGATCGGTCCATTGCGGTACAACGCGCACAGGGGTACAACGCGTACCCGCACACATTGAAGGCAATGGGCCGGCCGGAGGCACCGATCGGTCCATTGCGGTACAACGCGCACAGGGGTACAAGGCGTACCCGCACACATTGAAGGCAATGGGCCGGCCGGAGGCACCGATCGGTCCATTGCGGTACAACGCGCACAGGGGTACAACGCGTACCCGCACACATTGAAGGCAATGGGCCGGCCGGAGGCACCGATCGGTCCATTGCGGTACAACGCATCACTGTACATGTGACTGGCATAGGTCAGCATGCCTGTCTCAGATGGACATATGCCAGCCACAGATAGCTCCCAGGGAGTGAGGGGCACACCTACATCACGACAGCCTGTCCAAACCTTATCATAAGGCATGTAAGGCTGCATTTCCTATTGTGTGTATGTTGGTGTACATGTTGTCCTGTGGGTGTCACCTGTGGGCAGCCACCCCCAGGCTGTGCACGTGTTCATGGGGACAGGATCCTGGGTGTTACGTGTACGTGACCACTGTGATGTGCAACTGTTCATATCTGTGCATGTGTCATGGTCACATTTCACAGTGGTGTTTGTGTATGTCATGTCACATACCCCGTGAGTCCCATGTGGGACGGTATGTTTGAGCCAGGGTGTCCCAGTGGCACAATAGTGATGGCCCTCCACAGTCTTTGTGCATGTAGTGTTTACAATGTCTCTGATTTCATGTGCACAATGGGAGACAGTCTCCACATCCACGTTGTGTGTGCATGGACTCTGATGTTGTGCGTGTGTGTCACAGACGTCCATGTCTGTCCTGCCATGGCAAGTGTGGCCACTACCTGTGGGGGTCATGTTTGTTTTGCTGTGGTGTACACATGATACTCCAGGTGATGCCAGTGTCCATGTGGCATTACAGGGTCCCTGGGAATGTACCTGTCGTTGAGCTGTGGTGCCTGGGGCACATCTGTCCTCACATGTCACTGTGGGGGGTGACTGTGACACGGCATCATGATATCCAATGGGCCAACCTGGGACAAATTGATGCCACCTGTAGGACCGTGTTGACAGATGTTGGCCATGTATGTACCATACATGTCCTTCCGGTACTGCACACTTCATGTAGTTGTGCCTCATGATGATGTATGTTGGGATCTTGAGTGTGTTCAATGCCGCATATGTGGGGTGACTGACGATCTTGCTTACTTCTCCTCTGCACTGCAGGGCTCCTGCTGTCCATCGGCCATTCCCAGACCTGGCAACGATGGTGGAACGGGACAGCATCCGACGGTACCGCTTCACCAGGCAGCTGATTGAGGATTTGGCAGTGCAGTTGTCCCCACATTTGCAGCCTGGCCGGCCGTATCCTACAGCGCTGACCCCCAAGGTGAAGGTGATGGCAGCCCTACACTTCTTTGCCACCGGTACCTTCCAACATACTGTGGCGTCTGCTGGTGGGATGTCACAGACCATGTTCAGCCGTGTGCTCCGCGATGTTTTGGCGGCAATGTTGCTCTTCCTGAACCGGTACATCTATTTCCCTAGACTGCGACAACTCACTGACGTGAAGAGTGACTTTTATGCCCTGGGGAGGATGCCGCATGTAATTGGCTCCATTGATGGGACACATGTGGCTTTGGTACCACCACAGGCCCAGGAGCAGGCCTACAGGAACCGCAAGCACTACCACTCGGTCAATGCACTGGTGGTGTGTCTTGCAGACATGACCATCACACACGTGTGTGCCCGTTTCCCTGGTTCAGCACACAATGCCTTTGTGATGAGGAGTAGTCGCATCCCCAGGATGATGGCACAGATGCAGAACCAGCGTGCCTGGCTTGTCGGTGTGTACGGACTTTGTGCCATTGTGTGTGATCTGATCTGTAGTATTCCGCCCACTTTTCCAAGTCAGCTGATGTGCACTTGTCTGTCCGTAGGTGACTCGGGATACCCCAACATGCCGTGGTTGCTGACACCCCTCAGGAACCCTGTGACACCTGCCCAGATGCGCTACAATGAGGCACATGGTCGGACCAGGAGAGTGATTGAGCGGACCTTTGGTCTCCTGAAGAGCCGCTTCCGCTGCCTGGACAAGACCGGAGGGTCCCTCCCATATGCCCCTGCGAAAGTGTGCAAGATTATCATCGTCTGCTGCATGCTCCACAACCTGGCAGTGCGGAAGGAGTTGCCTCTCATCCAGGATGACGATGACCAACATCCGCCACCTGTGGAGGATCCTGGCCTGGACCACGATGCCAGTGACGATGATGATGATGATGGTGATGGTGATGTCCGCACACAGCTCATCACCAACTTCTTTAGCTGAATGTGAGTATCCTGAGGTGTCATGTGAATGATGTGAGTTGGCATGATGTGTGGGTGGGGCTCTGGCGCTGTTGGAGTGTGTCCATGGGCTACTTGACTGGATGTGTGTTGCGATGTGTGGTTACAGGTGGGCTGTACTCCCCAACAGTGTTGACATGCTAACTTGGTTCTGGGTGGGTATCTTGTAACATGTATTGTGCATGAGTTTTGCTGTTCTGTCCTGTACTGCATTGCTTTTGACTGTGTGTCATTTCTGTCCTTCACAGGGTACTTTCAGATTCGTTTGGTCAACTGTGTCCACCGACGACGTGATTGCACATCCAGGCTGGTAGCTGTTGTGTCCCTACAGGTGATGTGCGCCACACCCATGGACTTCCTTCCGTCTACAGTTGTTGACTGTGTGCCCGCTACCAGGTGGGGTTACCTTGCATCTGTAGTGGTTACGGTATGTTGCTACTGTGTAATAAACCTGTGCTTCACTTAGTGATGTGCGTTGTCTGTGGTCACACATTTGACTGCCATTTGCTTACTGCACCTGTGGGCTACTTGACTACAACTGGGAATGGGTGTGGTGTCTGTGCATTGCACCGTCTTCCCTGGCAACATCAGTGTAGGCAATGAGTCAGATGGCCTAGGTGTGTATGTGTTGTGTAGCCCTGGTGGTGTGTCTCCCTCATATGTGTCACGTTGCCTTTACTCACATGCCTGTGTTGTCCTTGCTGTTGCAGTTCGCATACACAGTGTAATTTTGCAGTTCATCATCCCCATAACAGCACCCATGTTGGAATCACGACAGAGGCAAGTATGGTGTATTAGTGTGTTTATTGTGATACATTTGTGTTAATAGTGCATAGGATGGGTTGTGCTGTACATGAATCTTGCAATCCCAAGTTCCTAGGTGAATTGAAAGTCCGGGTAGACAGGATCCCCAGTATCGGGGCCACAGTTGTCTGACACATTGGTCCAACTTGTACTCCCCATGCAATGTGTGGGAGTAGTGTTGCCGTCAACAGGGTGAACAGTCTGTGCACAAAGGCGAACATCCAGAACAGGTTCAGGCTTCCTGGGAGTTGCGCTTGGCCATCGGCCTCTCACTTTTCCCTCCTCGGACGACCCCTCTTCTTGGGGGGGGGCCCTCAAGTGCAGGCTGCTGCGGTGCAGGGGACTCTCCGCCAGAGTCCTCCTCCCTCCCTGTGGCAGTTGCAGTTTGTTCGGCACCAGATGTTGTTGGCACACAGGGAGGTGTGGACTGGTTGCTGTTCATCTGGCGGAGGCATTGTAAAATGTCCCTGTGCACCGCCGTCATCTCATGCAGTACATCCCACTTGGACTCCACACGGGACATGTGTGAGTCCACACGGGACATGTGTGACTCCACGTGGGACATGTGGGAGTCCAAGCGGGCATGATGGGCAGCCTGCTGCTGTTTGATGTCTCTGAGGAGCCCCACTACCTGGCTGAGCTCTCCGGTGCTGGACTGGTACGCATCAGCTATGCGTACCAGTTGTGGGTCGTCATGCACACCAGCAACGTCTGCAAGCAGCGACCTCTGTCTCCCACCCCTCCCACCACCCCTGCTGACATGTGCAGTGTGTGCAGTTGCACGCACAGATAACCCTGGTCCACCTTGGGGGTTGGTGGTGGTGGTGGTGTCCATGGCCCCAGGTTGGTCCAGGGTCACTGCGCTGGTGTTGCTCCTTATTCTGTCCATGTCGGCAGGGATGGTATTCGTGGTGACAGTCGTTGTAGGGGTGGGTGCAGGGAGTGCAGCTGGTGGTCCTGCTGGTGCTGCAGCTGGTGGTCCTGCTGGTGCTGCATGTTGACTTGCACCGGATGTGCCAGGTTGTTCATCGTCCGAGGAGGACAGAGGCTGTACGACGCCAGTGAGCTCGGCATCCTCTTGAGCCTGGGACTGGGACTCCTCAGCGTCTGCTGCTGTGTCCCCATCATCACCTGTTTTTGGGAGACACAAACAATGTATGTCATGTTTCTGCAGGCATCAGTGGTTGACACACATGACAGTTGTGACTGTGCCTCTGGGTGCGGGCCTGTACATTGCATTGTCCTAAGTCGTCACAGTCAGGGGTTGATATTGGTGTGGCACATTGTCCTGCATTATTTGGGCATTTCTATGTATTTTCTGGGGTGTGAACATGGTCTGCATTGCTTGTGTTTGGTTGACAGCCAGACCTCCTTCCCACCCAGCCAGCCAGTCAGTTATCCCACCATGGAACGTGCTTGCGTTGCAGGGAGTGGAAGTTGTCTCTCAGGATGTCAGTCAGTGGTGTCCTGCTGTTTGTTGGTGCACAGTTGGCAGCAGGGCCTTGTGCTCCCCACAGCAGTAGCCAGTGTCAGCCATCTTGTGAGTCCTTCTCCACTCCCTGTGATGTGAGCATGGTTCAGGGTGGTGTTGATGGGACAGTTGTGGGGGTGAGCTATGTCTGTGACTACGACTCCCATCATGCCATTGCCTCCACCCCACTTGCCAGCATTCCCATACTTACTTGCTTTTGTGTGGAGTTCAGTGGGTGTGGGTGTGAGGGCAATGGCAAGATGGCTGACAGTGGTGTCCTGCTGTTGGTTGGTGTGCAGTACCCAGCATGCCCTTGTGCTCCCCACGACACAGCAACAGTGTCAGACATCTTTGATGGGCCTTTCCACTCTCTGTGGGATGTGCATGCGTGAGTGTGAGCTTGCTGGGCCATGTGGTGGGGGATGTAGGGCTGTGAGTACGACTCCCATCATGCTATTGCCTCCACCCCCTTCCCAGCATGCCCATGCTTCCTTCCTTTTGACTCTGCTTCCCTGTGGGGTGGGCTGGCTGTGCTGACAGGATGGCTGGGAGTGTTGTCCTGGCAGTTGTTTGGCTAAGAGTCCCAAGAGTGTCCCTGTGCTTCACACAACATAACCCTGGGTGGTGGTGCTTTGTGGGATCTTGTGTTAGGATGGAGGGCATTGCATTCTACCAGGTGGGTACTGTGGAGTTTGTGTTGGGGGGTGTGAGGGGAGGTGCTGGTGACTATAGTCAGTGCTGCAAGTCCCCCTTCCCACCTAGCCAGCCAGATATCCCACCATGGAACGTGCTTGCATTGCAGGGAGTGTAAGTTGTCTCTCAGGATGTCAGTCAGTGGTGTCCTGCTGTTTGTTGGTGCACAGTTGGCAGCAGGGCCTTGTGCTCCCCACAGCAGTAGCCAGTGTCAGCCATCTTGTGAGTCCTTCTCCACTCCCTGTGATGTGAGCATGGTTCAGGGTGGTGTTGATGGGCCAGTTGTGAGGCTGAGCAATGTCTGTGACTACGACTCCCATCATGCTATTGCCTCCACCCCCTTCCCAGCATGCCCATGCTTCCTTCCTTTGACTCTGCTTCCCTGTGGGGTGGGCTGGCTGTGCTGACAGGATGGCTGGGAGTGTTGTCCTGGCAGTTGTTGGGCTAAGAGTCCCAAGAGTGTCCCTGTGCTTCACACAACATAACCCAGGGTGGTGGTGCTTTGTGGGATCTTGTGTTAGGATGGAGGGCATTGCATTCTACCAGGTGGGTACTGTGGAGTTTGTGTTGGGGGTGTGAGGGGAGGTGCTGGTGACTATAGTCAGTGCTGCAAGTCCCCCTTCCCACCTAGCCAGCCAGATATCCCACCATGGAACGTGCTTGCATTGCAGGGAGTGTAAGTTGTCTCTCAGGATGTCAGTCAGTGGTGTCCTGCTGTTTGTTGGTGCACAGTTGGCAGCAGGGCCTTGTGCTCCCCACAGCAGTAGCCAGTGTCAGCCATCTTGTGAGTCCTTCTCCACTCCCTGTGATGTGAGCATGGTTCAGGGTGGTGTTGATGGGCCAGTTGTGAGGCTGAGCAATGTCTGTGACTACGACTCCCATCATGCTATTGCCTCCACCCCCCTTCCCAGCATGCCCATGCTTCCTTCCTTTTGACTCTGCTTCCCTGTGGGGTGGGCTGGCTGTGCTGACAGGATGGCTGGGAGTGTTGTCCTGGCAGTTGTTTGGCTAAGAGTCCCAAGAGTGTCCCTGTGCTTCACACAACATAACCCAGGGTGGTGGTGCTTTGTGGGATCTTGTGTTAGGATGGAGGGCATTGCATTCTACCAGGTGGGTACTGTGGAGTTTGTGTTGGGGGGTGTGAGGGGAGGTGCTGGTGACTATAGTCAGTGCTGCAAGTCCCCCTTCCCACCTAGCCAGCCAGATATCCCACCATGGAACGTGCTTGCATTGCAGGGAGTGTAAGTTGTCTCTCAGGATGTCAGTCAGTGGTGTCCTGCTGTTTGTTGGTGCACAGTTGGCAGCAGGGCCTTGTGCTCCCCACAGCAGTAGCCAGTGTCAGCCATCTTGTGAGTCCTTCTCCACTCCCTGTGATGTGAGCATGGTTCAGGGTGGTGTTGATGGGCCAGTTGTGAGGCTGAGCAATGTCTGTGACTACGACTCCCATCATGCTATTGCCTCCACCCCCTTCCCAGCATGCCCATGCTTCCTTCCTTTGACTCTGCTTCCCTGTGGGGTGGGCTGGCTGTGCTGACAGGATGGCTGGGAGTGTTGTCCTGGCAGTTGTTTGGCTAAGAGTCCCAAGAGTGTCCCTGTGCTTCACACAACATAACCCAGGGTGGTGGTGCTTTGTGGGATCTTGTGTTAGGATGGAGGGCATTGCATTCTACCAGGTGGGTACTGTGGAGTTTGTGTTGGGGGGTGTGAGGGGAGGTGCTGGTGACTATAGTCAGTGCTGCAAGTCCCCCTTCCCACCCAGCCAGCCAGATATCCCACCATGGAACGTGCTTGCATTGCAGGGAGTGTAAGTTGTCTCTCAGGATGTCAGTCAGTGGTGTCCTGCTGTTTGTTGGTGCACAGTTGGCAGCAGGGCCTTGTGCTCCCCACAGCAGTAGCCAGTGTCAGCCATCTTGTGAGTCCTTCTCCACTCCCTGTGATGTGAGCATGGTTCAGGGTGGTGTTGATGGGCCAGTTGTGAGGCTGAGCAATGTCTGTGACTACGACTCCCATCATGCTATTGCCTCCACCCCCTTCCCAGCATGCCCATGCTTCCTTCCTTTTGACTCTGCTTCCCTGTGGGGTGGGCTGGCTGTGCTGACAGGATGGCTGGGAGTGTTGTCCTGGCAGTTGTTTGGCTAAGAGTCCCAAGAGTGTCCCTGTGCTTCACACAACATAACCCAGGGTGGTGGTGCTTTGTGGGATCTTGTGTTAGGATGGAGGGCATTGCATTCTACCAGGTGGGTACTGTGGAGTTTGTGTTGGGGGGTGTGAGGGGAGGTGCTGGTGACTATAGTCAGTGCTGCAAGTCCCCCTTCCCACCCAGCCAGCCAGATATCCCACCATGGAACGTGCTTGCATTGCAGGGAGTGGAAGTTGTCTCTCAGGATGTCAGTCAGTGGTGTCCTGCTGTTTGTTGGTGCACAGTTGGCAGCAGGGCCTTGTGCTCCCCACAGCAGTAGCCAGTGTCAGCCATCTTGTGAGTCCTTCTCCACTCCCTGTGATGTGCGCATGGTTCATGGTGGTGTTGATGGGACAGTTTTGGGGCGGGCAATATGTGTGACTGCGACTCCCATGATGCTATTGGCTACACTGACTTGGCCAGCATACACAGAATTCCTTCCTTTGAGTGGTCTTCACTGTGTGTTGGTGTTGTTGTGGTGGCTACATGTGTGGATGTGTTTGTTAGTTCTATTTGTTCCACTGCCTAGCTGTAGTTGTGGTTGTGTTTGTACATGTGTTGGCACAGTTGGATGTGATTTTTTTGATGGCATGTGTTGTGTTTATCTGACTGACATACACATTTTGGGATGATTCTGTTCTAGTTGCTGTGTAATTGCTATGAGTGCATGGTTTGACTCTCCCCTTGACAGTGATGTGTGTGTTTTGTGGCAGTTTATTGTGTACATTTGTTGTGTACTCACCAGGCTCTGGGATGTCCTCTAGTCCATATACGCTCACTGGCGGAAGGATGGCCCGCACCTTCTCCTCCCAGGGCCTGAGGTATATTGGCTTGGCAGGAGGGCCACTGCCGGTGTGTTGGCTGTTGATGTAGTCTTTCTTCAGCATGTCCCGTACCCTCCTGCGCACGTCATACCACCTGTTCTGGATGTCCGTCTTTGTGCGCCGACATGGTGATTGGGCGTTCACCCTGTTGATGATCCTCTCCCACATCTTGGTTTTCTGCGACATGGGGGTCTGTTGGACCAGAGTGCCAAACAGCTGTGGCTCCACCCTGAGGATCTCGTCTACCATGACTTCCAATTCACTATCTAGGAACTTGGGATTCTTCTTGGGGGCATGGTGATGGGTGGTGATGGTGGGTGATGTGTGTGTTGGTGTGCAGGTGAGGGTGTGTGAGTGTGTGTTTTGCTGGGTGTATGTGAGGTAGGTATTTTGTTGGTGTGCTGATGGTGTGTGGCTTGTGTGAGGGATGAGCTGTGGGTGTGTGGTTGCTTTCTCTTGGGTGCTGGCAGTGTAATGGCATTTGCAAAGGCTCATGGTAGTGATTTGTGTCCTTTATATAGGTGGAGTTGTGGGTGTGTCTTTGTTCTCTGTCCCCACCCCCCAGTATTTATTGGCTTGGTAATTGCTTGTTTGGCCTTTTTTGGGGTGATTTTTCCTTTGTGTTGTTTGTGTATGTTGGAAACGTTCTTGTGACCGAGTCGGACCCTGCATTGGTCTCGTACGGTGTTTTCCGTTTCGTTCACGCTGTGTTTGTGCAGTTTTCTATGCTGCGTACGCGTCGGTCGCGGTGTTTTGTGTTGCTTCGGCTCGGTTTTGTATGCGTGTCGGTCGTACGGCTTGTCCTCCGTCCGACTCGGTCGTGGTTTTCGCGCCTTGCATCGTACTTTGCGGTTTGGAGTTGGCGTGTACGTTTCGGTCGGATTTGTTCCGGGTGCGTGTCGGTCGGTTGGATTCGCGTGTTTTTCCGGCCGGATTGCTATTTTCCGTGCGGCTCGGTCGGTCGACTTGGTTTCGTTACGTGTCGGTCGGATTTTTCGCGCCTTGCATCGTACTTGGCGTGTCGGGCGCCACGGGTACGTGTCGGTCGGTATTTTTTCCGGATCCGAGTCGGTCGGTGCTTTTTCCGGCCCGAATCGGAATCGACCCCGTAGTGTCTTAGCAAGTTTATTTTATAAAACAGGTAGATTAGAATATTATTACCCTGACATAGATAAGATTTTTGCGAACGTTTCTGTAGTTCCCGAGCTAAATAAAATAAAAGAGGGAAAAACGTTTGGTGAATATTTTTTAGAAGATAAGATTTTAACATTAGATAATATAATTAGGTACAACCTTACCTGTGAGTTAAAGAAGGAAGAAAAAGTATTTTTAGAGATGGTTGAAGAGAGAAGAGTGAAATTTCAAAGAAAAGTGATAGAAGAGACAAAAACACCTCTTTGGGCGTTTGAGGAAGACAATCATGACAAGAAAAAGACAAATGCAGCTATGACTCTGGATTGGCCCCAACAGGGAAGGTTGTGCATTAGAAGAAATAAGACAAGATATGACAATTATTTTGTGGGTTCCAGTATTTGCCATGACAATTATCAAATTTTAGGTGGATGGGGACTCAAAGGGGGAAAAGATCCAATATTTCCAGGGATCTATTATGTTTGCGGAAATAGGGCTTATTACAGGTTACCAGACCATTGGTATGGGTCATGTTATTTAGGCCTGGTTTTTCCTAAGATTTTCCATATGGACAGAAAAGAGAAAGGAACACACAGAATGATAAACACCTTTACACGTAGAAAAAGGGAAAGTTTTTCAGAAATAGTAGGTGATATTTTTGGTGCATTGATACCAGCAGTGGGAATATCTTTGAATGCATTTAGAATTCGGAAATTATCCACAGTGGTAGATCGTTTATCTACAGATACTGCTGGAGGGTTCTTGATGGTAAATACCGAGATGGTTGCCATGAGAGCTATGGTGATGCAAAATCGACTTGCCCTTGACATTCTTTTGGCAAAAGAGGGTGGAGTCTGTGGAATGCTGAAAGTCCAACATTGTTGCACTTACATTCCAAATAAAAGCGAAAATATACAGAAGTATATAACAAATATTACAAGTTTGCACAAAGAACTTGTTCCACTGGAGGTTGAAAGTGCATTGGGAAAACTTGGTAAAGGGTTTTCTTCAGTAATAAATTGGTTAACAAGAATGAGTGGATTAATAATAGGGAAAGTTATAATAATAGCAACCATGATAATAATAATAATTTTAGTACTGAAGCTTGTAATAACATGTATAAAGAGAAGAAGAAGACAGAATAAAATAGAAAAAGAAAACATGATAACAAGGAAAGAGAGAGAGAAATGGGTGAAATAGAGTTAGAAGAAATAAAAGAGAACATGTACAAGAAAACGAAGAGACAAGTTGAAAGGGATACAGTTGTGTAAACTAATAAAAGCAAATGGATAAAAGATATATGCTGTCTGAAAGAATTGTATAACTTGGGTTTTGTGGTGATATTAAAAATCACCAAAGGGGGGAGTTGATGGAGCAGGGTAAATGAAAATTTTTTAACCACCTAATAATTTTCGTAAAATAATTCATAAACATGTTTGTTTAAGTAAATAACCAACAATGTATGTTACATGTGAAGGGTTAAAGGTAATACGCTATTCCGTGTGCAAAATAATCAACTTATAATTGTTTACATGTCTAACATAACATAATATTTGCGTACTAATTAAATAATAAACGCATGATCTGTGCTTTTAAATAAAACGTGTGGTTGCAAAATAAAGCGATGGTAAGTAAGGGACGGCTTTATATGTTGCTTTTTGCTAGGTAATACCTAATTGGGGTACGTAGAAAGACGGGAGGGAAACGAAAGGGTTTATATTCTTTGTTTTAACAATATTTTGTTTATCTTTAAAAATAGTGCGCTCAGGCCTGTCGAGCAGCGATATAAAATGGCCGCCGTTTGCTAGAGTACGCATGAGCAGGGAACCATGTGATAGAGGAGAGAGGCTGTGGAAAAAGGATGATCACGTGCTGGTGCTGAGAGGCTAAGATGGAAGTATGGTCAAGGCTATTGTGACCTTTCTGAGCAGATGTGTGCCAAGATGATCAGCAAGAAGCGTGAGAAGTCCAACTGAATCAATGGACGGAACTGTTAAATCTAAAAAGTAGCAGAAAAAGATACAAATTGGACTGATCGAAGCGGATGAGCAATGACATGAACTGTGGGAAACGATGCAAGCATGGACATTCCACAAGGAACTGGTTAAGACCAGGAAGTTTGATTAAAATGTATATGGGCCTGAGTTTGACCAATGAGAAAGAATCACGCCATGAAGATGCAACATTTTATTCAGTAAGCTAGAATTAGGGTATAAGAAGACCTACTCTTGGTGGGAGAGTAATTGCTGGAGAGTTACTGGAGAGTAGTTGCTGGAGAGCAGATGCTGGAGAAGTTAGATGCTGTAGATGGGTGAAGTTGCGGTTGCTGATGCTGACGAGCTGATGCTGCTGCTGCTATTTTTATTTTCCAGTTGAGTATAAGATGCTGCTTTAGGAGAACCTTTATATTCCTGATAGATTTTTCATTTAGAACTATTAGATTTTTCCAAGACAGATAGATTGATCATTTAGAGTTCTTGCTATGATAACCTTATTTTTCCGTCTAATCGATATGCATTGCAATTTCAATTTATTCTTATAATGATGATAAATGTAAAGATCTGAATAATAAACTTAAAACTTATTTCTTGCTTCGAAACTTTACATAAACTTTATTATTCTTTAAAACAAATGACTCAGTGATTCTTTAGCTCAATGATTAAAGTAAATTGATAAAGAGTTTATTGTGATTGAGCTGGTCTTAATCACCATCAACTGATTCCTACTAGTTGGTCCATCGACCAATGAGCGGAATACCTTAAAGCAAATGAGAAACATTATGTCATGTTAAAAGAGGTATCCTGTCTCCTTCCAGCGAATCGTTTTCTCCTAGGTTATTGACGGAGGAAATCCAGGGAATAAATGAGTAAGTGAATGTATATGCGGTGTTATGGGCCCCACTGTCATATGGATATAGTGTGTGTGTGTTAGAGGAATAGTTGCACCTGGATGACCGAAGCAGATAGGAGAATTATTTTTATTGTTAACGCTGGATCACCCTCATGATGATTTTGGTATGTATCTGGGATTAATCGGTGGGGCCACCTCCAGACTCCAGGGGAAACATTTGCAAATAGGACCTCAGTGGCTGCCAGATATTTTTGGGCCTGGATGCTATTGGTTAAAGAGAAGCATATATCATACTTGGGGTTTCACAATTTACTAAGTCTTGCATTCAGTGTTTAAGCGAGGATGCAGTTGCAGCCCCCCAGTGTATTGATACCTGCCTTTTAGCCAATAGCAACGCCATAGCAGTATAACGCCAGGTGGCCTTTGGTAATGTCTGGACATAGCCCAGCAGAGCCTTTAACGGGTCAGGGTCTATTTCCGTCTCCACCATGTGCGACAAAACTCGGAACACCTCCCCCCAGTAGTCCAGCACCGGCGGGCAGCTCCAGGCCAAGTGTATAAAATCAGAATGATCTGACCGGCACTTTGGACAGGTGTGTGGTTTGGCGGGATCGAACTTCGACAACTTCGACGACAAATGCGGGGTAGAGTATGACCGGTGTAAATATTTACAGTGTAACAGTTTGTGCCGATGGTTATTCGAGACCAGCTTAGTCTGCTGGCAACAATAAAACCATATCTTGTCCGACAATTGAATTCCTGAGTCTCTTTCCCAAGCCGTTCGAGACCCACCTATCTACAATGGGTTTCGCATTGGATGCAGCATGATAAAGTCTGGCCACTAAGTGGTCTGCGTTAGTAGACACAATAACTGTTGATAGTAGGGGAAATTCAGGGGGTTCTGATGGAGGAGAGGGGAGCCTAGCACGTAAGGTGCTGTGTAGCCGGTGCAGAACAAACCTATCCATTTGTCCTTCCGTTAGGGATGTGACTGTGCGCAAGCCAGTCTCATCAAACATGTCTCCAATTTTGTGGATTCAACAGGCATCTAGACTTCTTTTGGTAAGCAACTCAGTCGTTACCGGTAGCCAGGGGTTATCCGATATTGCATGTGTGAGGAGTACAACATTTTGTAGCCAAGGTAGTGCCGAAGCGTGGCCCATGCCCAGCAGGTGGTTGCTATGGTTTGTATGTCAGTAACACTTCTGGGGAGCCCACGGGGTGATAGCGTACCCAAAGGGTGGGGATGGACCTGCGAGTGCTCAGGTTTGAGGTATTGCAAGCGGTCATCATGGTGATACCAATGGTAAGAGAATTGGACCTGCGCTCCAGATAATAGAGATAGAGGTCAGGAACTCCAAAGCCGCCACGTTTATAAGACAGGGTTAGAGTGGTCCATGCGATTCTGGGATGTCCCCCAGCCCATACCAATAGGGTCAGCAGGCTCCGAAGGTTGTCAAAAAAAGCATTCGTAAGGACGATTGGGATGTTTAAAAACAAGTACAAAAAATGGGGGAGAACTACCATTTTAATTATTGTGATCCTACCGGCCATTGATAAGGGAAGCTGTATCCATTTGTCTATCATGGTGGTGAGTTTGTCCACCGCAGGGCCATAATTTAATCTGACTACTTCAGAACTGGAGCGATGTAAATAAATTCCTAGATATTTAGGGAGGTCCATTCACCATTGGATTGGGAAATCAAGAGGTACCTGGGTGGTGGCTTCTGTTAAAGGGAAAACCTCCGATTTGGACCAATTAATTGGCAGGCCCGATAGGGCCCCATAATGAATCACTTCTCTCAGCGCTGGGGAGAGATTAGACTCTGGGTTTCTAAGAAAAAGCCTTACATCATCTGCGTATAAGGATGCAAGTAGCTGAACGCACTGAAATTGAAGCCCTTTTGCAAGGTGGTGGTCTTGTAGCTGGCGAACCAGCTGGTCCACGGCAATGATAAATAATAACGGAGATAATGGGTATCCCTGCCGTGTTATCGAGTTAGAAAGAACCAACTAGTTATTTTACCATTTACTTTTAAACACGCTATGGGCTTTGTATATAAGAGCCGGAACAGGTCACAGAACCCCTTGGGGCAGCCTAGCTTGCCTAGCGTGGCAAGCAGAAAGGGCCACTCCAGCGAGTCAAACACTTTTTCAGCGTCTAATAGTACTGCCACTGCTGGCAACTCAGGGTTGATCTGATTAAGCACTGCTAAGACCGTGCGCAGAATTATAGATGTGGAGCGGTTGGGCATGAATCCTGATAGAAGCAATAGGCGGGTAGCTAGGACCTTAGCCAAGATTTTATAATCATGGTTCAGTAGCGATAACGGGCGATAAGACCCACAGGACTCCGGAGACTTACCAGGCTTCAATAAGAGAGTGATGACCTCCTTCCGCATTGTTTGAGGGAGGATTCCATCAGCCAGGGCCTCCGCATAGACCTCAATAAAGTATGGGGTCAATTCAGTTTTGTATGTTTTGTAGAAGGCTCCGGTGAAGCGATCTAATCTGGGCGCGCGGGTTCCGTTCAGAGCATCTATTGCATCTCCGATCTCATCGCATGTAATGGGCGCAGCAAGGACCTGCTGCTGTCCCGGCTCCAACCAGACCATGGTGATTTCTGTGAAATAGTGCGTGATAGTTTCCCCTGAAGCTGAACATCTGGACGTGTATAGCTGAGTATAATAGTTTGTGAATATCTGCGCTATCTCCCTCAAGCCTGTGACAAATGTACCGTCCTTTAACTGCAAAGACGGAATCAATGCTGCCTGATATGGAGGGCGCAGGGTGTTGGCCAAAGTGCGTCTAGGTCTCTCCCCCTCACCATAGGCCCGGGCTCTAGCGTATTTGCCCAGGTATGTTACTTCACGGCACTAGTTCTTGGAACCCCTGCATCAGCGCGGACCTTCTACGCAAGAGTGTCATGTGATACCCTGTGAGCATTTCCGAGTCGAGTGCCTTCAGTGCTTGCTCTACTTGCGCTAAGTCTCGTCGTTTGGATCGCAGTACCCCTGAGTGCTTAACAATACACACCCCCCTTATCTATGCCTTGAACGCGTCCCACAATACTGCATACTTTTGCACGGTGCCCTCATTGTATTTGAATTACTCCACAATTGCCTCTCTCACCTCATTTTTTAAGACGCCATTAAGCAGTGCATTTGTGGGAAAGCGCCAGGGTGCACGTGACGGACAGTCATCAGGCATCTGTGGAGTGAGGACTACCGAGGAGTGGTCTGATAGAGTCCTGGGAAGGTAGACAATATCGAGTAAGACTCGCGATAAATTAGGCGTGATATACCAGTGGTCTATACGAGATGATATGAGGTGCAGAGTAAAATGAATATTCTCTGGAGGTTGGATATTTGTGGCGCCATGCATCTATTAAATAATGAGAGTTTTTCATCGTAGTTAGGGCATGTAGGGAATGTGGCTTCACAGCAGGGCTCATGCTGGTAGTCATGAGGACAATTCTTACTACGGGTCTCTCCTGGCTTGCTCTCTTTATTTGCAAGCTTCCCCAGGGTGCACCACACGTTGGAAACATGCTGGGCCTCTCCTCCTGGACAGTCTCTCCTTCGGCAGGGCCAGGTATACTCCTTCCCTCTCTCAGCATACAGGAAATCCTTCTAAAGAACTTTAGGCGCAGCTCTTGAAGCACATACTATGACAGCAATAAGAAATGTTACATATTGATTTATATTAATTACAGGCAATTAACTAAAAGAATAATCCTAGCAAATGTTAAACACTTAGTTACATGAATATTAATTATTTTAAATTAAATTAAGCTAAAAAAAGAACTTCAGCTGTTATGCCCACCTCTGCCGTAACCTTAACAAAGGCCATGAATTATAAAGCTTTTTTCTTTGAGTCTTACTCTTGATTTATGTGTGACTTATTCCTACATTTCCAGGTATAAGACACAATTACTCATGGAAAAAAACCTTTGTGAAATGTGCCCAAAATACTAATTAGATCTCTGAATTAAATTGCATTACAAAACAAGAAAACCTAACTCCAACCAATGGAAACTATTTATTCAGATCACTAGTAACCAATTCATATGTATTATATGTATTACAAAAGGATGTCCGAACCTTAAATCAAAAGCATACACACCATCATAAATGTTAAATACCTCAGTATTAATGAAAGGAAATGCAAAGGCAAAGGGGATAGTTAACCCTAACTCAAACAAAGTTAAATAATTATATTAATTACATTAAATAGAGCAATTTGACTTAAAGTAAAAATGGAACCATAATCCTAAATTAAAGTAAACCATTTTCTCCAAACATAAGGTTATGAGTTTTCAAAATACACACATTTTCGTCTTGTATAAACAGTTTTCAATTTTGGTATACATATATTAATTCAACCAAGCACAGGCATCTAATTTAGTAGGCTGGGCTGCATAAAGGAGAGCTACCTAAAGGTAGCTGGAGAACTACCAATAGCTCATGAGCTACTTGTTGGAGAAGCCTAGTCCACAGTATACCCTAGCACTTCAGTACGGACAAAAGATTTCAGTTGTTTCCTTGTTGTAGGAGGCTGTCTCTTTATATAGTGCACTAAAATGAAGTACACAGTACAGAGGGGCATATGTACAAGCCCCTAGCGCCACCACATCGTCACTTTTATCGACGTTGTGGTGGCGATAGGGGCTTAGCCTTATTTACAAGGCAGCGTTAAGCCACTTAATGTGGCTTAACGCTGCCTTGTAAATAAGGCCCCCTTTCTATTATGGTTAGCGTGAAAGGGGTGGGCAGTGGGTGTTGCGGTGGGGGTTCCACTGCAACACCCATTGATTTTGACGCTGCCCCCTATGTACAAGGGCAGCGTACATAGGAGGAAGCGCCAAAATTAAGACCAGGTAAAACCTGGTCTTAAGTTGGCGAAACGAGGAGACATGCACTATTTCTCCTCGTTTTTGCTTTTTCGATGTATGCTGCCTTGTGCAGCACACATGGAAAAAGCTAAATGCCTTGGACTATTTATGTACAGGAAAGTACCCCTTCCTGTACATAAACAATCTAAAAGTAAATGCCATTTTGTGACTTTCATGTGTGCTGCATTAAGCAGCACACATGACAGTGACACAATGGCATTTCAGGATTGTTTATGTGCAGGAAGGAACACCTTCCCACACATAAACAATCCTCGCCTGCACACAGACACCCTGGCACTCTGGTGCCAGGGTGCCTGTGTTGGCGCTACACTGCTAAGTGTAGCGCCATCGCAGGGGGAAACGCAAGGCTGCAACATATCGTTGTAAATATGGTGCAGCCTTGCATTTCAGAAGTGGCGGAGTGAGGCATTAAACCATGACGGCTAAGGCCTCACTCCGCCACTTCTATTGTACATATCCCCCACAGAGTCCAGTGGATCCCCAATTGGTTTACAGAGGCTAAAGTAGATAATACTAACGCTCTCTTTTGTGGTAGTTTGGGTGAGCAGCTAGGTTTATCAGAGGGTATTGCTAAGCACTTGTACTCACAGAGGCAATAAATGAGACACACTCAAAGAATAAATCTGAGACTAATTTAGAAAAATAGCAAGTCTATTTATATATATTTTCGAACCAAGAACTATGTTCAAAGGTAAGTACTGTATTTCTTACGAATTTTCAAACATATGCAAATAGTTCAAGGTCATGCGCAATTACACACCATACAATCATATAAGAGGAAAAAGCAGGTTGGTAAAGCACACATCACTTCAGTTGTAGGGGTTCACCTTCCGGGTTTAGAGTAGCAGGAAGCCAAGGTTCAAGGTTCTACCAACAATTTGTCAGTGCCTCCCAAATTCCGCCAGGAGTAGCGAGTTGATGAAGTCGGTAGCTGGCGCGCTACGGGGAAGAGGAGCCCTCTAAAGACAGGCTGCACAAGGGGACTTGCGGGCCAGTCCGAAAGCTCCCAAACAGGGTTAGGGTCGCAAGAGCCTTAAGGACAAGGGAGCACAGCCAGTTCATCATTACCCAGCCCGGATGGGCTGGGTCCAGAGCAAGTAGGTTGGCCGGCCCCGGTGAGTAAAGGTGCTCCTTGCATTCAGGGGCCAACAGCTGGCAGGGGCAAATTCAGGACTGCTGGGCAACACTCAAAGTGGGTCTGAGGGGTCTTGATATCCCTCGGGGGCAGCTGGGCTCTGGTACAGTTGGAGTCTGGACTGGACTCTTCGATATCGGTCTTAGGTGCAGGGTGTCTGGTGCCTCCACACTCAAGGGGGAGACAGATCTGATCTTCTTGAGCAAAAGTACTTTTTCCTGGTCAGTTGCTGCACCAGTCAGGCTGGGGAGCTGCAAGTCAGTGGACTGGACTCTGCTGTTTTGGTGCCTGCGGTCTGCAGAGGAGTATTTTCTCTACTCCAAGGGAGTTCTTGGGCAGTTTGCAAAGGCTGGTAGTCCTCTGGGTTTCTTAAAGGGCACACAGCAGCAGGACGAGACAGTTCACCTCAATTTTTTATTCTTGAAGCGTCAGGCAGGGGTTCGGGCCAATACTCAGTGCAGTGCACTCAGTTCTCAGATTCAGCAGCTCTTCTTTGTTCTCTTTGTCTATAGGGCCATCTAATCTGAAGGTCAGGGTCGAGGGATGGCACCTAAATACTCAACTTAGGGGCGTTAAGGGGAGTATCGGGTAGTAGCCAATGGGCTACCTACCTTTAGGGTGACTACACCCTCTATATGACCCCTTCCTGTGGGAAGTGGGCATAACCCTGACCCTAATAGGCTAATTCTTTCCAACACAAGATGAAGGATTCTAAAAAGTGGAGTCCACATCAGCTGGCCCACCTTAAGTGTGGTGCTGGCTAGTTGTGGGCACACCTCCTATCTAACTAATTTTCCTGCGTGTCCTCCTGCCAAAAAGTGGGGACAGGACAGGATGGTTGGCATCTTCCACTAGCTGGACAGGCCTTGGTCTCATTTCAAAAGTGACATGGCCTTTTAAGCTTCCCGTCCTGGAAGGCAGTTCCTGCTTGGACGAGGGGTGAACACCTCTGCCCAGAGCAGGCTTTGTTCCCGGCCTCTGAGCGCGAAGGTTTTCACCCCAGGAGGCCAGAAACATGTCTAGTGGTGGCAGGCTGGTCGAGACCAATCAGTCAACACACTAGTAGTCGGTAGGTTTTCAGTGGGCACCTGTAAGGTGCCCTATGTGTAGATTTATTAATAAATCCAACACTGGCATGAATGTGGGCTTATTAACCCCTTCGATGCTCATGACGAGCTGGACTCGTCATGGCACACAGTGCTCGTGTGCTCATGACGAGTCCAGCTCGTCATGGAACCCAGCACAGGAAATCCCTCTGGTGCGGGCACCAGAGGGATTCCCTTTAATACTCTAAAGCCTCGGGAGCTGGGGAAGAGCTTCCCCAGCTCCCGAGGCCCCCCTGGTTTCCCTGAAATGACGATCGGCGCGCACGTCGCGCTGATGTCATTTCAGTGAAACTGAAACTGAAATGAGCCAAGAGGCTCATTTCAGTTTCAGTTTCTACGTGCTCAGGGGCTATCTCAGCCCCTGAGCACGTAGAAACTCAGGAGAGGTATCGTTGGAAAGGGGAGAATCTCCCTTTCCAATGGTACCCTCCCTAGTGGATCCCTGCTTGGGGATCGCCCCAGGAGGGCGATCCCCAAGCAGGGATCCACCCACTAGGCACCAGGGAGGGGGGAGCGGCCCCTTGGGCAAGGGCCTTTGCTCCCCCCATACAATTTTTGGCATGATTAGTCTTTCTGCCCCCCCTGGGAGGTAGATGGGGGCAGTAGGCCACTAGACACCAGGGATTTTTATGGCATGTTTATTAGGGGTGGGGGCTGCCCAAAACGGGCATGCCGATGCCCCCACCCCCCCGGCCACAAAATTAGTCTTTCTGACCCCCTGGGGGCAGATGGGGAAGAAGCCCCCAATCTGCCCCCCGGGGGCAGAAAGCCCACTAGATACCAGGGATTTGTTTTTAAATTATAGTTAGGGGTGGGGGCTGCCCAATATGGGCATGCTAATGCCCCCAACCCCCCCGCCGCAAAGGTACAGTCTTTCTGCCCCTCCTGGGGGGCAGATGGGGGCAGTAGCCCCCAATCTGTCCCCCGGGGGCAGAAAGCCCACTAGATACCAGGGATTTTTTTTTATTATAATTTGGGGTAGGGGCTGCCCAATATGGGCATGCCAATGCCCCCACCACCCGACGCTAAAGGTACAGTCTTTCTGCCCCTCCTGGGGGGCAGATGGGGGCAGTAGCCCCCAAACTGCTCCCCCCGGGGGCAGAAAGCCCACTAGACACCAGGGTTTTTTTCCCCTCGATACATTTAGGGGTGGGGTTGCCCAAGATGGGCATGCCAATGCCCCCACCCCTCCCCCCACGAAATTCCAGTCTTTCTGCCCCCCGGGGGGGGGGGCAGATGGTGGCAGTGGCCACCAATCTGCCCCCCGGGGGTTCAGAAACACCCTAGATGCCAGGGATTATTTTTTTTATAGGCCCGGGGTGGGGGCTGCCCAGAATGGGCATGCAAATGCCCCCACCCTACCCCCCAAAGAAAAAAAGACTTTCTGCCCCCCAGGAGGCAGATGGGGGCTATAGCCCCTGATCTTCCCCCGGGGAGGGGCAGAAAGCCCACTAAGCGCCAGGGATTTTTTTTATGTAGGTAGGGGTGGGGGCTGCCCAGAATGGGCATGTCAATGCCCCCACCCCAAAAAAAATGCTACAGTCTTTCTGCCCCCCCCTGGGAGGCAGATGGAGCAATAGCAATAGCACCTTATCTGCCCCCCCCGGGGGGGCAGAAAGCCCACTAGCCACCAGGGATTTTTTACAAAGTTCGGGGTGGGGGCTGCCAAGAATGGACATGCCAATGCCCCCACCCACCCCAAAAAAGATGTCACTGTCTTTCTGCCCCTCCCAGGAGGCAGATAGGGGCAGTAGCCCCTGATCTGCCCCCCGGGGGGGCAGAAAGCCCACTATGTGCCAGCGATTATGCTGGCTTTTTTATACGCAGGGGTGGGGGCTGACCAGAATAGGCATCCCAATGCCCCCGACCCCCCAAAAGAATAGCCACAGTCTTTCTTCCCCCCCTCGGGGGCATATCGGGGCAATAGCCCCTGATTTCCCCCCTCCGGCAGAAAGCACAGTCGGCACTGACTTTTTTTCGGAATGTGCCTACCTGTTGAATTTGGTTCCTAGCTCTGCCGGCACCTAGGGAAACCTAGCAAACCTATACATTTTTTAAAACTAGACACCCAGGGGAATCCAGGATGGGCTGACTTGACTGGCTCTCACCAGGTTTTGTTACCCAGAATCCCTTGCAAACCTAAACATTTGTCCAAAAGAATACATTTTCCTCATATTTCTGTGGTGGAAAGTTCTGGAATCTGCTTGGATCCACAAAATTCCACCCACCCCGCGTTCCCCAAAGTCTTTCGAGAAAAATGGTACCTCACTTGTGTGGGTAGGACTAGTGGCCGCGACAGGAAACGGCCCAAAACGCAACATGGACACACCACATTTTCACAGTGAAAACGGACCCTTTTTTTGCAAAGTGCCTAGCTGTAGATTTTGAACCCTAACTCTGCCGGCACCTAGGGAAACCTAGCAAACCTATACATTTTTGAAAACTAGATACCCAGGCTCTCACCAGGTTCTGTTACCCAGAATCCCTTGCAAACTGAAACATTTGTCAAAAAAAACACATTTTCCTCACATTTCTGTGGTGGAAAGTTCTGGAATCTGCGTGGATCCACAAATTTCCACCCATTTCGCGTTCCCCAAAGTCTTCCGAGAAAAATGGCACCTCACATGTGTGGGTAGGCCTAGTGCCCGCGACAGGAAACGGCCCAAACGCAACATGGACACACCACATTTTCACAGTGAAAACGGACCCTTTTTTTGCAAAGTGCCTAGCTGTAGATTTTGAACCCTAACACTGCCAGCACCTAGGGAAACCTAGCAAACCTATACATTTTTGAAAACTAGACACCCAGGGGAATCCAGGATGGGGAGACTTGACTGGCTCTCACCAGGATCTGTTACCCAGAATCCCTTGCAAACCTAAAAATATGTCCAAAAAAACACATTTTCCTCACATTTCTGTGTGGGAAAGTTCTGGAATCTACGTGGATCCACAAATTTCCTACCACCCAGCTTTCCCCCAGGTCTCCCGATAAAAATGATACCTCACTCGCGTGGGTGGGTCAAGTACCCGCGACAGGCAAAGGCCCAAAACGTATTGAGGAGACATCAAAATTACCTATCACAAAACAACCTGGTTTTGCAAGGGGGTCACCTGGGTTTTGGCCCCGGGCTCAGCGGCCATCTTGGGAATCTACCAAACCCACACATTTCTGAAAACTAGACACCTGGGGGAGTCCAGCGAGGTATGGCTTGCATGGGTCCCCAAACGTTTTCCTACCCAGAATGCCCTGCAAACCTCAAATTTAGCAGAAAAAATCACTTTTACTCAAATTTCTGTGTGGGAAAGTTCTGGAATCTGCGTGGATCCACAAATTTCCTACCACCCTGCGTTCCCCCAGGGCTCCCGATAAAAATGGTACCTCACTTGTGTGGGTAGGCATAGTGGCTGAAACAGGAAATGGCCCAAATCGTATTGTGGAGACTTCAAAACTACCTATAACAAAACTACCTGGTTTTGGGGGGCACCTGGTTTTTGGCCCCGGGCTCGCCGCCATCTAGGGAAACCTACCAATCCCACACGTTTCTGAAAACTAGACACCCTGGGAGTCCAATGAGGTATGGCTTGCGTGGATCCCCCAACGTTTCCCTACCCAGAATCCCTGCAACCCTCAAATTTAGCTGAAAAAAACATATTTGCCACATATTTTTGCGTGGAATCACCGTGCTGGCACAAATGTCCTACCACCCAGCGTTGCCCTTGTTTCCCCGAGTAAAATGATACCTCACTTGTGTGGGTGTCCAAAGCAGAACTGGCTACAAACGTATTTTTAAAAAAATGTAGCGCTTAGAATTCTCGGTGCTATACCCTAAATCCCTATGTTTTGGGCTCTTCCCAGTCACAGGCCTTTGGCCCACCCACACAAGTGAGGTATCATTTTACTCGGGAGAACAAGGGGAATGCTGGGTGGTAGGACATTTGTGCCGGCATGGTGATCCCACGCAAAAATGTATGGAAAAAGTGATTTTTTCAGCTAAATTTGAGGTTAGCAGGGGATTCTGGGTAGGAAAACGTTGTGGGACCCACGCAAGCCATACCTCGCTGGACTCCCCCGGGTGTCTAGCTTTCAGAAAGGTTTGGGTTTGGTAGTTTCCCAAGATGGCCGCCGAGCCCAGGGCCAAAAACTCATGGGACCCCCCTTGCAAAACCAGGTTGTTTTGTGATAAGTAATTTTGATGTCGCCTCAATAGGTTTTGGGCCCTTTTCTGTCACGGGTACTTGACCCACCCACGCAAGTGAGGTATCATTTTTATGAGGAGACCTGGGGGAACGCTGGGTGGGAGGAAATTTGTGGATCCACGTAGATTCCAGAACTTTCCCACACAGAAATTTGAGAAAAAAGTGATTTTTTTCAGCTAAATTTGAGGTTTGTACGGGATTCTGGGTAGGAAAAAGTTGGGGGACCCACGCAATCCATACCTTGCTGGACTCCCCCAGGTGTCTAGTTTTCAGAAATGTGTGGGTTTGGTAGGTTTCCCTAGATGGCCACCGAGCCCAGGGCCAAAAACTCATGGGACTCCCTTGCAAAACCAGGTTGTTTTGTGATAGGTAATTTTGATGTCGCCTCAATAGGTTTTGGGCCCTTTCCTGTCGTGGGTACTTGACCCACCCATGCGAGTGAGGTATCATTTTTATCGGGAGACATGGGGGAACACTGTGTGGTAGGCAATTTTGATGTCGCCTCAATACGTTGTGGGCCCTTGCCTGTCGCGGGTACTTGGGCCTCCCACCCGAGTGAGGCACCATTTTTATCGGGAGACCTGGGGGAACGCTGGGTGGTAGGAAATTTGTGTCAGCCCCGTGATGCCACAACTTTACCACACAAAAATGTGTGAAAAAAGGGATTTTTTTCAGCAAAATGTCAGGTTTGCAGGGGATTCTGGGTAAGAAAACGTTGGGGTATCCATGCAAGCCATACCTCCCTGGAATCCCCCGGGTGTCTACTTTTCAGAAACGTGTGGGTTTGGTAGGTTTCCCTAGGTGGCCGCCGAGCCCCGGGCCAAAACGTCATGGGACCCCCCTTGCAAAAAAAGGTCGTTTTGTGTTAGGCCATTTTGAGGTCACCTCAATACGTTGTGGGCCCTTGCCTGTCGCGGGTACTTGGGCCTCCCACCCGAGTGAGGCACCATTTTTATCGGGAGACCTGGGGGAACGCTAGGTGGTAGGAAATTTGTGTCAGCCCCGTGATGCTACAACTTTTACCACACAAAAATGTGTGAAAAAAGGGATTTTTTCAGCAAAATGTCAGGTTTGCAGGGGATTCTGGGTAAGAAAACGTTGGGGGATCCACGCAAACCATACCTCCCTGGAGTCCCCCGAGTGTCTACTTTTCAGAAACGTGTGGGTTTGGTAGGTTTTTCTAGGTGGCCGCCGAGCCCCGGGCCAAAACGTCATGGGACCCCCCTTGCAAAACCAGGTCGTTTTGTGATAGGCCATTTTGAGGTCGCCTCAATACGTTGTGGGCCCTTGCCTGTCGCGGGTACTTGGGCCTCCCACCCGAGTGAGGCACCATTTTTATCGGGAGACCTGGGGGAACGCTGGGTGGTAGGAAATTTGTGTCAGCCCCGTGATGCCACAACTTTACCACACAAAAATGTGTGAAAAAGGGATTTTTTCAGCAAAATGTCAGGTTTGCAGGGGATTCTGGGTAAGAAAACGTTGGGGGATCCATGCAAGCCATACCTCCCTGGAATCCCCCGGGTGTCTACTTTTCAGAAATGTGTGGGTTTGGTAGGTTTCCCTAGGTGGCCGCCGAGCCCCGGGCCAAAACGTCATGGGACCCCCCCTTGCAAAACCAGGTCGTTTTGTGATAGGCCATTTTGAGGTCGCCTCAATACGTTGTGGGCCCTTGCCTGTCGCGGGTACTTGGGCCCCCACCCGAGTGAGGCACCATGTTTTTTCGGAAGACCTTGGGAAACGCGGTGTGGGTGGAATTTTGTGGATCCACGCAGATTCCAGAACTTTCCACCACAGAAAAGTGAGGAAAATGTGTTTTTTTTGCCAATTTTTTAGGTTTGCAAGGTATTCTGGGTAACAGAACCTGGTGAGAGCCAGTCATGTCACCCCATCCTGGATTCCCCTGGGTGTCTAATTTTCAAAAATGTATAAGTTTGCTAGGTTTCCTAAGTGCCGGCAGAGCTAGGGTTCAAAAACTACAGCTAGGCACTTTGCAAAAAAAGGGTCATTTTTCACTGTGAAAATGTGGTGCGTCCACGTTGCGTTTTGCGCTGCTTCCTGTCGCGGGCACTAGGCCTACCCACACAAGTGAGGTACCATTTTTTCGGAAGACCTTGGGGAATGCGGGGTGGGTGGAATTTTGTGGATCCACGCAGATTCCAGTACTTTCCACCACAGAAAAGTGAGGAAAATGTGTTTTTTTGCCAATTTTTTAGGTTTGCAAGGGATTCTGGGTAACAGAACCTGGTGAGAGCCAGTCAAGTCACCCCATCCTGGATTCCCCTGGGTGTCTACTTTTCAAAAATGTATAGTTTTGCTAGGTTTCCCTAAGTGCCGGCAGAGCTAGGGTTCAAAAACTACAGCTAGGCACTTTGCAAAAAAGGGTCATTTTTCACTGTGAAAATGTGGTGCATCCACGTTGCGTTTTGCGCTGCTTCCTGTCGCGGGCACTAGGCCTACCCACACAAGAGAGGTACCATTTTTTTCGGAAGACCTTGGGGAATGCGGGGTGGGTGGAATTTTGTGGATCCACGCAGATTCCAGAACTTTCCACCACAAAAAAGTGAGGAAAATGTGTTGTTTTTGCCAATTCTTTAGGTTTGCAAGGGATTCTGGGTAACAGAACCTGGTGAGAGCCAGTCAAGTCACCCCATCCTGGATTCCCCTGGGTGTCTACTTTTCAAAAATGTATAGTTTTGCTAGGTTTCCCTAAGTGCCGGCAGAGCTAGGGTTCAAAAACTACAGCTAGGCACTTTGCAAAAAAAGGGTCATTTTTCACTGTGAAAATGTGGTGCGTCCACGTTGCGTTTAGTGCTGCTTCCTGTCGCGGGCACTAGGGCTACCCACACAAGTGAGGTATCATTTGTTTCGGAAGACCTTGGGGAACGCGGGGTGGGTGGAATTTTGTGGATCCACGCAGATTCCAGAACTTTCCACCATAGAAAAGTGAGGAAAATGTGTTTTTTTTTGCCAATTTTTTAGGTTTGCAAGGGATTCTGGGTAACAGAACCTGGTGAGAGCCAGTTAAGTCACCCCATCCTGGATTCCTCTGGGTGTCTACTTTTCAAAAATGTATAGGTTTGCTAGGTTTCCCTAAGTGCCGGCAGAGCTAGGGTTCAAAAACTACAGCTAGGCACTTTGCAAAAAAAGGGTCATTTTTCACTGTGAAAATGTGGTGCGTCCACGTTGCGTTTAGTGCTGCTTCCTGTCGCGGGCAATAGGGCTACCCACACAAGTGAGGTACCATTTTTTTCGGAAGACCTTGGGGAACGTGGGGTGGGTGGAATTTTGTGGATCCACGCAGATTCCAGAACTTTCCACCACAGAAAAGTGAGGAAAATGTGGTTTTTTTGCCAATTTTTTAGGTTTGCAAGGGATTCTGGGTAACAGAACCTGGTGAGAGCCAGTCAAGTCACCCCATCCTGGATTCCCCTGGGTGTCTACTTTTCAAAAATGTATAGGTTTGCTAGGTTTCTCTCAGTGCCGGCAGAGCTAGGGTTCAAAAACTACAGCTAGGCCCTTTGCAAAAAAAGGGTCATTTTTCACTGTGAAAATGTGGTGCGTCCACGTTGCGCTTTGCGCTGCTTCCTGTCGCGGGCACTAGGCCGACCCACACAAGTGAGGTACCATTTTTTTCAGAAGACCTTGGGGAACGTGGGGTGGGTGGAATTTTGTGGATCCACGCAGATTCCAGAACTTTCCACCACAGAAAAGTGAGGAAAATGTGTTTTTTTGCCAATTGTTTAGGTTTGCAAGGGATTCTGGGTAACAGAACCTGGTGAGAGCCAGTCAAGTCACCCCATCCTGGATTCCCTGGGTATCTACTTTTCAAAAATGTATAGGTTTGCTAGGTTTCCCTAAGTGCCGGCAGAGCTAGGGTTCAAAAACTACAGCTAGGCACTTTGCAAAAAAAGGGTCATTTTTCACTGTGAAAATGTGGTGCATCCACATTGCGTTTTGCGCTGCTTCCTGTCGCGGGCACTAGGCCTACCCAAACAAGTGAGGTACCATTTTTTTTGGAAGACCTTGGGGAACGTGGGGTGGGTGGAATTTTGTGGATCCATGCAGATTCCAGAACTTTCCACCACAGAAAAGTGAGGAAAATGTGTTTTTTTGCCAATTATTTAAGTTTGCAAGGGATTCTGGGTAACAAAACCTGGTGGGAGCCAGTCAAGTCACCCCATCCTGAATTCCCCTGGGTGTCTAGTTTTCAAAAATGTATAGGTTTGCTAGGTTTCCCTAAGTGCCCGCAGAGCTAGGGTTCAAAAACTACAGCTAGGCACTTTGCAAAAAAGGGTAATTTTTCATTGTGAAAATGTGGTACGTCCACGTTGCATTTTGAGCCATTTCCTGTTGTGGGCACAAGGCCTACCCACACAAGTGAGGTACCATTTTTATCGGGAGACTTAGGGTAACACAGAATTGTAGAGCAACTGTTATTACCTATTGACTTTCGATGCATTTCTGCCTTCCAAATGAAAGACAATGTGTAAAAAATAAGTCATTTTGAAAAATGACCTATAATTCTCATGCTAGTATGGGTACTCCCAATTTCGGAAATGTCCAAATATCTACTGTTTCTAAAATCTACATTTTGTTCCCATTTCAGCAATACATAGGTGTCTTTCATAACAATTTTTCCATGTATACATTTTCCCAAAATAATTGCTATATACCCGGTACATAATAAAAAACCATTGCAAGATGCTGCTCAGTTATTGGCTCTGGGTTCGTCGGGTTCTTGGTGAACCTAAAAGTCCTATATATCCCCACAACCAGAAAGGTCCAGCGGATATAACGGTATATTGCTTTCAAATAGCTGTCATAATTAGAAGAAGTTACAGGTGAAAACGTGGACACAAATTGCTGTTTTTTTCAACTAATTTTCAATTTTTCCTTTATTTAACTGTTAGATTCTATAAGGAAAACTTTAAGGATCTACACAAATGACACCTTGCTGAATTCAGAATTGTGTCTACTTTTCAGAAATGTATGGCTTTCCAGGATCCATTATTGGTTTCATACCCATTTCTACCATTAACTGGAAGGAGGTTGAAAGCACAAAAAATAGCAAAAATAGGCTATGTCCCAGAAAAATGCCAAAACTGTGTAAAAAAGTTGGTTTTCTGACAAAAGTCTGCTTGTCCCTGAAAGCTGGGAAGATGGTGATTTCAGCACCACAACCCCTTTTTGATGCCATTTGCAGGGAAAAACAAGACGCTTTCATCTGCAGCCCTTTTTTCGCATTTTTCCCAAAAAAAACAAAATTTAGCTGTATTTTGGCTAATTTCTGGGTCCCCTCCAGGGGAATCCACAAACCCTGGGTACCTTTACACTCCCCATGATGTTAGAAAAAAAGGACGCAAATTTGGCGTGGATACCTTATGTGGTCAAAAAGTTACAGGGGCCTAAGCGCGCACTACCCCAAATAGCCAAAAAAAGGCTTAGCACAGGGGGGGAAAAGGCCTAGCAGCGAAGGGGTTAAGATGAGGTGTTTGGTACCAAACACTTTGGGGTACAGTGAAGCCATCATGTAGCTGGGGAACTCATAATGAAGAGTGTCCAGCTCATGTACTCGTTATGGCTTCCCTATGCACTGGTAATATCTAAGGGTGAACTTAGATATCACTGGGACATATCCACTCTCGCAGATAGGGCTGGTCCCTCACATGGGTGAAGTGCACCCTGCCTTAGAGCTATAAGGGCTGCCGTAGGGGTTTCTTACCTATGCCACATGTGGTGCTGGCAGGCATGACACACAGGGATGTGTCCCATGTTGACTCTAAGGTTTTCTCTGCACCAAGGCATGCAGGCTGAAATGCCAGTTTGCATGAGCTTGGTGAGGGATCCCTTAGAGTGGCACAATTCATGCTGCATCCCTAATGGACCTTCTTCAGTCCCAATGCCATAGGTACCAGGGGTACCATTTACTAGGGACTTACAGTGGGGCTGGTGTTGTGCCAATTGTGGAACAATTGTACAGTTAGGAAAAGAACACTGGGACCTGGTTAGCAGGAACCCAGCCCGCTCTCAGTCACAATTGCACTAGATACCAGGCAAAAAGTGGGGGGTAACCATGTCAAAAGGGGCACTTTCCTACACAACCCCCCAAAACAAAAGAGAATGAGACTAACCTTTCCCAAGAGAGTCTTCATTGTCTAAGTGAATGAACCTGGAAAGGCCATCTGTATTGGCATGGTCAGTCCCAGGCCTGTGTTCCACTGTAAAGTCCATTCACTGTAGGAATGTAGACCACCTCAAAGGTTTTCGGTTTTCACCTTTCATCAGCATAAGCCACCTGAGAGGACTGTGGTCAGTTTGGACAAGGAAGTGAATCCCAAATAGGTATGGTCTCAACTTCTTCTGAGACCAAACCACAGCAAAGGCTTCCCTCTCAATGGCACTCCAACGCTGTTCCCTGGGGAGTAACCTCCTGCTTATAAAAGCAACAGGCTGGTCATGGCCATCATCGTTGGTTTGGGATAGGACTGCTCCTATCCCTTGCTCAGAGGCATCACTCTGCACAATGGACTGTCTAAAGTAATCTGGAGCTTTGAGAATTGGTGCTGAGCACATTGCCTATTTCAGAGTGTTATAAGCCTTTTGACAACTAACTGTCCAGTCTCCCTTTTTGTGCATTTTCTTGGAGGTGAGTTCTGTGAGGGGTGCCACAATGGAACCAAACCCCCTCATAAAATTCCTATAATACCCAGTCAACCAAGGAATGCCCTGACTTGAGTCTGTGTGGTTGGAGCTTCCCAATCCAAAATGGTCTGGATTTTGGGCTGTAAGGGTTGAACTTGTCCTCCACCTACATTGTGACCCAAGTATACAACGGTGACCTGCCCTAGCTGGCACTTGGATGCCTTGATAGTGAGACCTGCAAACCCTTGCCAAGGTGGATCAGGCGATTCTGCCAGGTGGAACTATAGGCAGCAATATCATCAAGATAACCTGCACTAAAAGCTTCCAGCCCAGCAATGACTTTGGAAGGTGGCAGGGGTATTTTTTAAGCCAAAGGGCATAACAGTAAACTGATAATGCCCATCTGGTGTGGAGAATGCTGTCTTTTCTTTTGCTCCTGGAGCCAAGCCAATCTGCCAGTACCCTGATGTTAAGTCAAAGGTGCTGAGACATTTGGCTACTCCCAACTTGTCTATCAATTCATCAGCTATGGGTATGGGGTGAGCATCTGTCTTAGTGACAGCATTGAGACCTCTCAGTAGTCCACACAAAACCTAATTTCTGGTTTCCCACCCTTGGAGTGAGGTTTGGGGACTAAGACCACTGGGCTACCCCAGGGGCTGTCAGAGGGTTCAATGACCGCTAACTCAAACATCTTGCTGACTTTAGTTTTGATGCTCTCCTTAACATGGTTAGACTGTCGATAGATCTTGTTTTTTACAGGCAAGCTGTCTCCAGTGTCTACATCATGGGTACACCAGTGTGTCTGTCCAGGGGCTAAGGAGAAGAGCCCAGCATACTGCTCCAGAACTTGCCTGCAGTAAGCTTGCAGTTGGGCAGAGAGGGTGTCTGAATAGACAACTCCATCCACTGACCCATCTTTGGGGCTGCTGGAAAGGAGGCCAGCATAGTCACTTAGCTTATCGTGGAAATGTTTTAGGTGGTTAACATGGACGACCCTCTTTGGGCTCCTGCTAGTGCCAACGTCAACCAAGTAGGTGACCTTACCTTTCCTTTTAAGGAAAGGGTATGGTCAAGTCCATTTGTCCTGGAGGGCCCTAGGTGCCACAGGCACCAAATCCCATACCTTCCGCCCTGGTTGTAACTCCACCATAGCAACCTTTTAGTCATACCAGAGTTTTTGAAGCTCTTGGCTGGCCTCAAGGTTTTTGCTTGCCTTTTCCATGTAGGCCTAGTACATAGTCCACAATATCTTGTTTAGACTTGTGGAGTGGTCTCTCCCAGCCTTCCTTAACCAGACAAAGTGGTCCCCTCACAGGCTGGCCAAAGAGAAGTTCAAAGGGGGGGAAAACCTACTCCCTTCGGAAAAACCTGTTCCCTTCTGTGACACTTCTCTGTAAGCAAAAAGCAGACATGGCAAAAGGATGTCCCATCTCCTTCAGAGTTTTTCAGGGAGTCCCATGATCATGCCTTTAATGGTCTTGGTGACTCTTTCAACTAGGCCATTAGTTTGTGGGTGATATGGGGTAGTAAAATTATAAGTCATTCCACACTCAGTCCACATGTGTTTCAGGTAGCCAGACATGAAGTTTGTGCCTCTGTGTGACACCACCTCCTTAGGGAAATCCACCCTGGTAAAGATGCAAATGAGGGCCTTAGCCACTGCAGGAGAAGTGGTAGCCCTAAGGGGAATTGCCTCAGGGTACCAGGTAACATGATCAACTGCTACCAGCATAAACCTGTTTCCTGATGTAGTTGGACCGTCAAAGGGACCGACAATGTTGATTCCAACCCTTTCAAAGGGTACCACAGCCACTGGAAGGGGAATTAAGGGGGGCTTTGTGTGTCCAGCTGCATTGCCACTGACTTGGCAGGTGGCACAGAAGTTCCAAAATTCCTTCACATTGTGGGACATTTTTGGCCAGTAGAAGTTGATGACAAGCCTACTCCAAGTTCTGGTCTGGCCAGGATGCCCAGCTAGGGGCATGTGATGTGCCAACTGTGAGGGGCATGTGAGGAGAAACTCTCTGAACTGCTGAGGCACTACCACCATTTGTCTGGTGGCACCAGGTTGGGGTCTCTGGCCTCAGTGTACAGAGCCCTTACTCCCAATAGTTCCATTGGGAGCCACTGACATCTCCTTGTTCCTGTGGAGCAGCTTGCTGTCTCAAGCTTTAAAGAGTAGGACAGGTCCTCCGATCTTGGCACAGCTCTTCCCTAGAGGGTCCCCCTGAGCCTAGGAGCTCTGCTTTGTAAGGGCCAAGTTCCTGGGGCTCAGTTCCCTCTGGGGCTGACAGGTCTTCTCCCTGAGGAGAGGTGATCTGAGCTTGCGGCTGTTTAGAAGCTGGCTTCCCAAACTTCTTACCTTTTCTCTTAGCGGGTTGGTCCATCATTTCTGGCTCCAACTCTTCTTTTTCACCCTGGGCCTTGCTCTGTGCTTGGGTTTTTATACACACCCATTCAGGAATTCCCAGGATGTCTGCATGGGATATAAGCTCAACCTCAGCCCTAGCTGAGGACTCCAAATCATTCCCTAGCAGACATTCGACTGGTATTGCAGAAGAGACCACTACCTGTTTTAGGGTAGTAACCTCCCCTTTCTAAGGTCGCCATTGCCATGGGATGGACCTTAGTGACATTGTCAGCCTTGGTGACTAGATAAGTATGTCCAGTCAGGTACTGTCCTGGAGAAACCAGTTTTCTGTCACCGTGGTGACACTTGCACCTGTATCTTGCAGGGCTTTTACTCTAATCCCATTAATTAAGGGCTGCTGTTTGTTTTACTCCATAATAGTAGGCCAAACAGCTATGGTTGCGAGGTCCACCCCATCCTCAGAGACTACTGTAGCTTCTGTGTGCACTCTGATTTGCTCAGGGCACACTTGGATCATACCTGGAGGCTTGCTATTCCAGTGCTACCTGGAGTAGTAGTAGGGGGATTCTTTTTAGGATCAGCAGCTTCTCCAATTCGGCATCCAGTCTTCTGACAGTTGTGGCACCATGCCTTTTTACCTTGGTACCCGGTTTTTGGTTGTGAAGAGTTTTCGGGACGTCCTCCTTAGTAGATTGTTGGGGGCCTGTAGAAGACCCTTTACTTTTATCCTTAGGATGTTCACCATCTTTCACGGGGGGAGGCTAGTAACCTCTTTCTTTTAGTCATCCCCACCAGTGTTAGTTTTGGTCACCCTAGTCTTTACCCAGTGGTCCGCCTTCGTTCCTAATTCTTGGGAATAAATTGTACCTTGGCCTACCAACTACTGGTGCAACTTTTCTTCATAAAAATTACTTAATAGGTGGTCTATCATAATCAAATTATACAGCCTATCATACCCATGCACATTGTTACCTTTCAACCAGCCACCTAGTGTCTTCACTGACAGGTCTACAAAATCCACCCAGGACTGTCTCTGGGTTTTTCGAGACTCCGGAACCTGATTCTATGTTCTTCAGTAGTGAGTTCAAAGCCCTCAATCAGAGTACCCTTCATGAGGTCATAGGGCTCAGTATCTGTCTTGTTCAATCTCAGGAGCCTATCCTGACACTTACCAGAGAACAGTTACCAAAGGAGAGAGCCCCAATACTTTAGGTTGACCTTACTAACTATACGGGCTCTCTAGAATGCTGTGAGCCATTTTGTGATGTATTCACTTTCTGTATACTTGGGAACAATCCCTTTGGGGATTTTAGGGTCAAAGGTTTCCTCTCTGTCCCTTGGAATAATATAGCTGCCACCATTTATGGGTGGTAAACGCATATCTGCCCTTGCCCTTTCTATGGCTAGTACTTTGTCCTCCAGGGCTATTTTTCAGACCAATCTCTCTAGAAGGATCTCCTCCTCTGAGGGATCTTCTGTGTACCTTGAGCCCTCCTCGCTAAAGGTAGGTACTATTGGCTCAGTGGGTCGTAGAGGCACAGCGTCATTTGTCTCAAGTTGAGGCATATTCGGGTCATCTTCCTCACTCACTCCGCCTTGGTTCTCGGGGTCGGTGGCCTCATCAGTAGGATGGGCCAGCTCATACTCTTCTAACAGCTTCTGAAGCTTTATTGTGGTAGGTTTTGAGCCTGCTTTTATTTTGTACCATTTGCAGAGAACCCTTAGCTACCTAAAAGTAAGCTGTAGATAAGGGGTAAGGTTGAGCTCCTTAGCCACATTCTCTGCAAGATCCATTATCGCACTAACGTTGGGAACATTTTGGAACTAGAAAAAATCAGGTTTTACAGTCCTAACTTTAGTACATTTTAAATCCTAAAACAATTTTACACTCAAGGGACTTAACCAAGGCCCTAACAGTTCATTTTAGAAATTTTAAAAAAACGACAAATCGACAAATTGCAAAAATTACTTTTAACTAAAGGCAATTTTTGGAATTACTTGTGTAGTCACTTATTGACAGAGTGGTATCAGCAAACGCAAAGTTGTAGACCCCACCACTGATCCACCAATGTAGAAATCTGGCTCTCTCTATAGTGCACTAAAATTAAGTACACTCTGCAGAGTCAAGTGGGTCACCAATTTGTTTACAGAGGCTAAAGTAGATAATGCTAATGCCCTCTTTTGTGGTAGTGTGGACGAGCAGTTAGCTTTATCAGAGGGTAGTGCTAAGCATTTGTTGTACTCACAGAGGCAATCAATGTGACACACACTCAAAGAATAAATCCGAGACCAATTTAGAAAAATAACAAGTCTTTTTATATATATTTTCGAACCAAGAATTACATTCAAAGGAAAGTATTGTATTTCTTACGAATTTTCAAAGATACGCAAATAGTTCAAAGCTGTGCTCAATTATACACACAATACAATCCTATGAAAGGTACAATCCTATGAAAGGAAAAAGCAGGTAGGTAAAGCGCACAGCACAGACAGTTCTAAGGGTTCACCCTGTGGGTTTAGAGTAGCAGGAAGTCAAGGTTCAAGGTTCTACCAACAACTTGTCTGGTGTTTCCTTAATTCCGCCAGGAGAAGGGAGTTGGTGGAGTTGGTAGCTGGTGCACTACGGGGAAAGTGGGCCCTCTAAAGACAGGCTGCACAAGGGGACTTGCAGGCAAGTCAGAGGGCTCCTAAACGGGGACTAGGGTCCCACGGGCCTTAGGGACAAGGGAGCACATCCGGTTCATTGTTACCCAGGCCGGGTGGACAGGGTGCAGAGCAGGTAGGTTGGCCGGCCCCGGTGCGTAAAGGTGCTCCTCGCGGTCAGGGGCCAACAGCTGGCAGGGGCAAATTCAGGACTGCAGGGCCACTCTCGAAGTGGGTCTGAGGGTCTTGATGTCTCTCGGCAGCTGCCGGGCTCTGGTACAGTTGGAGTCCCAACTAGACTCTTTGATGTCAGTCTTGGTTGCAGGGCATCCAGTACCCTGGGGATTGGTACTGCACAGCTCTGGTCAGTCCTAGTGCCTCCACACTCAAGGGGGAGACAGATATGACCTTCCAGAGCATGAGTATTTGTTCCTGGTCGGTTGCTGTGCTGGTTGGGCCAGGGAGCTGCAAGTCGGTGGACCGGACTCTGCGGTTTTGGTGCCTGCTGTCTAAAGGGGAGTAGCTCCTCTACTCCAAGGGAGTTCTTGGGCAGTTTGCGAAGGCTGGTAGTCCTCTGGGGTTCTCAGAAGCCACACAGGCGAAGGACGAGACAGTTCACCTCGATTGTCGAGTGACTCGAGTCTTGAAGCGGCAGGCAGGGGTTTGCCCCAAAGCTCTGCAGCAGGCACTCAGTTCTCGGGTTCAGGACTCTTCTTTGTCCTCTTCATCTTTAGGTTAATCAAATCAGAAGTTCAGGGTTGAGAGAGTGCCACCTAAATACTCAATTTAGGGGTGTTAATGGGAGTATTGGGTACGAGCCAATGGACTATCTATCTGTGGGGTGACTAGACCCTCTATATGACCACTTCCTGTGGGAAGTGGGCATAACCCTGATCCTAATAGGCTAATTCTCTCCAACGCAAGATGGAGAATTCTAAAAAGTGGGGTCCACATCAGCTGCCCAACCTTAGGGGTGGAGCTGACTAGGTGTGGGCACACCTCCTAATCTACCTCATTTTCCTGCCTGTCCTCCTGCCAGAAAGTGGGGACAGGACAGGATGGTTGGCATCTTCCACTAGCTGGAGAGGCCTTGGTCGCATTTCAAAGGCGGCAGGGCCTTTGAAGCTTCCCACCCTGGAAGGCAGTTACTGCTTGGACGAGGTGTGAACACCTCTGCCCAAAGCAGGCTTTGGTCCCGGCCTCTGAGAGTGAAGGTTCTCACCCCAGGAGGCCAGAAACATGTCTAGTGGTGGCAAGGTGGTTGAAACAAGTCAGTCAACACACTAGTAGTTGGTAGATTTTCAGGGGCACCTCTAAGGTGCTCTCTCTGTGTATTTATTGATAAATCCGACACTGGCATCAGTGCAAGTTTATTAATTTTAGGTGTTTATTACCAAACACCGTGGGGTACAGTGAAGCCCTCATGTAGCTGAGGAACTCGTAGTGAGAAGTGTCCAGCCCATGTACTCGTTATGGCTTCCCTGTGCACTGGTAATATCTGTAGGTGAACTTAGATATCACCGGGGCATATCCGCACTCGCAGATAGGCCCTCACATGGGTATAGAGCACCCTGCCTTAGGGCTGTAGGGGTGCCTTACCTATGCCACATGTAGTGCTGGCAGGCATGACACACACAGATGTTGATTTGAAGGAGAACCAGGGTGAGGTTCCTTTGAAGTGAACCTGTAAAAGGGGCACAGTGGCTGCCTGCGAGTGTGCATTCTGTACTTGCATTGGCGGGGAGGGGGTCCTCTCTTGCACCATATTTGCTGGGGCACATCATTTAAATGTTATCGAGGTTAGAGTGGCTCTGTCCTACGTGTCCTAGCTGGAAAAGTAAGCAAGTGTGGTTCTAGGCAAAGACTCCCTGGAGGTGATTTACAGACGTTTGCTCGTTTTTGCCAGGCAAAATACTGCTATTCTTATGGTACAAAATAAGTGTGCATTTTGCAGTGGGGTAAGCACTTTATCTAACAGCAGATTAGACTTCATCAACAATTTTAGATTACATTTTCTCCACTTATCCTTAATTTCGGAGTCCTGGTAAGGTCTGCCTAAACAATACCCACTTCTGACATTCATATAAATGCAGCATCATGTCAACATGAGTGGTATCTACAGCTTTCCTGAAGGTTTGAGCTGCAGCAGAACCACAACATATGTACATGTGTAGGTCTTTTATGGAGGAATCAGTGATTTAAAGATGAGACTGGACTCTGTGGAACTCCTGCGTTGTTGCGTGTTGCCGCAGAAGCTTTGACCACTAGATTGAGTCACGTCTGGAGTGTTCTCTGAAGTCCTCATGGTTTGGTGTCAATTTTTTACCTTTGTCTGTCTCCTGGTATTTGTACACACCCTGCAGTTCAGGTTATTTTCTTCTGTCTTTTGTATTGTTTCTTTTCCGTGTGGCAGGTGCGGCTGATCACATTACTCACTGTACGTAGCCCCCTTCCGGTATTTGCTACACTGTGATCTTTTTGGGTGTGGTTAACATATTTACAGCTCCTTTCCTTTTTTGCCTATATGCAAGTATTTCATGGTTGGCTATTCACGTTGGCTGGTGTCTGGAAAAATTCCTTAACAAGAAGCCCCTTCTATCTTCCTCTGGTACAGGCTGGGATAGAGACATTATAAAAAGAAATGATGTTTATTGCCAGTCTCAATTTATGCATATTTATGGGCGGGCAATCTAGGTGATGTAAAACATTTGACATAATTTGTGTTTCATGTAATACAACTGTGACAGTATAATTATTTATTTTCTATATTCAGAGCTTAAGTCGTAAAGGTATTTGCTTGTATAAGTTCAGACTACACATGCAACTGGTTTGATTTAGAGGTGTAAATGTGAATTTAATTGTAATTGTAGTTGCATTTACATAGCGCTTACTACCCCTGACGAGGCGTCGAAGTGCTTTTTCGCTGAGTAGCACGCTACTCCAGAACCCAAAAAGGATTAGTGGTGAATTAGTAAAGGGAAATATAATATTAATTTTAGTGGTGGGCATGTTAGTCTGTTATTTGGATTGAAAAGGATAGTGGAGAGAAAGAGGAGGCAAGGGTTTGCATTCATATAGCGCTTGCTACTCCTGGTGAGTTATTGTAGCGCTTTTCGGCAGGTAGCACGCTACTCCAGAACCCAAACAGGATTAGTGGGGAATTAGTATAGGAGAATATGAAATTAATTTGAACGGTGGACATGTGAGTTTGTTATCACACTTGTAAATCGGTTTACTCACACCTAATATAACCTCAGGATGGTTTATATATTATGTAGGAGAAAATCTGCTCCCATGTGTGGAAGTTTCAGGGTGGGACTTCTCTGTGAGTTTGGGACACACACAGGTGTGGGAGTTTCTAGTTCTTCTCACGAACATTCTCAACCTGGAAATGTTTGTAGATGTACTCCTGCCTTTGTGGGAGAAATATTTTCCCCGGGGGGTAGGGGAGAAGACAAATAAATGTAATCAATGTCATTCACACTAGCTTAGAAATTTTTGCATGAGCAAGTATTCACCTGTATATTTTCCTCATGCGAAAAATTGAATTTACAAATGATTTCTAGGACCACTCCTGGAGAACCTGAGAACATGGCAGCTTTCCAGGAATTTTCCTGGAAACATTTTTGAATTTCAAATAGTTGTAAATTTGCTCCGAACACAGAAGGGAAACCGAGGAAGTAAATTTGCGGCTGGCTTTTGAGAATCCTATTCCTTGGTCCTGATCATGAGTGGGCCTGTGAATTTCAATTCCTGCACAAACTCGTTTGCAGATTGGAATCATAAGTAGAGCAGAAAACACTGCACCCACAGAAATGTACCAGAGAAAAAACAGCTGATCATATGGAATTGGTGCTGAACCACCAATTCAACATGTATTTGCCCATTTCAGTTGGAAAACTTAGAATTGCAGGTATGTACTGCCATCAGTTGATACCTCACCCTGCTGTGTCAGTATTTATCAGATGCATTAAATACCTCACCCATATCCTGACACTTAGTGTGGCTTAACGCCAATTGTAAATATGCCCCGTTCCGCCACAGTCCTCTGCTGCAAAAAGGCGTGCAATGGTTGTTGCTGTGGGCGTTCCACCGCAACAGCCGTTGCTTTTTGATGCTGCCCCAGATTTACAACGCTGAGGCAACACCATGAAATACCAGGCATTAGAATTGTGATACGAGGAGAAATTATTAATTTCTCCTCATTTTTTTGCTCATTCCATGTGTGCTGCATGGAAAGAGCACATCGCCATTATTGATTGTTTATGTGCAGGAAGGTGTCCCTTCCTGCACATAAACAATAGTCCCTGAAAGTAGGCACCCTTGCAACATGGCAGCAGGGTGCCTCCGCTGGCGCTAGGCAGCTTTTTTGCTCCACCATTAGGGAAACACAGGTATGTGCCGTATTCTTGTGAATATTAAATATAAAAATTAAATGCAGGAAAAACAGCAGTCTTACTTTTTGGACCACAGTCGTCCTTTTGGGGTCTGGCCAGCTATTATGGCCCCTATTCTCCCCTCCCCCCCCCCCTCCCCAGTGGAAAAGACTCGAAACCTGGGGGTGATTATCGATAACAGACTCAACTTTACTGATCAGGTAAATAAACTTAGCGCTTCTACTTTTTACACTTTCAGAATAATTAAAAAGATTTTGCCCTTTATACCACATAAACTACAAAAGACACTAGTCACATCGCTAATTATGTCCTAGATTGACTATTGCAACAGCCTGCTCCTAACTACTCTCAAGTATAATATCAATAAACTGCAGGTTTTGCAAAATGCGGCAGCTAGACTTCTGTTAAAAATCCCCAAAAACTGCTCGCTGTCTCAAGAATTAAAAAGTCTGCACTGGGTTCCTGTTAAACAGAGAATAACTTTTAAGGCACTGTGTCTAGTCCATAAAGCATTCCATAATCTTGGCCCCGAATCCCTGAACCAGAGTTTCTCCCTGTCAGAAATCTCCGATCAGGTTCTGCTAATTTATTAACACTACCTAGATACAAACAAGTACGACGGGGGAGAAAGAGCATAGTGCTGGAAGCATCTAAAGCATGGAACACACTGCCTCTCTCCATAAAAACAGCATCCAGTCTTCTAGCATTCAGGAAAGCGGTAAAGACCTGGCTGTTCAGATCCCGATAGCCCTCGCGGACCTGTAATACGCCTAGCCTGAACTGAATAGCGCTTAGACGCCTCCGGGCAGTAATGCGCTATAGAAATATTGTTAACATAACATAACAATATGGCGTATCCCTGCGTTTTCAAAATGTCGGAGTGTGGGGCTGCCAAATTTGGCGCAGCTCTGCGCTCCGACATTTTTTTTGTAAATATGCCCCTTAGAATATCAGTCTTTCATTTTTCTCCATCCTGGGGTGAACGTGCACCTGGTAAGTACTGAAACTGACAATATTGGTATTTACAAGGTGCTCTACTACTTCCTGAGATTGTGCAGTAGATACATTGAGCCCCAGATTCACCATTCTTTCTTTCTCTTTTGAGTTTTGGGTTTCAGGAAACCTCTCAGAGGATTGAAGGAGGTGCCTGCAAAATTTGTAAGGAAGAACATTGATGGTTCCTCATAAAAGGCTCAATGAACCACAAAGAGGGCCTTGGATTGAACCATGTTGGTGACTCGTATCTAATGAATTTTGCGAGGGACGATAGAAGCTGAGACTAAGATGCAGCATACAAATACAGAAGCATATTCAATCTTCAAGAGTCTCTTGTGGAACGAACAAGGTTGCATCACTGGTGTGATGTGTGGTACCAAAGATAAAGCTCTAATGAGTCTAGCATGACATCAAAGGGGCAGATTGACAAGAAAGTGACGCATCTGTACAGATGCGTCACTTTCCCTGCGCCACCCTGAGAAACCCTTGCGCCACCATGGATGCGCCGTATTTACAATACGGCGCACCATGACGCAAAGATTGATAGATGCGTCAGAAATTCTGATGATCTGTTGGGGCAAAAGTCACGCATTGCTGGAGTCGTGTCGCAAGCACGGCGCAACTCCAGCAATGCGTGTTGAGGCCTATTCCCATTACACTGCGTCACTACTTACGCCTGCTTCAAGCAGGCGTAAGGTTTTGACGCAGTGGCGTCCTAAAAGTGGCGCAGTGAAATCTTGTAGATTTCACTGCGTTACTTTTACGAGGCCTTCCTGCGTGGGAACGCCCACCCTGCATACATTATACCTGACGCAGGTATAATGTGACGCAGGGCTTTACAACGTGACGCATCTCCCTAGATGCGCCACCGTTGTGTCAAAAAAAGTGACGCAATGGCGGCGCAAGGGGCTTGTAAATCTGCCCCAAAGTTCTTAGTGGGAGCCATAGGAGAGTGAGGCCTTGAGACCTACAGTTGGGGAAAAAATATTTACTAACAAATAGTGAACACTGGAAGAAATATGGCTAGAGTGGCAGAGCTGGCCCATGGTTCCTGGAGCTGAGATGGATATTATAAGTGACCATCAGCTAGTAGTAGAGGCATTCACCAGATGAGTCCCATTCCTGTCATGCTAGGGTTGTCAAGAGGAATCAATAAAGACAAAAGCTTCATGGTGTTGAACTTTGTCGGAAGGTTCCACGTGAGCAGGGCTCAACGCCACCTCCTTCACCCTCCAATCCGAGAATGACCATCAACAATTCCCAGTAAAACAGGCTCTGTTCCTTTACATGGTTACAACCCGGCTTGAACTTAAGATAACAAATCATGTGACTCCACAAAGGACTATGGTTGGGTCCAAACCACTTTCACAAGCAACATCACCTTGTGTTTGATGTTAGAAAAAAGTGAAATATCGGATACGTCCCTGATGTAAAATGAGTATCTTTTTTTTAGTAGTGGAGTATCCACTGCATACTTAAGAAATGAGTGCACTAAACCAGACTCCATATAGCAATTAAAAGCTGTGAGAAGGATTGCTTAAAATGAAGGATGGCCAGGCAAGGTTTTAAATTATTTGGTGTTTTGAGAGGCCAGGGTTCTAATGGGGAGTATAAAAATTTTTAACTGAATACAAGCCCATTAATGGGCCTATGTTATGTTATGAGGTTTTATAAAGCAAAACAATAGAAGGATGGAATGCTGAAATAGTTTCAAGCATTCACCCCCAGTCCAGCCTGGGACTAAATCCATCATTTTTCTGCTCAGCCACACCCTTCCAGTTTGGACCCAGTCATATGCAAATCAGTGTTAAACCTGCTCCTCATGGGCACAGTCCAGCCCGAACTGCCAGGCCAGATCCTCCCTGGACTGGAAAACAAGCAGCCTGGGAAGGGTTTCAGGATATCACCCCTCCTCAGCCAGGCTAGCTTGAATCCGGTGGTTTATAAAGGGGCAAACTCACCGACAGGGTATTCCGACAGGGTATTCAGGCGCTATGGACTCTTAAAAAGCAGACAAAGACATAGATAGCCCAAACCCTAGAACAAACAGAAAAGGGAGGAGATCGAAAAAGCCAAGTTTTGAGCAGTTTCCTGAGCTTTAGGAAGTTAGTTGTGGAACATATAGCCAAAGGGAGGGTGTTTCGGTGGTGGGTCACAAGATATCAAAAGGAATGACCATCTGACCAAGAAATATGGAAACGGGATTGGGGGAGAGGGGGGAATTTGCTCAAGAGCCAAAGTGGAGCATCTGAGGATTCTAACTGGTCTATTAAAAGATATGCTGGTATGAAGGTAATAAGGACCAGCAGCATGGATAGCTCTGTGTGAGTGGCATAGGAGTTTACATATGGATCACCTACACAAGGGTAACCAGTATAGAGACTTGAGGGTCGGGGGCCAAGAAAGAGCGCACAGGTAAGATAGGCACTAGAATGGCCTCTATGTTTTCAATGCTTTGAAGTCTTTTTAATTGGGATTAGGCAACCACCACGTAAAAAGCATTGCCATAATCCAAACGACTAGTTATTAGTGCTTGGATGACTGTTTTGCGACAGCCCAAAGAAAGCCACTGAAAAGATTTAGCCCAATGAATGCTGTAACTTGGTCTTTCATAGAAAGGGAATTATTAATGATAATCCCAGATTCCTAGCCATGTTAGTGGGTGAAGGAGAGGAGCAGGCCACCAATCTGGCACTAAAGCGGTGTTTGCTTACCGAAAAGAATGACTTCTGTTTTATTTCCACTCAGCTTAAGACAGTTGTCTTTCATCCAGATGGCAATCATACACATGTAGCCCAGAAACCTTCTTCTCATCTCTATAATGTTCTCTGAGATGGAGATAATAAGCTGAGGGTCATCAGCATAAGTAACAATTTCAAAGCCACATGTTCTTACAGTGGTGGTCAGTGGTGTCATGTAAACGTTAAAAATAGTCAGGCTAGAGGAGAACCCTTGAGGGACTCCCTGATTTATAGAAACTTAGTCTGATTTGAAGGAGGTAAGATTTATGGATTGAGCTCTATCAGTAAGAAAAGCCTGAAACCCCTGAAGTGCCTTAGAATGGATACCTGGCTCAGTCATGTATTGCATAGGTATGGTTTGTGACTCATTGTTGAATGTTGCAGAGAGATCTAGCAGAATGAAAGCCACTGTTCTGCCCTCATCCAAGCTGCCCCTGATATCATCACTAGCTGCCAGCAAGGCAGTTTTGATGCTGTGGCAAGCTCTGAAGCCAGACTGAGAAGGATCTAAAAGATTGTTACACTGTAGATGGGTTGTCAAAGGGACATTAATACATGAAACCAGGACTTTAACCTGATAGGGAAAGAGTGATATAGGCTGTTAGTTAGAAAGAATGAAGGGGTCAGCAGAAGATTTTCTCAGGAAGGGGAGCTCCTTAGCATGTTTCCAAGCTGGTGGAGGGCCTGCATCAGAAAGGGATATATTAATCAGATCAGTCAGAGGGCCACTGGGCACACTGGCATTAACAAAAATGATAAGTGGGTGGCTGGCGTCATCAAAGATCCTGACCTTAGCGCATGCACTGCAGTTTCCTGTCTGGAATACTAAACTGCTGAAACCTAGCCAGGGAGCAAATTGAATTGGGAGTGGGAGACCTGTGTAGGTGGGAAAGAGAGTTAGGGACACTCCTCGGAGTAGCTGTGCGCGCTACAAAAGCAAATAACAGAGAGGGGTAGGTAGCAAATCCAGTGTAGATGTTCTGAATTTACCTTGAAAGAAAGTAGACAGAGTTCTACACAGTGCTTGCGATGCTAAAATGGCTGGGGAGCAGACAGTGGGATGGGTAAATTCTTTCACTATTTAAAAAATTTCCCCAGAGGAATGTTTGTTTTGCTCAGTGTGTCCCGTGAGATAGCTCTGACCTGACATATGAATATTCTGGTGATATGCATGAAGGACTACTCTGTAAGCTGTTTTGTCGATGTTAAGACAGCATATCGGAAACAGAAATATTGTGAAAGTAATTTTCTATAGGTAAGCATAGTTTTACTATATTTAACTCCACATATATATACCTTGACAATATATATTTATGTTCAAGGTACGTAGATGTGGAGTTAAGAATAGTAAATCTATACTTACCTATTTACCCTTACCTTCTCAGTAATTTGGTCCTTGATATTTTTGACACAATATTATGTCCACACAATATATCTGTTACCTATATTCTGTCAGTGATCCGTTTTGTCAGACTTAAGCAAGGAGCGACGCTAGGTACGTTCAAGTTTCTTGCAGAGTCTTTTATTTGTCTTTAATTCTGGAGATTACTGCGGAAGCTTTCTCTTTCTGCAGGGTCAGTCCGAATTTCTTTTGACTTTTTGCTGAACCCTACTTTAGCTGGCTATAGAGCTGTGTGTATGTTACCCCTGCTAATACGTGGTAAAGTGCTTGTGCTCATCCTTTCAACCTGGTAAAATTGGGATACACCTGATAGGTATATTTAACTTACCTATAAGTCCCTAGTAGATAGTACTCAGGGGTACCGAGGGCCTGTAAGTTAAATGTCACAAGTGGACTGCAGCACCTATTGTGCCATCCACTCCAGTGACAATGTAAACATGACTGTAGGCCTGTCACTAGGAGCCTGGCTGTGCAGGGTTTAAAAGCAAATTAATTAAACAACTATATACACCACTCAAATTAATTTCATATTTCACTATTCTAATTCACCACTATTCCTTTATGGGTTCCGGAGTAGCGTGCTACTCGCCAAAAAAGTACTTCAACACTGTCACGTGGCCCATAGGGACATTGTCGTTTTTCACTAACTTAGCATGAGCACGTTGCAGCTTGCCTGCTGCTTTGCACACGTTACTACACGTCTTTATTTTTGCAAGAATTTGCAAAGACTGCTTTCACATGAGAACTCATCGCTGTGTTCGCTCTCTGCATGTTCCTGGGATTTTAACTGAACATTATGTGCAAGGTCGAACAACAATGCCCCTTGTTATTTTGTTCTGGCCAGTCCTTAGCCCTTAGACATAACATACCGATGCAGCTGTTGTTTGGACAGCGTACTTGGATTTTTAGTGGGGTGCACGAATAGGTGAGACACACTTGGAGAGGGACCTTTCCAGGGAGAAGATCACCCATGATGTAGATCTACCATCTATAGGCTAAGGTATGGGGTCTGCTGACAAAGCCGAGAGATTTTCTATTATATAATAATACTTCTTCTTAGCAAGGGGAGGGAGGTTAGGCACTATAGTCCTTTCTCCATTGTCTTTCTATGATAACATCTCCCATCATGATTTATGGACTGACCGCTATGCTGACAATATTTGTACTATGCATTTTCCTGCTTGTTGTGGCACTTATACTGCATGTTAGGGCACGTTAGTTAAAATAAATATTTTAAACTGTTTCGTGTCTCCGTCAGATCTTATTGTGGACAAGTACAAGAGAGTGAGCGAAAGGGTGTGTCTTGTTACCGCGATTCCTGAGAGAACCGGGGAGTGTTGTGTTCTGGGGTGTCTAATCATTTGTTTGTCTGTGAGTGAGTAGGAGAGCAAGTGCAACACTATAGCTAGTCGGTCCTGGGTTCGTGGGTACTAAGGTGGTAGGACGACTCAGTCCCTATACACCAAGGTCCCATTTCCTGCGCATAGTTCTGTATTTGTGCAGAATCCCTGCAACATGGGGCCACCAACGATTGGTCTGGCACTTATTCACGAGATCCCTGACTAGTGCTTGTGCTTGTCCACAATCCCCTCACGCCGGTTTCCGGAGACGTCCATGGTGTGAGGGCTTAGCCTCCTATATTGTTTGGTTTATAGGTTTTTCAAGCTTGAAATTTAAAAGGTTTTGTTTCTCTTTCTGACCCGGTTTTGCACTACCGTTCTACTGATTTATCCTGTTTGTTGTTGTTATGGCGGTCGCTATTGCGGCTCCTAACCGCTCTGCGGTCACAGCCCATTTGACTCAACATGGAGTCCCTAATCAGGGGGCTGATATTATCTTTGTTGTTGAGGCGGATGCAGCTTACCATTTCGAAGTTTTCTATTCTTGGGTTACATTTCTAGCGGTGGATGGGAATAATAATTTGTTTCATGAATATATAGCGGTCGCGGTTCCTGCGAAATTATGGTCCTTATCGATTACTTGAAGTTCCATTGACAACCTGGGAGCATACCATATGGTTTAATGGTGCCCTTCCTCACCCTGTTTCTGTGGTCCGTTTAGGCCCCTTATCAGTCGATGGGGCCACGTGGCCCATTTTGGCTGGTTTTACACCACATCCAAATTATCTTAATGTTCCTCTTGCAGAGCTACGTCAATTACATCCGACGTTGATTCATATACATAGAGCTGTTATACAGTTTATGTCACGTAATATTCAAGTGGCTCCGGCTGGAGCCGCTCCTCAACCACCTGGACATGGTGGTGGTCTTGTCATTAGTCCCATCATGATTAATTCAGTGATGGCAAGCGTCCTCAAAATAGGGATGATTTCCCTTACTGGCTTGCAGAAAAATTTGAGCAACTCGTGGCTGTTTTTCCCCATACTACACATGTTGAGAAACACAGGATCCTTACAATGAGTTTACCGAGTGGTATCGTTCCCACTTTAGCTGATTGCACCACCTGGGGGCCGGTGTTTGCTGCAGTGTATACACTGTGCTTTGGCACCCCCTCCATGAGCGTTCTACCGAGCGTTCTGAAAAAAGTTCAAGATGTACACGGGGCTGGTCCAGCCCTGGAATTGGGGATGAGATTAGTGGGCATGTTCCCTATTGTCTCCTATATGATTTTGGCCAATGTCAAGGGTGAAGCAGTTAGCTTGCAAGTGCGTCACCGCCGTTCGGCGGTGACAGACGTTGATCGCAGCAGCAGTTATCGATCATTATTCCGGATGTATATACATCATTGGGTCGCAATAGTTTGGGAGTAAAACCTTATACTCAGGTACAAAGTAAACCCCCTTCGGACAAGGAGGTTTGTCTAATCTTTCCTAAAAAGACATGGAATAAGATCAGCGGCAGCAACAGCAGAAGCCTAGTTCTCGTGCTGGGTTTCCAACACCGGACGCTTCTGACTGTAGATAGGATTTGCGTGACCGCTCTAAAATTAAAACACCCGAGAGGTTTCAGGTCCCTGATCCTCGTTCTCCTTGTTCCTTTCAGGAATCGTCGGATCAACAGTTCGGCGGGGGAGGACGTCAGGATCACAGAGAAGGCGAGTCTGTGCAACCAAGACGTAACCCGAAGCGCCAGTTTGACGTGAAAGCCAAACCGGAGGGACCACCTCAATATCGTGCCCCATTTCAGAAGAAAAAAGTTGCCACTTTGACTGCAAAGTATGCCTCAGACGGTGAGAACCCTGCTCCTCGATTGGAGATGGACGGTAACACTCCTCGACAGCGCGGCGGAAATTACCATAGTGCGAGAGGCACTCCACCAGTGTCTGGAGGCGAAAGCAACTGACACGTTTATTACAGTGGAAACAGCTGACACACGAGTTGCACCCCCTGATAGGCTTTATGAAATAGGCCTCCAAATTGAAGGTGATATTAAACACATGATCAAGACTGTTTTTTGGGAAAACCTTACTTCTTCCTATGATATTTTGTTGGCGGAGGTAGATTGGCCTTCCCCATTTGTTATAGCTTCTTCTAAAGGGGAGGATGTTATTCTCCCGAGTTTTTCGCATTTTGTCTCGGAGGAGGCTAAACATGCATACGTGTCGGAGTGGGCGCTGGCGCTTGCCCCGGCAGTGTATCGTAATCAGGTGGGTTGGGATATGGAGTCCCGGCACATGAAATTCCTTTGCGATCAATTCCACAGCCCCAACCACAATATCCGATCAAACGAGAATATCCGACAATATCCGATCATCCGTAAGGGAAATCTTGACCCAATTCGAATATCAGGGTCTAATTGAACCCTGTGTTTCGTCAATGAATAATCCTCTTTTTCCGATATTGAAACCGGACGGTTCATATTGTATTGTTTTGGATTATCGTCATTTGAACAGTCATGTTCGTACCTTTGCAGTACAGAACACCCACAGCTCTGCTTTAGTCGACATCATTGTTTATAAAAAATATAAAAAAGACTCTTGATACCTCCAATGGTTTTTATAGTCACAATTTGGTTCCTGATAGCCGTGACTTGACAGCCCTCAGCGCCCTCGGCAATCAAAAAAGGTATACAGGCTTGCCAATGGGATATAAAAATAGTCCTGGCGCTTTTGCAGCACGTATAGTGTCTGTTTTACATGAAATTGACCCTGATGCTTTCTCTTACGTCGATGAAATTTATTTGATGGATGATGAATTGATACCGCATTTTGTGCGTGTGGACCGCATCATTATGTCTTTTGCTGACTTGGGGAACAAATTCAACTTTGCCAAGTCGCATATTGCCTGTTTGGCAGTTCTTTTTCTGGGTTACAAACTCACCAATGAAGGTCGGGGTTGGCCCCCCACTTTCTGGAGAAATGTGCTCAATTGCAACCTCCTTCTACTCTTAAAAAATTACAATCTTTGCTGGATTTTTTTAATTTTGGGAGGACATACGTTCCTGATTATGCCCAGCGTATCAAACCACTTTACTCTTTGATACAACCTTCATTCTCTGCTTCCTGTTGGCTTCCAGAGCATACTGCGATTCTTCGGTCCTTGCAGTCTGATCTGCTTGCGACCAACTTCTTGTTAACACGTGACAATTCTACAAATTTGGTCATAAAGATTGTACCAGGGGCATTCGGTTTCACATACTTGACGTTCAATGAGGGGGACACGGTCCCCATTACATATAAATCGCATTTGTACACTTCGGCTGAGATGATTTTCTCCTCTGTAGAAAAAATTGACTGCCGTCCAGATGGCGATTCTGAAAGAACGCGCTCTGACCCAGGGTAAACGCATTTTCATTGTCTCGCCGGTTCCTGCTTTAGAAGCAGTTACGAAGGCTAGTGTCCCAAACTATAAAGCCTTGCATCCACATTGGATTCAATGGGCTAGTTCTTTGGCGTCAGCTGATGTCAATTATATCTTTGACCCGTCTTTGCAGACACAGGAGTTTTTACAATATGAACATGTTCACCCGCCTTCTCTGTCGTTGCTTCCTCTTGATCAGTCCAAATGCATTGTTTACACTGATGGATCTGCGCAGCCAGCCGTTGGTTCTAAACATGCTTATTCGGCGGCATGCGTGATTGTGGCTGGAACAATTGTAGATGGGTATTTTGAATCCTCCTTGGTGCACACACAGTCTCTTGGTGATTGCACGGCTCAATTGGCGAAGCTACGAGCTTTGGTTTTGGCTCTTGAATTTGCTGATCCAGATGTTCCTACGCTTATAGTGTGCGATTCATTTTACTGTGTACAATCCTTTAATTTAATGACAACTTATTCTTTTGGAATCAAAATGATTTCCGTGATTCTAAAGGTAGCGCAATTAAGCATAAAACACTTTGGGTTCGGGTGGCCGATCTTAAGGAGCGCTTGCCACTCACACATGTTATCCATACTTTGGGCCATCAACGTCTGGGAACACACACTGTTGGTAATTCATTGGCTGATGAGGCAACCAAATCTGCAGTAGCCACTTGTTCTGTAGCAGCAGTCATGAGGTCCATGACTAAAATTCATGATGACATTTTAGTGACTATTGCTGCGACAAAGGAGGGAACAGAATTTTCCCAAGGTTTTCCTTCACGTTATACATACCACTTGTCGTCTGATTAAATACCATTTGCTACTATTCCGTCCGTTGGGGATCGGCTGATTTCCAACGAGGACCACAGACTTTCTTTGATCATTGCAGCTCATGAAGGTGTGGCTTCTGCCTATGCCGGAGTAAATGCAACCGTTTCCCTTTTGCAGCAACGTTTTTGGTGGCGTGATTTATACCAACAGGCACGTAAATATGTTGTTTCTTGAGACATTTGTCAACAAATTAAGCCTTCTACTGTTGCAGGCCCACCATATACTCAGCTTTACATCTCTAATCAGCCATTTGGCTGTATTTATCTTGATCACTGCAGTCCTCTGACTTCTGACACTGCATTTAAACACATCTTGGTTGCAGTGGATTCATGCACTAGATTCCTTTGGGTTTGGCCTCAATTTATTGCTGACGCTCGAACTGTCATTAAAGATTTGCGTGTCTTTGTGGCACCTTCCATTCGGACCAAGGTCCTGCGTTTGCCTTTAGGGCTTACCAGGATGTGATGAAGTCTCTGGGGGTGCAGGTGCAATATTCCTCTCCATACCAGCCCGAGAGCAATTCAGTTGTGGAGTGGATGAACCGTGACTTAAAGCAATCTTTGACAGTTAAAGTCTTAGGTACTGGCAGGGGTTGGCTGACTCATTTGTACGGAGTCCAACGTGCACTAATTAATCTCCCTTGAAGATCACTGGGTGGGCGGACCCCATACGAAATGCTCTTTGGCATTAAAATGTTTGTGCCAGACCTTGATGGTCTAGACGTTGTGGCGGCTGCCGCAACCTTTGACATAGATAATCATTGTGCTATGTTACAGGATCTACAAAAAGCTTGTGATTCACAAGCAAGAGCCCAGTTGCCCTCTTCCGCGGATCCAGCAGTGCTGATTCCTGTTTCTGGCTGGCTTCCTAAAGTTGGAGATCTGGTCCTTGAAAAGGTGAAGAACAAAAAAGAATTTGGTCCATCCTACCGTGCACCGGTCAGAGTCCTTGGTTTGAAAGGCACCCGCACTGTGATCCTGCCTCCTTTACCTGGTCGTAAGGAGAATTGTTACATTTCGATTGAACATGTCAAGTTACACCATATGGCCCATACTGAATAGTATGCCTCAAGGCATTCCACGTCACGATCGTTCGCTGAATCCAATGGCTTCTGTCTCTCCGACTGCTCCCCAGCAATCACAAGGGGAGGTCGAAACTTCAATTGATTTATTACCTGTTTTTCCTTCCACATCTGCGGATATTGAGTATGATTCTCCTCCAGTTGAAGTCATAATTGGCATTCCTGAGAGTACCATACCTGAAACATCTGATGCAGCACATCCACCATTGTTTCTGCTGGGGTCCAGTGGTTATTATATGGATCGTAATAGCTTTTCCTCTGGCACATCTTCCTCGTCATCTTCTGTGCAGGAGACCCCTACCCGTACCAGTGTTTTCATCTCCTGGTTCAAAAAGACTTACTTGGTCCCTCCCTGGACATATATCTGGATGGTGCTTACGATGATATTCCTCTTCATGTGGATCGGATTTGTGACTGTATTTTTCCTACTCATTAATGGCCATTATTTACCTGAACGCTCTGCTGTGAACTTTGTTGATGGAGTTCTGGCCCCTCACACATCGTTTCACATAATGAAAAGAGACCAAGCCCTTGTCAATATATCAGCGTTCGCTGTTGTTGATGGCATCGTCTGGGATAAAGTTGCATACGATATCCATGGCCCGATGGAAATTTTTAACATTCCATACATCTTCCGCGTTTCCTTGGGAGATGTGGTTTTGCCCGACATCCATTCTGATGACTGGGATGTTCATGCCGTTCATTCGTTATTCTCCGATTTAAAATATTATGCTGCATTTGACACTGAAGATTTGTATTGAAATTTGGCTAATTACGCAGATTTATTTTGCTATCAACATTATGGCCATCATTTGTTACACAAGACAAAAACACAGAGACCCTTTTTTAATTATATCCAAAGGGAGCATTGCCCAACACCATTACTGGTAAGTTCGAAGTCCCAACAAAGTAATTTTTTATATTTTTCTGGTTACAATCTATCTGACCCACAGTCCTATTTTTATAAATTGAGGATGCCGCCCCAAACTAAATTTATGTTAACACAAACTAAACTGGTTTATTCCATGTCCTTCAGGAATGATTTGTCCATGAAGGGTTATGAGCATTGGAAAGACACAATTGATTTAAAATCCATTTGGGGTACTAAAGATTGGCAAGTGCAAGGCACTGAAGCTTTGCATCGTGCATGTCTGATACCGTCTCAAATTTTATTTTTAAATGACACGGTACAACAGACTACTTGTTTTGGTTTAGCCACGGCCAAAAATCAAAATATTCCCTCCATTCCATCATTAGCTCCATATGATACATGGCAAATGTACACTAACTACACAATTGAAGACTTAGCTGTCTTATTTCAAAATGGCACACTTAACTCTTCCAATATTGACCACTTAGGATGGTTAGTGTGGCCGACAACTTCAAATGCATGTCAATTACGTTTTTTGAATACTACAAAAGGTTTTACACAAAGTAGACCTGATCCACGTTTCCCACTTTCGCATACAGTTACCACATATTTCGTGGGTAAATTATGTCAGCAATGGTTGGAACATTTCACACTGTTGTCTGTGAAACGACACCTCTCTCATTTGTCAGGTGACATCGATTTGGCTGATTTTCTTTTAGGATCAAAGTCCCCGCGAACAAAATGTTTTATTTATTCCGCATATAATGAATTTTGGAAATTGTTGCAGATGGAAGCTGCGGTGCATCTTCGCCAAATTGACCAGGTTAATTTAGAAAAAGTCCTTGTAGTGGTGGATAACAGTATTAATACACTGTCTACCCGTGTATATACTTTAGATAATATTGTATCTTCTGTCATTGACATTGTTCAGCATGAAGTGTCTGTTTTGTATCATGGTCAAAATCACTTATGTTCTGTAATACAGTTTGCTTGGACGTTGCAAATACTCAAAAATTGAAAAGTACCATGGTATTATTTAAATGCTTCTGCACAGTTTTTACTGTTTAATTTGACCTATAAACAGAAATTGATGTCCATGAAAGATGCCACATACACATTATTACAATTAGAACAGTTACCGTTTTCGGCAGCCGAGACTGATTCAGCTGTGTGGTTAATACATGGGGTTATTTCACTGCCTATCTCACTTTTTCAGTTCACAGCATGCATGAAACATCATCCCGTTGGGAGATATGAGCCCCTCGGCAATAATTTTATTTACAGATTATGGTCATTACCTTTTGCTTACAGATGTCAACGCGCAGAAAAGGAAGTTTTCCTTACAAGGGAGGACTGTGATTCCACAGTAGGACATTCCCTAGTCTGTAAACAGGTTAAGCTTCACGGAGCCTGTAATGTTTCGGCCCCTAATCTGGCTTGTTTTTTTAAAGGTACCCCTGTCCGGCTATTATTCCCTTATTAACTTTGCTTTCTAACGGTAGTTATCTTATTTTGAATAACCACAATTGCTGCAGCTTGAGACCTGGCATTCCGTATATAGTAACAGTTTCTCAATGAGTTACATGTTGTAGCAATATCCTATTTCCACCCCCGCATGGGATTGTAGATAGTTCGCTTCGGCCTTCCATTCCAACTTTGAAAACGGATTCCAATAAACTAAGTAGACTCAAAGTGCTATTGTTTCAACAAGAAGTGACTCTCACATCGACTCGAGAGACCTTCGAACTGCAGGTGGCAAGAACCACAAGCATGATACACTCGCTGCTAAACACAAATTCCCACTCCATTTTGGAGAATTAATACAACAAATATTTAATGTGTCTGATACGGAGGGCCTTGCTCACTTTTTTAAACTTGTGGGATCCGGCCTTGTTTCTTCCTTTCAGACTATTTTTGGAGTAATTCTGGCCTTTATTCATTCTATTTTTTCCAGCGCCTTCGGAAGGTTTCCCCTGGTGCTCCTGTTGGTTTGCGTGGTGCTGATTCTCCTATTATTGCTTCGCAATGGATGCTCGATCTGTGGATCTGCCAAACCCGGTCCAGTTGCAGCTGTACCATGATCGAATGTGGCAGCTCTTTGGTTCAATGCCAGTGGAGTCTTTTGCCATCGACTACTGGCTGACCTTCCGTTATGCCTACTTCACCTGCGTGCAACCTGTGTTTCACTGCTGCCGGTGCCCTTTTCAATGGGCCATGGATGTCTGCCTGTCCAATACCACACACGCTGCCCTGGATTACGATCTGTTATTGGGTCCGTTAAAGGCCCATGACCAGGTGTGTGCCAGGGATAGGCGTTTGGTGTGCGATCCTCTACTCGGGCCAACGGCAGACTTGAGTACCTGTGCTCTTGCGCAGCGCCTCATAGACCACAGTTACATCGAGGTTAACGCAGGTTGCCCTGAGATGCTCCTAACGGCTTCTGGATATGAGGAGCATGTGTGCTCGTTCGACCTACTAAACTGGATGGCCTACATTTTTACGATGGAAGGAACGACAACGTTCTGGAGTTCATGGCAAACCGCTTTTCCTGCAACATTTGTGACTTTGAGGACTGACTATGAATGGTTAGCAATTTTTGAGCACCCAGTTGGCAACATTTTGGAACATTTATAACCTGGCAGTACAACAATTTTTTTGGCTTCAAAATTACACGAATTGGCCTTCGACAAAGACGCTTTGCCTCTGCTTACCTCTGATCTTTGTTTTTTGCATAAGGCTAACGCCCTGGCCAAGGGGAGGGTGTCACGTGGCCCATAGGGACATTGTCGTTTTTCACTAACTTAGCATGAGCACGTTGCAGCTTGCCTGCTGCTTTGTACATGTTACTACACATCTTTATTTTTGCAATAATTTGCAAAGACTGCTTTCACATGAGAACTCATCGCTGTGTTCGCTCTCTGCATGTTCCTGGGATTTTGACTGAACATTATGTGCAAGGTCGAACAACAATGCCCCTTGTTATTTTGTTCAGGCCAGTCCTTAGCCCTTAGACAAAACATACCGATGCAGCTGTTGTTTGGACAGCGTACTTGGGTTTTTAGTGGGGTGCACAAATAGGTGAGCACACTTGGAGAGGGACCTTTCCAGGGAGAAGAGCACCCATGATGTAGATCTACCATCTATAGGCTAAGGTATAGGGTCTGCTGACAAAGCCCAGAGATCTTCTATTATATAATAATACTTCTTCTTAGCAAGGGGAGGGAGGTTAGGCACTATAGTCCTTTCTCCATTGTCTTTCTATGATGACATCTCCCTTCATGATTTATGGACTGACCGCTATGCTGACAATATTTGTACTATGCATTTTCCTGCTTGTTGTGGCACGTATACTGCATGTTAGGGCACGTTAGTTAAAATAAATATTTTAAACTGTTTCGTGTCTCCGTCAGATCTTATTGTGGAAAAGTACAATAGAGTGAGTGAAAGGGTGTGTCTTGTTACCGCGATTCCTGAGAGATCTGGGAGTGATGAGATCTGGGGTATTTAATCATTTGTTTCTCTGTGAGTGAGTAGGAGAGCAAGTGTGACACTGTAGCTAGTCGGTACTGGGTTCGTGGGTACTAAGGTGGTAGGAAGACTCAGTCCCTATACACCAAGGTCCCATTTCCTGCTCATAGTTCTGTATTCGTGCAACACCTCATCAGGGGTAGCAAGCGCTATACAAATGCAAACCTTTTTACTTCTTCTACCCTTTTGCTAACCTTCTCAATCCAAATAACTGACTAACATATCCACCACTCAAATTACTTTCATATTTTCACTATACTAATTCACCACTAATCCTTTATGGGTTCCGGAGTAGCATGCAACTCTCCGAAAAAGCGCTTCAACGCCTCGTTAGGGGTAGCAAGCGCTATATAAATGCAATTGCAATACAATACAATATTTAATAGTTATTAAAAATCCGATGCTGTGGTGAAGTAGGATTTTTCTAAGTATTACAGAAAAGTAACTTTTAGAAAGCTACCTTTGCCCTACCTAATGTCCCTGGAAACTAAATCTGCATTTTGCTCACCCACTTTGCCCAGCCAGTAATCAGCATTTAAATAAATATGAATAAGGTGAAAAACCTGCTCCCAGGAGCAAACAGCAGGTTCATCTGAAGGGGCAGAGATTACCCATCTGAACCTGACAGAGTATGCAAGGGGGTCAGGGAGGATACTTTTTGGCATTAAAGTGTCAGGTCCTGTTTGAATGTCAAACGTCACATCCTGCTCTACAGGTCTGCTAGGGGTTTTCATATGACACTTCTGGTGCTCTTCAAAGAGGCCTCCTCTGTCACAGGCAAATATTAGCTGACACTTGGCCAGGCCCCTTCTTTTGCCCCCAGAGTCAGTCAGGCCTCAACAACAGTAGGCCTCTTTTTAACATTACAGTTCACAGACTGTTTTACAGGTCTGATGGGTTTACATATAACATGTGGGGTGCACTTCAAAGGGTGAAGGCCGGAGGCCAAAATAATTCTTGTGTATCCCATGCTTGGTTGCTAAAAACTCAGCTTTTTTCTATCAGACTTCTGTCTCTGAGGTTGTTGTGGGTACAGGAAATGCCTAAAATTGGATTTTGGATCTAGATGTAGGAGGATACTAGGATGAACATACTACACTGCCCACGCACACTTTCAAGCCTCTGAGCCAAGGTTTGGTGTGGCTGAAGACTTCGGTCATCCTGAAGATGCCCAAAGTGGGTTGAGTTATCACCGGAAAGTTTCACCCCATTGGTTAGAGTGTCCCTAGGGGTCATTCTCACCCACTGGCGCATGCCAGGCTTAAGTGTGGTATCTCTAGGCACCCACTTCAGAACACTGCTGGACCTGTGGGAAATCAGAAGAGGGTGGAACCTGCTGTATGACACCTGAGAATAGCCTAGAAAACTGGACCTGCTCTCCCTCTTGTTTCCACAACAAACAAGTGGACTCCAAGGGTCATACTGCTGATCAGAGAAGAGTTGTGCTTGCTGACTGAGTAGAGATGTGGCTATCTTGTCTGTTGACAAAAGGGCTGCCTAACGGTGCACAGGTAGCAGATGGACTTTTGTAATTGAACTTAAAGGCATGTACATTTAGGAGATATATTTCCCCAAAAAAGAAATCAGAGAAAGCATCGGAGCTCTCTGTATTTTGTCTTAAATTCCTGTGTTATGCTACGATTGACAAAGGCAACAAGAGTGTGACCACTAATAACTGGTTATGAAGACTTTTCGCCCTAAGTGGGATGGGTATGCCCAGACGTGGGTCCCTTGCTCACTGTGCCACTGGATTCAAGCTAGCCTGGCTGAAGAAGGGTGACATACTCTGAAACCGGTCCCAGGATGCTTGTTTCCGGTCCAGGGAGGACCTGGCCTGGCAGTTCGGTCTGGACTGTTCCCATGGGGCACAGGGTCAAGGCTGATTTGCATATGGCTGGGTCCAAACTGGGGTGGCGTAGTGGGCAAAAGAACGATGGATTTAACCCAGATCTTTTGACTGGGGGAGAATGTTTGCATTGTCAGCATTCCGTCCATCATTTGTTTGCTGTAACACTTTTTGCCCTAAGTGGGATGGGTATGCCCAGACCTGGGTCCCTTGCTCACTGTGCCACTGGATTCAAGCTAGCCTGGCTGAAGAAGGGTGACATACCCTGAAACCGGTCCCAGGATGCTTGTTTCCGGTCCAGGGAGGACCTGGCCTGGCAGTTCGGTCTGGACTGTTCCCATGGGGCACAGGGTCAAGACTGATTTGCATATGGCTGGGTCCAAACTGGGGTCGCGTAGTGGGCAAAAGAACGATGGATTTAACCCAGATCTTTTGACTGGGGGAGAATGTTTGCATTGTCAGCATTCCGTCCATCATTTGTTTGCTGTAACACTTTTTGCCCTAAGTGGGATGGGTATGCCCAGACGTGGGTCCCTTGCTCACTGTGCCACTGGATTCAAGCTAGCCTGGCTGAAGAAGGGTGACATACCCTGAAACCGGTCCCAGGATGCTTGTTTCCGGTCCAGGGAGGACCTGGCCTGGCAGTTCGGTCTGGACTGTTCCCATGGGGCACAGGGTCAAGACTGATTTGCATATGGCTGGGTCCAAACTGGGGTGGCGTAGTGGGCAAAAGAACGATGGATTTAACCCAGATCTTTTGACTGGGGGAGAATGTTTGCATTGTCAGCATTCCGTCCATCATTTGTTTGCTGTAACAAAATTAGTAAAAGAAGACACATTCCTTTCAGTTTTATTATGTGCATATGAATAGTCCCTGAATATTTCTATTTTAGATATTTTGTGGCCAATTCCCAAAAGCATTTACAGGTACGTGAAGTAGTATTGCAGGAGTACTATTTCAAATGTTCGAAAATGTCTTTATGAATTGGGCACAGAGCCTTTGATTCGGAGAAGGGGATATTAATGTTTTTTCTCACTAAAGTACACCTGAATGGTTCTGCAAAAAAGAATATAATAGCTCTCCCAGTGGGTGGTACGATAAGGTATCCCCTGTATTTTGGAGACAAGCTGCTTGTCTTTTTCAAAGAGGCCCAGTGCAAAAAAGAGTAAACACTTCATATGCCATGGTGGTCCCACTGTTGAAGAAACCTTCATTGGACCCCGCTCTCCCTGAAAATTTAAGACCCATATCTCTACTCCCATATGTAGCAAAAATTGCAGAGAAACATCTGAATGGTCAACTCTCGAGGTTTTTGGAAGAGAGGCGGGTTCTTCATGATACCCAGTCCGGCTTTAGGCCTATGCATAGTACGGAGTCCGCTCTCCTCCTGGCAGCCGAAGTGTTGAGGATTGCGGCCGATGAAGGTAGTACCACTGCCTTGATTTTGCTAGACCTAAGTGCTGCGTTCGACACGGTGTCCCACTGCCGCCTGCTTGAGAGGTTACAGGAGGTCGGGGTCGGAGGTGTCACGTGGATTTGGTTGGAGAACTTTCTGGAGAATAGATCCTTCCAGGTCTTGCAACACCCTTTTAGCTCCAGAATCTGTCCTCTGAACCAGGGGGTGCCGCAGGGATCAGCTCTCAGCCCCACCCTGTTTAACATTTATATGCGCCCGCTTGCAAATATTATTTTGAGACATGGAATTCAGCTGGTGTCATACGCTGATGACACTCAGCTGGTTGTGACCCTGGAACAAAAGGAATCTGGAAGGACTGCCGATTTCAAAACTTGCCTGGGGGAGCTTATGGACTGGATGAGACTGAGTTGCCTCCAGCTGAATACAGGGAAGACAGAGGTGATGGTTGTTGGAAAACAGCCCTCTCTCTGGTCGCAGCATTGGTGGCCAGAGGAACTAGGACCTAGTCCAGTACCGAAAGCCAAGGTGAAAAATTTGGGAGTGTGGTTCGATGAAAATCTCTCCTTCTCTGAGCAAATCTCTGCTGTGGCCGGTACATGTTTCGGCATTCTTAAAATGCTACGTAAGATTCTGGACCTCCTCCCCCTGGATGCTAAAAGAACTATTGTACAGGCTCTGGTAACGTCTCGCCTCGAAAATTGCAATGTTCTGTATCTAGGGGTGACTGCAAAAATCCTGAACATCTTGCAGAAGGTCCAAAATGCTGCAGCCCCGCTTATCTTGAATATCCCGAGGAGGGCCTCGGTGGGAGAAGCTTTGAAGGAACTGCATTGGCTCCCAATCCAGGCCAGAGTCACCTTTAAGGCCTTATGCTTCAGTCATAGGATCCTTAGGAAAAGGGGGCCGCGTTTCCTACTCCCCCTCCTGACGGTCTACCAGCCCGCTCGCGATTTGAGATCATTCGGCAGTGCTAGAATGACTGTGCCCAGGGTGCGTAAGGCTCGGGCTGGCGGGAGATCCTTTGGTTTCCTGGCAGCCAAGGCATGGAATGAGCTCCCTGTGGATCTGAGGACATCTGAGTCGGAGTCTATGTTCCGCAAGAAACTGAAAACCTGGCTCTTCCGTTACCCTTCGGGAGGTCTAAAGTAACTATGTGCCTTCTCTGTTTGGAGGTCTGCGTAGGAAGTTGGTTAGCATGGGAGGGTTGCTGGGTTTCATTGATGTCCTAGCGCGGGGGCACTCCGTTTGGAGTAACCATAGCGCTTTACAAGCTTCCTAATAATAATAATATGACAGCAGGATATAATTTATCAAGCTGCGTTTTATTTTCTTTGTCCTGCGTTGAATCTACTTCATCCACAAGGCTGCTGTTCTGGTTTATGCAATCAGTACCTCGTGGTATTTTTAGCCCACCTGATGTTTGTGCTGTAGCTGAACCACATCTTCTGTGCGTTTTCCATATTTCTTTTTATCATCAACCAGTGATGGAAATGCTGAGGCACCTCAGAGGAATGGCCGAGTTTTTTTTAATAACTCGATCCTGCATAATGCCTAAGAACCTCTGAGCACTGGATTTAGTCACCTGAAGTGTTCTGTGAAATCCTCATTGTCGGGTGTCAGTTTGTCTGTCCCCTGGTATGTGTACACTCCCTGCCGCTCAAGTTCTTTCCTTCTGCCTTTTGTGTTGTTTTCCTGCCCTGGGTCCTGTTCGACTGATCATATTACACACTGAAACCACGTCCACAGCTGTGGCTGTAACGAGGCCCTTCCTGCAGCATTTGCTACAGTGTCATCCATGTTTTCCATATTTTCCGCTCTGCTCCTTTCTGCAAAGATGGTGGTCAATGTCACTTATTTTTGGGTAAAGGGACTAATGTTGGGGGACGGACTTTAACCCAGATCAAGAGAGATAGAGAATGAAAAGGGACAGAATAGAAGGAGGAAACAGGAAACAGTGACAAAGGGAGAAGTCTCAGGGCCCCTGTTCTTATTTTCTTTCTTTCTTTTTACAAATTTCGCACGCCCTTTTTTCTGCGTGCACATGTTTTCGGAGTTGGCTTATTATCCACTTTGCTTGGTATGGCTGGAATTCCATTGCATGAAGCTCTCACTATTTTAAGGTAAAATCCATTTCAGATTCAGAGTGAAATGAAATGCTATTTTGTCTGGAGCGCAAGTTCTGCCGCACTTGCAGGGGCCTATGCAGTCAGAAAATGTATTTTGTTATCAATCATATTGCATTTGCAGTCAAGAAAACTGAGACCATTGCATTGTTTCTCTTCCTCATTAAGGGGCATATTTATTCTGCCTTCACGCAGCGCAGCGCCGCAAGCCACCTTGCTGCGCTGCGTGAAAGGGCAGGAATGCGACGTATTTAACTTCATAACATCATTCCAGTCCCTTCCTAGCGCTGGGCACTTTTGGCTGCTTGGCACCAACGCAGGCATCCTGGCACCATGGTACAAGGGTGTCTGTGTTGTAAACAGGCTAGTTTGTGTGCAGGAAGGGATACCTTCACGCACAAAAACAATCCAGAGAGGCATTTTCCTCTTTCTATGTGTGCTGCAGAATGCGGCAAACATAGAAAGAGGAAAAAACGAGGCGAAATAAATATATTTGTCCTCGTTACGTCTCCCCTGGGAAGGCCTAGCATTTTAATGCATTCCCATGTCTACCACTAATGGTTACTCTGGGAATGTGCCGAAATTCATGGGTGGATGCGGGGGAACACCCACGCTCCACCCATGGAATGCCTCCCTGGAGCTGAGTAATGCAAGGCAGCGCAAATTGCAAAAGGTGGCCGTGCGTAGCTTGATAAATCTGACTTTAGTTTTGCGTCGCCCTTGTGCCCCCTTGCGTGTCGCAAGGGCGACGCAACACTATGATAAATATTGGCCTTTGAGTTTTGCGATGGCGTTTCACGATTCTCTCTGTCACTTGGGATTGATATGTGTATCCACCCATCGCTCCTTGAGGATTTGAGATTAGTAGTCTCTATATTGATTTCACAGCTTGATAAACACAAGAGCATAACAGCATTAGGAAAACACACAGAAGCTCAGACTGCACATAAAACACACTGGGCAATATTACATATATTTAAGTCGTGTAGTGTAATTTTTCATTGACACTTTACCTCACCAGTGGAAAAACTGCCTTGTTTACAAGTATTTTGAACAAATTTTGCAATGGTATATCTGAGTTCACTGCACCCAGTAATTAGGATTCTTATTTCCTGATATTTTCTCGACTTTGATCTTTCTCAGAGGGTCTGGCTTGTACTTCAAACTCTGGGACCTGATTCACAAATATATTTGCAAGTCTAAGTTGAATGTAGGTGCACCAATTGCATGATTTACGAGGGAAAATTCATACGTACAATTTACAAAATATTCATGAATTGATTTATTCCCATGTAATATTACAGCAGTTTAGTTTAATATTATGTGGGAGTAAATCTGCCCAAATGAGCCGCGGAGGGGATAGTTGGTTACCAAGGTGGGTATGCCTCACAAAGCAATTGACAAAAACATAAAACCCTGAGTGGCATATTTACAAGGAACTGGCGGAGCACGGTGTTGCGCCAAAATTGGTAACACTGCGCTCCATCAGTTTCAAAATGCAGGGATGCGCCGTTATGTTATGTTACTGGGCACTTGTAAAGCGCACGGCTACTCCACGGAGTGTCGCGGCGCTGAAAAAAGGACCCCGCGACAGAACAGTTCGCGCAAAGGCAAGAAGACCTAATCTAGTATAGGAAGAGCCAGGTTTTTAGATTTCTCCTGAAGCTGATGAGATCCTGCGCCTGTCTTAGGGAAGGCGGCAGGCGGTTCCATAGCTGAGAGGCCACCACTTGAAAAGAGCGAACTCCCATGCGGGATCGAGAGAACTTAGGGATAATCGACAGCCGCTGGGTAGAGGACCTCAAAGTTCTGAGTGGAGCATAGTGCTGAATTCTGTTCCTGATATAGGGAGCTCCTATATTGTGAAAGGCCTTAAAGGCCAGTACCAGGGCTTTGAAGTTTATCCTCTTTCGTACCGGAAGCCAGTGCAGGGACTTCAGGTGAGGGGTCATGTATGTCCTGGGGCCAACCATAAGTATAGCTCTTGCCGCCGCATTTTGTACCACCTGAAGGCGGCCAAGTAGATAGTCTGGGAGGCCCAAGTACAGGACATTGACATAATCCAGCCTGGATATAATCAGTGCTTGGACTACCGTTTTCCTATGTGAGACTGGGAGTAAAGGGAGGAAATTCCTCAGCATTTTCAGTAGCCCAAAGCACGTGCCAGCCACTGTTTGGACCTGGGACTTCATGGACCAGAAATCGTCCAGCGTCCGTATTTACAAGAATGCGGCGCACCCCTGTGTTTCCCCTAGTTCTGGCGCTAAGGAAGCTGCCTAGTGCCAGCGCAGGCACCCTTGAGCCATGTTGCAAGGGTGCCTGCGCTGCAGGGGTGATTGTTTATGTGCAGGAAGGGGCACCTTCCTGCACAAAAACAATCTTTACAGGCGATTTGCTGTTTCTATGTGTGCTGCAGAATGCAGAACACATGGAAAGAGCAAAATACGAGGAGAAATGGAACATTTCTCTTTGTATCGGCTGCTTAAGACCAGGTATTCCCTGGCGATATTTTTGGCGCTGCCCCATACTTTGTAAATATGGGGCAGCGTCAAAAACCAATGGGTGTTGCGGTGGAACGCCCACTGCAACACCCATTGCATGCCCTTTTCACGCTCAGTGCTGCGTAAATTAGAGCATTATTTATAAGGCGGCGTTAAGCCACGTTAAGTGGCTCAACGCCACCTTGTAAATAAGGCCACCAGAACATCGGAAAAAGTGACATTCTGGTGGTGTTAACTCTTTGTAAATATGCCCCTGAGTTTGTGGGTAATCACAAAGGCATATCCACACCCTGGATATGATTGGAAAAGTACATCTGTATACAGATAGATATATGGTAGGAAACACCCTTAAAATTAGAGGGGGTGTGAGAAAGAGGGCTCTGCATTATGAAAAATATACTCCCCATGGAGATAAACAAATGTTAGCGTATTCATATGCCCTTTTGCTAGGCTTTTGCCCATGTCTAAGTGAGCATCATTTCAATCGCACTTGCACCTTAGCTCTGTCTGCCATGTTGCCTCTCCCCATCCCCTACCGCAACCCAGTTTGCCTTTCTTAGTGCTTTCACGCTGCATTTTATATCAACGCATACCAAGTAATTTCCCCCAGTCACAGACATAAGCTTATACATTTTAAATTCCTTAGGCGCTCTTACACTACACCTAGCTCCTTGGCTAAAAATGACCCTACAAGGTCTTTTTGCTGACCCAAATGCCATATGGAAGATGCTGACTTTGCGCACCTTGCTTGTACATGCACCCACATAGGGAGGATTGGACTGAGGTTTTTACACAGCTCTCATTATTGGTGGGGTCCAATCTAACGCCCGACCCGCTCCTGGCACTGTTAGGATATGTTCGAGATGTACCTCAAGGGGGTTGGAGATTTACTGCTTTGGTGATATTGTTAGCGAAGCGAGAAATTGCCCTGATTTGGAGCAGTGGGCGCTGTCCAACAGTCAAGGGTTGGATACACAGCCTTTCCTTTTGTGACACCACCTGTGAAATCTATTCTTCGTTACAGCCGCCCTTAGCCAGGCCCAAAAATATATGGCAACTATTACGTGAGTATTTGCTACAGAGTGATCAGCAAGATTCAAAACGCAAACCTACTGTATAGTGACGGATATTCTGTGGACTCTATAGTGCTTGCAAGCTTTTGATACCAACATGCCCATTATGATGATTACATATGCACTACCTGGAGTTTTTAATATCGTACATGCCTATTTTCCCAAATTGTGGGTTGTTGTATGTATGTTTCGTGTATAAACAAAAATTATAAATAAAAATATTAGCGCATGCCTACAAAATGAGCCAGCAGCTGCCTCATTGTGCTTTTTTTTTTAATAGCCACAGTAGCTGTACGACCACGTCATCACACTTTTTCTTAAATAGCCACAGATTCCGAAAGCTGATTAGCATGGCTAAATAAATTGCCAAAGCCAATAGGTCTAACAGGCACGTCCTATTGGCTTTTCCAATGCTTGTTTGTACTGTTATTGTATTACTCTACATGTGAAACAATCGAATCCATCTCTTCGTAATAGCCACTGGAATCCTTTAACTTACTTTTCTTCATCATTTTCATTACACTTCCATTTTTCAAATGATTTGAGGAACAGCACTTGTGTTCCCATTTAAATATATTGGTACATCATAATAACCAATTTCCAAACAGCAGCCATGGCAAAAATTACACAACCAAACTTATTCCCCTTATATTTACATTGTATATGTTGTGCTGTAACCCAAGAAATCCGCTGCAAGGTTCTCCTCTTCTGAGCCAGAGTAGATTTACAAACATAGACATAATGGTGGAATTCACTCCATTCTACAAACAAAATTGAACAATCAATTACAAAAAACAAACAGTAATTTCCACAGTTAACATCAGAAGACCAGCCACAATGTGCCTAGTCCAAACCCTGGTATTGCCACGACTGGACTACTGCAACTCCTTATATCTGGGTACCGCCAAGACTACTACGAGGAGGTTGCAGGTGGTACAGAACTGTGCAGCCAGACTCCTCCACAATGTCCCCAGGAAACAATCGGCCAAGCCAGCACTCAGGGCTTTGCACTGGTTACCGATCTTAGATCGAATAAAGTTCAAATCACTATGCATAGCGCACAAAACTCTGTGGGGTACGGGTCCAAAAATCCTACAAAATTTACTGTTCTTCTGCCTACCAACCCGAAACCTGAGATCTTCTAATCTCTATCAAGTCAGGGTCCCTAAGATCAAGAGGGCAAGAGCGGGCGGCCGCCTGTTCTCAGTTAATGCCTCTGCTCTTTGGAATACGCTCCCAACCCAGCTCCGCTCTTTTAACAATCTCCTTGAATTCAGGAAGAAGCTAAAAATCTGGCTCTTTATGAACTTGCAATGAGTCTCCTGTTTGGGATGAAGGTAGGCGCTGAGCGCTGGGATGCCTAAGGGTAGCCATGCGCTATATCAAGAACGCATTAATAATAATAATAATAATAAGCTTCAGCCCGTTCATATCGGCCCACATATGGAATCTCTTCAGAGCTCATCTAAATCAATACTGCTGCTGGCCTGTGGTCACCACCCGCATGGACATCATTTAGGGGTCGCCAGGGGTCGCAGCTGCTGGGGCTGCTGGGGCTCCACTCTCTTTATTTTCTGTCAATTTTTTATTACAGGATATTGAATACATAAAATATATTATTCACTACTAGTGTAAAAAAATGGAGGACACTAAGCTGTAATATGCCCTTCCATGGCAGCTGAGGTAAGTAAAAACTGCTTTTAAATGTCTGTTGTGTGCGTGCTTGCGGGTGAGAGTGTGTTAATGCGTGAGAGTGTATATGTGTGAATTTGTGTGTGTGTAAGTATGTGTGTGTGAGTGAAATTGGAGGTCAAAGGGCGTGTGATGTCACTTCTACTACCCCTGGCATTTCGGTGAATTGATGTCCATGACCACCCGATAACTTCTTGCACTCTTACCATAATATTTTTAACAGAAAGCTTTTGTAATTGCAAAAGGTAGCATTTCTAATTTATTTACAGCTCTGTTACTGTACCAAAAATAAAATTCTCTGCTGCTGTAAAGAGGTCACCCAGCCTATTATGCCCAGATCACAAGGAGAGAACGGATGGAGAATTATGAAAAAAAACATAATCTTAGTGCTGTGTTTTTTTAAAACTTGGTGTCGGTCTGCTTATGCCTTTGCGCTCCGCGAAGCTGATAATAGTGCAAAAACGACCTTCTTTCTAGTAAAACAAATAACGTCTCCTATGTTTACAGTATGATAAACAAAATAGAAATACTATCCTCTGCCTTGCAAGGTAGAATTGAGTGTATGTCTGTCGTGTTAATAGTGGCAGCAGTGTCCCCTTGAATAACTAAAGAGGTCTAGGTGACTGTCACACTTCCGTTCCACACAAGAAAAATACTGGACTGCCGCCAGATCACCCCTCCCCCACCAGAGTCAGTACAATCTGGAGGGAGGATGCCAACTACTTCCCGACCGGAATCACCCAGAAATTTCAGTGATTGCAGTTTGGGTCCAAAAAATTCAGACTGCCCTACTTACTATGACCTATCACAGACGTTATCCTGCTACACAAATACAACAGATTTACCCTAGAGGCCAGTACACCAGCAAGTGTGTGGTGAGGTGAAACCTGAACATAGAGACACCAGCCTCACTATCAAGGAACACATTGCAAAGAAAATCAAGATGGCCTGGTAGCAGTAATCTCTACTGAAGAAAGTGTTCCTCCCAGAGAATGACTTCAGCACAGCTATTGAAACCCTCTCATCTTGATGGTAGAAACACCCTGTTTCCTTGTCTTCCAGGCTCTACACTGCCCCCTTACCCTCTTAGGTATCTTACATGGTGCACCAAGTCTCATCCATGGCATTAAACAATATGATCACATCATCCCTCAACCTGATAGGAATCCACTGGCTCTTCTTGCCAGGCCGCACCATCTTCAAAACCAGATGCATTTCTTGCACAGCTATCACGACCTGCACCCTCACCTATCTTTGCTGACGAGTTCACCATGTCTTGTGGCACTAAGCAAACCCACAGCCAGGACACCATCAGATTGGAGACAAGAGTGTAAACAAGAAAAATCAAGACAACAGGCTCTTTCAATCTATGCACCCAGCTTCTCTAACAATATCCTCCTATCCCTCAGGGCCGACCCACCCCTGTTCCGAATGCAGTAAAGAGTTGAAGATGCACATCTTTAAAGAACACTACATCATGATGCATTAATAGTCCACAAACCAGCTACCTCTCAAATCACATATTGACTGTATCCTTGCATTTGAACCTATACAGTGCTCTGCTGCCTTTGGCTAGTTTTTTGCTATACAAATACCATATATATATACATACATACATATCATAGAGCTGGGGATGGTGGGAATTGATCGTAGCGCTCCCTATTGATTTTGATGTACCACAGACTGACTGGCAGAGCAGGGTCAGAGTTAGTCAATATTTTGAATTTTTGAGGGAAATTAATGCAACATTGAAAATAACTTTATAAAGAACAAAGGGGCATATTTACAAGCCCCTATCGCCACCAAAACGTCACTTTTCACGATTTTGTGGTGGCGATAGGGGCTTCACCTTATTCACAAGGCAGCGTTAAGCCACTTAACGTGGCTTAACTCTGCCTTGTAAATAAGGCACCCTTTCACACTATACTTAGCGGGAAACGGGAGGGCAATGGGTGTTGCAATAGGAGTTCCGCCGCAACACCCATTGATTTTGACGCTGGGTGGTGTAAATATGGTAGAGCTCCAAAATTAAGACCATGGAAAACCTGGTCTTACCCTGGTCAATGAGGAGAAATGTTTAATTTCTCCTCGTTTTTGCTGTGTTGCGTTTTTGCGTTGTGCAGCACACATGGAAACAGCAAAACACCATTGATTGTTTATGTGCAGGAAGGCGTACTTTTCCTGCACATAAACAATCATTAAAAAAAACGATGTTTTTAAACTTCTATGTGTGCTGCATTCTGCGCCATTTAAACACACCTTCCCGCACATAAACAATTTTCCCCTGCAACGCAGACATCCTTGCACTATGGTGCAAGGGTGCCTGCGTTGGCACTAGGCAGCTAAATTTAGCACCAGAGCAGGGGAAAACACAGGGGTGCACCATATTGTTGTAAATATGGTGCAGCCCTGCGTTTCAGGAGTGGCGGAGCGTGGCGCTAAACCAAGGAGGCTAACGCCGCGCTCCGCCACGTCTATTGTAAATATGTCCCCCCAAACTTGGCTGTGTTTGTCTTGCAGCTGTTTCTGTCCCAGTCTCGCTGGCCTGCTACATATGATCTGCACATCTTTTTCTATGGGTTGGTGTCCCTTTGTACCAGGGAGTTTGAGAGAGATTGGGGATTGTCCATACAGTTAGGTTTGTCTTAAGGATACTTGGGGTCCCATGTAAGACATACCTTGAGGTTCCATGTTTGGAAGAAACTTGAACTTACTTCCCACTATGATTTAAAACAGTATTGAATTCGATGCTAAACTTTCAGAAATGGAGGCGAGTGAAAATAGCCGAAAGCTAAAATCATACGCCGTCTGCCTGCCAAATAATACCAGAAAATAGCTTGAACAAGCATTGATAAAGACATTTGTTTTTGCTCTTGGATATACATTTTTGCCTTGAAATAACATGTCATATGGAACTTAATGTCTAACAAACCTGTTCTTCCAATTTTAAGGTAAAAATGACATGGCGATTATTTGGTGTACTGTTGCATGATTTAAAAGAGGACATATGGATGCAGCACTTGCAATGTAGCTTTGATTGATGAATATTCATTATCACAAAATGAGTCCCCCTTTACTACTTAATTCTTGCTGCAAAAGTGAAGATCATCAAACAGCAAAGCGATGCAAGGTTTGCTTGAATTAATCCCACCCACAGGGATCTTTCTGGACCACATTCCAGTCCAAAGCACTGGTCTGAGGATTTTCTTGTCTCTCCTCTCCTTATGTATACACGTCTCTGGGTAGACAACAAAACGAACCTATTAGTTGCTGTTACTAGATAAAGATACTACAGAGGCAGGGCTTCTTAATCTTGCTCAGAAGTCTTCCTGTCTCTACTATGGTTTGGCTACTCTGCCCCAGAGATACCATTTAAACGGGCAACAACTTCCATTTGGCCATATTCTCCACTGCATTCTCATAATTAACTTCATTCCCCCTTGCTGTCATAGACACCATTGTCATTGTTTTACAAGTGAGTTCTGATAAGTGCTGGGAAGGATGTTTTGTGAATCTTGACAGTACCTCCCCACAGAGTGCCCTCTTCTGGCCTAACCTTCGAAGAACCAGTTTCAGAGGGAAGTGACCATGGAATATTTGTTACAAGAGATAAGCATATACAAAGGAGTCTGATTTCCAAGAGTATTGTGAGTCATAATAACCCTTGCAGAAAAATAAATATTGTAGCTGGCCCATTACACTTCAGGAATCTATAATGGGCATTGCCTCGTATTCTGGGGTTATATCTACTGTTGCACGGATTCTGCTGGAAAAGTAAAACTGTGTGTAAGGATGACAGGACATAAAAATGTAGGAACTGAGTCTCTCCACAATGTTAGTACCTGTCTGCCTGATCCTGGCTAGCTCCCAGTGACTCACCTAAACTCCTAACCTTCCCAGAGTAACAGGTGATTTAGGCAACCTCGACATGACCCTCTAGTCCCCAGGGGAACCATGGAAACAGATCATCCACCATTCGTTACTCACTTACTCACTCATGCATGCCCATAGTAACATAAGAAAGACACGAAGAAATTTTACAAAGCCTTTATTGAAACTATTGTAGTCTATTATGCAGCAAATGTGCTGCGATCATTAGGCAGATGCAACTAAAAAACATAATTAGCATTGTTAACAGGGTGTAAAGAATGAACATCCCAACCATAGCAAATTATATATCTGTCTAAGTCTACCCTTACTGTGTGAACACAATGATATATACGTGATCTCTGGGATTGGCCTCAGACACCATACCTGGTGTATGTAGTTAGGTGGGCCGCATCATGACTGTAAACGTAGTTTACACAGGGCTGCATGTCAGGCATTGCTGTAGTTCCAGAACAGTCCTCTCTGTCAGAATACTCCCCTCTGCCCCCAAAGGGACGGCACACAGTTTATATGACAAAACTATTGTGTTACAAGATGCAGCTGTGTGACGGTGTTTGGTCTAGACATTAGGAACTGTTGCTGAACAAGCAGAAAAACAGTACACTATGTTGTTATGTATTCCTAGCAACCTTGTACGAAATGTGCAAATGAGATTCCAAGAAGAGTCTCTGAATAACAAACAACATGTACAGCATATTCCTAGAACAATGTCTCGAAAACTAATGTATTAAGTGTGCCTATGCACAGCAAAGGCAGTCTAAAACGTCTAAGACGAAAAACGAAGGGAGAACCAAAGTGGGCCCAGAAGGGAAATCACTACACTACCATCACTGAGGGTGGCAGAGCAGTACCCCTAAATACTGCTTTCATAATTTGGGACACATGAACTACAGGTTGAAACTTCCACTGTATAGGGAGTGTCAACTTCATTACTGAGGTGCCCACCAGTTTGAGTATTTCAAAAGGACTCACACTCCTAGGTGCATATTTGGAATGAGACGCCGGCAGGATCAGATTTTGGGACGACAACCGTACCAAAACCTTCCACTTATGCAGCGAGGATGGAATTCTGGGCCTGTCCCACATTTTCTTGTAGTCAGAATTACCTTTAACTAAGAATTCAGTAGCTGACTGTTAGGTCTTTTGTATGTCTCTAAGAGTGTCTGAGCAGAAGGCATATTGGAAGGAGAGATAAGCTTGACGTAAAGATAATAAAGCCTGACTCCATTTTCTGGAGGCCGAGGCTCCATTTTCTGTATTTTTGCCAAATCATCAACATGTCTGCCTTTGACTCGGATGTCAGATGTGGTTTTTTCAAACATTCCTAAAGTGATGTTGGAAATTCCATCTTAGATGAGATACAGTATAAAAGGACTGCCACTTGACCACTTGTCAGAAGAAGTCCTTCGCCCCAGATTATCGTGCAAGATTCTGCCAGAGAAATTCTGCCTGCCAGAGATACTGCCGCATCGCACTCTCTACTGAAAGCTGATATCGAGCCCGAGAGGAGCTGATGCTGAAGGAAAGTTTGCCTTTCACAGGCAACACGGCCTACTTGATTCCTGATAATTATAGCGTTTCGCTGTAAACAGGTATGTAGTGCACATACCCTCTCTCAGAAAATTTAGATGCAAGTTATTTTTAATCTGTGCTATCATAGCATAGTGCATAGAAGTAGGTTTTAGGGTGTTAGGTTTTTTAGATGACATTTTAACCATGGTAGAAATGTTCATTTTATTCTCGTTGTCCGTAACATGTATTTGTGCTGTTTTAATCGTATTCTGTGTGGTTATTTTAGATGTGTTGAGCAATACCGTGCACCTGTTAAAATAAACACGCTTTTTAGTTAAAGTGTATATTTCTTAGAGCATCTAGTGTGTGTGTGATTGAAGAGATACTTTGGAGGCAAGGCTTCTTATTCTGACACTTCTCCTTCCGTCTGGGATGTCTTCCTGGCTCTTTTTAGGTCGAGCCTAGAGCAGCACATGCGCTGCTCTAGGAGATGACATTTAGAAATCGATCAGCTCTTTTCAAGCACTCGTGCTTGAAAAGGCATCCACCTTGCGGGAGCGAGCAGCGGTGCGCAGGGGCCATCTGTTTGCAATTAGCGTGGCCGCGCGCGCTTGTTGACATTCCTCTACTCGCTCCCCTGCCTGTCTCACCCTCGCCCTCCCTTGTTTTTAGTCACTGTCACAGAGCCAGGAAATACTAACAATCACCAGACGATGTGTTTTCTAATTGGCTTTCACTTTCGTGCTCGTGCTTTTTCGAGCAACACTGATTTCTTTAATGTTAAAAAATGTAAATTTTTTCAGTTTTAAGTGTTGCATACATTCCTACATCACTATGTGTGAAGATATATATTTGTGATTAACTGTTGTAGCCTCGCATGCTCTCTGCGTACACAAATCATTCATTAAGAGGGAGAATTTGTGTAGCCCGACTCATTGATTTCCTATTCAGCTTCCGCTCACAGTAACCTGATATGCAATTATTTCTTAAGCTTCCTTTTCGTGTGCACACACTCCCCTGCATGTTTCTGCTCCACACTGTCTGGCATTTAAAAACCAATCGGGCATGTGCTTTTATTGCCCAGTGCATGGCTCGGAACTGAGACTGTGTCCGACACTGGCCCCAAATTGTGAGACAAAAAGCTGACTACAGTTCACGAATATTTCTAGAACTGGATATAAAAATCCAGCATAGATTTGGAGAACCAAGTCGCTGGTGACAGATGTTTCTGGGGTTTGCGTTTTGGGGGACAGATGTACGTCCGCTCTGCTGCTCAGGTAGGATGTCATTCCTTTTGCAGTTTCAAATATGATTTGACGTGGTTGCTGTCTGCAAAGTTGCCGTGACAACCACGAACTCGTCTGGGTTTGTCTAAACAAGCAGTGTATTTTAAACCTGGCTGCTTTTAATCAGTGTTTACCAACATGGCTCGTAAATACAACTGTGGCTGGCATTTGGTGTGGTCTGTGAGCTGAAGGGGAGGCAGTGATCAATGCAGAAGACTCGGTGCTGTCAGCGGTGATTCATGTGTGTGTAGGTGTGCAGCCTTGGCGCTGCAGCAGACACTCATCACACCTAAGGCTTCAACCCGTGACGCCCACTTGCTGCTCCAAATCACGCGTGTGTGAACCCATCTCACTTATTAACACTATTATTCACAGCCGCCTGTGACTGCCGAATACCTTTGAGCCATATCTGACGTGGGCTGCAAATGGCACGACTAAGGTCATGTGTGTGTTTGACCGGGGGGTCACCATTCTAAACTTTTGCCTAGTGTTCTGATGTTCATAGATGTTGTAGCACCCAGGATAATGTGTTGCATGGCTAAAAACATAAGGTCCCAAAGGCGAGACCTATTGGCTATGCCAATGCTTGTTTCTCTCTGCCCTGGAAGTGCCTCAGTCTGTGTTCCTGAGGCCTGCCCAATACCATTGACTGGTGTGCCAACCTCTCTTTGGTTCAGTCTCCATTTCTGTTTTATGATTGGCTTAATCCCCATTTACTGTCACAGGAACCGTTGATCCTGTCTACTGTCCTATTAATTCTGATAAGTGCGCAAACGGATGTTCCTATGAATCCTGACTCCACCACTTCATTGGGTAAAAAATTAGCTTTGCCCATGAAATCTCTGTTGATTTTAACATGGTGCTCACATACTGGTAGTTCTGGGGCCCGGTCAGTCTTTAGTTTGGTTTTATTAGCAATTTAGTAATTGTGCATTTCATGCAAAGAAATGCGCTAGCTTCAAATAAAGTATTTGAGAACTAAAACAAGCGAAAAGAGGTGAAAGCAATTGGATTTGAGCAACAGGGACAAATATTTTGTTCTCCTTTTTGCCCTTCTTTCTCTTTTTCTATTTGTTTGTGAGAGAGGAGCAGCAGTCTCTGCTTCAGACTAGTTAGATCAAGTTAAGTTAACAGTTATCGTCTTGGTCTTCTCTATCAGTGTTGAGTGAGTGTCCATTGTTTTGTTATATTGTGGGTAGCTAGACTCAATGTTTTTATGGCTTCAAAGTGTGTGGCCTATTCAGTCTGAGCTTTATAGCTTGGCTTTTCAATGCCATTGGTGAATTCCACAGACGCTGATTCAATAAAACGCTACAGATAACGGAGGTGACATGTTTGATTCCGAAGACTTCAAAGGGTTGATACATTTTCCAATCTTCTGTCCCTCAGCAGTCCTTTTCGGTGCTGATGAAGGCAATGGCAGGGATTGGAAACTATAGAAAGTAAACATGGATCCAGACCCCTGAGACCAGGCTAGAAAGGGCAATGCCGGTGGTCGCTTAGGACATGCCAGCGGTAGGAGAGATGAAACTCTTGGCGATTCATAATTGAGGTCCATGGTGATTAATCTTTCGTCTTCGATTTTAGTCCTGAGCCACGGCTTCTTGTCTTTTGTGCTGCTCAATGGGCCTAATATTTGCGGCTTTCACAGGGTACCTTCTGTTTTAATCATTAGCTTGACTCTCTACTGTTTTACTCCTGGAAACATTGGGCAATATAAAAAAATAAATGAACTGAATCATCTTTATCTTCCCCTCTGCAAAGACAGTCCGGGGAATTAAATGTGCATGAGCCCTTCATTGCACTTGTCACTTTCTGCCGGTGTTGCAGCCTGACCGGGGACCTCATTTCCCAGCCTGCATAGCGGCTGTAGCCACCAACGTCGTCGCTTTCGCGCCAGGAGGCGCATTAAAGCTGCTCGGGGCTCCCGCGGCATGGGAGCCCTTCATTGCACTAGTCACTTTCTGCCGGTGTTGCCGCCTGACCGGGGACCTCATTTCCCAGCCTGCATAGCGGCTGGAGCCGCCAACGTCGTTGCTTCCGCGCCAGGAGGCGCATTAAAGCTGCTTGGGGATCCCGCAGTGCGGGACGCGCGTGGACGCGCCCGGGCCAAGGGCGGGCCCGTCTGCGCCCGTCAGAGCCCGGACGAGACTGGGGTGGACCCACTCTCTAACAACAGGACTGAGCCTCCCAAAGATCCTTCATCTGAGGTACTGGTCTTTGTTATAAGTTGTTACATACAAGGGTACAGCACGAAGTATGGGCAAGCGCAAAGACACCAGCATGCATCCGGGGGATGGAATAGCAGGGACATTAGATGCTTTCCTAACGAGGGCTGAGTCGGTCCTCACCCACCAAATAGAACTAACAGAGAGGCGACTCTCGCTGGACTCCCTAGCTATTCAGAAGCGCTCCTCTCTAGGATGCATAAGTACGGTTAGATCCCCCATGCCCTCTTCATCTGCGCACTCGCATGTAGTAACCCCTGGAATCACTGTGGCGTCAGCGGCTCCTGATTTTGGTATTACAGAAGAATCCATTAGATCTGAAACAGACTCAAGGGGCTGTGTCGTAACAACTACATTAGACATGCCCTCCTCATCCCTGCATATCAATGTAGAACCACCTGTAACCTCTGTGGTGTCAGCAGTATGTGAACCTGGTATCACCGAGGTTTCCACTAGATCCAAACTAGCCTCAAGGAGTCGTGCTGCTACAGCTCCACCCGTCACCAACAGTGAACCCCCTGCAAAACGAAGAAGGGGTGGCGCTCCCCAAAAGCAAAAGCCTAAACAAAAGCCACAACCCACCAAACAAAAAGGACCTGGAGATATGGAACCAGGGACAAATTCGCATCCTTTGGCCAACGATGACACTCTCACTTCATTTGTCCTGCGTAGCGACGGTGAACTGTGGAAAAGACTTGAGACATTGGTTTCTGTCCTCCTGAACCCCCTATTAAACAAACTATCGCTAATTGAGGAGAGATTGCTGCACATTGAAGGGTTGGGTAGATCGTCGTATAACCTAGGTGCATGTTCTTGTAAATGCCCAGGTCCTGAAGTAGCCACAGCCCCCCGAGCATCCGCAGGGAGGGGGCCTTTGTCAAGGGTCCGTATTAATGAGGGTCAACACTCGCGCATGGATAACACTGTAGCAACCCCCCGTCACAACCCACAATCGTTACCCATCAGTCCAACGGCGAACTCCACGAACATGGCTGGAAACTTAAACCCTCAGTTACGCCCTACCACCTCTACTGATGGGCCGGCTACCAGTGCAGGGTTGCCATTGCAGGGGGTTCAAGGGAGGGAGCTCCGCGCAAAGCAGCGAGGATTGGACTCAAGGAGATCGCACAACACATACCAGTCTCCACACCTTCCAAGGGCCTCATCACCACTTGTACTTATTCTGGGAAATGTCCCACCCATGAGGGAGGACCAGTCCGAAACAACCATCCAACTTATGAACAAATCCCTGCACTGGTTGACTCATCAAATAACCAGTAGGGAGATCAGGGGGGTTCCACTGGCAAATCAAGTTATAATGGCCAGAAGGGTAGAGTGGCTAGGACCGGCTCAGAAAGCGCTGGAGGGTGATTGTGTGGTTTTAAATTTTAACAATTGTTATATGCCGAGATTTCTTTTAGACCATCTATGTTGGGACCCATGCAAAGGTACTCAAATTAGAGCATTACCTTACGCGTTTTTTTATAGGCACCCTCACACGACGGTTAGTGAAACCAGTGTATATACGGGGGAGGGGCACTCAAAGTATGACGCACAATGCAATGTAGGCAAGATAGGAGTAACCCTAGAGAACAGATTTGCCCCCCTTAGTGGTCTAGAACAATGTGACTGACTAAATCCCTGTGAACTTCGGACCCACCTAAGTAACAATGGGTCAATCGACCATCAAGCTCCTTACCCGAATAAGGAAAGTAAGGATGCCACTCCACGTGAATTAATAGGCAGCTTAGACCTGGTAACTTCCCCTAAACCAGCTCAGCTATCTTATATTTCATGGAACATCGAGGGACTACAGTCGAAATTAGAGTCCCGGGATTGGTCAGAATTAATAGAACTCCACGATATTTGTGTATTCCAGGAGACATGGTCCACTAACCTATTACATCGACCAGGATATCTTAATTTTCATAAACCGGCAATCCAAGGGCAGAGGGGCAGACCATCAGGAGTGCTAACAATTTGGGTAAAACAGAACATAAGTTTTAGAATACGCGAAGTCCCCATTGACAGCCCAGACATTATGGCCATTTGTCTTCAGATTAATCCTAACGCCATGATAATAGTTGTCAATGTTTATGCCAGGGGTCTCACAGGTGGAAGACTGTCTAATACAGTTGACATCCTAGAGGACTTTTTGGAAAGGATGACTGGTGTCCCTGATCTATTAATTGCAGGGGATTTTAATACCACCTTCGAGCCCCTTGACCATGAGGATTGTTAACTTACCGAAGAAGAAGATGTACAATGGAGTATTCCCATCTTAGAGCTGCCCCTATCAAGAGATGGCCTGAGGCAGCACTACAACTTAAGGCTCTTTGTATGGAGAGGGGACTTAGGGCAGTTAATGGGGTGAACACCTTCTGATAAGCAGGGCTCCCATACCTATAATAATGGTGTGAGTTCAAGCCAAATTGATTATATACTTATTAATCTGGAACACTGGTCTTCTCTTAGCGACATGGAGGTTCAGGAGAGAGCTGAAAGTGATCATAATCCCCTTTTACTAAAAATGAATGCCCCAGGACTTAGTTTGCTGCCAACCCCGTCAATGCTCTGCTCCACTAGTGACGCCCTGCTCTGTAATAACATGAGGAGGGTGAAATGGGTTAAGCTAGTGGAAAGTGAACAAACACTCATAGGCATAAGGGCTGATGTCAAAAACACACTGGCAGAGCTACAAGTTATTACCACACAGTCTCAGTTAAATAAAAATGTTACAAGGTCTCACGAATACCTATTTGGTAAAATCAGGACCTATTTTTTAAAACCAGCTAGTCGCTTGAGTAAGCAGAAGGGTAAAGATGTGAAGTGGTATAACAAGGATTGTAGGGTAGCCTACAAGTCATTGGCGGCTACCATAAAACAGAAAGATCCGGCCACTGTCAAGCAAACCCGTCAGAAGTATAAATCCATAATGCACAAAGCCAAAAAGGACTCGGACGAATTGAGATGGTTAGACCTCTATCAGGCCAGCCAAGTGAGAAACTTGCAATACTTTTGGCAGCTGGTAAAATCGGGGAGAGGGGGGCAAGCACCTCTGCCGCTCAACCATGTAGCTCCGGAAATGTGGGTTTCCCATTTTGCTAAACAATTCGCCTTAGAGACAGAGGGTGAAATCGAAGAACCATATCAAATCCCGCCATGTGATACAGTATTGCACTTTGACATGGGGGATGTCAAAATAGCGCTGGGTTCAGTTACCAGCGGAAGAGCCCCAGGCCCCGATGGTGTCCCGGCCGAACTGTTCCTAAACGATAGGGCTATCTGGCAAGAGTATATACTCCTGCTAGCGAATGCAATAGCCAGAGGGGCGTCCGTCCCAGACTCCTGGAGGGGTGCTGAGATTCTGCCAATTTATATTAATTCATGCCCTGGTAACTACAGGCCAATTAGCCTCATAGATGCTATGCAAAAAATAATAGCAAGAATGCCATTAAATAGAATCCAAGATTGGATTATTGATAAAGACATATTGACCCCACTGCAGGCAGGATTCCGCACCCACGCGAGTACGGTAGACCAGGTCTTTCTTTTTGTACTAATTTACTGGCGTGTTGTAGTGCTGGCGGGCGGCACCATCTACGCCGCTTTTGTGGACTTAAAATCCGCTTTTGACCCGGTGCCCCGCAACAAACTTTGGTGGGTTCTCAAGGACTTGGGGATGCCTTCAGAACTATTATCTGTTGTGGTGAGTCTCCATATGGGGAATTTTGCCCAGGTTCGTTGGAGTACTCAGGGTAACATCACTAATCGATTCCCAGTATCCAAAGGGGTCCTCCAAGGGTGTGTCTTGGCCCGACATTATTTTCATTATTTTCATTATTTATCAATGGGGTTGTGAACTATTTTTCTACATTCCCGACAGATGCACCATCTCTTGCAGGCATAAAAACACCTATACTCATGTTTGCAGATGATACTCTTGTCATCTCAAAAACACAGAGTGGCTTGCAGCGGGCACTAACGAGGTTTGAAGGTTTTTGCGAAGTTCGTGGCCTGGTGATAAACGCAGATAAAACCAAATTTATGGTACTCCACAAACATCGGGCTATTAAGGGAAGGGTGTCTCTTAATAATGAATACCTTGATCAAACAGATGTTTTTAACTATTTAGGGATCACGATTGGAAACAAACTTAACTGGAAGCCCCAGATAGAATCCATGGGTTTAAAACATCGTCACCTAGCTGGTGCATTGTTGAAAGAATACAAGTCTTCATTAACCAAGCCCATACACCCAGTTCTTAAGATCTATAACACCAAAGTCATAGCCTCCGTATTATACGGTGCTGAACTCTGGGGTTTTGACAACTTAATGCCACTAGTTTTAGCCCAAAATAAATTTGTGAGAAACGTCACCGGTCTACCCCAGAGCACTCCACTCAAGCCAATATTCTATGATTTAGGTTGTAATAGATTGGACGAGATTGCTAAATTCCGCCCAATAGCGTTCTGGCGTAGATTATGGACCACCCCGAGCTATCGCACTATGCCACCGCCCTAAAAGATGTTTGGGAAGTTGACACCTCATGTAAAATTAAGTGGCTGCAAAATGTTAAAAAGACACTGGGAGTGCGGCATTTATGGGATGACCCAGAGGCCCAACAGTTTCCCTCAAAAAAAGAAATGAAAGTGCTTTACTGATCTATGGTTACGAAGAATAGTATACAAGCCACAGAGACTATGTCATTGACGGGCAAATATTTAGGGACAGATTTACAATGAAAGTGACTCAGTGCATTCCGCAAGCCATTTGGCTGCGCTGCACTGAGTCACTTTCAAAGCACAGGGATGCGACATATTTCCAACAATATGTCGCATCTCTGTGCTTCCCCCTTCGCTGGCGCACAAACTGCAGCCATGCGCCGGCGCAGGCACCCCTGCACCATGGTGCAAGGATGCCTGCGTCGTGGGGAGATTGTTTTTGTGCAGGAAGGGGCTCCTTCAGGCATTTTCCTCTTTCAATGCGTGCTGCAGAATGCAGCACGCATTGAAAGAGGAAAAAACGAGGAGAGATGAAAACATTTCTCCTCGTTGCGCCTCCCTACGCCTCCCCTGGGGAGGCGTAGGATTCACACGCATTTCCAGATTTACGATTTCTCGTAAATCTGGAAATGTGTATCGTTCCATGGGTGTTGCGTGGGAACACCCACAGCAACACCCATGGAACGCCCCTTTCACGCAAAGTGCTGCGTGTAAAGGGGCCATATTTACAAGGACAGGAAAAGCCACGCAGGGTGGCATTTCCTGTCCTTGCAAATATGGAGCAGTAAGATACGCCACCAGTACATCACAAAAAGTGACGTGCTGGTGGCGCAGGGGGCTTGTAAATCTGCCCCATAGAGTTTAAGCCCTGTCCTCAATATGAACATTTTTGGGATGTTATAACCAAACCAAGGGATAGACGTCTCTATTTTCAATTCTGGGTGGACTCACTACCAGTGAATTCGTTCACATGTAAATAGCACAATTTAAATGATAGTAAGTGTAAGTTGTGTGTGGAGCATGAGGAGACCTACTCGCGTATCTTATTTGTCTGCCCGGCCTATAAGGCACCGCGGAGTAAATGGCTGAAACCCCTATGTAGAAATATGGGCACTAGGTGTAGTTTTACTGCAATGAGAATATTGTTGACCAATACAAATGCAGCGTGTGTAATAGCGGTTGCTGAATTCCTAAGCTGGATGTGGCTAATTCGCGAGAAAATGACTAAGAGCCCCAAGCCCACCCAACTCAGTGACTAGTAAACTGAGTAAGCAGATGTGTAAAAGGGTAAGATACTTTTACGCTGGTAGCCCAACGTGTAACGTCTAATCCTAACCTCAGTTTGGTATAGCCCCAGCTATAGGCGTAGCATCCTATATTTTTATATTCATATCAGTATCGCATATATCGCTGTATTATTGACAGTCGCAATATTGATCACTTCATGGTTATTTGTGGATGTATATTCTGTTGGTTTATTATTTGTACACTTTCACGATATTTTTAGGAATGTGACATAACTTTTAAAGTATTTTAAGAATAATATGTGTGGTTTTAATAACATGAAGTTTTAATGTTTTTAGCGAACCCTCTAACTTACATATGGTTCCTCAACCCTTGATTAGCAATGTTAAATAATCTTGTTTATATACAAACTATCATGGGAATAGGGTTTACTTTTTCTCTTTTTTTTAATGGACACGCTGTGTGTATTATTGCTAACTGTCTTTTGTGGTCTTAAGTGATCGAAATAAAGATAAACTGAACTGAACTGCATGAATACTGTCAACTAACACAAAATAGATGTGGAGATAAGAGTAGTAAATCTATACTTACCTGTATATACTTACCTTGATGATGTGGTAGTCTATATATTAGGATGTGCTATTTTTATAGATCGCTGTTTCAGACTCAATATAGAGATGAATAACCTCATCAGGACCATAGGAGTATAAAATCTCAAGTCTGTTTAATGAATGGACTCTATTGACCAAGGACAACTAAAAACCTCTTATGTTGTAAATTTTATTATATAAGCATAACTATTCATTTATACAGGAGGCTCAAATAAACTCCTCAATAATGAACCTGTACCCTATTTTATGTTGTTTACATCTACAGATCAGGTCCCTATCAGTCATTACTTATGACAGCTGCTGCCATCTTCCTTTTTTCCAGGCAAATTTCTCCGTTTCCTTCATGGCAGAAATTTAAATTTTACTTTGGACTCCTCTATGCTTCAAAGGTAAATTGGGAAAAAGATCAGATATAACTTGGTGAATATATCACCTCATTTCTTGTCTTAGTCACTCCTCATGTATCCATTTAGTACCTCTGAAACTGGAAGCCACTTAACCTCAGTTCTTCACAGTGCTTACAATATTCCTTAACCTGGGACTCAGCCAAAAGCTCATAGTTTTACTAGATTACTTTTTGGATCAAATACACTACTGCATTCTGCTCATCTTTATTAAATTCATTTAATAAGAGAGCCAGTAATGTCCTAAATAACTTCAGCCAGATGAGAGCTGAAGGTGGCCCCCTCACTCTTAACGTTTACTCTCAAAACAGTCAGTCATGTCATAAGCTCAGCAGTGATAAACGCAAAGTCAATGGTAGACCAGCTAATAAAAGTGGCATCTGTAGAGGATGCTGCTATTTAGTGTATGTGTAACAATGTCATATATTAGGCTGCTAGGAATACCATAAGTATGTCATCAATTATTTAGAAGCTCATAACAGAATTAATCTATCAATGAAGCACTTAAATCTCCAATAAGTAATACTATGTTAATAGAGTATTGACCACGAAGTTGCACCAGAGTATTAAATATCAAATCAATGTGTCTTTTGTTATCAGAGGGTTGAGTATTCAATAGTAATGTGGCTTTTTGGCTTGCACAAACTGCAGTTTATCTAAGTATGAGGCAATACTTACAGCTCGCCTCATACAATATGGCATTGCTGCAGTCTTATTGATATAAATTACTGTACTTCCTCTAGATTGACAAAAAAGCAATTACAAATACCAAATGTGGAATTTCTTCACTACTTGTGCAGCACCTTTTCTGGGAGCAAAGAACATTGAACTTCTGAGCCTGTTGGAAGAAGACCTCATCACATTCATGTGCTTCTTTAATCCAGCTGTATTCCAAGACACTTACTTGACAGTCATGATATAACTGATGAGTTCTGTTATGCAATGATGGCCACCGAAGGATTTTATCATAGTTCATCCCTGCAGGTTCCATTTAGATCTAAGCTATATACCCTGATCACTGGTTGACTTCTTATAATGACATTGATATGAGTGAAGACTGTGACCTGCTATCCAGTCCACTCTGACAGATCTCTGATGTTATGCCCCGACTATACCTATCCAGGACCATAAGACCTCAGAGTGGATGACCCAACCAGCATACTGAACTGAAAAGGTAAAAGAAAATCAAAACATCTTACAGGAAGCTGCAGAGCTGATCATAGCTGCCAGCATACTGTGTAATGCAAGCCATGCAGGCACGTCTATCTCTCACACTTCTTCTTCCATCAGATTGCTAAACACTGCATCATACAATACGATAACACCTCTGTGGTCATCACACACAAATTGGAAACACTTCCCAAATAGGATCAAAATAAGGACAACATTCTACTAACCACTCACCCTGCACAGTACAATGTGCTATCCGTGTGTCATGCTGGTGGTAGATTCAAGCACAGGGAGTTCATTCTGGGAGATCTGGTGTGGGTGAAGAAGCCTAAAATAAACAGGAAATGGGGCTGTGCCTCTCCAGGAAAGTGAAGAGTGGGTGTAGTGCAGTTGGAAGATGGTAAGGTGTGGAATAAGTTTAACACATTTCGTGTGGCAGATTAGGACCTGGAGGGTGAGATGTGTGTGATGTCACAGGGGTGGAGCCTGATGCAGAATATGTGAAAGGTGACGATGATGTATTTATTAGTGCACTGGGAGTCTGGGCCAGAAATCACAAAATAAAATTGCCTTGTGCTGATTATATATCCTGCTGATCGTGCATCTTCTCTGTTTCTTTGCCATTCAAGGGCATGCTCAGCTCTTAAGTTGTAGCGTTGCTTCTCGTCTATGAGAGGAGACGGTGTGTTGTCTCTCAGTTGTGTAATGACAGTCTTTTGTCTATGCTGGGTTAATGATGTGTGGAGTGCTGCTGCTCAGCCTGTGTCCTATACTATGTATATTTTGTCTAGTTGACATAATGCAACCTGTTTCTATACTACTGAGGATTCGTTTTTTTCAAGTTCCCTAAATGTATTTCTGGCTGCTCCTCTTTTCTCGGTGTACAGCGCCTGTTTATGGCAAATGTGCCCCCCTTAACAACGTGGAACCACCTTTGTAAAGCAATGAAAGCAAATATGTGCACCCAACTACTGGCCACATGCCTAAAATAACAAATAATTCTGATGTATGCAACAGTGGATGAAAGCAGTTTGTTGTATAAGCAGGGTCACTAGTACAGTCTAGCGCCACATTTTGTGTCAGAGTTTGACACTAAAATAAAGCGCTCTCGTTAATTTGGTACCAACTGCAACACTGCAGTCACTAGGACACTGGGGGGAAGAATTGTGCAGTGCATGGTCGGGAAGAGTAGTGGAGGATGTCCTCTGGGTGTGCCTTCAGTGCCTAATTTGAGCCGGTGATTTTCGGTGCTCGGCACCGGCACTTAATTGTCAACACCGGCACTTATGACAGCGGTGGCGCTCTGTCTAATTTTGAGATGAGAGCAACAACAGTTGTATATTAATTCAATATACATTAAAAATGGCTAATAGCTGCCGCCCAGCCATTCTTATAGCTTTGAGGGACTGAAATAGTCTGGATTGTGACACTTGTAGAAGTGTGATGCTTTGTAGTTGTGTTGGTACTGCCATTGGTAGCACTGGCAGGGGCAATGGGTAGTGCAAGTTGCGGTGGGCTCTTGGTGAAGGCCCTGGCACATATTTTTTACAAATTAAGCCCTGTTTATGTTACGTCCAGCATAAATAATGTACAAATGTAAAACGCACAATGCAGACAGCTGCATTACTATTTTGGTCATACAACATTTTGTTAACACTCAGACTAAATGTAGCATTTGTGCTTTCAAGAAAATTACCCTTGAACTCTGGTTTAGCTCTCAGTCCTACAACAACATATTCACTGACACACTAGTTACCGAGATGCAACTAATGAACTTTGAAGATAAACTGACCAAGTCAGTGGTTTAATATGACCTGTAAAGGAGGCCTCATTGCCGCATCATAGGGTAAAAAGTAAGTGGCTCATTCTGGAACCAAAAGCAGACAAATTAAATACTTGCCAGTTAAAGCAAAGTTGGGGATGTCCTAATGACGATATTGCTAGGTTGGTTGACTGTGAAAAATTGCAGATCTATATGTCTGCTATCTTGAAAACATATAAGTTCAAGTTAACAGAAAATACTTCTCTATTATCTAATGTGTCCAAAAAGTTCTTCATGGTCTTGTGGGAAATTAGAACCTTCCTGCTTCTGAAGGCCACTGGACAAATGTCTCCTTCCCTTTGCAAAGATCTGGAAACTTTGTTTCCTCGAAGGTAGGAAAAAATCAAGATGACCCAGAGAAAGACGTTATCCCCCTTCCTTATCCTTCTCCAAGCAGAACACACATGCACTCAGTGGATTTATTAGTTGAATCACCCTTTGAGGTTTTCAGAGTCCAGTAAATTGCTCCCTTCAAATCATTGCTCTGGATCACTGCATGAAACTTGCCCATTTGGTATCTCCAGAACTATTGCATATTTTGTTGCTCCAGATCTTACTATAGTTCACTCCTATTTTTACTCTGGTCTCCGTCCCTTAGACATTGGAATCTACCATTATGGCATGGTCAAAGGATGCGCCCTCGACCCTCTGGGTCTCTCTACTCCTGGAGGGTCCATAACTGCCTTTTCCAGTTAAATGACTTAAAATGGGCAATTAGATTTACTTTTTTCCATAATCTCAGCATCCGCTTCCCAATATACACAAAGAATACCTGTACCCTGCTCCACTTAGCTTTTTTCAGCGACACTCGAGCCCTGACGCACAAAGGAGGAAGATGGTTTAGGGGGTACTTCACCACCTGGAAAGGGATTTATTACCCATGAAGACACTGAAACAGGATGCTATACTTCTTGCTGTTTAAAAGTCACACAAGTTTGGAAAGCAGAACCCTGATGAAGTCCATAGAGGACGAAACACGCTGGCTGGTCTGACTGGAAAATGTCATGTATCGAAAAATCAATTAATGTTGGATACTGGATGCATTTTTAAGATTCCCGACAACTGAATCTCATTTTTTGTTCACCATTGTTGTATTTGTTAACATTGGGTTGCCTGAATTTGGGCCAGAAACAAAACAATATAGTGGACGCTATTTTTCTAATTGTTGTGGTGTAAATTGAATAGTTGTGGCTTCTAGGCAGTGGGGCCCTGAAAAGTGGAGTGTGGGATCACTGATGATATTTGGTACAATACACTTGTGCAACGGTAAGGCCTACACTGCTTTTGCTTATCTTTTGTGCCTGCTCCACTTAGTTTAGGGTCTTAATCAATGTCTTTTGCAAAACCATTCTTCCTTCTTTGTGCTTATGGTAAGATGGTGAATGTCCACCAACTTTGTAAATTGCTACCTCCTAAGTCAGGAATATGTCTAATATGGCCTCCCCACTCTATGGGACACTTGAATCTGGGCAGCCTCCATGGACCCATGCCTTGCCTTAGCGATACAGTTAAAAAAAATCTTGGCACCTTGATATATGCTGAGTGATCACAGGAACCACAGACAAAAATAGTCTTCTACAGCTGCTTTTTTCACGTCAGGCTGCTGTTGGTATTTTTTGAGTGTTTACTCAAGAGGACGAATTGGTGGAAATATTCACTTTATATAGACATAGGACAAGGTCCAGTCTCTCTATTTATACTACAAAAACATAAGACTCAGGCCCCAGGAGAGAAATGGTTGCATATACAGTGAAAACTCATTTGTGGTTGAGTATCTGGCTACCATTTTTTATTGTTTAAATCTTTTTATTATTATGGTTAAGTTCAATATTGCTATGAGCACATCACATTTGCATAATACAACACGCATCTTTTATACAGGCTACTCCCATCTTTTAGTGCAGTTACATTCAATGATTAGCAGTATGGTAAATATAACGTGATGCTTATCCAAGATATATGAAAAAAACTAAAACAGTACTAACATTTCCCAACTCCCCCCACATGCCCTTTCCCCCTACCCGGTACTCTCATTACAAACTATATGTAGGTCCATTATACAGAGGTACCACTAAGCTAAGTTCTTATTATAAGTTGGGTGAACTATTCTGCGTCTGTTAGTCGGAGGATGCAGATATATTTCGACAGGTAACTTCCCTGAATTCCGTGGACAAGAGGGTGAGGAGAGGTTTCCACACTTCTTTAAAAGCGGACTCAGAGTGTGCAAGAGTGGCATTTATTTGTTCGTTTAATCCTGCTTGATCCGGGATGATAGCCGGCATCAATGCACCTAGTCTTGTTGAAAGGATACTCGTGAAAAACTTCAGGTCAACATTGAGAAGGGATATAGGGCAATAGGAATCGCATAATTTTTTATCTTTTCCAGGCTTGGGAAGGACCACAATGGCCGCCGTTAGCCTATTAGAGGGAATCGAGCCCAGGCCCATGAAAGAGTTGAATAGTCTTGTTAGAATAGGAGCTAAGAGTTGGCAGAACGTCCTATAGAAGCCCGCAGAGAAACCATCTGGACCCGGAGATTTGAGAGGCTTGAGGCGAAATATCGACACTATAACCTCTTCGATTCGTATGGGAGCATCAAGTGAATTAGCTTTTGGTGGTTATTCTGGGGGTATATGCTCCTTCTTAGTATGATGCTATGTGTTGCCCTGTTAAGGCCTCTTCCTTATATAATTCCACATAAAAGTCCCGGAATTCTTGTCCTATGTGTTCGTCATCTGTAAGTTCCTCCCCTCTGTGCCCTATAAGGGATTGGATCTTTGTTTGCTGTCGTTGGGCTCTCAGCTTGTTTGCTAGAAGACGTCCCGTCTTGTCTCCCCCTATGTAATATGAATGTTTTAAACGTACCGTGGCGTATTCAGCTCTATCTAAGTCGGGTCCCGATAATTGAGCTCTCGTCGCTTGCAGCTGGTGCCAAACCCTGGGTGCCCCGGTACGACTATGCACCCTCTCGAGTTCTTTAACCTGTGCCGTCAACTGTTCCCTCTTTTCTTTACGTGTTTTATTGTCTGCTGCGGATATAGCTATGAACTCCCCCCTCACCACTGCCTTTAGTGCGTCCCACAGTGTAGTAACAGAAATATCTGGGGTATTGTTTATGTCTAAGTAATCTTGTATACTTTTTGTGAGTTGAAGTAATCTTGTATACTTTTTGTGAGTTGTTGTGTCACTGTCAGTTAATGGAGCATTCTTTCTCTCAACCGCCAGGTCCCGAAATGTCAGCATATCCTTTAAGTTCCTATCTTTCTTCCCCCTCAATGAAGAAATGACTAAACTAGATTCGTGAGGCCACAATGAGGTTGCCTAAGTCGTTGCTATTTAAGTTTAGATTCCAAGATGCCAAGTGTCCAGTTTCAATGATTTATGAGGCTCCTGTGAATTGAGCCCCTGTGCTCTTGCTGGGTGGTGTTAAGCAGATTCCTCAGCAGTGACTGCGGTTCTTGGGTCTCAAGGTTCGGTGAGGCCTGGCTGTTTAGAGGCGCCTCTTCGCTGTATAACTCTCTCCCCTCCGTTTTTTTCACTTGCCCACTCTGGAATCTTCTGGGCGTTCCCTGCCCGTCGAACCCCCACGTGCGAGGGGGACCTGCTCCTGAGCATCCCCAGGCCCCCTATCTAGTTACTCTGTACTGTGCTGGCTCTCAAGTCTTTTTTTCTGCTATTGAACGGATGATGGCCCTTAGGTTCGTTCGTTAGGAGCTGCCCAAGTTCGGGGGCTTATTATGTTGAGGCCGGCTCTCAGCTAGCCACAAGCTTCTCCAGTGGCGGTACCTTGCCTCGCTTCTCTCCGCCCCTGCAGGCCTAATCTGCCTCTTCAATGTTTGCCCCGGGGCCCTGATTTCGAGCTATTTAGATCTTCTCCTTCAGTTCTCTTTTTGTTTTGAGAGGCTGAGAGCCCCTTATTTCCTACTTGCGACTTGCGCAGATGGGGATCAGTAACTTGAGCCGGATCTGGCTCGGCCAAGTTTGCATGATAGGACCCTGTGGGCCAGATGTCGCTCTGTGGATCCCCCGTTATCCTTATTTGCCTCCTGGGGGTCCCATCAGGGGCAGGGCAGCGCAATATATGGGGTCCACCCAGGTGCGGCCTAGCGCGGTATGAAACTGTCGTCCCCGGGCTCATAGCTATGGCGCGGGGCCTCTCCTCTCCTGGTTGCGGGAGCAAGTCACTGCTTCACCTCCTGCCTCCGCGCCTGCTTTTCAGATTAATTGGGCCTCACTTCTCAGGCCTCGATGATATCCAGGAGCCCAGCGTCATGTATCTCATATGGGGTCCACGCGACGCACAAAGCGGGCGCATCCGGTCCTAGGCCCGGCTTTAGCAGCTTCTTTCCCTTCACTTGTAGCAGCGCTTTGTATAGCGGGCGTGTCTGGCCCCCGACCCCCCTCCGGTAACTGTTTTCGTCCCACATGCGGCCCCCCGCTGGGCACCCCCCACTTCAAGCATTCCTCATAGTGGGCCGCCCTCGCAGGCCAGGCGCCAAGCGGAGCGAGCGCACACGCCGAGGCCATCTGCTCCCCTGCTCACCTCGGCCTTGATATTTATGCTCGAATCTATTCTCCCGACGACGGGCCTCTTGCTTGTCCCGGGGATATCACTTCAAGGAGCTGGAGACTCCTATCCCTGTGCTCTTCCTCTAATAGGCTCTGATGTTCGGTCGCCCCCGTCTTGGGCGCCGAGGTTAGCGATGCCTTTGAGCTCGGCCCGAGCCTGAGCCACGCCGCAATATCTTCCTCTCGCTTCCGCTCCGCCCTGGCTCCCGTCCGTTCCCCAGCTGCCTCCCCTCACCTCCGGGTCACGCCAGCAGGGTCTCGCTGATGAGATCTCCTTCCCTTACATGGCTCGCCTGCTTCCCTCACGGACAGCTCTCCAAGGCGGTCCCCGTAGAATTTCACTTCTCGGGCGCTCGGCTGTCGTTGGCCATCTTGCGCTCCGGAGTCTGCTGCTTTCTGGGCGATGTGCAACGGCTCCACAGGATGTGCGCCCTTCAATGTTACCTCCGGGAGTCGCGCTAATGCCCCCGGCTGCTATGAGGCAATTTGCGCGGTTAAAATATCGGCCGGCATATGGGAGCGGGGAGACGAACAAAAGCACGTCTTACCCGGTCGCCATCTTGGCCACGCCCCTGGCTACCATTTTTAAAGACGCAGTGTCTTAACCCTCCCAAGGTGGCATGCTTTATCATGGGGCCACTCTTCATTGTGAATGATAGTCCAGGAAAGGCTTTATTCAGGATCCTTTTGACTGCCTAGACAAGTTATGATGATTTCTGTGTCCCTAGTAAACTACAAAGTACTCTATAAGGCCTATGGTAAAATTGTTACTTATGCTTATAACCCCTCCAGGGGTATTAGCCATCAACCAGAACTTTCCAGCCATCTCTGAACTGGGCTTTTCTTTCGATCTGATTGTAGGTGTAACCCATCTCCTTGCTTTCAAGCCTAGAGGCCTCGGCACCAGGTGTTTCTTCGCCTTCCTCTTTTCCTTTTCCCTCGAGGGTTCCAGTTCAGGGTTTGCCTGATGGTGCTTGATGCGAGAATGCGGAGGGTGTGACCTATCCAGCACCAGCGTCTTTTCATGGTTTCTCCATGACAAGGGAGTTGGGAAGTCTGCTGCCATAGGTAGTTGTTGCTGATGGTGTTTGGCCAGCGGATTTGGAGGATTTTTCAGGTGTTGATGAAGGTCTGGACTTTGTTGGTGGTGGTCATTGTTGTCCTCCAAGTTTCTGCTCCATACAGAAGGACCAATTTTACGTTGGTGATAAAAAGCCTGATCTTGGTTTGCAGTGCTAGGACCTCGAAGCTCCAGATCTTCTTCAGCTGAATGAAGGCAGGCCTTGCTTTGCATTCTTGCCTTGAAGTCAGCATCTGTGCCACCCTGCAAGTCTATGACACTGACCATGTAGGTGAAGGCCTCAACCTCTTCCAGTGCATTGCCTGCAAGAGTGACTACATTGTGCTGGCTGTGTTAGCCTTCAGGATCTTGGTTTTTCCCCTATGGATGTTAAGGCCCAGTTGTGCTGATGTGGCTGCCACATTGTCGGCCTTCTCTTGCATCTCCAGATGGGTATGGGAGAGTAGGGCCAGGTCATCTGCAAAGTCCAGGTCGTTGAGCTGCATCCAAGATGTCCACTTGATCCCATTTCTTCTCCTTGCAGTGGATGTCCTCATGATTCAATCTATGGCCAGCAAGAAGAGAAAAGGTGAGAGCAAACAATCCTGGTGGACTCCTTTCCTCACTTGGAAGCCTTTCGTGAGTTGTTCTCCAAGGACTATCTTTCTGGTCATTCCCTATTAAGAATTTCTGATGATTCTTATGAGTTTATATGGCACACCGTACTGGTGGGGAAGTTTCCCAAGGGTCTCTCTGTCCACGCTGTCGAATACCTTCTCATAGTTGATGAAGTCGACATAGAGTGGGGAGTTCCATTCCATGAACAGCTCAATGATGATGCTCAGTGTTGCAATCCCGTCTGTGCAGGATCTATCTTTGTGGAAGCCAGCTTGCTGGTCTCGCAACTGAGCGTCGACGTGTTCCTTCATTCTGTTCAAGATGACTCTGTTGAATACTTTGCCTGGGGTTGTTATAAGTTATCCCTCTATAGTTTGCTCAGTTATTCAAGCCACCTTTCTTGAGGATCTTGATGCGATATCCCTTCTTCCAGTCTGATGGTACCTTTTCCTCCTCCCCGATATTTCCAAACATGGGGTAGAGCATGTCTACTGATGTTTCAATTTCTCTGCCTACAGTGCCTCTTCAGGAATGTTGTCATGTATTTCTTTCTTGGTTGGTGTGCTGCAGCCGATTGGCAATTCCTTTTCAGCTTGCTGTATGTCTGGTAGAGACTGCGGCACCATCTGGTTCAGCTGTTCTTCGAAGTGCTCCACCCATCTTCGTTTTTGGACTTCGTTACCCATGATTGTGTTTCCAGCTTTGTCTTTAACAGGTCATTTTGACTTGCTCTATCTGCCAGAGAGTTTGTTATGTTGTAGAGTACTCTTAAGTTTCTGTGGCTTGCTGCTTCTTTGGTAAGACCATTCATTAAACTTCGCTTCTCTGCTCTTAAGCTTCTCTTTGTTTCCTTGTTGGTTTTAGTGTATTTGCCAGGAGCTTATGCTTTTTCTGCTCTTGTTTGCTGGTGTTGACTGCAGCTTTCTTTTCCTTTCTCTCTTGGATTTTGCTGAGAGTCTTGGTGGAGATCCATTCTTTATGCAGGTGTTTCTTGGGACCCAGTACCTCATGCCAGGTTGATGTCACTGTTTCTTTGATCTTCTCCCACTGACTTTCAACTCGGTCTCTATCGTCCTTTAGTTCTTGCAGGACTTGATACTTGCTACTGAGGGTGACTGAGTATTCACTCCGTTTCTGGGCATCTTTGAGGTGGGTGTTGTTATATCACTGGCGTTGGTTTGTCGCTTCCATCCATGCTTACTTCATATTTAGCCTGGCCACGAAAAGGTGATGGCCTGACGCCACATCCGCTCCTCTCATCACTCTCACATCCTGCAGGGATCTCCGGAACTTCATGGCAATGCAGACATGGTCGATCTGATTCTCTGTTGAATGGTCTGGTGGCACCCATGTTGCCTTGTGTATTCTTTTGTGTGGGAATACAGCACTGCCTATCACCAGACTGTTCAGGGCACAGAGATCTGTGAGCCTTTCCCCATTCTCATTCATGTCGCCAATGCCATGGTTGCCCATGACTTCTTTTTATGCAGTGTTGTCGCTTCCAATCTTGGCATTGAGGTCCTCCATAAGTATGAGATGTCTCTCTCAAGGCATTTCTCTAGGATGGACTGGAATCTGTTGTAAAACTATTCTTTTCCTCTTCTTTGCTGTAATTTGTAGGTGCATAGCACTGTATACCATTCAAGTTGATCCTCCTTTTCTTTGTGCTGAAGGTTGCTGTGATGATTCTGGGACCATGGGCTTCCCATCCAATCAGAGCTCTGTTGGCTGCTGGCGTTAGCATCAGTGCTGCTCCCGGAGTGTGTGGGCCGTTCTCTTCCTTGTGTCCAGAATACAGCAGCAGACCTCCTGGAGCCAGTCTTTTCTGTCAAGACTGTATCCATCTGGTCTCGCTGATACCAGGCATAGCAAGGTTGTATTTTTTTCATCTTCGCTGAGACTTGGGCTGTCTTGCCTGTCTGGTACATGGTCCTCACGTTCCATGTCCTGATGGTGATGGTCTTGGTCGAAAGCATGTAGATCGGCTTTGTAGTTTCCAGGGATCTCTGGCCTTCATGACAAGGCGTTATAGCTTTCGAGATTATTCTCTCCCCAAGGTCGGGATGCCTTTTGGTTGACTTTTCTGTAGCTAGGATATTTTTTGCAGGGTGGGGTAGCTAGCCCCACACATAACCCTCCTCCTTTCGCAGCTGGGTTTAAAATTGTTGTAGGTGGGTAATTTGTACTTTTGTACTTCGGTTGGTAATTTGATCATTAGGTGTCGCTCCATTGGATAGGTTCCTTACACCTGCAAGACAAAGGACAATAACAAACAGGTGTAATTGAAACATGTCTATCTCAAGAGGATTATCATTAGAGGCGGTTTATGTTTATGTTACAAACAGTAGAGTGGTAAAGTGCCTGAACATCTTATGCTTCCACTATATTACACACCCCTTCGCGTGCAGATCGCAGCGCAAGGAATTCGGTTTTTAAAAAATATTTCTTGTTTGTTATGGTTGTCAGATTGATTCGCTGCACTCTAATTAGCCATTGCTTATGGTGCAGGGTAGGGTAACTGCCATAGAAAAGCACACTCGTTGTGGGCGAGGAACTACAAATAAGATGTGCATGAGTAATGCAAAGCTATTCACTACCAGCTATTAATGTATAAAAAGCAAAGAAAGTCTAATTGCTTGCAGCCCTACAGAGCTTTTGAAAACCCCTTTTAAATGAAAAACCACCTTCTCAAATTTTGCACAGCAAGAAAAACAGGCTGTTTGCTCAATAAAATCAGTGTAGTATTTTTACTTGTGTTTCTGTCCTATACGGTTAAAATCCTTTGTTGAAAGTACATCACAAAACCTAACCTCTCCTGATCTTACATAACAAAACACACCACAACTGTACAGCAGGGCTGTTTTAGAGGTTCATACGTACAAAATGCAAAGAGGAAGGGACCCGAAGGGCAGGGCACTGACCTTCCAAACAGAGGACAACAGCCACAAGTAAGAAGGACTTGAGACAATCATGGATGAAAGCCATAAAGGTATGAGAATACTCTGGTCCCTGACAGCACAAAAGAAAGTAGCTTTTAGCAAGAACCAGCTTTCTTTCTGTGCTCTAATACAGCAGTCCTTAACCTGTGATCCATGGCCCCTGGTTGTCCATGATGCCTCCTGAGGGGTCCCTGCATGTTTAGACAATTAAATAATATTAGCAGATTAATAAAGTATGTACACATGAAAAAAGCAAAATGTAAAAGTAATTTTTTTTTTAACGCTCAGTAAATGTGAAGGAATTTCAAATTGGAAGCTAAAAATTAAGTTGGTATCCTTAAGCTGATGGGGAGGAGCAGCCCGAGTAGAGCAAACAGTAGTATAGATGATTGGTGACCTTAATTGAAGTACTAGAATGAGGCGATAAAAGAAGAGAATGCATTAGGGGCAAAAAAGTCAAATAAATTTGCTAGAGTCTAGCATATCGCTTTCTCATTTAGAAATAAAACCACATTTTAAAAAGCTCCAACATTCCATTAAAATTTCGATTTTTGTTTTATTTGTTAATTAAAGAAAATATTGCATAATGTATGTGTTTGTTTAATGTATACTTTTTTCTGTAGACTTTTTTTTCTAGTTAAAATTTAAAAAAAATTGTTTAGGCCGGGTCCCAAAGTTCCAACAGTGATTCAGTGGGGGTTCACTGAAGTAAAATAATTAAGAACCGCTGCTCTAATGTATCCCAGGGTATTTTGTCTTTGCTGTGCTTTCTTTTATACAGGGAATATTTGAATAAAACTGGAAAATAAAATTTCAAAAAGTACATTACAACATGACAGTATCTACCATCTCATTACATTCCTGTACATGGCAGGAAATTAGGGCCTAGACCTATAAATGCCATGTATGTATGTACATACCTGGAGAACAATGGAGCCCTAGAGAATTAGAGACTGAGAGAATTGCCTCAAACTCCACATGTCCCAAATTCCCTATATCGGAAAATGCACCAGAGGATGATGGTATTTCTCTAATTTTTAAAAGTGGATACATTCAGCAACAAACCTTGATCCTAAATAACAGCAACTGTGGCATAAACAGGCACATTTTTGGTTGCCCTGGAGAGCTTCGTGATGTTTGCATAGCAGTTTCTGCCACAGACCTGCTGCTTCAAGTCAAGTGAACACCAAAGAAATATGTGCTCTATGCATGCCACTGAGTTACACTTGGTAACCTGGACCTGTAAACAAAAGAATAAGGGGCACACCTAATCCTGATAATACTTTGATATTTACAACACAATACCTAAAAGTAAGCCTGAAGCAGCTCATTGCTCATATGTTGTTTATCTGGGGATGCACTGGGCCTCACCTGACACAAAGGTCTGCCCACACAGTGCAGAATGTTTTGATTTAACCACATTTCGTGTGCAGATCAGGTTTGAGGAGGATGCAAGAAGGAAAGCCTCCCAAATATTTACACATCTCTTAAAAGCATGTAGTCGTCAAGGTGTGGTTCCAGAGTATCAGTATCAAAATGTCATCTGGCGTCATTAGCATGTCCTAAATATCACCCAGAAAAATACACTGCATTGGACTTACTAATACAAAATCTACACCCCATTGGACGATATTTTTGTTAAAAATATCTATTACACTTTGGAGCAAATTTATCATAGTATTGCGTCGCCCTTGCACCACGCAAGGGGGCGCAAGGGCGATGCAACACTACAGTTAGATTTATCAAGCCACGCAAGACCACCTTGCGTGGCCCTGCATGGCTTGATAAATCTGGAGTGACGCAAGGCAGTACAAATCGCTGCCTTGCGTTACTCTGCCTCTGGGAGGTGTTCCATGGGTGGAGCATGGGTATTCCCATGCATCCAACAATGGATTTTGATGCATTCCGAGATTTAATGTTAGTGGTAGACATGGGAATGCATCAAAATGTTATACCTCCCCAGGGGAGGCGTAATGAGGAGAAATATCTTTATTGCTCCTTGTTTTTTCTCTTTCAGAATGCAACACACATAGAAAGAGGAAAGTGCCTCTCAGGATTGTTTTTGTGGAGGAAGGTGTCTCTTCCTGTACAAAAACTACTTACAATACAGACACCCTTGCTCCATGGTGCAAGTGTTGGCGCTAGGCAGCCAAAAGTGCGCCAGCGCAAGAAAGGACAGGTATACGCCGTATGATGTTAAATTCGATGCATTCCTGCCCTTTCCTTATCACGCAGCGCAGCACAGCAAGATGGTTGCTGCATTGCACTGTGTGAAAGTATGTTAAATATGCCCCTATATATTTATGTCAGATGATATTTCTGTATACAATATTCTGGTAAACAATGAACATTCACAAACTGTGTCTGAGTAAGACTGGCACATTAGGCAGACAGATGTGTAAAAGTAGTTTGAGGACTAGCAGAAACCGGAGTTATAAATCCAGACGAACCACATTCCTTTAACAGATCAGCTGACATTTTGTAACCTCTAAAGCAGGCTCATTCAGCGCACATGGTTCTAGGGCAAGTCATTCATGTACAGTTGTCTATGGAAGTTATAGCAAGGAGTACCAGACTGCTTATAGAAGCAGTAACCTGCGCACAATTTCTAAGGCGAGTAGGGTGACAAAATGTCACTGTGTATATTGCTGCAAAAACATTGTACCAGCGATGCCCACCTCCCAAACGTGTTAATTAAACCTTCAACCTTGATACATCATATCTAGAACGACCCCACCCTTGATTGCTTACCCATGTTAACAAACTTGCATTGATGTGAGCTCTTTCTCTGTGCAGACATGAAGGCTCAAGAACGCGCTACCATCATCAACAGAGGTAATCACAGTAACTTAGAATCCTGGAAGCAATAAAGGTCTCCCTAAAACATGATTCATCGGGGTTCAGGCCGCATAATGTACTGGTGTGTATATGCAATAGCGGTCCTATCTCTCAGACTCTTTCGCGTCTCACTTCACGTATGAGGCTATGCTACATGCGTTCTGTGGCATGACTGGAGCACAACTGCAAACCTCACAAATGACAACAAACAAAGTCAAGCACACTATATAGAGGAGCTATTTACTCAACTATCCACAAACTGCTTTCAAAATACTAATGACCTATTAAAAAAATGCTAAAGTACAGTATGATCCAATCTCTCTCCGCCGGGCAAGCTAGCAAGACTCAATTTGTTTTCAAGTAATAATCTGATTGTTCATAAGAACCCATTTCAATAGGCACAATTTTTTTAATACTATTAACATGCATCAAGGGCGGGAAAATAATGAGGGTCTCTGATTTTCCCTTGTTAATTTTAAAACCCAGAGCTTCATGCTATCACTCCCCACCGGTGGCAGCAGCGACTGCACAGGGGACCCTGAGATGACCAACATATCATCGGCAAACATTAGAAGTTTATATTTGTCCAAGTCTCCTGAGATCCAGATTATGTTTGTTTCTTCTGACAAAGGGATCAGTTGTCAAGGACAATAGGAGTGAATGGATGCAGCCCTGTATAGCTCCTCCTACTCATTAGCTCCTTTCTTAAAATGAATCCATTTAAAGTAATCCAGCCTTTCGAGCTGCTTCACTTGCCAAGGCACATATCCTTAAAATGTTCCAAGTTCCCTTTTCCTCATCGCCTTCTCAGGTCCGCTCTTTCAAATGCCATCTCGGTGTCAAAATATGGGCATGTCAAAGACCTTTCTCCCCTCATCCCTCCCTGTGAGGTGTCTTGCCCTCCTTCTATTGTCGTGCACTGCCGGCCCTGTATAAAGACTGTTTAAGACAGGCTCGGCCAAATGCGTTCTTACTGTTGATGTAAGAAAAATGTGTGTAATAGCTGGACTTTCGCACTTATAAAACTTTCGAGCTTTAGTATTAATTGGTTTAATATCAGCAGAGAGGAGGCATTCAATCACAGAGAGGGAAGCTCTCTGACAGCAGCGGTTCCTGTCAATCTAGAGTGTTGTCTGCCGGGCCGGCATCGAAATTTGTTGGGCCCTCAGGATGGCAGAGGTATTCTCCGCTAAGCTCTAAATCAGGCCCTAAGTCGGAGAACAATTAAATACCACCTTTGCAAACCTTGTTAGAATCAGCAGTAAAGAGGCAGTTGGCACATGAGGAACCAGCATTTCTTCTCTTTTTGAACTTTTTTAGCATTTGGCCACTCCATTCCTTTTACACTTTACGATAAAATAACAGCCACAGGTCATGAATTAATGGGTCTTTTGTACCCATATAATAATAGTGCTGGAGTTACATAATAGTCCAAATCTTGACAAGGGGAGCTAAGCACCCATATAATATGCTGTCTTTGAGACTAAAGGCCTGATTTAGATCTTTGTGGTAAAGGTCCTGCCGTCACTTTTTTTGACAGATTTACCACCTGCCGACTTGCGGTCTCCCTGCTCTATTTAGATGTTGGTGGGTCCATGGGTGAAAGACTGCCAGAGTCCCGCCACCCCTGCCAGGAATCTTCTTCTGCATCAACGACATCATAGACAGAAGCGGCTGATGGCAGGACTCCAGCCAAGAGTCCATCTGAGCTAATTACGATGTGCCTTTCTGTCAAGGCAACTGTGGCAGGAATACCTCCTACTTGGAGTTGGTGGAATTGAAGGAAATAAGGTAAAAACTTAGGGGCTTATTTACAAGCCCCTTGCGCCGCCAGTGCGTCTCTTTTTGAGACGCACCGGCAGCTCAACCTGCTGCCCAATATACACGTAAAGCCACCCTGTGTGGAATTTCGTGTCCTTGTTAATATGGCCCCTTTACACGCAACACTTTGCGTGAAAGGGGCATGCCATGGGTGATGCTGTGGGTGTTCCCATGCAACACCCATTGCTTCTGCTGCATTTCCATATTTACGACAAATCGTAAACCTGGAACTGCGTCAGAATGCTACGCCTCCCCAGCGGAGGCGTAGGGAGATGCAACAAGGAGAAATGTTTTCATTTCTCCTCGTTTTAATCCTATTTCTATGCGTGCTGCATTCGGCAGCACACATAGGAATAGGAAATCACCTCTTGTGATTGCTTTTTGTGCAGGAAGGTGTCCCTTCCCGCACAAAAACAATCATCCCTGTGACACAGGCACCCTTGCACCATGGTGCAAGGGTGCCTGCATTGGTACATGGCAGCCCATTGTGCGCTAGCACAGGAGAGAGCAATGGGATCCGTCCTATTGGTGTAGATATGAAGCATCCCTTTGCTTTGGAATTAACGCAGCGCAGCCAAATGGCTTGCGGAACCACGCTGCGTTAGTTCCTTGTAAATAAGGCCCTAACTTTTTTACTGCTTCTCGCTTCAGTTTCCATCTTGTACCCCTTCGTCCAGGTCCCTCCTTTGCTGCTCTGACTCCACTGCGATGCCAAAGGACTCCGCTGTCGCCAGAATCTAAGGTAAGCTACTTGTACAACTGTCCTGCTATGAATCGTGTGTTTAAAATTGCTGTAGCCTTGTGTATTTTTGTATTGCTCTTAGATAAAATGTTTTTCTTAGGTGTAATGCTGTAGTGTTCATTTTCCTACTTATCAAGATAATTTGAATACACCTATATTGACAGTTACAACAAATACTTGTTGTGGTGGTTGTGGGTGTTGTGCTTGTGGTGTCTGTGGGTGTGCATTCAATAGTGTGTGTATGTTGTGTGTGTGGCATGCAGTATACACAAAGGGCCATAACACATTACCTACATATGTGTTTGATGCAAATATGAGACATATGTGTATTGGCACATTAATAAGTAGTACTTACCAGTCTCCACTCCTCCAGGGACTCATTCCGTCGGCAAACCGCTGCTAGGACACCGCCAGCACAACGGGAATAACTTTATATGCCCGGTGCAATACAGCCGGCCTGACGGTGACGGAGTACTGTTAGCCAGCAGAGAAGAAAGACCCAGCACCCATCAAAATACGGCGGGCAAGCGACAGATACCTTGAAACCGCTTGCATGGAGGGAAGGGGTGAGTACCGCCAAGATCTAAATCAGGCCCTGAGAGAACTTATATATTGTGCCTGCTTCCTCTGATACAACCCTTGCATAACCATCATGGTGAGTAAGTTGCATCCTATTTAGTGGCTTGCCAGTTGTGTCATCTCAAGCCTTTCCATATAACTTCAAAGTCACCTGTTTACACATTTTTATCAAACTAAAAATAGACTTGATACGGTGATCGTTACTGTGATAGAAAACAAGACTTAGATTGTCTTTTCATAACAGCATTTTGCGGTCACAAAACACTCGCAGTTTACCACCCTTCTCAGAAGTGTGGGAAAGCACTCGCAAACAGGAAGGGGTCCCCAAGGGACCCCTTCCCCTTTGGGAATGCATCCGCAAACATGTTTTAAGGGCAGGCAGTGGTCCCAGGGACCACTGCCTGCCCTTAAAAAATGAAAATGAAAAGTTACATTATTTTTTAGGTCAAGCCTCGAGTAGCGCGCAAGCGCTTTATGTTAGGGGTTTCAGAAAGCTGACCACACGCTCGTGCGTCATGGCCTTTTCCCTGCGGTTACCCGCAAGCAAAAGGCCATGGTGCACGAGCGTGTGGTCACGCCTGCTGCTTGCAAGCGCGCGCGCATCACTCGCGGGGCGCTGCAGCCTGCAGCTGCTTTCATTTCACGTTCGCTTTCACTTTTGCCGCCACGCGCGCTTGTGGCTCCCAACGCGTCCCGCACGGAGCGGCTTCAGGATTCTGTGCGGGAAGGTATTATAGCCATACTACTGTGTCCTTCTTGCTTCTTTTTAAAGTCATTGACATTTTTCTTTTACGAGGCTCAAAGTCGAGTCTAGTTAAGGCTCACTATTTTGAGGTGAATTTATTTTCCTATTGTTGCCAGAAAGCATAACGATGGTCGGGCATGATTGGCCTGCCCTGGGGTGAGGTGTGCCTGTGACCAGTGTCCTAGATACGGGACCCACCGCGTGGGTCAAAAATAGCAAGGTATGTCAAGCACACAGGAAACCCTTGTCAGTCCTCACCGCTGTCCAGTGAGCGATCTCGCCAGTCACTCAAAAAGGAATTACAGAGTTTGGCATTAGCAGTGCATTTTCACAAGAGCCACTTGATTTACATTGTGCATGGGAAAGGGGTTTTGACTCTGCGGTTGGCCAACAGAAAGAACCTTAGTAGGTAAAAACTTATATTTTTAATTCCTTCCTTTATGAAGAAGGTTCCTCATATATACGCGAAAAAGTGGTCCATAGAGAAGGAGAGCGTTTATTTCCTGTAATTCTCCTGACCTTTCTTCATTTTTAATAGTTTCATCCCTGTGAACTGCATATCATTCCCTCTCTTTCAGATGTTTCACTAATGAAAACTGTCAGAACATAGAACAAGTACAAAAATAGAGAAATACATTGTTACCCAGTATAAATAAAATATGTACATAGCCTTGCATTAAAGCCACATTGTGGAAACGTTTCGACAGCCCCAAGGCAATCAAGGGTTACTGTGCTCAAATTGTAACAAGCATTGGCATAGCCAATAGGTCTCGCTTTTGGGACCTTTATAAGTATTTAGTTATGCAGCACAATATCCTTAGTGCAACAACATTAACTGTTGCATGGTTAAACACTTATAAGGTCCCAAGGGCGAGACCTATTGGCTATGCCAATGCTTGTTTTTAAATGCATCCCGTTTTCCTTTAAGGAAAACGGGCTGCATTAAAAAAAAAACTGCTTTATTTAAAAGCAGTCCCAGACATGGAGGTCTGCTGACTCCAGCAGGCCACCATCCCTGGGATCGCCCGCCATTCCCAATGGGGTCGCAAATTGCGACAGCCTCATTAATATTCATGAGGCATGAAATTTGCGACCCCATTGGGAATCGCAAACAGTGTCTCAGACACTGTTGTACATTGGAAATTGTGACTCGCAAATTGCGACTCGCAATTTGGCACAATTTGCAAGTCGCAATTTCCAATGGTCGTACATCTGGCCCTAGGTCACATAAGAAGCCTCTTGTAACTCAAACAGCGATCCTGCTGGCACACCTAATGCATGTGACTGTACAAGAGCTTCATATTTGTGTGGTCCATGCGAGAGTAGCTCATCCACTCCAGGTTTTCTCTCTGCATATTAAGGCTAGTGCTCCTGGATTTATAAAAGAATAAAAGGGACTAGCAGTACTAGAATGAAAAGGTAAAAAACAGGAGCAGATAGGTGAGAGTCTCAAGCATGAAGCAAGAAATCGTAAGAGCTCTGCAGTATTGTGGTGCACAACGTGTATGCAGCTTTTGAAAAAACAGTCTGTAAGCCATTTATTGGGTGGAGAAGCTGAGGTTGACAAATCCACGTTATTCAGTACTCATTGTTAATTAGGAGTAGCACATCCAGTCCCCGTGCTTTCTTATTCTGGTACTTGCATTACTGGGTAAAAATGTCAAAAAGCAAACCTATTACTACAAAAATATAAGGAAGAAAAGAGTCCCCCCGGCACCTCCTCGATTTTGACGCTATGCTTCACGTGCAAGCATGATAATGAATTCCTTTTGTCAGTACTGTGACTTGGCTGGAAACAGGTGTCCATGTCAGGGTGTTTAAGCAAATTACCACAGCCACACCTTTGCCTCCAGGTCCAGGAGCCAACGATGGAAAACAAAGATGCACACTACCATGTAACTTCACAAGTTAGCAAAGGGACTAGGTGATAAGTAAATGCATTATATATTACAAAAGTTGTCAAAAATGAGAAGAGAACCCCAAACAAAAGTGAAGAAATTGTGTGTGACGATACTCATAAGGCAGAGAGAGGCGAAAGCTACAATAGACTGGGGGCCAGAATTATCAAACTTTCACACCTTCTGACACCTTGCTGCACTGTATGAAAGAGTGAGGGCAAGACTGTGCCATATCTATCAAGATATGGCGCATTCTTGTCCTCTGCCTGCCCTGGCGCACAATTAGCAGCCTAGCGCCAATGCAAGCACCCTTGCGCCATGGAGCACGGGTGCCTGCGTTACAGGCAGGAAGGTTTTTGTGCAGGAAGGAACACCTTCCTGCACAAAAGCAATCCCTGGAGTCATATTTCTCTTTCTACGTGTGCTGCACAATGCAGCACACAAAGAAAGAGGAAACAACAATGAGAAATAAAGATATTTCTCCTCATTACGACTCTGGTGGGAAGGCGAACAATTCTGATGAATTCCCAGGTGTACCAGTGTTGGTAAATCTGGGAATGCCTCAGAATACATGGGTGGATGCGTGGGAAAACCCACGATCCACCCATGTTATGTTACGTTATCTCATTTTTAAAGCGCAATAGTTACTCCAACGGAGAGTCCCCGAGCTAAGATTCCACACTTCAACAGTGATCAGAGCAGAGCTCTTAACGGAAAGAAGATATTGAAATTGTCTAAAATAAACAAGTTTTAAGTTTCGTCCAGAAGATTGTTTTAGACCATTCGTGCCTTAGCTCGACATGGAGAGAGTTCCAAAGTTTTGCGGCTCGATAGCTGAAGGAGCCACCTCCCATGTAATTTCCCCCACCATGTAGAGTAACGCAAGGCAACGACTTGCAGTGACTTGCATTACTCCAGATTTACCAAGCCCCGCAGGGCCACACAAGGTGGCCTTTCATGGCTTGGTAAATCTCATTTATGTTTTGAGTTGCCCTTGCGTGGTGCACAGGCGACATAAAACTTTGATAAACGAAAAACGGAAATTGGTTTTGGCACCTGATAATTGGCGTTACCTGCTAAAAGTTTGAGTAGGATACAAAACCTGCAAACTGGGGGTTACCTACAGTGCTCTGCAGCAGGCCCAGTCACCAACTACTTATTTTATAATGATTCAGTTCTGTGACATGCAGCTTAAACATGAATCTCTGTAATCGGTTCGCTAAACACTTCAGCTGTACTAACAGTTTTAATCCATGAGACCTGTGGGAAAAACATCATACATGCCAATGCTCCTGATTCAGGCGGGAGACTACCGATTTCAAGGCAAAACACAAGCACAGGTGCACCACACATCAACTTTGAAGAACAATTATATAGTCCATATCCAATAAAGGTGTTCTTCAAACTTTCTCTTTTTATTCCATTTCCAATAGATTAAAAACGAAGTCAAAATGTATAACTTTTCACACGGTACAGCCGACGCGTTTCGTCCTAGTGCAGGACTTCTTCAGGGCTGTTAATTTCAAACAAATAAATATACATATCAAAAAACAAAACTTACAACAAGTATAACACATCACATACTATACAGAGATAATAGGGCGTATCCATCAAGCGTCCTGAAATATCCGCATTCCATGGCGGCCAAGTTTGAATGGTGCTCGTCATACAGCAAGCAACCTCTTTTTATAAACCTGTTTTTTCAGGTAATCCTGTAGGCTGATATCATTTAGGCTCATATTAGCCCGGTGTAGCTGTTTCTCCAGCTTGTGGGATTTTTTGCATACTCTTGATGCACTCGTTCTAGTACTATGAACTAGCACTCTTGGATGCTATCTAGTAAGTATCACTGTCCTTGAAATTATATATGTATAGTTTCTTCTAGCACTGATCGCCAAGCCTGTATGGAGTGCTATTAGTGTTCCTGTAATAATTTTCTCTTTTGCTCTAGGCTATAAATTGGAAAGTTTGGATGTGAGCCCATGTGCAATACATTACTGCGGTGATTGATATCCGAATGTTGGGATCCTCCTACTAGCCATCAGTGGCATAACAGACGTTAATGGGAGAACTACATTCTCCTGATTATTTTAAAAAAGCTCCCACTTTCCTCTTCCAAAATCTTGGCATGTATGTAAACATAGATATTTGCAACAAGTGCACTAATAACAAATTTCTCAAATTTCCAAAACTTGTTTGTAAATAACTCATCCAGTCTGGTATTTTGTGGTTTTCATTATGGGATTTATAATCCGGGTTTTACAATGGAACACTCAAGACTCCAAGTCTGGGAGTGCAAACAAAAAACCTGGCCAGGGTGAGCTACTCATGATTGGACGCAGAAAAGATGATAGCTCAGTATGCTACAAAGCTATTGTTCTGTCACTAATGGATCAATCTACAACAGCCCTTTACTCACTTTCTACTACCATATCATGAAAGTAGGTTTCAGGCAATAGTCCTAGCATTTTTAAGCAGATGGACGGTTGTTGAGGAGCAACACAACGCAACAATAAAACACGTAACCCTGTTTCAATAATGTAATACAATAACACAAGAGTAATCCAGCTCAGCACATATAACACAAAGCAACTACAAAACACAATAATACAGCAAAACACCAAAATGACGCAGCACATCACTGCAAGGCCGGCTTTAGGGCGGTGTGACCGGTGCAGTGTTAAGAAATAACTTATGTGTTTGAAAGTGCCTGCTGCGGAATTCCTTGTGTGTCCAACAGTTTTCAGGCAACAACAAAAATACCAAGTTAACTCTGGTGCTTAATGTTACTGCTGGAGAGAGATCAGAGTTTTGTCTAGTGGCAATTTTGACTCATCATAAAGTAGCACAAAGAGTTAATATGCCTGTTGCAAATAATGTGTACCCTGCAGCTCACAGAACTGTATTTTATGTGGATAACTCAGTGGGTTACAGCTTTTGTCACAGAGATCCCTATGATTACATTCCTAATATTCAACAGTGCCCTATGAACTGACAACAAAGAGCTGCATGCAAACTGCATGGTATAGGTTAGAACGTTATGTTTTCATAAGTCTTTCATTATCAGAATGTTGCTAAAATGGGTTAGTTTGGGTAGGAATATGTTCTTATTAGTAAAGTCAACCCTCACCACTGGTATGTTTTAAATCCTGAGTTTGTGCTTTTCCAGACCAAACACTCATAAAATATAATGTCTACTTCTATGGATGACGTGATTACTACAACTTGTAATCCTCATTGTTTTATGCAGCATTTGCTATAGACTGATTTACACACGTATGATTCATTGTCTCTGTATCAGGGGCGTAACACAGGCCCCCGCAGCCCCCGCGGTGCGGGGGGGCCCCCTCAGCACCGCACTTCGGCTGGAGAGCTCAAGATTGAGTTCGGAGGGGGGCCCTCCATGTACCCTGCATGGGGGCCCCTTCAAGTTTCGTTACGCCACTGCTCTGTATAATCTGTATGTGATGTAAAGTGCTCTGACACTCTAAACTGGTATGAGTGGTGTTATAAAATAAATTAAATGAATGTGAGACAGATGAGGGATACTGTTAGAGGGTGGTAGTGAGGGAACCCATGGACAAGGAGATCATGGGAGGTTTTCCAAAAAACATTGTCGCACCGGGCACCACAAGCACTAAAGCTAGCCCTGCACCTCTGCTACAATACAACCACAGAATCCCAATGCTGGCAACCTGAAAGTACAAGAGCAGATTGCAGGCACTGCATAACGGAGCACAAGATCTCTGTTGGGAAGTCATGAAGGTTGGAGGATCTGCATCAGCCCTGCCAGGTTTCCCAGTTTCACGCATGATGTAGTGCTCCAGTCCAGGTGTTTTGCTTGAATTCTGGGTTTTGCAGTATTGTTTATTTCATTATACAACAGGACTACAATTCCCAGAATTCAAAGGAAAAAACCCGGACTGGAGCAGCACATTACGCATGGAACCGGGAAACCTGGCTGCTGCGCTGCATGGTGCAAACTGGGACAGAACTGCAGCTGCAACATGACCAAGAGTGCAGGGAAGTTGGGAGGGAAAAAACAAAGTATAGACAAACGTAACAGTTAATAGTTCCTGACCTACACTATTTAATGGGCTCTGAATTAAAGTGCTTTCTAATCTTCGCTGCCTTCTTGTTAAAACGATGACTAGGATGTTGGATTTGCCTTTGGAAAGGGTGGGAGGCAGAGTGAAAAACTATTTGCCGCGCTCCACGAGAGGAACACGGATGCTTTGGTGGCAATCTAAATATGACGTCATCTGGAAGCGTCCCATTCGGCACACAAAGTAGAGCACAGCGAGCACTTAATCAAAACATTAGGTAACAAATAAATAATAATCGTCTTTCAAACACTTTCGAATAAAAAGTATATACGTTTATACATTTCAAAAAAAAAAAAAAAAAAGTAAATTGATGCATCATGCAGCATTAATGATCAGGCATTCCGTTCTGTTGCTTACGCCTTGAGGAAAAGTTCAATGAACTAAACTGATCTAATTCCAAGAAGCTGTGGTAAGGTGGAAAGCGTGACTTGAAACCCAGATTCACACCAAGCAATAAACATGGGGCTCATTTGCAAGCCCTGTGCGCCGCCGGAACGTCACTTTTACGGATGCATAAAAGCTGAGCTCGTTTTTCAAAGGCCACAAGACGGCGCTAGTTTACAACGGGAGGTATAGGAATCTCAATATATTATGACGTGGAAATATCCTGCTATCACAGAAACTCATATGCAAGCCAAACGAACTTCAGAGATTTGAAGACCAAAACACAAAACCACACCCCTGCCTTATTAATGTAAAAAAGCACCCCAAGATCAAACTATAGTATCAAACAGATGTGGATGTTCAGCCACAAAACAAAGCTTCTTAATACATGCCAAAAACGTGGTCAGTCTAAACTGCAGTAAAAGAGGGTCCTAATTGGAGAACTGTTCAGGGAGAAGATCCCCGCTGGGGCCCCGCTCACATCCTGTAGTCGGCCCCGGGTCTCACGTGGCATAGAGCCTGGACAGACTCTGTTAATTGATCATGATCTGATCTTGCCATTAATTTGATTGGTTGCCCTTCAGGGAGGCGCTGGCTGGCTAAGGCAGGGAATCTCTAATTTATTGTTTCTCTGCCACCCTGCCCAGCAACAGGTGTCCAACCTGAGCTGTGGGTTGTGCCATGCTACTACTAAGTGTGGGTGACATTATACTGTTCGCGAGAAAGTGTCACGCATAGTCGTTGAAGGTCACTCATAATTACACTGAAATTATGAAAATGTCAAACATAAGCAATTTGTAACCTTTGCAGCTATGGATGGGGAGGCGGGCCATGGGAGTTACGGTGGGTGTTCCCGTGTAACACCCATGGCATTTGACACATTCCCAGATTTACAAGTTGTAAACCTAGCAATGAGTCAGAAGCCTACTCCTCCCCAGGGGAGGCATAGGGGAGGCGAGACGAGGAGAAATAACATCATTTCTTCTTGTTTCTTCCTCTTTCTATGTGTGCTGCATTCTGCAGCACACATAGGAAGAGGAAATCACCTCCATTGATTGTTTTGGTGCAAGAAGGTGTGCCTTCCTTCACAAAAGCAATCATCTCTATAATGCAGACACACTTGCACCATGGTGCCAGGGTGCCTGCGTTGGAGTATGGCAGCCAATTGAGCACCACCTCAGGGAAAAAGGACAGGTTTGTGCTGTATCTGATGGATACAGCTCATTCTTGACCTTTTCTTTTGCCGTAGGACAATGCAGCAGGAAGGCGTGTGGCGCTGCCCTACCGCAAACGTTTGTAAATGAGGCCCAATGTTTTTAAGACATGTTGCACGTCTTAAATTAAAAAAAAGAAAGCACCATGACGCGGCCAGCGTTGACCGGGTCATTGCACTTTTTTTTGTGATGTTGCACAGCTGTTACAAAAAAGCAGGAGGAGGGAGGGAGCAACAGACGAGGATAGGGGGAGAAGAAGGCGAGGAAGAAGAAATAGTACCTCAATCACACCGCGAGTAGTGGACGGGCACTAATAAACTGGAATCAATTTGTGCTTGGACCATGCACCAGAGAAGAAACAGGAAGTGATGCCTGGGCTGCGTTGTTCAATTAAAAGGCATCAAAGAGTGACATGAAGCTAAACGAATGGTAAGCAATGGGTGGGCTTCAAGTCCCTTTTTTAAACAATAGTGTCTCGCAAGTGAGAGGCCATGCACTAGCACATGCTGCTCAAGCAGGCTAGACCTTAAAAATGGAGAAGGTTGGCAAGGAAGTGGGATGATGAGAGTTTTCTGAGGGTGAAGATGCATAGCAGGTATGAACAGAGAAACAGAGAAATGTAGGTAAGAGGAAAGGAAGTGTGTAGATGAGAAAGAGGGATATGGCTGAAGGAAAGGTGGTAGGCATAGGTGAAAAGAAGAGGTAGGTTTTTATAGAAAAGATTGGGGAGTCGGTCGAGAAAGAGAAGATTGGGGAGGAGAAATAGAATAGGTGGCAACAGGCTTTTCATTAGGGCAGTGTATCAAGCATTGATGTTTTTTAATATATTTTTGTCTCCATGATTCGGGGGCTTATGATTTTAGTTAAAGTATGCTCACAGTTTAGGGTTGTCGATGCATTGTGTAGCACTGAGGGGCGTGAAGGGTTAGAGGCTGAGCCCATTATAAGGGTGGATCCAGTCAATGTGGTTTCTAAGAAAAGTAGAGGCTCAGCTTCCAGGGATAAATGTTAATTGGTTATGGGTCAATCCAGTCAGGCTTCTGATAGCTTCAAATTTGAATGAGGTGTTACTGTGGAGCAACAGAGTGTTGTTGATTGTGAGTCAAAACATTGGTTTGTGTCCATCTGAGGGAGCTTCTGGTTACCTAATTTAGTAGGAAAAGCACAGCATAAGGAGGGAACATGTTCTTACGGGTACAGTGAAGAGTGGAAACCCATCAAAGCACATCTAAAGACAGAAGGCAATGTGCTCTATGGAAGAACAACTCACAGAAAGATACAGAAAATTACAGAATGCAACGTTTTATGGGGTTTACCTGCAACAAAAAGATGGGCAACTCACCGAAAGGTATCCCCGCATCAATATCTCATTGCAGCCTGAAGATACAATGAAAAATGTTGAATTCCTCGCAGCAGGAATATATCTCTGCCAAAGCATTACCCTCATGGACAGAGAAGTATTGAGTGAGGAAGAAGCTGTGTGTATGTGCCCCGGAAATTATACGTAAGCAGTTTATATTTTGTCTTAGGTAAAGATGTGAACTGCTATCGAGGACACAGGCTCGCATCTCCTGGATATTTGCCAAGTTGGCTTCTCCCACATGGCAAAAGATAGGCCTACAACCATAGCTCTGGATCCAGCCTGGTCAAGACAGGTGCTGCCCACATTCAATTCCTTGGGTGCTTGGACCATCTCTTTCCTGTGAATAAAACTGCAGCCAGTAAACTGAACTGAAATAAGTGAGTGACCATGTAACTTGCCCATTGTCTTGTCTATTGCAACAAAAAATGCTCTAATTGTTACTCAGCGCTGGATTTACTCTTAACAAATGATTGATCTCTTCTGAATTGGGTTACTACCATCAACTATATAGCTCTTGGCATTCCTTTGGATTACCTCTGACATGTTAGCCTATTCACTTTATTTAGTTTCATTTTACTTTACTTTGTTTCTATTTAATTTATTTGCATTTTCACTTGTGAAAAGCTGTATATATTTTTGAAATAAAATAAGTGTGAGTAAAATCCAACAGTGTGAGGCCAGTTTTTGTTTACAAGGTTATGATAAACTGCCTCTCTGAGTCAATGTCCTACAAAATGAATATAAACAATGTTATAATGATTAAATATTTCAAAGTGGCCCTGTTCCTCCTTTGGTCTAGCTAAGGACACATAGTCCACTTCCTCTTTTCTGATAAAGAGACCTCAAAGTCCAGCCTTTCCCCTATTGGGAGTGAGTATCACATGGCCATGGCCCTCACTCCTGGAACTTGTTGGCTGAAACACCGGCACTAACCAAAATATGCTGAACTACATGTGCATTTTTCCCAATAACTCAGATTTTATGTGAATAGCTATTTTTATACTTTCTACCATTTCTAATTGCTGTAAATAAGAGATGTTTCATTTACCAAATTTAGGGGTACTAATTTAGGGGTACTCAGTTTACGGATCTCGAAAGGACAGAAAGGCGGGACTGTCTTCCTGGGCTCGAGACTCGTGACCTTCATGTCACTGCAGGTGTCACTTGAGAGCTTTACCTCGGTGAGCAATGTAGTTGGTATATAACTTCTAGGCTACCACAGCGTACCCATTGGAACATTGCAAGGGGATACCTGGACTATTCTAGGACACAGTTTCCCAAAGCATCCTAAAAGAAACTTATTTTACTGATTTTTCTTGAATCATCAACATTTTAATGAGGTATCAACTCCAACCTCAAGTATGCTCAAAATTGGCTTCGTCAGAATGTTATCAAATTAGCTTCTTGAAGTTGTGTATTATAGCATTAGAGCCCGACCTAGTGGGCCTTACCGGCCATTAAAGGCCTGCTCCAGCGTTAAAGGCCAGAGCCGAAGGAGGGCTCTAAGGCTATTAGAACATCCCGCCCCTAGAAGGCAGAATGTTCTAATTAGTAAAAACAACGGCCTCTGGGAACCCGAGGGGGTTTAAATCCCCCCGGGCTCCGAGAGACCTTTGTTGACAGCAGCAGCTGTGAAAGGAAAACAACATTGGAATGTTGCTCTCCGGTCTTCTACCAGCCAGTAGAAGCCCGGAGCACTCCATTGACTACAATGGAGCTCTCAACATTCCAATGTTCTAATAAGAATTAAAATCACTCATTGGCAATTTGTACACAATAGATCCGGATACACCCTAATTTTGTCTCCAATTTGAGGCTTCTCTTCAATGGGAGGCACACTTGTCACGTAGTATTTTTGCAGTCCTGGGCAGGAAATATTTTTGGGCCCCTGTTCGGAACTTACTTTGAATTTTATTACCCATTTTCTGCTAATTCATGCCTGCGTGATGCCAATCAAACTTTCAGAAATGGGGTCACACAAAACCAGTCGAAATGTGTCTCTCCAGGGAATTCAATAATTCTTAGGATGAAACTAGGTAAAGAGAGACAGAGTCAGAGGTGGATGTCGGCTGCAAGGAGGAGGTAGGTTGAGATAAAGAAAAAGACAGCAGTGAGATAGAAAGAAAGTTCACTTTCCTGGGGGCCCTGAGCAATTGCCCACTTTGTCCATGCTTTACAATGTCTCTGATAATTATTCGAACCCAAACTACTGATTATCGAAGTTAAACAGAAAACTAGAAGCACACATTCATCCCTTTCTCGATAAACAATTTAAATATTAGTCATTCATGCAGAAATGCCCTTCCCAAACAAAACCATTCTTTGGTAAAGAAAAGCTTTAGAGGAAACCCATAGACCAACTGTATGCTAATTTTCCATATGGTACTAGTGTACCTGACAAGTTCTGCAGGCAGTTCCCAGTGGTTCCTATCATGTCCTCCTATCTTACTGATGTCCGAGTAGGTCAAACTATTTTCCTATAGTAACTCTTACAAAAATTCTATACAACAAACATAACGACTTATCCTATTAAATTTTTCCACAGGAATCCACTGGGGTCATGTATCAAAAAAGCAAACATGGTCAACGCTTTGTAAAAAAAAAAAAAACTCATAGGGATAGTTTTATCTTAGCAGTTCGAAAAATGTTTTTTTTTCAATTACTACATACAAAATGAAAAAATAAACTTAACGCAGTAGACATTTCATGTGGCAAGGCTACTGACCAATTATTATACCTTCATGCCTTAATAAACTCAGTAGCCGTGTAAAAGTTACAATAAAGAAAGAAATGAACTCCTCTTGCGGACTTGTATTTTTAGCTGTACATTTCCACATAGTTAGATGTCTACCTTGTAGCAATAAACACTTTCAGAAGGAGACAGCTAATCAGCAGGAATGCTTGCCTTAAATGACGTTTCAAAATTACCCATCATTACTGTCAGTCTTTGATTGATTGTGTCTTCTAGGGTCCTACCTGCGCTTTTAAGTCAGCCAGACTGTGTCGAACAGAATGTTATTGTTTTCTACGTTGGCAATGCAAAAATTCCCCAGAAAAAAACGCCAATTGCACAAAAACTCATGTAAGCGCATTTTACAAAAGGCGCCTGCCCACCGAACAAACAAGGAAAGAGACAGCCCGTATTCTACTACCCAGACCCACGCCAGACGCGGTGACTCACGTGGCCGCGTGCAGAACAACAGAGAAGTCGGGTAAGGAAGGACACTTAGTCAGCGAGCCCTCCGTGTACACCCCGACATGCAAGCAGCGTGGCATAAAGGCGCCAAGGACACCATGTCACTACAACTCCCAGTGACACACACATGCAAAGGAAACACGTCGCTTTGTTGTTTGAAAGACATCCTCCTCTTTCACGCAAGAGCCATTAACTAAAGAGAATCCTTAAGGCACCCTCGAAGCAGGAAGTTATTTGAAAGTCAAAATATATTTTTTTTAAAACACGCACATCTCAACATGACAACAGTCTGTGTAGCAGAGCACACACGCCTAACAGCTAGACAAGGAATTGTGTAAAACAGGAACACAGCTTATAAAACACTCGCGATCTAAGCAATGGTCACGTCACAACACATATCCACAGTGCCAACACAAGACATATAAACTCTCTCAGCGCCCACAAAACAAAAAACCACACGCTGAGTTGTAGTTTTGCATATAGGTTGTCATGAAGTACGTTGCTACACAGACCAGGTGTTACGGCCCAGAGGTTTGTGGGCTATTTATCAATCAATAAATCAATCATTCCGCATTTGCGTATCGCAGCACTGCCACCCGTAGGGGTATCAGGGACCCTGAGGGTGCCATGTGTAGGAAGCTGGCTCTGTATATACTCTACCAAAGTGAGGTATAGTGGGCAGAGAGTCCAGTGGATCCCCAGAGGCTTTACAAAGGATAAAGTAGATAATACTAAAAGCTCTATTTGTGGTAGTGTGGGCGGGCAGTAAGGCTTATCAGAGGACTGTGTTAAGCATTTGTTGCACACACACAGGCAGGAAATGATTACACACACTCAATGACTAAATCCGAGACTAATTCTTAGTAAAAATATTACTTTTTGTATATTTATTTTCTAGAACCAAAGATACTCTGTTGCAGTAAAATACGTTTTGCAATATCACTGTTTTTCAATATCAAAAGTTGTCACTGCATTTTTCAATCAGTACAATGTTATCCTATTGGGGGAAACACAATCAGCAAATTGCAGGTAAGAAAGTGGTTTATAGTATTAAGCTTTTGGATCAAGAATCAGTACCAGGCAAGGTTCAGGTAAGTAACAAAACTGCACCACTGTCGGCACTGGGGCAGCCGAGTGCAGAGGTCAAACTCGGGGCCTGGTGCCAATGTTATCCAATGGGGCAATCGAAGGGGTACTGCTTGCAGGTAAATTACACAGTTTTGGAACCCAGTCTCTGGGGGTTAAGGTAAGCACAGGTGGGGCCACAAGACAGCACCAAACTTACACCTCCAGCGGCACAAGAGTGGCCAGGTGTAGAGTGCCAACACAGTGTCGGGCACCCAATGCAAACCAATGGGGAATCTCACACTTGGAAAAGGCTGCAGGCTCAGGCCAGGAGGTCGATTATTGGAAACCTACAGCTGCACAGGTAAGCTAGGATATGCTGGGGAGTCGGGACACCATCGGTAGATCTCCCCAAGGCCCAGGGACTCCGGGTGCAGAGGTGTCCTTTGGTGTCGGAAGTCAGCATACCAATGTGGTCACGGTGGGGGAGGGGGGGGTCGTTGTGCAGAGGCTGCAGGTGTTGACATGGAATCCGCCAGGGGTCAACCCACAAGGGACAGAGCTTGGTCTTGGGACCTGGTTTATGGACAGGTCCGCTATCCACAGGAGATCAGGGGTCTTTGTTGAAGGTAGGCAGTCCTCCCAGGGTTATTGAGGTCACTGGTCTGCGGGAGGATTCGTGCAAAGTTCGAAGTTCACAGACAGACTGGCAGGGCTGGAACCATGACAGTCGCTGGACCTCATTGTCGTGCAGGGATCGGCTCTTTTTGGTTCTCTTCTTCATAGGTCGTCGGTAATCTGAGGATTAAGGTTCAGGAGTGCACCTAGATATTAGCTTTAGGGGCGGTACAGGGGTCACAATGTAGTAGCCAATGTGCTACTTACCTTTAGGGTGACTACACCCTTTGTATATTCACTCCCTCTAAGGACGGGCCATACACCTAATCCTATTGGCTAAAATCCTCCAAAACAATATGGAGGATTTTCAAAAGAGGGGGGTCACTTCACCTCAGGACATCTTAGGGGTGGTACTGGCTGAGAGGGGACATACCTCTCCATCTTACTAATTTTCCTGCCAATTTAACAAAAATATGGCAGTGGATAAGAAAGATTGCCGCACCTAAACTTTTGTCTCAAAAGACATCAATCTGTAATTCCAAAAGTATGTTCCACTGTGTGCACTCCCTGTAGACACCCTCTGTCAAAAATGCCACCCTAAGCTAAGGAAAATCAGTAAACATATGAACATAGGTGCACCACATTTACAGCAATTACAAAGATTGAGAAATGTTTCCACAAAATTCCACAGTCGGTATAAATCTTCACAATGTCTTTTTATTAAAATTGCTTCAGATATATACAGCAAATCCAGCCAATGTGTTTCGTCCTTGTACAAATGGACTTCTTCATGCATAACAATAATGGGGAATTCTGTTGGACAATCCGCTCTCACAACAGCAACCAGTTAGTTGCATCTGTTTCAATCGTAATGCTGGACATTAAATCTTCCTGGTTCTAATGTTTACTAATTTTCCTGCCAACCTTGCCGTTAAAAGTGGGCCTGGTCAAGGGGGCAGGCATCTCCACTAGCTGGAGAAGCCCTGGTCAGCATAACAAAGGACGGGAAGCCTTTGAGGCTCACCACCTTAAATGTTATTCCTGCTTGGGGGTAGTTGTGAAGCACCTCCACCCAGAGCAGGCTTTGTTTCTGACCCACGAGAGCTAAAGGCTCCCACCTCAGGGGGTCAGAAACATGGCTAGAAGCGGCAGGCTGGTGCAGACCAGTTTGGCACACAGTAGTGGTTTGTTGGGTTTTCAGGGGGCACCTCTGAGGTGCCCTCTGAGTGCATTTATTAATGAATCCAGCACTGGCATCAGTGTGGGTTAATTAATCTGAGATGTTTGGTACCAAACATCTGGGAATTTGGTGAAGCTATCATGGAGCTGTGGAACGCATAGTGACAAGCGCCCAGCCCATGAACTCAGTATGGCTTCACTTTGCACTTATAATGTCTAAGGATGGATTAAGGCACTATAGGGGCATATCTGCTCATGCAGTTATGCCCTCACAAGAGGTATAGGGGTGACTTACCTATGCCTCTTGTAGTGCTGGTATGCCTGGCACACAGGGATGTGTCCCAGGTTGACTGTTCACTTTTATCTGCACCAAAAAATGGAGGCTGCAGTGGCAGTGTGCATGTGTTTGGTGAGGGGTCTCTTAGGGTGCCATAATACATGCTGCAGCCCTTAGAGACCCTCTCTGGTCACAAGGCCCTTAGTACCACTGGTACCTTTTACAAGGGACTTATATGTAGGCCAGAGATGTGCCAGTTGTGGAAGCAAAGGTACAGTTTTGGGGAAAAACACAGGCACAGGAACCCAGTGCACATTCAGTCAAAGATGCATCAGAGTCAGGCAAAAAGTGGAGAGTAACCATGCCAAAAGGAATACTTTCCTACACCATGTCTCAGTCAAAAAGCCAGGCCTTGAGTTTCTTTCTGCAATCTACCAGGAAGGGTGCTGCTTCAGAGGTGGAGGGGCAAATCGTTTCAGGTCTTGGCAGCGATGTAGGAGAAGTGGCCCTTGCTAAGACGGATGCAGGGGGGGGGTGCATGAGTGAGGAGGAGTGCAGGTGTCTTGCGGGCAGATGGAAGTTCAATGGACGGTTGATGAAGGATGGTCCTTGATCATGTGGAGCTTTGTAGGCGTGCGTGAGGATCTTGAACTGGCATCTCTTTTGGATGGGAAGCCAGTGGAGGTTTTTGAGGTGGGGGGTGATGTGGGTCCGTTTGGGGAGGTCCAGGATGAATCTGGCTGCAGCATTCTGTATGGTCTGGAGTCTTCTGAGGAGCTGAGTGGAGATGCCGGCGTAGAGAGCGCTGCCGTAGTCAAGGCAGCTGGTGACGAGGGCCTAAGTGATGGTCTTTCTAGTGTTGACTGGGATCCATCTGAAGATTCAGCGGAGCATGCCAAGCATGTGGATGCAGGAGGAGGCTACTGCGTTGACTTGTCGTTTCATGGTCAGTTGGCTGTCGAGGATGATGCCAGGGTTGCATGCATTGTCTGTTGTTGTGGGTGTTGGTTTGAGTTCTGTTGGCCACCAGCTGTGGTCCCAAACGGATGTGTTCTTTCCGAAGATCAGTATTTCTGTCTTGTCGGAGTTGAGTTTGAGTCAGTTCTCTCTCATCCAGTTAGCTACATTGGTCATGGCATTGCAGAAGTTAGTTTTGGCATTGGAGGGGTCCTAGGTGAGTAGAGAATTAGTTGAGTGTCATCTGTGTATGAGATTATGTTGAGGCCATGGGATCCGACAACATCTGCGAGGGGGTTCATGTACATGTGTTGAACAGGGTGGGGCTGAGGGATGATGTTTGGGGTACTCCGCATATGATGTCCTTGTGTGCGTAGGTGAAGGGAGGAATCCGGATGCTCTGTGTCCATTCTGTAAGGAAAGAGGCGAGCCACTTGAGGGCGTTTTGCTGTATGCCGATGTTGTAGAGTCTGTTGATGAGGGTGTGGCGGGAGAAGGTGTCGAATGCAGCAGAGAGGTCAAGGAGGATCAGGGCCACAGTTTCTCTGCAGTCGAGGAGAGTTCTGATGTTGTCTGTGGCAGCAATCAGCACTGTCTCAGTGCTGTGGTTGGCATGAAATCCTGAGTGTGAGGCGTCAAGCAGGTGGTTTTGTTACAGGTATTTGGTGAGCTGTTGGTTGATAGCTTTCTCAAGTACTTTGGCCAGGTAGGGGAGCAGGGAGATCGGTAAATAATTTTTGAGATCACTGGAGTCAGAAGAGGGTTTCTTTAGGAGGGGTCTGACCTCTGCGTGTTTCCATCTGTCCGGGAAGGTTTCTGTGGAGATGGAAGTTTTGAGGATGCTGGTGAATTTAGTGCTGATTGGGTTGGTTACGAGGTTGAAGAGATGGTGGGGGCAGGGGTCGGTGGGCGCCCCGGAGTGGATGGAAGACATGATGGCTGTGGTGGTCTGAGTGTTAAGCGGAGACCAGGTGGTGACCATTCGGCTGGTGTGCGCTGGTTGGTTGAGTTTGAGAGTGGTGAGTTGGGGGTCAAAAGTGTTGTAGATGGTGGCAATCTTACTGTGGAAGTAGTCCGAGAGGGTGTCGCAGAGTTCTCGGGAGGGGTGGATGGTGTTCTCTGTTGCTGTCAGGTAGGAGAATTTCTTGTTGTTGGCCACGGTATCAATCCGAGCAGTGTTGGCTGCTTTCTTGGCTTCCTAGATGTGCAGGTGGTAGTTGCTGAGGCCTGCTTTGTGAGCAGCTCTGTCGGAGGGGTTCTTAGTGATGCACCATCACTTCTCAAGTCGGTAGTAGTTGCAGTTGGTTGTTCTGAGCTCTGGGGTGTACCAGTTGGCTTGTTTTGAGGTTTTGTTGACTTTTGCTGGTTTCAGTGGAGTGACTATTTCAGTGCATTTGGTGATCCAGGTGGAGAAGTTCTGGGCGGCCTGGTGAAGGTCTGCTGAAGCTTCACGTTGGGTGGTGCTGAGGGCCTGTGTCCACTGTGTCTCCGTTACCTTGTCCCAGCTGCGGTGGGAGAAGCTGTGATGCTTGGTGATGGTGTGCTGAGTGTCGGAGATGGTGATGTGAATGACGGCGTGGTCCAGGTGAGTTCTGTGACGTGGCTGAATTTGATTCTGTCGCTGGAGGGAAAAAAGGAATTTAGTGTGTGTCTGGATTTGTGCGTGGGTTGGGTGACCAGTTGGGTGAGGCCAATATTGTTCAGTTTCTCCAGGAGTGTTACATTCCATATAGGTATCATAACATAAGCCCCGGTAATCTCATTACCCGCCACCTATATTCTCTCCCTACATTACATTGGTCACGGTTTACAGGGACTGACCTTTTACCTAGATATTACACTGCAATCAGAACGCGGGTTTTCCCTAGTTCAAAATCTCATACATTATGCAGAGGATTCTTGGAAGCACAGCAGGACTACCATCTCCTGTATGAAATCTATGTACAAAGTTCATGCCCAACGTCATCCTTAGGCCTACACAGTAACACAGCAAGGTAGGACCCCTGGGGAGACCTTTAGGTATATATACATCACATCTTGCTAAGAGAAGGCAGAGGAGACCGAGACTTCCCGGCCGACGCACTGACCAGAGACGCTGAGGTTCCTGCATGCAGACACTCCAGCTCGCAGTGGTCTAACATCCCTCGCGGGGTGTCCAGCTCGAGACCAGGACGGGGTCCCATAGTCTCTCACTTCAGGTAATGGGGTTGACTAAATCCTAGAGGGATTCTTGGCTTAACACCTACATACATGCTAGGTACACTTAGGTACATCTAGTTAGGGAGGCATTGTAGGAGTACGCATCTTTTATCATGTGTTTTACATACTCTAATGTATTTATGATTATTGTAAGATGGTAGAGCTATACCATCCATTCACCTTTATCGTACTGCTAATCATTTATATCTTATACTGTCTAACGGTTGTTGCAGCTCATTTATTCTACACCAGAATAACAACTGTTCAATAAATTCTTATTGAAAACGCCCAGCCTGTTTATTCGGTGTATCTCTCTGAGACAGACTAAGTAAGCACGAGTGACTGAGCAAAAGGTAGTATATTGTTTCCACGGTCCTGAGGGATCAGGGATGTCATGTTCGAATGGTTGCCAAGAACTATTCTCTCCTTGGTAAGAGGGGATTCTAGTGGCACTGTGAGCTAGTTGATACAAAAAGAGCCAGCATACCCGGTGGGGGTGATCAGAGTTTGTCTGACACCAATCCTACAGTGTATGTTATCTAAACGCGCAGATCCTGTATACTTTCTATAGGAACTAAACGACATGGCACCGCCAACGTTGGTTGGGAACTTATTCAACAGTAGAATCTGAGTAGTTCAGTCGTGCTATTCTCAGAAATTCCTATTCACAAAACACCAGAGACGTCTGGAGTGGGTAGGCTAAACTCCGCCACAGCTGAGTAGGCGAAAATTTTATTTATTAGCTGTTGGTTAATCAAGCTTGAAGGACACAGTGTTCCTAAAATTGTGAAAAACACCTTATCTTAGTTTCCTTGGAAAATACTTCTTCCTTTAAACAATGACTGAAAACGCGGATAACGCGGGAGGAGTTGTGCAAAACTAGCACCTCACAAATGATGAAGAAGATGCAAATTCAATTCAGATTGCAGAAAATATTAGAAACGCAATCACCCTGAAGCTGCTTGCGCATGGTTTTACACCTAGGGGTGGCACAGTAGCTTTCGTGATTGAGGCACACGAATCATACAGAACAGACGTATTTTATTTGTGGGTTACATTCCCAGCAGCAAATGCAAGTACAAAAACATTTCACTTCTACACAGAAGGTGATGCACCAGCGGAATATTGTCCGTATGAGGACATTGAGGTTCCGCTCACGTACCAGGAATATTTATACTGGTTTAAAGGTGCCCTACCCCATACAAGAAGAAGAGTGAGACTTGGCCCGCTCAGAAGAGATGGGGCAACATGGCCAATACTAGCGGACTACACACCACAACCTGACATTGAAACAATGCCAGGACCAGACTTACTAATACTTCACAAAGAATTAATAAAACTTTACAGAAACATGACGCAGTTCGTCATGAGGACTCTTACGGTCCAGCCAGCGATGGTAACAACAAATACAGCTCATGTTCAAGACACAGCGACTAAAATTACACCACAAACATTACATGCAGTAATGGGTAAAATGGCTGCGAAACGTGAACAAATCAGCAATAATATTAGCAAATATTAAAGGGGAGGCAGCATCAGTGGCCATCCGCTAACGCCTAAGGGAGTTCAGTCCTTTACAACAGGAGCACGAACTACCCAAAATAATTGAAACTGCGTATGCAGAGTTAGGCAGGGACAGTTTGGGTGGAAAAGCGTTAAAACCACAACTAATGGTTAATCCATAGCCATATAACTCTTCCGGTCACTACTTTTCAATTCCAATATTGCCTTGAACAAATGCAGGCAGGCAGATATGAAGAAGTGGGTAGGGAATTCATCAAGGAATCGTGGGAATTACCATACAGATTTCGATGCCGGAGTGGGGAAAAAGAAGTGTTTCTGAGCGGTACAAACTGCGGGAATACCTTAAGTGGATCACTTATATGCCAGGATATAATGCTTCATGGGGCCTGTAACGGTTCAGTAGCAAACTTATCCTGTCATTTAAAGGGTGCCCCAGCTGCCGTGATCACTCCAGTGTTCAGGCTACTTTCTAATGGGAGTTACTTGATGCTGAACGATCAAGGTTGCTGTGGGATGCTTCCGGGCATCGCATATCTGGTAACTGTGAGTTCCAGGGTTACTTGCTGTATGCAAGTATCGTTTCCACCGACACATACAGTCAGGGAGGTGTGGTTATGGCCTTCACTAAATGTTTCATTAATACGGTTTCATACTTTGAGCAGATTGAAAGCCATGCTTATACAGAAACCCGTGCCCTTAACCTCCGCTCGAGAGACTTTTGATCTTCAAGTAGCAAGGTCTTCGGCAGAGATATAGGCACCTATACGTACAAATTGCCCTTTTCATTTCGCAGAAATGGTAAATCGTATCTTTAACATGTCTGATACGACAGGCATTGTCCACCTATTTAAGACCATAGGTTCGGGACTATTAAGCACCTTTCAGACGGTCCTCTGAGTTATACCAAACTTTATACACTCCATATTTGGAAGCATCTTTGGAGGGCTGCCGCTGATCCTGTTTCTAATAGCAGGTACCCTTATTGTCATTTATTTGCTACGCAATGGACGTCTCAGTCACCAAGGAGATGGAAACAGTACTCCTGGAGAGAAAATACCGTGATCACATGGTACAACTTCTAGGCACACCTCGCCTAAGGGCACTAAGTGCTTCTTGGTTCTTGTCATTTAGACCAGTCTGGATGGACTGCATCTTACCTGTCCTCTGATGCCTGTTTTGCGGAGAAGAATGCGTGTCTGATACTCCCATCATGTGCGCTACCGGACGTTGTTGCTTTACTGGACCCGATAACGGCCCATGTTCTGCAGTGTCCCCAGCGTATTCCCATGTTGATGGCGACATTCCCAGAGCCACCACAGGTAGTATCACCTCCTGTTGGTATGGACACCGGCTCCTCCTCTGACACCCAGGCCTTGGATGGCGCACAGGCTGTCCCAGCACCGGCTGTGGATAGCACGGAAGATCATGTGTGCTCAATTGACATAATATGCGAGGTGTTACAGGGACCGCCAGTTGCGGAAGCAAGCAACGAGAATGTTGCGTCTACCAGCCAGGACACATAAATATTTGACTAAATTGTCCTGTTGTGTGCTGGGAAAAAATTTGACTTTTTTCAAAACAAACAAAGAATTGGAACTCCATATCACAATTGACATTCTTTTTGAGCATGCATGGCTTTCAAATGCTTGTAGTAGTTCGAACTATACCTACGGACACATTAGAGCTATAGCTTGAGTGTCAATTTCCATTTTTTACCTCGGTTTTAGAATTTTTTTTTTTTTTTTAAGAACCATTTCTAAGCGTTTTAAATATTGTTTTTAAGCATAAAAAGAAAATAATGTTTTTATCGTTTGCGTACCAGTATCTAGTTAGCCTAGTAGTACGTTTAGAATTTAACTATGTCGTCCATTCAGAAGAGGAGTGGGTGTTATATTCCACATAAGTATCATAACATAAGCCCCGGTAATCTCATTACCCACCACCTATATTCTCTCCCTACATTACATTTGTCACGGTTTACAGGGACTGACCTTTTACCTAGATATTACACTGCAGTCAGAACGCGGGTTTTCCCTAGTTCGAAATCTCATACATTATGCATGAGGATTCTTGGAAGCACAGCAGGACTACCAACTCCTGTATAAAATCTATGTACAAAGTCCATGCCCAACGTCATCCTTAGGCCGACACAGTAACACAGCAAGGTAGGACCCCTGGGGAGACCTATGGGTATATATACATCACATCTTGCTAAGAGAAGGCAGAGGAGACCGAGACTTCCCGGCCGACGCACTGACCAGAGACGCTGAGGTTCCTGCATGCAGACACTCCAGCTCGCAGTGGTCTAACATCCCTCGCGGGGTGTCCAGCTCGAGACCAGACGGGGTCCCATAGTCTCTCACTTCAGGTAATGGGGTTGACTAAATCCTAGAGGGATTCTTGGCTTAACACCTACATACATGCTAGGTACACTTAGGTACATCTAGTTAGGGAGGCATCGTAGGAGTACGCATCTTTTATCATGTGTTTTATATACTCTAATGTATTCATGATTATTGTAAGATGGTAGAGCTATACCATCCATTCACCTTTATCGTACTGCTAATCATTTATATCTTATACTGTCTAACGGTTGTTGCAGCTCATTTATTCTACACCAGAATAACAACTGTTCAATAAATTCTTATTGAAAACGCCCAGCCTGTTTATTCGGTGTATCTCTCTGAGACAGACTAAGTAAGCACGAGTGACTGAGCGAAAGGTAGTATATTCTTTCCACGGTCCTGAGGGATAAGGGTTGTCATGTTCGAATGGTTGCCAAGAACTATTCTTTCCTTAGTAAGAGGGGATTCTAGTGGCACTGTGAGCTAGTTGCTACAAAAAGAGCCAGCATACCCGGTGGGGGTGATCAGAGTTTGTCTGACAGCAATCCTACAGTGTATGTTGTCTAAACGCGCAGATCATGTATACTTTCTATAGGAACTACACGACAAGAGAGTGATGGAATTGGCATTGTTGGGGTCGTCGACGTGGAAATTGAGATCACCGAGTAGGACGTAGTGATGGGAGCCGGTGAGGGGGCGATGAGATTGGAGATGGCATCGCAGAAAGCTGGTCAGGGACCTGGGTGTCTGTATGCGAGGGTGGCTCTTATTGTGGTGTAAGCGTCTGTCTGTAGTTGGAAATTGAGGTGTTCCAATGAGGTGTGGAGTCGTCATTGGTGACAGGGCAATGGATGGTTTCCTTGAAGATGATGGTGGTGCCCCCACCTTGTTTGTTGCTGCGGTTTCGGTGTATCATCTTGTAGCCATTGGGAGTGGTGGTGGCGATGTCAGGGTTCGAGGAGTGGTTGAGCCACGTTTTGGTGATGAAGGCAACGTTGTAGGAGAGGGTGGTGATGGTGTCCCAGGTTTCCGTGTGGTGTATGCAGAGGGAGCGGGCATTGAGCTGGATGAATTGGAGAGGTTCAAGATTGTTCGTAGTCTTCTGAGCGGAATCGGTGCGGGGTCCAGTGCGGGCTGGTGGTCCTGTATAGCAGGAGAAGCGGCAGTGCCGGCAGGTGAAGGGCCCCTGGGTTGATCGCCGGGAGGACGCGAAACAGCTGTTTTTCCGGGGTCCAGGGCCAGGATCCTTAGTGGTGTAGCCACGGATGGTGGGAGGACATGGGGTCCTGGCGCCTTCCAGGCACGGATGGGCGCAGGCGGGCTTGCCTTTGGCGTGCTTTCGGCACACCAGCAGCATGGCTGCTCAGCAGCCTCCATAATTAGTTCTGGGAGGTGGGAGGGGCTGGCAGGGAGCGGGAAAGCGGCGGGAGCAGGAAAACGATGGCAGCGGGTGGGGAAAACAACAAAACCCAAAAGACCAATGAAAAATAAAATGTACCAATGAAAAATAAAATGTACCAAAGGAATAAACCAATAACCACTAACCAAACAAATTTCGTTTCCCAGTAAATTAGGCGATGTGAGAGCTGTCACAGCAATCTGGTATGACTAGTGGTCCTCCGTACAGCGGGACCGAATAATGCACATAAATAATAAAAAAAATTAAATGCCGTTTTGCAACTTCTATGTGTGCTGCATTAAGCAGCACACATAGAAGTTACAGAAACGGCATTTCAAGATTGTTTATGTGCAGTAAGGGGGACCTTCCTGTACATAAACAATCTTCCCCTGCATGCAGACACCCATGCACTATGCGTTTCTGAAGTGGCGGAGTGAGGCGTTAAGCCAGGAAGGCTAACGCCTCACTCCGCCACTTCCCTTGTAAATATGCCCCCAAGAGCAGAGTTCCAGTCTCGTAAAGCTAGGCAATAGCAGAGGGGGAGCGGCACAACAACCAGAGATCAAGGGATGTCCTGGGCCATTACAAGTGTTACCTGTTGTAGTGATGTGGCTCTCCTTAGTGCAGAGAATTCAGTTTCCTTGCCACTGGCAACTCTAGTGGGTGAGAATCCTAAAACAAACCGTAGGGCAGCTTTACAAAGTGGACTTAAAAGAGAGGGCACTTACATAAAAGGGTCCTCTCCTATGGATTTTTCTACTTAATTTTGGGAAGGTGAGGCGACCCCCTTGGATAATTCTCACTCCCTCATTTTGATTAGAGGCTATCCTTAGTGCTGCATGTGCATCAGGGGTGTGTATGACCCATTGTACCCTAATTGTAACTGTTTTTACTAGCCGGCCAAGTGGTAGGAGAGGACAAGTTTATTTACCTGTATTGGGGCCTATGGCACCCTTGCTATGCCCATGGACGTCAATTCACCGAAATGCCTGGGATAGTGGAAGTGACATCACACGTCCTTTGACCCCCCCCCCAAATGACATCACAGGAAATGGCCATATGACCTTTGACCTTCTGTGACCCTTCGGGGAGCTGTTTCTCAACTGTCTGTCTTTTTTATTTCCTCTCGCTCATTTGGTTTGCTCTCCTGTAGTTGCCTATTATTTTAGCCTTCCTGTCTCATCCGCTATATCAACTGTGTCTTCCTCCCTGGTCTCCTTATAATAGCTCACGTTTGACTTTTTCGCCTGTTCTGACAATTTTGTATCTCTGTTTCACCTGTCCCCCACCTCTTGTACTCCCTTGTCTGTCCCTTTCTCAGCTCTCTTTCTCTCAATATCACCTCCATATGTCTCACCTTTCCTACTTCCCACTTCTCCCTCAGCTGTTTTTTTCTAACCTGCCTCTGTCTCTATAACCACTGTCTCCCATTCACTTTATCAGCACTCTCAATTGTCTCCCTTCTTTCAGCTTTCACTTTATCACCTGTCCACCTCCCCACCTCTCATAGGTGTCTTTCTAAAGTGTCTCTTTATTGCTTCTCTCTCTTGCACATCTTCTTCTCTGTGCTCAGAGTTGTCGCTCTCATCATTGTCTCTCTTTACTGTCTCCTCCTAATCTGAAACTCCTTCTCTCTGAACAGATACTTTCTCAGGAGTCTGTCACCTCTTGCACCTATCTCCTCACTCTCTCTCAGCTGCCTCTTTATTACTTGTTTTACCTTTCCATCTCTGAGATGCATCATTCTTTTGAGTCTCACCTACTTTCCTTTGTCTGTCAGTGGTTTATCCTCATTCTTTACTTTTCTCACACCGCACTTTCTGTTTCTCTTAGTTATTAATTTCACATTTATATCAGGTCTCTAATACTTTCATTCTCACCGTTCTTCCCCCATCTCTGACTTTTAGCTGTCTCTTTGTTACCTATGTGTCTGTCACCTATTGTTCTCACCTGTCTCACTCTCTTTCCAACCTGTCAGTATCTCACATCTGTCACCTCTCTGATGTCTCTATAATCTCTCTCTCTGCATCTTTTACACACACCCCTGCTTTTGTCTATCGATCTCTCATCACATGTCTCCTTGTATTTCCTTTTCCTTGTCTTCTTTTCCCCTCAATTTCCCGCAAAGTTTCCTCCCTCTGCCCCTTCTCTCTCCTGTCTTTCAAGAGCTCCATTCACATGCTCAGGGGCAGCAGGCGACGAGGACTCACCTTTTTATTGGCCTTCTCTCTACTTGTAACAATAAGTAATTGTTTTGCAAGTTTGTTAATTGCTCTGGGCCAGGGGTTGCAAGCACATTGCTAGGGGACCCGGGTGGCAAGCCAGTGGTCGCAGCTGTGACCCCTGGTCACTCCTAAATGACCTCATTAGCTGAGCGTCCCCAAACAAAGCTCACCACGGGCAGGTGTTGCCACAGTACTGCCCTAGCATTAGGCAGACGTCCTCTCTTTGTAAGGCTAAGTGAGCACATATACTCTGCAGATACAGACAAGCTGGCTTGAAAACTAGAGTCACTGGGTGGTCATAAAAAGATCTGGCTCTCATTCTTTCTACATTTATAGGGAATTCTGATGACATATTTTTCCACACAGAATTATTGATACTGCGGGAAGTGGTAGTTCCGGGATGCAAAATTACCACAGTATTCACAGATTTTCCATTTGGAGTGGGGCATTATACAGAAATTGGCAGAACCGCGCAGGTTTCCACAGCAGAAGAGATGCATCTCAAGACAACAAATCAGTCCAACATAGAACCCACTCCGTTATAACCAAACAGAAATAGCAAAGCAATAAGCCACGAGATACATTACGACCATATTGGGAAGTATTCTGGCGAAGTGTACTTATCAATCAATCAGGGAATTGTAAGCGTGCTACTCACCCGTGAGGGTCTCAAGGCACTGAGGGGGGAGGGGGGGGCCGCAGATCTGTTTAGCCGAAGAGCCAGGTCTTGAGGGTCTTCCTGAAGGTGAAGGTGTACAAACTGATGGTAAGAGATTTCAATAGAGCTGCATAACTTTTCAGAAGAACTTTTCAGAAGAAAATATTGAAAAAAAGCAAGAGAGGCTATCTCCAGACCCTGAATCACTGAATCAAAGCAGATAATGATTTATACAGGAAAAGATTATGAGGGTAACCAAGGAAATGTTTGTGTGGATGAGGGCTGCAGTGCCCCTCAATGGGGGTTGTGAGCAGTATACAAATGATACAGTACAATTCAATAGAAGTAATGAGAAACATGGTAAAGAAAGCCACAACAAATTTACAGAAATACAAGTTGTCCCTTCTGTTAGAAATGGGGTTTCTGGTTGGCTAGGGTATGCACCTAAGCCAGGCAGAACCCACCACTCTAGTCAGGATAAGGTAGTAACACACCCAAGATAACCCATGCTCACCCCCTTGGCAGCTTGGCACGAGCAGTCAGGCTTATCCCAGAGGCAATATGTAAAGCATTTGTGCAACACCTACACACACCAGTGATACAATAAATACACGATGAATGAAACTTCAAGCAATATTATATAAAAATATCTCATATATTGTATATAACACTTACACCAAACATGATATAAATCATAAATCACTTTGCCAACTAGGCAACTGTCAAAACATCACAGTTATTGCAATAAGGTAAAGACTTATATGTTGCACATGTCATGAAAACGCGCAAATGCAAATCCCGAAATAATACTAAATATCCTGTCAGTGCAAGGTAAAAACAACATATATCACAACATCAGGGCATGAAATTCAGCACTTAGCTTAGGGAGAGAAACCCATAGAACTCCCAAAACATCACCAGTAAATAACTGGCAAGTTATGCAGTTATAAACCGTAGGCCACAAGAACATGTGTGCCTACTACGTTTATTACGGTAATTTGCTTTTGAGCAACCTCTACGCAGGGTACAAAAGCTCCTGCGCTTCTATTCATGGTAATACGGGGACTGACGGCTTCAGTAGGAATGGGCCTCCGTCAAGGATTTCTTCCCGTCCTGAAAGCCGAGGTCCAAATGCCCCCAAAGGTATGCCACATGGAGAGGGGGGTGGCGCACACACCAATTCAGTGGGCAACCTCGCTGGGTCCCCCGCGTATAGCCAAGCTCTAAAAGTATGCCCCCAGTGCTCTCTGCTAGGAGCGGTGGGGAGACTCGCTGCCTGCGGACGCGCAGTGCAGCTGTGGAAAATCGCCCAGTGGACCCCTCGGGCCCATTCAGGAAAATGCAGTACCTTGGTGGCGGGACCCGTGCCCCACAAAGTCTCCCTCTCATGGCAACAATGGGGGTGGGGCTCGTCATAGCCAGGGTAACCCCGCTTTCAGCAAGGCGACGGCCGGCCATCAGAACCTTCTCCTGTTGCAGCGCAACACGATGTGTGGTCCCCCCAGGACGCTCTCGACCAAAATGGGCGCCGGGAGCAGGGAAACGCTGATCAGGGGATCCTTTCTGAGGCCGTGTGCCTCCTCAGCCTCAACCAACGGACAGCTATATGCGGAGAGGCAGGGTGCATCGGACTTATATACAAGGGCACAGTGCAGGGGCAGAGCAAGGCGCCACACATGCGCTGGTCTTCTGACAACACAAGTGCCCCACATCCTGGTTCTGGGTAGGCGATGATCAGACAGAGTCTTTTAGGGCCCTGAGACTCTGGGCAAATGGGGGGGGGCAAGCCAACAGCCCCTTGAGAGCACTGGGGGCACACGGGGAGCAGCAGGCCGGCTAGTACACAGTCACTTGGTAGAGTGGCAGTCCCTTCAGCAACCTAGCAGGCAGAGCGCACAGCAAGTAGTCCAAAATGGCGGTTACCTCCAGCACAGCAGTCCTCTGGTGCAGTCTGTAGAGCCAGCAGCGTCTGGTTACAAGTCCCTCGCAATGTCTAAAAACATAGGGTCCGAGCCCTGGTATTTTTACTAAAATGTCTTTGATGTGGAGGTAACTTCTAAAGAACCTTTAGAAGCGTACAACACACCCATTCAGTCCCAGCCCTAGCACCAGACATCAGTAGGGGGTAAACAAGCCCTTTGTGTGAGGGCAGGGCCCAGCCTATACAAATGTAAGTGCACCTCACCTCCCTCTCTCCCAGCCCAGGAAGACCATTCACTATGCAGATGAATGCGGATTCAACCCTTTCACACCCAACCCTTCCTGTGTGATGGCTGTCTGGAAAGTATGCAAAAATTCCAGCTGTCACTCTACCCTAGACGTGGAATAGAATCGAGCTTCAAAGCACAAAGAGTCATAAGTACATAGGAATGCCCACTTTCTAAAAGTCAAACACACAAATGCCAATATTGACTCTACTTTTGCACACCCTTGTTTTTCTTCATGACCACTGTAATCAATAGCAGTGATCACCATTTATTTTTTCTATTTTTTTGTCATAACAATTTCTTTGAATTTTTAAAAGTTTTTTTTGTTAGTGAAGTTCTCTTTTTATTTCATATATTTTTTTTCATATAAGAAAGAACATAGTAAGTAACAACAGAATGTGGTACACTCCTGCTACAGTACAGTTGGAGCACAACATGTCATGGAACACCAGGTTAATGGTTATGTCCGAAGACCTCCTAAGATACAGTCAAGACCATGAGTAGTGTAGAATATGAGGAGTAATAATATTGTGTATTTAAAACCTGGATCAGATGGAGTGTAACTTGGCAAATAAGTTGCCTCATGGAAAGAGAGTATAGAAAAGGAGGACGATAAGAGAGGGAGATAAGGAAAAAAGGGGGAGGAGGGCTGCCCTGGTTGGAGGCACACTTGGCACCATGGGAAGTGGAGACCTTGGTGGTCTATAGTGTGGGGATTAGTACTAGCATGAGCTTAGGGTGGTTTGTTCTCTTGTAGGTACTTGTCTAAGGCAACCCATAGCTGCCTGGGTCCATTGGAGGAATGAAACCTGGAGTGAAGTAAGTTGTTAGCCCTTCGGATGGAACATAGTAGGTTCCACCATTTATCAAAGGAGCTCAGGGTTGTCATTCTCCAGTCTGGGAACTAAAACCATTCTACAGTGATATGAAGAGGTCCACTAGTAGTGCAGTGTTGCCTGATGTCTCTGAAGAAAAGGCATTAGCATAGAGCCCCAGTGTTGAAGTCAAAAAGTCAATTTCTATTGGTGTCCTTGATATTTTATGCGTCAGTGGTTGCATTCTAGACTATAGCGGGCAAGACATTTTGCAGTTAGAAAACATATGTGGTAAGTCACCTGTACTTTCCTCACATCTGCAGCAAAGGTCCGAATCTCTAAGACCCTTTTTATGCAGTCTGGAGGGGGTCCTGTATGTTTTATGAATTGACCAGAATCTCGATTGTGCATGGGCCGGGGTGACTTTTGCTGAGAAGGGGGATTGCCAGATATGACCCCATCTCTTATCTGTGAAATCTTCTTTGTGTGATGAGTTTATGTAAAATCCCCATTTACGAGTAAAGAGTCTCAACGATGAGGTGTTGGGAGACTCCAGCAGTTTTTAAACTCGTGAGGCTGTGTGGCCTTCTCTCTTAAGTTTCCCTAGTATGTCTGGTAGATCTGGATGATAGGATTTTGATTAAAATTGCAGTACACAAGAGCAAAACATGAACATATCACAGAGATACATTACATTTCTCCACCCAACAACACTACAAACAAATCACATTCAATAACAATACATAACATTCTAAACATGGCATTTATACTATAGTAATGAAATATCCACTTACACCAATAATCAGGATTTATCACCACTATTCCAAACATACCAAACATAGCAACGCTACTCCTTTCAGATCAGAAATTACAGCTGAAAAACATATCAGGGAATTCCCAACGCAAACCTATGAGTGGAGCAGCACACACAGTAGTGAGAAACCAAATAGGCTGTTTGTCACTACACAGGACATGCCACACAATAAAGGCATATGTCCTACCTTTTACCTATTCAGCACCCTGCCCATAGTGATACCTAGGGTCTACATCAGGGGTGACCTATATGGAGTGAAAGGGGAGTTTCAGGCTTGGCAAGTAACTGTAAATGGCAAGTCAATGTGGCAGTAAACTGCGAACGCAGGCCCTGTAGTGGCAGAGGCCTGAGACAGGTTTTAAAGGATACCTCTGTGGGTGGCGCAAGCAGTGCTGCAGGCCCACTACTAGCATTTAATTTACAGACCCTGGGCATATGGGATACCACTGTACAAGTGACTTGCGGGTAAATTAAATATGCCAAACAGGTGTAGGCCAATCATACCATGTTTAAAGGAGAGCGCACATGCACTTTAGCACTGACTAGCAGTGGTAATGTGCCCAGAGTTCTAACACCAACAAAAATAGGTGCGAAAAAATACAGGAGGAAGGCAAAAAGTTTTGGGATAACTCTGCAGAGAGGGTCAGGTCCAACACCTTCGCTTCTACCCTTTTTCCCAGAGGGAAATCCAAGAAGAGAGATTGACAACAAAGACAAGAAAATGGCAGACGCCGGTCTCCAAACCCACATGTCATAGTACAATGGTACTCACTTACTAAGGTCAGAGAAAATGTCCTCTTTGGTTAACAAAGATCCATCGATTACATACACCTCATACACGCATACTGCATCATCAGAGCATAAACGTTCCACTCTCAAAGGTTTAAACAACTAGTTTATTACGAATTAAAATACAATATAAGAACCAATTTAAAAAAATATTTTTCTTAAAAAAACAGAATTTCATACACCAATAAACATAATATCACAATTCATACCATCAAAGCAAATGGAATTTATAGTGAACACATATAAAAATACACAAAATTGTACATACAAAACACGGGAGAATTTTTTTTTAGACATACAAAGATGTTCACAACATTGTATACGTACACCCGCAACTATTGGATTCTCTGCCAAGTCAGAGTTCTTTATATAATTTCATAAACTGGCAGATACCCTAGTAATCAGGTGTCTATACATAAAAGCATCGACGCGTTTTGGTGGGTTGTAGTTAGATAAAGACCACCTTCTTCAGGAAAATTGATGACTCCCGGAATCAAATTTGTAATTTCTAACATACATAAACATAGACAAAAAGAAAAAATACATAACAGAAACCTTTTTTCTCAAAAATCTCTTTAAGCGGTTTGTGATCAGTTTTCACAACAAATTTGCTTCCCCACATAAACTTTTTAAACTTCTGCACAGCCCAAGATACTGCCAGGCCTCTTTTTCGATCACAGAGTAGTTCAATTCTGCCCCCTCTAAACTTCTTGAAATGAATAATATGGTTCTTTCTGCACCATTATGTTTTTGCAGGAGGACTGCCCCCAGGCCTTTAGAATTCGCATCAGACATTATGATGGATTCCTGCCCTGGCTCAAAACTTTGTAGAAAGGATGCATTTTTTAGAGAGCTCTTCAACGTACCAAACTCACGCTCACATACCTCAGTCCACTGGAAAGAAACTCCTTTCTTTAATAGAGATCGCATGTTCTTAGTCTTTTCTGCAAAATTCTCAATAAATTTATTATAATACTCAGCCATCCCCAAGAATTTTACTAACTCTTCCTTAGAAGTGGGAGTAACCAAGTTGCTAATTGTTTCAACCAACTCTTGTTTCGGTTCTATGCCCTCTGAAGTTATCTTGTGCCCTAGGTAGTCTATCCAGTCTAGATTGAACTTACATTTACTTGCTTTCAAAGTTACACCACTGTCCTCAAATCTTTGCAACACTTCACGCACCCGTGCATTATGTACGCCTACATTCTCACCAAACACCAACACGTCATCATGATAAATTTTTATGCCCGAAATTCCATCCAACATTTTCTCCACTACCCGCTGGAAAACAGCGGCTGCCTAGAGCAGCCCAAAAGGCATGCACACAAACTTGTAAGTACCAAATGGGGTAATGAAAGCAGTCAAGTCCTGAGACTCACGATGTAGCTTAACCTGATGGTAGGCAGACGTGAGGTCTACGGTCGTAAAACATTTTGCCCCTTTCAGCATAAAGAGCATCTCGTTAATATTTGGCAAGGGAAAGTGGTCGACCATAACATTCTTATTCAACTCACGCAAGTCCACACATAGGCGAACCTCATCATTGGCCTTCCTTGCCATGACCACTGGAGAAAGCCACTCTATGGCTTCTACCTCCTCGATAATGTCACTGTCCTTTAATTTGTCAAGTTTAGCCTTCATCTTGTCCTTGACCAGCAATGGCACCCCTCTAACCTTGGTTACAACAGGGGTTGCACCCTTTGTTACTCTAATCTTGTGTATGTAATTCTTCAAGTATCCTAGTTTGGTGTTAAATACATCAGGAAATTCCTTCTCAAAGTCAGGCTTGTCAAGACTTACATTATTTACATGCTCCAAAGGCTTCAACCTAACAGAAGGGTTTTCATTGGGATCAAGGTAAACCCCAAGATCTTTCTGGTGATACCAACTGATGAGAGAATCAACTCTCACAGAAACATAAATCTTTCCCACAGTTAGTTGGTCTTTTAAATGTAGAGACCCGTTGAAATAGCCCACTAACTTTATAGGTTGACCTCCATATCCCTTTGGGCAAATATCAGGTTTGAACATTTTGACTTTTCCAGATAAGTTCTTTTCAAAGAAAACCTTAGGTATCAACGTTATCTTCCCCCCAGAGTCAAACCACATGGATACTGAAGCACCTTCGACTTGTATCATTTCCCACGGTCCCCCAGCACCATCTTGAACTTGCAAGATAATTTCATCACCTGACAAATCATCAACCAGTTCACAACTGATTTCATGAATCTTTTTCTTGGAGACAGCATTGCCTTTACTATTAGAGCTCTTACAGCAACTAGACACATGCCCTTTCTTTCCACATTTCTTGCAGGTATCTTTCCAACCCACACATCCTTTAAAATTGGCATAGTTACCAAAGTCCCCACACCTATAACACTTTGCTAAATTAGTTTTCCCTTCCTTGCCAAGATCTTTGTGAACAAGCGTGACGTATAGCCATCGCTGGTTTTTTTGCACATCGAAACTGGTTGTGCTGTTTCTTTCTTACAAGTGGCACTTCCCTTTTTTATCTCCTCAACACAGGCTCCACTATGTTTGAAGCTTTTTGCAAGATGACCATCTCAGATAGGGAAGGATCATCTTTTTGCCAAAAGCTTTCTCTTGCTTTTTCCACACAACAACCCAACATGAACTGGTCCCATAAACTTTCGTCATTACTGACAACAAAGCAGCACGTTGAGGCTAGTTTCCTTAAAACAGATACATATTCCTCAACAGGTTCACTAGACCTTTGCATCCGCTTACCAAATTGATATCGTTCTAAAAGCCTTGAAACTTTTGGTAGATAGTATAAATCTAACTTCTTTATACATTTTTCGTATTCATTGACATTGTTGCTTACTTCCGCAGACAAGACGGGTAAATGTTCAAATACCTCCTGGCCCTCAGAGCCCAGGCAATGTAGGAGTAAAGACATTTTTCGTTCTGCACTTAAACAAGTACTGCACACCCAGGCGTAGTTTGCAAAGACATTTTTCCATTTCTTCCATGGAATTTAAGGATCACCAGGGTTCATGAGGAAGAAAGGTGGAGTAGGAATATTCTGCATGGTAGCACAATACAGAATTGTTACAAGTGTTGTGAAGAAAAACGCAAGTAACAGAGGGTTGTATTGACTCTGAACACCACCAACAGATAAAAAGATTTAAGGAGTAAATGGTGGGCCCGTCTCCGAGCTCACACTAGAAAAAAAGCAGCTACCAGGACCAGATGTCCTTAGAATTTCTGAAGTGGATTGTGTGCCCGTCACTGAGCACAGTGTTGTGAATAAATGGTGTGCTCGTCACCGAGCACAAAACAGAAAAACAATAGAATAAATTGGCACAAATGTAGGTGGTGTGCTCGTCACCGAGCACAACAGAAGGGAGAAGTAACTACAAAAGACATAACTTCCAGCACTGTGACACTGAACAAATTGTAGAGAAGAGAATAGGCTTCATGTAATGAAATGCACGAGTAACTGGGGCTGGTGCCGATAAATGGTGTGCCCGTCACCGAGCAGTAAAAGGAAAGATCTAGGGAAACAATACAATGTATCTTGAATCGATGCGTTGCCCGCAGAGCGCTACAAAAGGGAAACTGTAGCCAGGAAAAAGGTGTGCCAGTCACCGAGCGTGGAACTGACAAAGCGTAAATTATTTGTGATCTTCACGACCATCTAAAATGGCCGCCGTGTGTGGTGACGCCAACACTCGGGTTGTTTTCCGCAGCTGGTGGGCTTGTTTTTCTCTGATCAGATAAGATTGCCGCCGTGTATGACGATGTCAACCAACAGGTTGATTTCGTGAGGCGGGCGACTTGTTTTCCTCAGCCGCGTATCACAGACGTTCGTCACATGAGGGTGCTCGAGCAAGAGGAAGACCCGTGAGGAGGCTCGCGCAGGTGGTGAAGCCATTTTAACGCAGGCTCGAGCGACAGTGAGCGCGCTCCGAGTAACGGTAAAGATTTAAACAAAAACATTTTGCTTTTACCAAAAATCTTTAAAAGGCGCGAAGCAAGAGTAAAACAGCGTTTTAATTTTGGAGTAACACAGGATACAGTCAATTCTTTAATCACTCACCGGGGTGGTTAGTTGAAAATAAGCTGAGGTAAACTTAAAGGATACACTTATGAGTTGGAGTGTCTAAACTTTCAAAAACTGGAAACACACAGGGGCCCCCTGTAATCAGGATAAATACGCCCTGACAGGGAAAAAAGCAAACAGGTAAATACTAACCAGTGCCAGGTTAATAATGAAATAGTGCAGACAGATTAATCTCAGTCAACAAGGAAGTCAAAATCACAAACTGAGCTTTATATAAAACTATTTATTTAATGATTGTTGAACAATTCAATAATAAAAACACAATTAAAGACAATTGATTAATGAATAAATATACTTAATTAACAGTAAGCAAGTTATTGCATCTGTTCAATTATTTGTGTAAACAATTCTGACTAATCTTCATCATATAAGTGTAAAGTCATTATCCTAGATCAAGAGAAGGGTAGGACAAAACAATATTATCTTAAGCAACCAAAGGGTGTATCATGATCTTCAGAAACTGGCGGAAAGTAGTGGAACTACGCGCGTTTCGGCCATGCCTTCGTCAGGTTTCCGTCACATGCGGTCACTGACACAAATAAGACCTGAATCTTATTTTCTTTTTTTCACTAAAGACAAAAACTTGTCTTGGATACTAGGTAGTAGCTTGATGCTGCTAAAACGATGTTGCCAAAAATGAGGAAAGATACCTGATAGGAATGGCAAAGTGCTCGTCTCTGTAATGTAGATGATACCTATGAGCGAGGCGGGGACGTGGCCAGGTGTTATGGCTTTTTATGCGCAACCTGAATTAACAGTTCCTAGATGTGTTAGTGCTGTGGTCCCATGCAGTTCATCCTTGCATGATTGCAAGACTTGTAGCCATTCGTGCCACCTCGCTAATGTCCTCTCTACAGCGAGCACTTTGCCATTCCTATCAGGTATCTTTCCTCATTTTTGGCAACATCGTTTTAGCAGCATCAAGCTACTACCTAGTATCCAAGACAAGTTTTTGTCTTTAGTGAAAAAAAGAAAATAAGATACAGGTCTTATTTGTGTCAGGCACAACGAGGAGAAATATCTTTATTTCTCCACGTTTTTTCCTTTTTAGGTCGAGCCTAGCGCAGCGCGCATGCGCTGCTCTATGGGAGGCTTCTTGTGAGCACTCCAAACTTCTCCATGTGGCTAGGACTTCCCCCACGCATTAGGTTGGTTGTTGCCTGTGTCATTTATTTTTCGCAGCCTGCAAATGGCTAAAGGCGGGCGCATGTCCCACCTCTTTAGCAAATGTTCACTCCCACAGCGTTTTGCTTGCGGGAGCGAGCAGCGGCACGCAGGGAGGCAGCTGCATTCCTGACATTCCTTACAGTGTGCGCGCACCACTCGCGGTCTTCTTGTTTAGGCATTGCAGTTGCGGTAATCTGACCCGCTGCCCCCTGCGTCCAAAGTGAGGGCTGTGCTCGCTGCCTCCGAGTCACATGAATAAGGCCGGCTGGAGGCTCCTCGGCAGCTGGCACTGGTCGGCCTGTAGGCGGCGCTGTTGCTGTGGGATCCGCTGGTCTTCCGCTCCACTCTTCGACGTGCTCTATTCCAACAGAGACATATGGCGAAAAGAGCCCCAGAGACGTCTGAAAACGCATGAATATGTATACACAATATGTATGGGGATAATTGAATTAGGAGAAAAATGGCTGTAAAATCAGAACTTAATTATCCCAGTTAATTACGTCCTACTCTCTCTTCCGTCCCCCGTTTCTGTTTTTCTCTTTCTCCGATTCATTCTCTCTCCCGTAATTTGCCATTTCGCGCTCTGGTTTTTCGCCTGTTACTTGTTTCTCTACCTCAGCACTCCATTCTTCTCCATCGCTTCTTCCCTCCCTCCTTTCATCGTCTCCACATCCCTCTTCTCTTTCCCGTGCAGTTTCTCTCATCACTAATTACTCCATCTCGCCTCCAGTTCCTGACGTATCTCTGCCCTCCCCACTTAAAGTAATCTTCTCCCTTCCCACACTCTGCCTCTCCCCCCTTATTTTCCACTATCTCTCCACTCTGCTTTTCCACTGCCCTCTTTCTTAGTTCCTTCTTTCTCTCCCATGACTGCATTTAAGCCGTTCTCGCCTCTCTTCCTTCGTTTGCTTCCACGCTCCCTACTCCTTGAACTTGCTTCCTCTGTTTCTCCATGCCTCTTTTGGCCCTCCACTTTCTTATTACGTCTTCATCTTACTTCTCCCACTGCTCTTTGATCCTTATCTTCCTTGCTTCACTTAACTTCCGTGCTTCTCTCCGCTCCCTGCCCCTCACAGCTTCTTCCCTCCTCACCTCTATGCTTCGGCCTTTGCTTTTTAGCCTCTTTATCCCGCTCCCCCTTTCAAACACGACCCCCCCCTTCTTTCCTACCTGGCCCCCTTTTATTTTCCAGCGATGTTTGTCCGCCTCAATTCCCTCCCTCACTTTTCGCCCACTTCCCTCCCTCCGCCTCACGTGTCATCATTCTCCCTCTCTCTCTCTGGCCATTCTTCGCTCCCTCTTACGTCCTGCCCCACACTCTTCACTCTCCGCTCTCCCCTCAGGCTCTCTCCACCCCCTCGCCTCCCCCCCACCCAACCTCCTGTGCTCGGGGTCGCCCAGCACGCTGCTGCCGCTGCCTTGGCTCGCAACCCCTGGCAAACACATTCTGATCTGTTCTAGCAGCTACTGCAGGGGTGCTGGCCCCGTACCCATCACTAAACCAGTGCATACGTGTAGACGAATGTTGTCAGATGACCACCTATACCCACTGACTTCCCTCAAAGTACGCAGATAGCTTGTCACAACTTGTGCCCTCATAGAATGCCCCATGATGCCCCGCGGCACTAGTTTAAGGGCGCCATCTGCAATCAGCAGTGTAATTAGAAATTTACTCTGGGCATCACCAGAGGACATGCTTTTGGATTTTTGAGTATAAGAGTAATTATTAATCTTGAGATAACAGTAAGTTAAATAAGTTACATTACAGCTTGGCGGAAACCATGGAACGTATGGGGTAATGCCAGGTACGTAGCTTTCAATGGTGGAGCAGTTGCACCGGGGCAGAAAGGCCTGAGGGGCCCACCACTGAACCCTGTTTATTGCTGTGTTTCAGCCTTCAAACAGCGGACAGGGGGTCCATATCCTTCCTTGCACTCAGGGATTAGGTCGTGTCATTTCAGTCTGTATTTACGTATGCTTAGATTGTCTTTTCTTTACCTAGAAAGGTAGGTCTCTACTGCTTTAGTGTCTTTTTTGCAAATGTTGTTACCAGTAGTCCACTTATAAGGTCCCAAAGGCGAGACCTATTGGCTATGCCAATGCTTGTTCTATGTGTGCTGCATTTTGCACCACACATAGAAAAAGGAAAAAGCCTCTTGTGATTGTTTTTGTCCAGGAAGCTTTCTCTTAATCATCCCCTCAAAGCAGGTACCCTTGCACCATGGTGCAAAGTTGCTTGCATTGGCGCACGGCAGCCTATTGTGCGCCGGCGCAGGGGAAAAGGACAGGAATGTTCCATATCTTATAGATACGGTGCATTCCTACCCTTTCTTTTGCCGTAGGGCAGCGGAGCAAAAAGACCTGCGGTGCTGCCCTACTGCAAAACCTCATAAATGAGGCCCTCAATATGAGCCAGAGACTGCAGATAGAAAGGGAGCACACCAACATTGCAGACAGCAACATCAAGAGATTACAAACAGAGATGACACAGCGAATCAAGCACACACGCAGCCAGAGACAACAGAGAGGTCTTGTGAATGTGAACCACAAGGACCTTTGAAGAACCATATCATGCAGCCAGCACCATCACGATGCACCAGGTAACACTGCCCTACCATACTGTCAAACATGCTAGCTACTCCCCAAGCTCCCATTCTGGACCCAAGTTCCCAGACTACCTGAGCTCAGAAGCCCTTTGTTCGCTTGCCTTGGCCTTTTCCTTGTAGCAGGATGCAAAGGACCTAACATTCCACACATGGCAGAACCAACAGATGCATGGGCAGCAGTCGCAAAGGAGCTGATAATCGACACTTCTTGTACTTACAGGTATTGCGCTTCAGAAAAGAGAATCAGGACAGAGGTACAATAGGCAGGCCACTTTTTTACTCCTGGCAGAAGATAGCTTTAGATGTCTAACACCTCATGTCATCAATTCCAGTACATACAACGGAATAAAAAAAATAGAGAGAGAAAGCAGACTTTGAGTCAGTCCTCGTCAGCCATTGGCATTTGTTAATCTTGAACCCATCAAAACCAAGTTATTTCGCGGATGGTTACATTTTTTATGTTATTTCCCCAGAAAATGCTTTTCTTGTATCACTTGACCATTATCTACCCATTTCCAATACTCATTGATGCCTTTCAGGAAAGTCCCGAACACATGGCTTTTTCCTTTCTCCCCAGCTTCAAACTCTTCGGTTAGTGACTGTTTTCTCTTGGAGGTGTAGCGCCAAGAAACCTTCGAGTGATTGTTTGCTCTTTACAAATGGTAAAAATAAAATTAATAAAAAAACAATGAGGTGTAGCTTGTTAATAGAGACCCAGTGAGTGCTCTGTGATGTATTTACTTTTCTGAGTCAGCAACAGTTTAATTGCTGATTTATGGGTTTATTTTTAGAAAGTGTGTACACTTTGGATGCCTTAGCCCGTCATAAATAAACAGTGCTCTTCATGTTTATTAGTTTTACTTTGCTCTCTTAATAACAGGCTGATGCGTTTACAGACACAAAGTAAAGATGTGAGCACACATAGGATGCAACGCTTTTAAGTTCACCACTTACAACCCAAACTTCATCTTCTGACTTCTTTTCACAATATTCTTCTTTGAGAGTACAGCTTAAATCTGTTCATGAAGTCTCTTCAGCAAAGGGTCCCATACTTTTTTTTTTTGCCAAGATGTTAAAAAAAATATTTTGAGAATTATTTTGTAGAGCAGCTGGGGCAACAAAAAACTGTTACCCAACTATTATTAATAAACACTTCCTGTAACAAAAAGTATAACCTATTCTCCAGTGCTTGCTTAGTTTAACATTGTCATTACAGTGTTTCACGTGTTCGCTAATAAGTACTGCAAGTCAGTTCTTAATTTGTAAAATAATAAGTGCCAGGGCCCTGACCAGGAGGCCACTGCAGCTTGCACCACCCATCGCCCCTGTCATCGCTGCCAAAACAACTACTAACCATCTCTCTGGCCTGCAAGTGCGACAGTTCAGATTATTCCAGGTCTCCAAAGCTAAAGGAATGGCTGGGGAGGCAGGTATTAGTTATTTTTAATGTATATTGTATTCATAAACAACCGTTCTGCTCATCTCTAAGTAAGATGAGCAGCGCCACCAGGTGGCAGACTGTCATAAGTGCGGTGTTGACAATTCAGTGCTGGTGCCGAGCATCGGAAACCAATTAAGTGCCTGTGCCGAGCACCGGAAACCGCTCGCTCAAATTAAGTACTGCTGCAAGTTTGCAGCAGTTCAGTGGTTAGAATAACTAGCTTCTGCCCTGGTCGCTCTATGGTTGGCTGAGTTTACTAAATATTTAGGTATCACCTTTGCACCTGACTACACTTTTACTGTTTAGTGGACTTTTTACCCACACATTTTTTTATTATTGCTGATAAGCTTATACACACAGAGGCATCTTCACGCTGTGAGCTAAACAGCAAAACAAAAAGACAACAAATAAAAAAGTGAAACAAAACTGAAGCAGGGCGCAGGCCTGCACAGGGGCGGGATAGGTCTGAGCAGACAGGAAAGCTTGCACAGCCCAAGTTCCAACGTTGGAAATACTCTGCTGGTCCTGCGGAAGCTCACTGCTGAGTTTGTGGCCCAGAATGAGAAAGGCTTCCCCTCCACAGTGTTTCCATTTAAAGCGGGTATGCAGAGAGGCGAGGGTTTTTATTCGAGCATAACAGTCGAGTGTGCAGTTACAGGGGGGTAATAGATGTATGCATACATCATATTATTAGATTTAAAGTAACAGGAAGCATCAGAGCCATCAATGTTACATCACTGAGGTTGCAGAGATTGTAAAGAATTCTAGCGTCACACAAGGCACAGGTCTAGCCAATGAGCCATGCCATCCTGCAGGAGAGTGGTAAGGGTGTGGTGTGAAGCAGGTGGTGCATTTTTGAGCAAGCTGTCAGAAATATTTTACTGAAGCATGGTGTGGTGCACATTGTCATTTACAGACAGCACATTTTCCATTGACACGGCCACAAAATTTGCACAGGCTTGCAGTTTTACTGATGTGTGGAAATCGAGTTTATGCAAATATTTATCTTTTGAGAATCATTCAGTAGCGTGGCTTGAATTTGTTTAGAGTCTCTTAAAATCTTTGTTTTAACCACACTTCAGAATTACAAAAAAACTTGTTTTATTTGTGCTTTCCAAACTGCTGATGTATTTTGACATTTTTGTGCAGTTCATTTACAGGTGTTAGAAAAAACTGACTTCTTGCAGCGTTTCTTTTCACAGTCCCACTACCACAGGAATATTGTCACATGGTTCATTCTGCAAAATCCTCTCATTTTGCAGTCAGAGTATGAAAAGTAAACACCACTCTCCTTGTTAAAAGAATAAGCAGCAATTTGTCAGAAGATGTAGCGGGAAATTTGACCTCTATCTTTGAACACACAGAAAATGTGACAAGATAAAAACAATTTAAAGATATTTTTATTGCTCATTCATCTTCTGAACTTCAGGATGGTTATTCTTTTTTGATAAACAATCCCACATCTGGGGCAGGCAGTGCTACATCGGACCCGCCAGTTGCATTCGTGTCAGGGAAAGAAATCAGCATGGATGGCTAGCATTTGATTGAAATATATTGTCATATATTGGCAGTAATGGACATATGTGGTAACTGTGAATCTGATTGAGGGCCACGGGCCCATAATGTCAATAACTAGCATTTATTATTAAATAAAAATGGAATACTAGAATTTAGGTACAATATTAATGTGTTTCTTTCAAATTGGAAGATTTTATGAACAAAGGTGATGTTATGGGAGAAAATACCTTTAATTATTAAACTGTTAAAGGTGGTACTGTAGGGCAGTGGTTCTTAACCTGTGGCCCCGGGACACCCGGGAGTCCGAGAAACCCACTCAAGGGGTCAGCGACAGCTCAGAAAATTGAATAATATTAACAGATTATAAAATTGTATATAAATAAAGAAGCAAGATTGAAAATGTAAACGTGTATTCTGTTAATGTGAAGGATTTGAAATTGGAGGCTAAACATCAACAGGTACATGCATCAACCATTTTTGAGAGCGCAAGCGGTGCGATTCGCAAAAATCGGCCATTTGCGCCCGCAAAAAGGGCATTTGCGATGCATGAAGGGTCAAGGCACTCGCAATTTGAGAATTCGCAATTAATTGCGAGTTCTCAAATTGCGATTGCATTTAAGGAATCGCATTTTGCGATTCCTTAAATGTAATGCAAGAACCACTTTGAAGTAGCGATTTCGCTACTAGGAGCGCAAATTACCATGAAGTTGAACTTCATGGTAATTTGTAAAAACTTTGAAAAATGCACTAAAGTGCATTTTTCAAAGTTAGTAAGTTACACACACACATGTCCTTTGGACATGTGTGTGTGCAACATTTGTGCACAGATCAATTTCAGGGTGCAACAGGGTGTCCTTTAGACACCCTTGCACCTTGAAATGCATGCGCAATTTACGAGTACCAATTGGTACTCGCAAATTGCGCATGTAATTTCCCATTCATTCCTATGGGCATGTGGGCCCATAGGAATGAATGGGAAGCCATTCCTTATTTGCGACTCGCAAATAAGGAATGTGTAGGAATCGCTATTTTTATAGCGATTTCTACATGCATAGGCTTTTGCGAGTCCTTAATTGCGATTCCTTAATAATCGCAATTAAGGACTCGCAAAGTCCTACCTTGATGCATGTGCCTGCAAGTTAGTATCCTGAGGTTGATTTGTGGGTGCAGTGCAGTAAACAGAATGTAGTAAGGGCGATGAGTTGCCTCAATTGAATTTAGCATAACTCCAACCTTCCCATTAAAATTAACATTTTGTTTTTTTATATTTGTTTGTGAATTAAATAAAGTATTTAATCTTTGTGTATTTGCTTGATGAATGGTTGTTTCTGTATATTTGCATCTTTTTTTGCAGTTCATTTAATCGAAAATGCTTAGGCCGGGGTCTCCAGCTTCCAGTAATGACTCAGTAGGGGTCCCGGGATTCCAATGCTCATTCATTGGGAGCCCCCAGGTCCCAGCATTAATTAAGTGGAGGTCCACAGAAGTCAAAAGGTTAAGAACCACTGCTCTAGGGCAAAGGAGTGTATTTCCCAGGCTGCTATGAAGACAATTAGTGCTATTTCTATCGGTTGCATAGGGCACGCCTGTGCTGGAAAGGAAATTATTTTATGACTCTTGTGGAGCCAGGCATATCTTGGTGTATCTAGGCACATGATTTCAATGACTAACATATAATGAGGTGCTTGGGTACACAATTGCTCATACTTGCATATAATTGGGTACCTGGGCACTTTATCACAAATATTGGCACATATTAGGAATGCATAGTCAGACAATTGCATAGACTCGCATAGGATAGGTTATCCAGAGATATGTTGACAGGGACAAGCCTATGATGGGAAACCTCATACATACTCACTAACACGGCATAAGCAGGGGTACCCGTACACAGGATGTGGATATCTCAGCTCATAAAGGCAAAGGTTAATATGTAACTGAGATACCTGGACTTACAGTAGCGGCCGGCATGGCTAGCGGGTGGAGGGATGGGGGAGGGGGTCGCGTGGGAAGGGGAGTTTGCACGGGGAGGGGGAATCATAATTTAAATTAAAATAAAAAAACATGCCTTTCCGCTGGGTCCCGCGTCTTCACTGCTCCTGCTCTCCTGCTTCCAACAGGAACAGGAAGCAGCCAGCCAAGCTCCCTCCCCTAAGCCAATCACAACGTTGCAAGCAAGGTTATGATTAGTCAGGATGGCGCCCAGCCAGGGGCTACTGGGTTGGCCATGTTCTCCATGCAGGCTGCAATGAAGCCTGCATGCAGAAGGGCAGAGTGCGCATGACTGGTTGGGGGGCCCGAGAGGGCCGACCAAATAGTCTTTGCACACTCAGGAGTGGGCAAACCACTCCTCCCCTGCCCTGCTCATAGAGCAGAGCCCCAGCCCACCCGTCCGCCCACTAATGCGTAAAGCAAACATACAATGGTAATAACTAAAAGTTATTACGATTTTATGTTTTGGCTTTCTCGCACTGCGAGAAAGCAGTGGGGCGACGCTCGTCCACCCAGGTGGAGGAGCCACCCCTGGCGGCGATACATGACATAATCTCTTTTATTGTCTGGTTTCAAAGTTGCCAAAGAGTTTGCTGCCAAATAGCGTGACCAACTAAACTGACGTCTTGCCTATGGCGTTGTCAGTTCCTATGCCTGTACGCAACATGTGGGGTGCAAGATAGGAAGGGTAGGTGGGGGTTAGGCGAGGAACAGGGGTAGGTGGTGTCAGAGTATTAACAGTATCAACTGTTGCCCAACTGTGTACTCTGTCGCTACCCACCGCTTGTGCTCCACCCATAGGTTAAACCTCTTTTTAAAAAAAAAATATATATTTCTCCTTTCCTGTTAAGTGTCTGGATATGTGCATGAGGTACTAGGATATTAGGTCGCCTGGAGTTCTACTTAATGAGCCATATGGGTGTACCTGTTACACTTAACAACTTGTCAGTACCTGTGTCTCACCAGTGCTCATGGCAGGCACCTGGGGTTCTTCATTTGCTTGCCAGGCAATGCGGGATCAAGAAGGACTGTATCCCACTCAACCGCCATCGGGAGTCTGCGTAGCCGTAGGGTATTTTCACAGTGCAGAGCGATGCTCTCTGCCTGCGCCCAGGTCACAGGTGAGTGAAACCAAGCTATCTTGGGCGGGTGTTCCGGATGCTTCCGGTGTCTGGTAATTAAGCGCTTAGCTGCAAGTAACCCCAGGTCCATAAACCTGGACGTTACTTTATGTTTTTTGGATCTGCGGTAGAGGCACAGAAGGCATACTTCCCAAGAGCTTTCTACTATGCGGCGAGTACATTTCGACAGGTATGTGACAATGGCCTCTCAATAGGAAGTGAGAGCAGTGCAGCTCCACAGTATATCCAGTAGAACTGCGTCCACCTGTCTACACCTGGGGCAATAAGCGTCAGTGCGCTTGAAGTATTTGTTTATTTTGTCTAGCGTCAGGTATGCTCTGTGTATTATAAAATATTGTATTAGGTGAAATCTGGTGGTTCAAGGGATATGTGTGGGCCCTTAGAGTATAGCTGACCACTCCCGGGTCCGTCCACGGCTGGCAGAGGTCAGTGTCCCAGTGTTGCTTAAGGGATGTCAGTGGCCGCGCTGCATGTGATCTCAACGAGTCAGCGAACCACTTTATGAGGTGTCTCCCAGTGCCCATCACGTGTATGTATTGGATGGTGAGGTGTGGTGTGGGCTCTTGCGTTATATACCCCCACAGTGCTCGTAGCGCCGATGTCAGCGAGGTATGCGGTATGAATTGTCCTGCGGTAGGCCATCTTCACTAGCCAGGGAGTCAAAGGGTACACATTGTTCATCGCAATACAGGTCTCCCAGGGTCTCTAACCCTGCCTCCCCCCCGGCAGAGAGTTCCGTCACAGTAATGGCGTGCTACCCTCTTGGTGTGCCCTGTATAGGCAGGGAAGGTACGTATGAAATTGTGTTGCTCATGGGGCGTAAACTGCAATGGAAGCATCTATAAGCTACTTCTAGCATCCGCTGGGTGGGTATTGCCCCCCTCGTCCCGGGGTGGAATAATCTTACAGTTGATGAGTGTGTGTTTGCTGGCAGTTGCGTGGCAGTGTCTGTTAAGTAGAGTCCACTAACCCATCTGGCTATCCACTGGAGATGTGCTGCCAGGTAGTAGTGTTCCATATTGGGTACTGCAAGCCCCCCCAATCTGTTGGTAAGTATAGCTTAGATAATGCTACCCTGCATCGTGAACCATGGCAAATAAATTTTTACATGATGCACTCAAAAGAGCGAAAGATTGGGGGGGTTGATATAGAGTGGCAGGTTAGTGAAGAAATATAATAGTCGCTGGGGGACCACCATTTTAAGAAGCCCGATACGGCCCATTACTGTTACGGGGAGAGTGCGCCAGAAGGCCATGTGTGATTTAATTGTGCTGATCACCCTTATGAGGCTCCCCTCCAGTAGATCCTCTGGTTGGCAATAAATCCTGACACCCAGGTAGTGAAACACGGATGGCTGCCATTGTACTCCAGTGCCATTGACCACTAGTGTTGGGTCAGGGGTGGATGCAGCGAATGGGTGTAGGCACGATTTTGCCCAATTTACTCGCAGGCCAGATAGGGATGCAAAGTCAGACAGTATCTTTGCTATGCTATTGCACGGCTTCCTTATTGCTTGAAAATATAACAGCAGCTCGTCGGTGTATAGAGATACCATGTGTGTTCCATCCCCTAGAGGGTTCCCACATTCTTCCCCCTTGTTGAAGGGTTTCAGCCAGTGGTTCTATGGCTAGGGAGGACAGCAGCGAGGTTAGTGGGCATCCTTGCCTGGTGCCACGCCCTGATGGGCATTGATTCCAACATATAAGGGCCTGTCTTGATCCTGGCAGTGAAAAGGGTGTATAGCAATTTGAAAAACGCAGGATATGGGTGCCTAGTCCCTACCTGGATAGGGTGGTGAACAGGAATTCCCACTTCAGCATGTCAAAAACTTTCTCCAGGTCTAGCACCAAGCTACCTGAATGCAGCCAGTCTTTCACATAATATTTAGCTACGTGGAAGAAGTGGCTTACGAGCTGGCACAAAGCCGTTTTGCTCAGCGTGGACCAATGGAGGCACTAGCGGAGCCAATCTTTCGGCCAATAGTTTGCCCAGAATCTTGTAATCAGTGTTTAAAAGTTCTAATGAGCGGTAAGAACCTAGCAGTTCAGGATTTTTGTCTGGTTTGGGCAATGACACGAGCAGAGACTCGCGAAGTGACGCAGGAAGGTTGGACGCCTCCAGAGATTTGCCATATAGCATCAGTAAATGCGGGGCCAATACTGTGGCATACGCCTTGTAATATTCGCTGGTAGCCCATCCAGCACAGGTGCCTTACCTGTAGCCAGTGCTTTTATGGCTGCTTGGACCTCAAGAAGCGTGAACAGCTCATTCAACTCCACCCGCTGCGACAGGGCCACAGCCTGCAGGGAGAGAGGCGAAAGAAAGGCGTCCAATGGACTTATGTTAGACTGTTTTAAAAATAGAAACTCTATGAATTGCACTCTCACAACCACATCTCATTACCCAGTCTCACATCTCATTACCTCTGACACTCAATCTGTCAGGACTCTATCTGATTTATAGGACTATTAATGCATTCAAAAAGTAAGAGTGCTACAGTCAAATGTTTTAATAAACCTATTCCTGGACACAGCTGGGGGTCATTCACCTACTACATACTGAATATTATGACATTGTAGGGGTGGTCAAACCTGCCAACAGCATATTACCTTGTGAAGTCTTTTAACAGTTTGAATTACACCAATTAATTTTCAGCCCTTCATTTTAAGGCACCAGCAACATGATTCTTTAAGCATGCATGCCACTGCTTTTCTACACTCTTTGACAAGATTAAGATGGTGATGCTTCTATGTAGATATTCATGGCTGCCAAGTGTCCCCCAGGGCAAATATCTCACTCTACGGCAGTTCTACCCTTTCAACAGGCATCACATTGTATTCTGGGACTTGAAACTTTGCTGTTTACGTTGTAACTATGGAATCAAAAACCACAGCGGTAAAGTGTAGTTGGATGAAAAGGTTATGCCCAGATGTGGGTCCCTTGCGCACTTTGCCACTGGATTCGAGCTAGCCTGGCTGATGAGGGGTGAAACCCTGAAACTGGTCCCAGGATGGTTCTTTTCGATGTCCTGGCAGTTCGGGCTGGACTGTTCCCATTAGCAACAGGGTCAAGACTGATTTGCATATGGCTGCGTCCAAACTGGGGTGGCTTAGTGAGCAGAAGAACAATGATGGATTAAACCCAGATCTGTGACTGGGGGTGAGTGTCTTAAAAGGTTCAGCACTCCGTCCATCATCTTATTGTGTTGGATAAAAAGCTAGGATTAACGTAAGGCATCACACATAACAATGGGACACCTTGCGTCTAAAAACTCTGTTGGAATGTCGAAAGTATTGTGTCATGTTTTCACCACTATCCCATGTACATGGTGATAGCCTCTCCTTACATGCCTCCAAGAGAAACCTCTGCTCAGCCGACCTCTCCCTAGCCACCGTCCCACGCTTCTACAGGAACAGAGCGGGTGGAAGGTCCTTCTCCTACTTCACAGCCAAGACATGGAACGAGCTCCCCCTTCACCTCCAGAGAAGCCTGACACTGCACCATCTCAGGAAAGACCTCAAGACCTGGCTCTTTGAATGACCACAACGGAGCTGCACCCCTCCCCCCCAGTGCTTTGAGACCCTAACGGGTGAGTAGTATGCTTTACAAACCGCTGATTGACTGATTGATAGCTTGTCACAGGTACTTGCTGCTGCACCACTTACATTGAATGGTCAAAGCCTTAGGTGTTTGGTAGTTGACATACTATCAATACTGACTTGTTAGAAAAGGGGGCTGATGTCTCAAAGGGTTTTACCCATTTTGTGTCTGTCTGTAAATGTGGCAGTACATATTGGCTAAGATTCGTATGAACCAGCTATTTCCCCAGTCAGTGAAAGAATTAAACACTGTCAAAAGATCAAATATGATTTTAATATTACCAAATTTTGTATAGTGTATAAAATAACTAAATCTAACCTAAAACTGCTTCTACACTATACAACTATAATGCAAGCACAACATGCTGGAGGAAACAAAAGAAAGGAAAAACAATATTTTAGTGACATCCCTATGCAACAAAATGTAAACAGAATAGCCTTAGACCAGTCTTTCTTGCTGCTACCTTATATATCAAAGTTACATTGTGTGGGCCCCTACAGGAAGAAATAAGAATTACCCATTCTCTCTCACTTTCCTTTCTTTGAATGGCATTTAAGTTTGTGGTTTTGCAGGTGTTCATTAGTGTTTATATGTTTACACTGATGAGAGATGTTTCCCTTTCACTGGGGTTTTATCAGTTAGTATATGTTTAAACCTAAAACAGGATAGCCTACTTATGCCGTGCTTTATTTAATCATGAAATACCATTTCCGTTAGAGCTTGTGATGGAAAGGTCTAAGGCCTCTATGAAGCTGGGTTATTTTGTGTTGTAAGAGTGGGTAGAATCAGGTGTGGTGAGATATAGCCCTTGGGAGCATGCGGACATTAGTATATGCCATACTTATGTTGCCCGTTGTTAACCAATAAGCGATGCGAGAATGGGAGTCGTGTGTGTTTGTAAAATATGAATATTCACGTGAGTAAGGGTGTCTGAAATGCAAGCTATCAATAAGTGAAAGTTGTTACATTCGTTCACAGATCGTTTGAGCAGAACTGGAGAGGGATCTAACACTGCAGGACGATCTATCCAGATCTGTACCTAGTATAGTTTTTAGATGGCCCCTCCATAGCATTGTGGCCTGAGGCAGAGTGAGACAAATGCGCACAATCTCGTAATAAAAGTAGGGTGAGTCAGTGTTAGGACCATATGTCTTCAGTAAAGTGTAGCATTTATGAACTATAATGCCTTGAAGTAGGAGATATTGGCCTTCAAGATCAGCAAGCGTCATCTTGTGTCTATAGTGTAGTGCTGTTCGAAGGAGGATAGCAACCCTTCGACTCTGTGTACTATGAGATGCGTAGTACCTATTAATAGCACCAATGAATACCCCATGATTTAGCAAAGTATGGCTCAGTTTGACGAGTAAGGTGTGTTTCTTGAACATTCCATGTAATCAGCGTAATGGGTGCTGCTGTAGTCATGTCACGTCAGTATGGTGAATAATGAGTCAAGCAGCATGAGACTGGCCAGTGGGCTGGGCAAGTGGATAGACCATATTAATGTCTTAATACCAAGTGTGTATTCCAACCGTGACCAGTGCTGAAAAAAGGAAGCAGACTCTAATCCCCAAACTATCAGCAACTTTCAAATCAATGTTATGTTATGCAAATTTGTAGAGCGCAGTGTCACCCGGGAGGGTATCCTGGCGCTCAGTAGGTGTGAGTCTAGGCACACTTAGGGCCTATTGGGACTACTCAAAATGACAGGTCTTCAGCTTCTTGCAGAATTCAAAAGTGAGGAGGCGGCTCCTATGTGTAGTGGCAGGTCGTTCCATGCTTTAGGTGCGATAAACAAGTAAGAACATAATACACAACCCTCTAAGTGTGAAAGTTGAATAGGGGAGCCAGAGGGCAACAAAGAGATGTACTTGAGGAATTGGTGCCTGACACACTCCCAATGCCTATCCCAATTAGAGTATGTTCCAGACTTATGGGAAAGAAGCAAAACACTAGTTATTCACAGAAAAGTGAGCGTAGCATTAGGTTCAGAGAAAAACATTATGTGTAATCCAGAGTGTTTGCGGTATAGAGCATGGAACATTCCATACCCATTCCTGAAGGCACTTTTTTTTTTAGCAGGGATGAATGCACGACGTGCCTGCTGAACCACCACGCTAAAATCAGGAAAAGTTTGAAAGCTTGGAGCCTTCAAAGAAGAACTTTGGAGCCTTCAAAGAATATATCTTTCAGCTCTCGGGCCACTTTTAGAATTGTATCACAATCTCTATAGTTTAACAGTAGAGCAATAATGGGCCGTAGGGTGGCCCGGGGGTGGGTGGGGGAGGGGTGGTCGGGTTCCCAACGATCAATGCACCCTTTCAACCAGGAACATAGGAGTTTGTTTTTCCATGCTAAATATCAACTTTTCCTCAAACAGCTTCAGGACCCAACAATGTGCAGATTATTCAGATTATTCTGGCACAAGCGTGCCTCAAGTACTTCGTTCTTTGCCCGAGCCACTTCCACAGCGTTTCATCCTTGACTTCTCACAGCACTGACCATGCGCTCAGTAAACTTGTCTAGACGATGATGCATGGAGTTGACCCTAGACGTGAATAATCCATTTTTGGTCAATTGTAGGAAGACTGCTGTGAATGATAAGGAGCAGAGTATGAATATTTGAGGAGTGTAAAGCAGTTTCCACCTGCCGTGATGCATTGTGGGAGGATCCTGACCATTCATATCGTTCCTGGTTGCCTTTTTGGCATCAAAGATGATCTTGGTTTCCCCATTACTGCCCCTCTTGTCCTCAGCACCAGGTAGTCCAAGCCACATTCACTAGTATAGTGGATTGCTAAGACCCCAGGATTCCAGCACCCAGACTCTGGGATCCACTTACCGGCCCATAGCGGGGTCTCTCTAGGTAGCTTTTGAAACCATGATATCGACCACAGAACTTTGTACCAACAAGTGAGTGTGATTTTAGTGGGGAGGGGAAGGGAATTGGTCGTGCCCCTGCTGTACAGGTCGCCCAGGACTCCTTCACTCTCAAGTTTCCTCAACTCGACCCGGAAAGTCAGATCGCTCTGGTCTTTGAATTGCTAATCGTTACTTGGAAGTGTCTGAGCAGCCCAATAGTAAAGTTGTGAGTCTGGGATACCCAGCCCCCTTTCGTATGGTGACTGTATACATTTGTTGTAGACCACTGGGATGGCCCACAACACAGGCAGAAGTGAGGGTGGGTAGGGACTTGGCTTGGGGGGTAGCCAGTAGGGATAGGGTTGTTTATATGCTGTATAATGGGGAGGGAGATCATTTTGTATAGGGCACCTCTGCCCGTTATAGAAAGCAGTAATTTGCCATAGGCTTCCATTTGCGCTTTTACGTTGGTTAAAAGAGGTGAGATGTTCAGATTCCAGCTTTTCTTGGGGTCTTGAGAGATATGAATTCCACAGTATTTAAATATCCTTGTTTTCAGCTGTAAAGCAGTTGGGGCCGGTTTTGCAAATTGAGCTTAGTCAGTGAGAGGGACAAATCTTGATTTATCCCAGTTTATCTTCAGTCCAAAGACCACACCGTATACATCGAGGATGAACATTAATTTCGAGATAGAGCCCTGTGGTCACTCTACTTGCGCATCAAATCTTATCCATTGAGGTAGAGGCTCCACCACAAGGGCGAAGAGCAAGGAGGAGAATAAGCATCCCTGCTGAGTGCCTCGGGTAATAGTGAAAGGGAGAGACAGAGGTACATTAACTCCGACCCTGGCCCGAGCTTTGGAGAATAAGAGAAGTATGCCCGAAATCTGGGTTCAAAGTTCATACACTTGATAACTTGAAGGAGAAAAGACCAGGATACCGAATCAAAAGGATATTCAAATTCCAAAGGGACCAGGGCCGATGGCTCTGATAATTTGTCAATGTTGGTAAGAGTGGCATTAAGTCACCTGATGCAGTGTCTGCTTCCTCTGTGTGGGAGGAAGCTCTTCTGGTCCCCGTCTATCAGTACTCGGGTGACCTCTGACACCCTAGATGTCAATACTCTAGCCAATATTTTGGCTTTGGTGTTAATAAATGCGATGGGCCTTTATGAGGCACATTCCGTGTTGGGTTTCCCTGCTTTTGTGATGAATATTATGGTGGTCTCACATAAGTCCTCTGGTCATTCATTGAGCTGAAGTGCCTCCTTGAACATGTCATTCAATGGGCCCTCTAGTTTACTTGCGTTCATTTGAAGAACTCAAAAAGGGGAACCCTTAGGGCCTGGGGTCTTCCCCAAGGTTAGGGATTGAATAGCCGTTAGTATCTCGGTTTCATCAATTGGGTTGCCCACAGCAGCTCTATCGTTAAGCATGGTTATGGGCAAATCATTTGCAATGGGATGTTCTAACTCTGTGGTATGTGGTAAGCATGCCTGAGTCTGGATCAACTATCTCAGCCACTAGCCTAAGTTCGATGTTTCGGTTTGCCAAAAAGAACACCAGTTTCCCTGTTTTGTCACCTTGCTCGTATATTCTATGCTTCCTTGCAGTCAGTTTGCATCTAGCACCATCCAGTAGTTTCTCCTTGAGGGTCTTGTGTAGGGCCTTAATTTTCCTGCACGTGCCATGGCCAATGTCTGTGACTGGGCGGTTATTTAGGTCTTCCAGTGAGGCCTCAAGGTCTGTGATCTCCTATCTGTCCTTGTATCTGCCCCCATGTAGAACATCATGGTGCCGCTGATGGTGGTCTTCCTAGCCTCCCACAAGGTGAGAGAAGAGGCTGTCCATAAACCATAAAAGGTTCAAACTCCACTGCCCTTGTGACCCCCCTTGAGCATCTTTAAGTGCGAGTTCAATTGGGAAGTGGTCTAATAAACACAAAGGCAGCATTCTGGCTGCAGACACCTCGCCCTAGTCTGCAGCTGGGACTAGGAGATAGTACAGCTGTGAATACGAATTCTTGGCCCCAGAGTGGTATGTGAACACTCGGTCTGAGGGGTGCATGATTCTCCAGGCATTGCTCAACCCTTTGCAGCCGTCCATGTTGAGAGGTCCGTATGAAGTGTGGTAGCCATCCTTCCCAAGGTGCATCAGGCTATTGAAGTCTCCCTCAACCACCAGTCTTCCCATGGGTAGATCAAGGAGTAAGTCTGAGTGGGCCAGAGGGTGTTTGCCGTCAGGGGTGGGGCATACAAGCTTACCAGAGACCAAAAACATCCCTCCAAAACGCCCAGGACAGCAACATATCGAACCAAAGGGTTGTGTTGAACCTGAGTGACAGTCATAGGGACAGATTTATACAGGAGAGCAGCCACTCTCCTGGAGCCCCTCGTGAAGCCCAAGTGGTAAAACCTGGCTTACCCATAGCAGCCCAGGAAGTGACACTGTGTACCCAGTAGATGAAACTCCTGCAGGAGGAGTAGGGTGGGGCTATGTCTCTTGGCATAGTGGAGACCTGCCCTTCTTTTCACCTTACCATTGAGGCCATTGACGCACCAGTAGATCCCTTTGATATCAGTGCTAAGCCATACACTGGTCATCATTAATGTAGAGGTTATTAAACGCTGAAGTGTTCACTGGTACACTCATGCAGATAAAACAACCAGATGTCCCACCCTCAACTACCACCCACCCCATACCTCCCAACATGAAGCAACTGTCGCCCTTTAAAGATTTAAACTTTCAGTGGGGCAGCAGCCTTCTGATCATGAACTGACACCACAACCACATTTGTGTATGTCCCAGTTGTGTGTGAGTGTGATGTTGGGGTTTCCGTCCCAAGATCTGGCTAATAAATGCATTGAAACTGGTGATGAGCACTTTAGCCTGTAGAAGTGTCAGCCGCCTAGCCCTAGCACAGAGCAGCCATCAAGGCCGGCGCCTCATCTTTGCTCAACACGCTGGAGGCTCAGGTGTCCCCCAACCGCTCCCTCCGTCCGCATGAGTTTTGCTGAGTGTGTTCTCTGGTCATGTGTCTTGTTTTTCGACTCCATGGAGGTATTTCTACAATGAGTTGCAGGGCCTGAGGTCCACCCATTCCTCCACTCATTCTCAGGCTTGTTCCAGGGAGTCAAAAAAGAATGATTTCTCTTCTTGCAGTACTTTAAGTTTAGCAGGGTATAACAGCATAGTTGCATGGTTCTGAGCATTTGCTTAATGCTCAGAGTTATGCAACTGGAATGCTGAACTTCCGTGGTATAGTCTGGCAAGATTGATACTTTGAAGTATTCGCATCTTGGTTCTCCCTTTATCGTGCTGAACGAAGAATCAAGTCCTGATTGGCATATTTCAGTATTTTTATTATCAGTGGTCGGGGAGGGGGCACAGAGGAGGCCTTGGGGGAGTGGGGGAGTGATCTGGGTACTCGTTCTACAAAAAAACAGGATGACAACTGTCCTTCTGGCACCCACTCTTTAAACCATGCCTGTAGAAAGTGTGCCTGGTTGGGCCCTTTTGTCCCCTCAAGGAGTCCCACCAGGCATAGATTGTTGCGGCTGGCTCTCTCCTCAAAGTCCTCAATCTTTTTCTTCAGATGTATTGATGTCTTCATGAGGCTTTTGAGAACCTGGGACATTGAGCTGAGCTTGTCTTTAGTTGTGGAAATACAAAATTCCACTTCTTGGCATGTACTCGGACAGATTTCTCATGTCTTGACAGAGTAGCAATAGTTCAACCCCAACATCCCCAATCTTCATCTCAAGTGTCTTTTGGGAGGTGTGGATGGCCTGCAAGAGCATTTCCGGAGAGACCTGTATGTGCAATTGAGTTGTACAGTCCTGTGAGCCAGGGCGGGGTTTTGCAGGTCCGCTTGTGGTGGGGGGTAGTGTATCTGTTGATTTTCTCTTGATGTCGAGCTGGGTGTTTTGTCCTTGCCCATAGTTGTCAACTGATGTCTGCATTCCTGTTTGCTAGCCCCACGTTGCGCGTGGCTGAGCTCAGGCCCCACACTAGCTTACTTCGTGAGTGTAGGAGAGTTGTGTCAGATGGAGGCCAACCCACTGGCCTGGATAAGGATCAAGTGATCTGGTTTGAAACGGGGCCTCCCGCTCAGGTCTCCCTCTACACCAGTGATTTGCTCCAGTGGGCCTCACTGGTCCCGGCAAGAACTGGGCTGAACCCCTTCCCGCTAGTGTGGCAAGTCTTCGTCGCAATCCCTGATGGAGCCCCTCTTACCCAGTATCTTCCTCTGGGAGTGGGTTAGGGGGTGTCCCCGCTGATCCATCAGCGCAGGGCCTGTAACTGAATCAGGGCCTTCACCTCAGCTATGTTCTGGCCCCTGTACTTACGCTGCAGTACTGGCCCTTCTCCGCCCAGCACTCCAGTCAGCACAGATTTCCTGGCAGTGCCGTATTCACTCCCAATCCTTCGCCTAGGCAGCGGACCCTGCCGTGCAGTACTGCACATGCCCTCCAGGCCTTCCAGGCAGCGTCTACACTTGATTTTAAGGGGGGTGGCCCTCTGATGCTGACATCGGTCCGCACAATGCCCGGTGTTCACCATGGCTATTTCCAAGCCATTGTTTCAGCTGCGCAGTTTCAGGGAACCCACCTAGAAAACCTGGACCCACTTCGCAGGGGTCTTGATCCGCAGAGCAGCAGGCTGCCCCCCAATATAATAACTGGATGGAGCATGAAAGATAAATTAGAAACCATTAAAGTACCATACTGGCAGATTCGAATCCCAATGAGTATCTCTATCTAACCCTTCAAGTAAGGTGGAGGTACTGGTATAGATAGAACTCTGAAAAGAAATAAACAGTCACAGTATTTCACATAGGGTGCAATACAACTACTAATTAAATATCAGTTTTAGGTGCATGGCCTAGCAATAGTTCTGGAAAAAAACACAGAAACACAGGAGTGTGGGATCCTGGTTCCCGTACTTACTGCTGCTGACTGCTTTGTTGCTTTCAATACTGGAGACACAAAGGGTCCGATGCAGTTTGAGTTTGTAAAATAGTACTTCAGTAGTACTATTTAAGTATTAGAAATTGCAATCCACAAACCAGACATCTCATTCTCCACATCCTCGTATTTTTCTGTGCAGAGATCTCTGCGCTGTTGTAAATGTGGGAGGGAGAAGAGACAGTGACTGGGAAATGGGGAGTAGTCACTACAAACTGGGTGAAGCTGAGGGAAATTGAAGGAGAGGTTTAAGGATGGAGATGCAAATCAAAATACACATCTATAAAAGTGTAAGACTATTGCTATTCATTAAATTTGCTAATAATTCTACTACAATTCTATTGGAGTCAAAACAAGCTTGAATGTACCACCTAAGACTTAGAGTATGACAAGCACCAGTGATACAGCAACACCCTATCATAGAAATCATTGGAGGTAGCAAAGAACACGAGGGAAAGTAGGAAAACAAATAGACATTTGTTTAATGTTATACCTTTTAAAAAAACACATGTCTTATATAAATTGTATTACTTGAAATGTGTTTTACATGGTTTAAACTTGCATATTTCTTTAAAAACATATTACAACAAGGCTCCCAAGTCATGGAACATACCTGTTAATGTAAGGGGGAGGCAGTGATAACTCACGACTCCAGCATCCATCTACATGTGAAACTCATTACAGCACCAACCAATCACATACAGCCTGACCACATAAAACATGAAGTCATACACCAAACGTTTTTTAGGACTACCATGTAAGTGAATGCCTTTCTAACTTTGCCCTTCATTTTGAGGAACAATTATGTGAGGAGGAGGAGAGGGTTTACAAGCAAAGGATCAGCTCGTTTGGCATGTTCATAGAAGCAATCATTGCCAGAAACCACTTCTCCCCTTTAATGATCCTTAAGATGGTTGCAGATAGGAAGCAGTAGCATGATCCACCCATGTACCATGTATTAGATGTTATGTATTGCCCATACATGGCGCTTCAGCTACCTCACTACAGGGAACACCTTTCCAGAGAGAGACCGATGGCATCAGTGTGAAAGCTGTCTGTGAAACCCCAGGGAAAAAAAGAATACATAGAGGATGGCATGTCAAAATAGTCTCCTATTTCTTTAACTATGTGGTGTATGATACACAATAAACAATGTATTTGCTCACTGAGTTACCCATTCTCTATAAATAGCTCATTGACTCAATTTGCTTAGTGTTAGTATACAATTCAGTTTTTAAAAGACTTGTTTCCTTGGTTTCTAATAACAGGAAAAACAAGATATCTCGCATTGTTTAGTAAGTTACAACTACCAAAAAAGAATGATAATGTTAACTTACCCAAATGTCAACATTATCATAATACAGTTAGTAAAACAAGGCTTGTTGGGATACTAAGATGTTTCCTTATCTTCATTCCTAAATTGCTATTGATTGATTTGAAATTCATTTCTTTGCCCTTATCTGCATTATACCTATATCCAAATCTTTGTCAATTGTTTTATTTTATCTTATTTAAAAGCTATGTTACGTTGTGCTTCACTTCCTAGTAGAATGTAAGATTCAAATGCAATTTTTGATTTTCACAATCCTTTAAATAAATATTTTGAAAAACATATATCTTGTCAACATTGGCACTTGAGAGGTATTTCTAATCTCGATGCTCTAATATTCAATAGCTCATAGATTTAGGGGTATATGTACAAGAATTGCCACTAAGCAAAGTTAGGGTTGCTTATCGACAATTTTCTTACCGCCGTGTATCGCCAAACACTATCCCCATGGTAGCGACATATTTACAATACGTCGCTAAATGGAGATAGGATCTGCACGCAGCGGCGAATGTTGCCGCAAGCACTAACGCCACGGCGATAAAAATCTTGCCGCTAACGTGAAAAAAGTGAAGGTTGGCCAATTGGCAGCCAGAAAACTCACGTTAGGCTGCCGCACGTCACTTTCTCACATTTCGTGGGAAAAATAAACCACAAAAAGTCTGCGAAATAGGGAAAAAAAAAAAAACTAAAGCAAAATGGAGCAGCCTGGACCCAGTTCAGCAGGAGATACCAACCCCCCTAAACCCCCTAACAGCCAGAATAACCAGTCAGAGTCCCAGGGGAAGAGGAAAACAAGATTCAGTCAGCAGGAAAATGAGATCCTGATTACAGAGGTGACGGAGAATCAACACCAGCTCTTCGTCAGGTCCAGGGTGTCATTGGGGATCAAAAATGCCATTTGGCAGTCCATTGTCAGCAAGGTGAATGCAGTAGCAGAAGTCAAGAGGACAGTGACCGACTGCAAGAAGCCCTGGCATGATGCCAAGCGCAAGACTAAGCAGAAACTGGCCAACAATCAACAGGCAGCACTGCAGACCGGAGGTGGGAGTCCAGCGCGACAGGAGGAGCTAGATGCCTTGGAGGAACAGGTGTCTGCAGTCATCTGTGAAGAGTCGGTGGTTGGAGTCGAGGGACAGGATAGTGCTGACTATGACCGGCTACATCAGCAACAGTGTAAGTAACAAACAGGGACATGGGGTTGTGGGGGTGGGGGAGTAATGTTGCTTCTGTCCATCTAAATATGTCTCAGAGCCCACCAACACTGTGTGCAGATCAAATTCCAGATACATAGGTACTTGGGGGTACATTCATATGTCATTTGAGCGGCTGGCATAATCAACAAATATAATGAAAGATACATAATGGTGCTGTAAGTGACTTGTAATCCAGCACACATGCATATATATATATAATGACAATTGACCACTCATGTGTCTCCTAACTCTGGGCAAAATTAGCAAGCAAAGGGACATATTGACTAGAGAAGTGGCGGAGCTTGGCGTTAGTCTACTTGGCTTAACACCACGCTCCGCCACTTCTGAAACGCAGGGCTGCACCATATTTACAACAATATAATGCAGCCTTGCGCTTCACCCTGCGCTGGCGCAAAAGTTAGCAGCCTAGCGCCAACGCAGGCACCCTTGCACCACAGTGCAAGGGTGCCTGCGATGAGGGGAAGATTGTCAATTAGCAGGAAGATCTCCCTTCCTGCACATACACAACCAATGGCCTTTTGCTGTACCTATATGTGCTGCACAACACAGCACACATGGAAACAGCAAAAACAAGGTGAAATAAAGAATTTCTCCTTGATCAGCCTGCTTAAGACCATGTTTTCCCTGGCCTTAATTTTGGCATTGACTCCCATTTATGCTGCTCTTGTAAATAGGAGGCTTTGTCTGAAAAAAATGGTTTTCAGGTGGAACACCCCCTGCAAAAACCCATTGGCCTCCTCTTCCCCGCTAAGAACAGCGTGAAAGGGTGCCTCATATACGAGGCAGTGTTAAGCTAGGTTCAGTGGATTGCTGCATTGTAAATAAGGCGAAGCACATATTGCCACAGGAAGGGTACAAAGTGACAAAGTGACGTTCCTGTGGTGTTGGTGGCTTGTAAATATTCACCAAAGTCACTGAGCGTTGGGTCAGCCCACTTGGCTCAACGCAGCCCTCTGCCACTTTTGAAACACAGCGCTGCACTGTAGGTATAACAATATGGCTCAGTCCTGTGTCACAACACGCACTGGTGATCAATGTAGTCGCCTAGTGCAAAAGCAGGCATCATGCACAATGGTGCAAGAGTGTCTGTGTTGGGGCTAGCCAGCTACATTTATTGCATATGCATGCCGAAATTCCATGCCTCGATGTAATGTAGTGAATAAGTCTGAGCACCGCATCACAGAAGTGTCTGAGCGCCGTGTCATGCCAAGAAGACTAACACTGCGTTACGTTACAGGTTTGTACATATGACCCCAGGTAAATAATGAAAGTGTGCCTCCCTTACAATGTTTTGCCAATCCACATCAAGTGGGTCAACACCGCCTTGTAAATATTGTGAAGCATGCTTTGCCTCAGTAAACCAAAAGGTGATGATGGTCCTGTTGGAATAGTGCCTTGGAAATATGCCACAAGCAATTGTAATGGCTTAACTTCTGCTTTTATGAGTGCAGCTGAATGAAGCACACATAACCACATCTAAAAAAATTTTAGAGCACTTATTAAAGTAGACTCACCCATGCTGCCCACAGCAAAGGCTGCACTGATCTTGCAAGCACCTTGTGTCAATGATGTGCACATTCCATATTGTCAAAATTAACATACTGGAGGACCAAGGTGCTGTTTACCTTTGAGTAAAAGGGATATGCATTTCAAAGTACAGTGTAAGGCCTCAGCATCGTAGGAATGTGTACCCTAAAATCACAACATGCCTGTTCTGTTTGCAATGCTTCTAGAACCACACATTCACTGTTACGTGCATGGTAAGTGAAGTTTGAGAATGGGCCTCATTCACAACGTGGCAATAATGCATGTCATTTGGCTACACGTTGCCTTGACATCACTCCTCAAAATGCAGTCATCCATTAAAGTGTCTTCTTGTGTTGTTCAGTTTGCAGTATGTCATTGTCATCATGGTCCTGGTTTTGGAGGTCCAAGACACATTGAAATGCATGGAAACTGGCCCTTACGTAAAGTTAACAGTGGTAGTGAACAAATGCATAGCTATTGATGTCTATAAACATCCTTCCAGTAACAAATGCATCCAATTTCCCTGAGCCCAACAGTATGTATCATCCACGTGCCCATCCCTGTGACAAAGGTCTGCAGTGCAACAATGCAGCAATCTTAGAAGCCTGCCTCCAAGTCCTATGTCCTCTTGCTTGCATTATTTTAACATTGGCACTGCGCCAAAGTGCAAGGGTGTCTGGATAGAGGGAATGATTGTCAATGAAGAGGGAGGTTGTCCCTCCCTGCGGATCAACATCCATTAATGGGATTGACCTGTGTCAATGTGACTTGCCAACCTTGAAAGACATAGATACTTCTCAGAGTAGGGTAATTCAAGCACATCTACTTTTCATCTCAACGTGGACATCACTGTATCCCTGATCCCAAGTGCATGAGTGTCCTACTCAAGCCACACTACAAAATAGGTGGCAGTACCAACATCAATGGGGGGTGCAGTCTAAGCTCCACCTCAAAACCTAGTGACGAACACCCATACGCAAACTTTACTGAGTAAGGGAGACTCATCCGCAATGCAGTGTGAAGACACATTAAGTAGATTAATCTGGCATTGGCAATAAGGTGAATCAATCAGCACTACAGGAAGGTTTGAACAGATGATGTAACAGGTGCAGCAGGGGCATATAAATTTGCCCCTCACTGTTGGCATACAGGGATACTGTCCTAATCTATGAACACAATAACCACAAAAGCCCCACGTTGTGTGGAGAAGGGAACGAGAGGCACGGGGTCTTAGGAGCTAGCAGCCTCCAACACTAACAGTCTAACCACAAAAAGCTGCTCCTAACTGAATTGCCACTACGAGGTTTGGGATGTATTTGTAAGTGAAGGCATCTCACAAAAAGTAACGGACTGGTCTCACACACCATGCATGACACCAGGTGGTGTGTGAGACCAGTCCGTTACTTTTTGTGAGATGCCTTCACTTACAAATACATCCCAAACCTCGTAGTGGCAATTCAGTTAGGAGCAGCTTTTTGTGGTTAGACTAATCTATGAACAACCTAAATGTAACATTATGGGCGTTGTTCATTGCTTAGCCAAGCTGCGGGTAATAGGTGTACCATGTAAGAATAGAGAATGGAAAGTGCCATGCACTCGGATTGTCAACTGTGAAAATGCTTGCCCAAAGTGGACATACACATACTACAGTATCTGCCCTTTACATTGCAGAGAAAGAAACATCACCACCTGGTCAGCAGCCTGTCCCACTCTTCAATGTTGAAGATGAAGGAGAGCTCACAACCATCGACCAGGACACCCTACAAGAGTTACTCGACTCCATAGGCAGCCCATCTCCAGAACCGAGTAGATCCAGCAGCACCGTGGCCTCTCCACCTGCCGTGCAAAACATCCAGCAGGCACCCCCTAGCACCGCAGCTGTCAACCTGGTCTCTGAGGACCCCCAGTTACATTTTCAACGTAGTGCGGTAGGAGTCCAGCGTGAGATGGCAGACCAGGCGCGGGTGGGGTTGGAGAGCCTGACAGCCAAACTGGAAGAGATCTGTGGGTGCCTCACTCCCATTAGGGACCACCTAGAAGCCATCAGAGGCACCCACAGTCCGATCCATGCTTTCTAGCATTCCATGGATGACATCGCTGGAGTCCTTACTCAGAGACAAAAACAATTGTCCAGTCAAAGTTGCACCAGGAATGTTGCCAAACAGTTGGGGAAAATGCGTAAGATCATGGAGAACATGGAGCCGAAACAGGATTTACACTTTGCTGCCATGTCTGCCTACCACCGAGACGTTGCTGGAGTCCTCCAAGCCCTGCAGCTCATCATCACTACAGTGATGTCTCATCTGTTGGCACAGATGAATGCTGCTGCACTTACACCATCCACCTCTTCCTCCCCTGATGGGTCTGTGCCTCCTAGTGCTGCTGCCAATCCACCATCACCTTCACGGGAGGCACATAACACATCAGAGGAGGAAGATGTGAATGAAACAACATTCTTAAGGAGAAGGCAGTGGTAGCATTCATCTGTGTCAAATGGCTAGTTTCTGCTTAGCCATGTGCTTACCATCATGCCTCAGAACATCATCTGTCACTGTCCTCAGATTGACTCTGCTACATTCACCTTGGACTTTTAATGGACTGTCAATGTGGCCATAGATCCCCAAAGACACTGCAATCAGACTCCTGCCTGAAGTTTTCTTCTTCCTCAAAATGTCTCTGGACATGCCCGCTCCCCCCCCGCCCCCCAAGGACTCTGGCCCTCCACTGGTTATGTGCACAATATGGGGGTGTTGTCAAAAGAACTGGGCCAGTCTGTTAACTCCTGAAAATCACTTGTAAATATAAGCACTAAAGTTACAAAGATGTGTGTTGCCTGTGACCACTCAAGTTTAGACATGTCAACAATGCATAAGCAGTTTAGCCAGCACAACTGATCCAGAGGGTCATTTGAGAAATGGGTTCTGCTGAGTCTGTGTCCCTGATAGGCAGTGAGAACGCAAGATATGTTTGAATCAGCCAATGCTTCAAATCTCAAAGGCAGCAGTAAGCCACTTAATGCTGGAACTTCACGTCACTACGTTCAGGATGGGGATAGGGAATTGGTTCAATATTCAAGTCAGTGTCAAGCCACAAGAAGGGGCTTTACCTTGCCTTGCTAACAAGGCATGCTTTGAAGATACATTGTCAATGGTGTGGACAATGGTTGTTGTGATGGGTGTCATGCCATGCCACATCTTAAGATAGCTCTCTCACCATGTTCACAAAGATGATGAAGCATAATGTGTTTTTCAACTCCGAAGGTTCCTCTTAAGATGCAAAGCTCAATGTCAAAAGTTAACTTTGCTAGCCTAAATATCATGCGTGTTTTCAAATCACAATCCAACAGCAGTATGACAGTAGCCTTTCCCTAGAAGATGACGTCATTGTTTTGGGAATTAATCTGTTGTATAGAAACTTCCAAATCACCAGTTCATCAAATCGCATTAAACATAAGTGACACCACAAATCACTAACCAATAGCATTTTATTCCATAAAAATATATCATCTAACTATAACTAATACTAATAACCTATCCTAACCTACTCTATTCTAACTTATGCTAATCAATCTGAACACTGAACTAACTACCTTACCTAATACCATACACATAACAACATATATTAAACATTAACCCACCTCCCCCCTTAAGGCACATCTGTAGATGGGACAGAGACAGCTTAATCTAAACATGAACTAACTATACATATATCCTAAACAAATATATATATATATTTTTTAATTTATTTTAACAAGTAAAAAAGACATCAACCTGCCCACCCAAAGGAAAATGAAACTTAGCCCAAAACACTATATTAAATGCCTAAAATATCTAAAACCTTATCTATACCTAACACTAACCTATAACTACTCTAATACTACACTTAAGACTACCTAAAATCCTATAGTAAGTAAATAAAAAATATGCAACATTGAATAGGGAGACTGTACAAGGAGGAAGGATCATAAGGTTCAGAAGGGGATCCCCGGGGCACCCTTGATGTCCTGGAGGTGGGAGTTCCTCTCCGAGATATCCGTTTCCACATTTGCCATCCTTACATTAAGGTCCAAAAGACATCTACAGTCCCTATTGGTGTACCCAATGACCTGTGTCCATGGTGCAGCTGGGACTGATGCAGTGCCTTGGGGAGTAGATTGAGGGGACACCTGGTTGCAGGCCTGAGGCTGGTGCAGCAGGATGGCCCAGTGGGGTTTGTCTGGGAGCAGCAGACTGGTGAGGACGTTTGGCACCACGTCTGACACCTGAAGGGCCTGGCATCGCCTCTGTGTCCCTCTGATGAGTCAATGATGCAGGCAGGTCAGCACGCCTTTCTCCACTTTTTTGGGAAGAATCTGGCAGGGACTTCCACCGTTCAACTGCCCTCTCTTCCCGCTACCTCATAGCCATGTCATTGTATCCCTTTGCCACCCGACGGATATGTTGGTACCATTCCTTCCTAATTTGGAACTGCTGAACTTCCTCAGGCGACATGTTGTCTGAAAAATAATACATATGACAATATGTAAAATCCAAGAGAAATGACATTCACCATGTAATTCACAAACACAAGTGTATGAAAACATGAACTCTACACTCTCATCAAATGTTCAGTACTTCCAACATGACCTGAACAGTGCAATGAGAATGAAAGGAATAAATACAACCTGATAGTGATACCGACACATCAATGTATGTCATGGGACATAGCAAGTGCAGAGTAGAGTTACAACATTTGCAGATTTGCAGAGTTCAATGATGGTGCAGACACAGACTCAGGCTGAGTCTATTAGGGGAATGATCTCAAGGAGACAGCTTGACAGGCCCATTGCAGAACCAGGCCATAACATTCCAACAAAGACATAGGGCGCACATGTTGAAATAGTGGCAGACCACTAAGCACCACAGTGGTACTCATGAAAACAGTATAACAAATCAATGTACATCAATACACCAACAAGTTGGATTTGTCTACACAGCTACACATTCATGTACACATCAACTAGAAACATCTGATCAAATGTAGCTAAAAAATCTTCTTATTGTGAGAGAATGGGGCATATTTACCAGGAAGTGTCAGATCGCGTTGTTAGGCAGCTTGGCATCATGCTATGCTCTGCCACTACGCAAACGTAGAGCTGCACAATAATTAGACCATATTGTGGCAGCACTGCATTTCCCCTTGTGCAGCTGCAAAAGTCATCAGGCTACCACCAATGCAGGCACCCTTGCACAATAGTGCAAGGGTGTCTGCGTTGACCCAAAGTTTGTTTCTGTGCTGTAAGGTTCACCTTCCTGCACATGAACAATCAACGTCCTTTTGCTGTTTCCATGTGTGCCACACAACGCAGCACACATAGGAACAGCAAAGATGATGCAAAAATAAACCGTTCTCATAATTGCGCATGTTTGATAATATTTATTCCTTGGTTTTACACATTACACACTCCGCTATTCACACTGGCCTTGTAGATATGGGCCAGACTACCCAAAATTTTGCTTTGCAGGGTGACCTTGCCCACTACTTGCACCCAAAATATGGTGTGAAAGGGGGGGTCTAAAGCACAATTGGGCATTAATCAACGGTAAGTGGCTTAACGCTGCCTTGTGACTCAGGCTAAGCCACTCTTGCTACCACAATGTTGTGCTAAGTAACATTGCAGCGGCAATAGTGTCACTTGTATTATGCACCAGCTTGTCAAAGATTCACTAGATCTGAAGCAAGAGAGTGATTAATGTCAGGAATCGGATGTGGTCACCTAACTATGTCTTACAGTTATATCGACTCTAAAAAGAAGGTCTGACTCTGGGTCATGCCACTCATCCTAATTTCTCATGTACACCAGCGCTCATCTTGTGTATGAGACTGACTCTTTGGACTGGTGCTCCAATGAACTGATCATCAGTGACAGCTATCTCAGTCCAGGGTGTACATGGATTCCATGTCTGGTCATACACATCCCCAACATCACTCGCATGTTTCCTCTTCTGTGTGTACACTGTGGAACCCACCTACATCGACTGGAGTGACATAACCCTTTTGAAGTTATGGCCTCAGTGAAAGTGTTAGTGTAACTTCACAAGTTTCACTGACTAAATTAGTCAATACAGACTGACAAAATAATATGTCATTGTAGGGGAGGTTTGAGCCCCGAGCCTCAGCACCTACCTGGCGCCGCTATCCCCGGATCACTAGTGGAGCGATGGAGTAGAGAGGAAGCCGTTCAAAGGGGTAAACCTTTGACCTCTCCTGTGCAGGCTGCCAGCGAGCTCGCACAACAGAAGAGCCAATCTGCAGTTCAGGGCAGCCTTGAAAAGGAGGGCCCTCAGGAAGAAGAAGTCGGAGCCAGGAAGACACCGTACGAAGACGCTCAGAACCGGACGTGGACACCCAGCAACGCTGAGACGAGACCCGGACACCGAGAGCAGAAGAGGAGGAGGGGTTCGTGCCCAGCAGGGAGACGGAGGATGAAGGCTCCGAGGGCGAGGCTCCAGAAACCTGGAGCGAAGAGTGGTGGATGCCCCAGGAGAGCCCGGTGTACCGCCGCAACTCAGGAGAGTTGCGGCCACTGCGGTGAGTGATCAGGAAAAAGGGAGGAGGGGGGGAGAAGGAGCATACCAAAGGTTCTACATCTCTCTTCATGACCTCATATAGTTTTTTCTATTATCCTTATTTCTTCCCCTTAATAGTTGGCTTTGGTTCGTGGGCTGTGCTCATTGACGGTTTCTTGGCATTACATGTATATTTAGGGCACTAGAAATAGATATTTAAGTGTATGGTGCCCAAACAAATAAAGACAAGGAAAAGGGAGCAACCTTGGACAACAAACAGGAGGATCAACTTGCGCCCTCCATATATTACTTACTGTGTACTAGTTGAAAAGAAGGGAAAATACCTCATTACAATTTTTTTTCTATATTTCTTCTTGGAGAGGGTGTATTCTCTTAAGAGAGGGATTTGAGATAGATCTGAGAAGAAAACTTTCCTCAGTCCTCCTACTTTCTTGTTCTCCACACTTCCGACAGCTTTAGAACACTTTTTTTTCCAGTGTGGGGAACGGCCATCAACCACGAATTACCCTGGGAAAGAAAAAAAGAAAAAGAAGAAACAGATTAACATCACAACAATGTTTCCTGGCAAAGAATCCAGTCATCCCAGCCACAAATCATTATAACAACAAGGAAGAGACATAGAGGAAACCCTTTAAAGAACACTACCAACCTGTTCTATTGTTATACTGTTTAATAAAATAGACAAAATTGAGAACCTCATCCAGCCTCCTAGATTCTGTATCCACCCATCCCTCCAACAGTCATGTAGCTGTAGCTATGAAACGTGAACCTGAGCTGCCATGTATACATGATTCACTTAGTGAATTGGAAATGAATTCACACCCGATCTCACAATATTTTGCAAATTGCTGGCCCATTGTGTGACAGTTGCATACAGCATTTATCTTGGCATGAGCAGCCACAGCATCCAAAGAAATAGAAAAGTTGGGACACACTGGATACCATAGTAGCAAATGTCTGATTAAATATATTTATGATGGGCACCCTTTTAAAAGGATGTTGTAGTGTATTGTCATACCAAACTCTGTGCAAATCGGCTTTAACATGTTGCTAATACATGTTGGCAAAAAAGGTGCCTTGATAACGGGCAAACACTAATTCACATACACAACAGTGTCCATTTGCTATGGCTAGCACCAAAGTAGGCCCCTTGCACATTTGTGGCAGAGTGCCTAAGTGTTTGGGGAGACTTTAAAAAATGCTCAATGACCGGGTGAGACACAGAAATACAGTGGATATTTGCTAATACGGTGCAGTGATGAATTGAACAAACAGGGGATGTGCAACATAAAGTCAAGAAGGCGAATGCTGTGCTCCTTCACAACATCATAAATATGTGCATGCATCTCAATTTACTGCTGCCTCATCACACTAGAGGTGAGCTCCACGTAATACACACCCAGACTATGTTCAACTACATAAAGGAGCATTTCCATAACATTTTCACATCTCACCAAAATCAACATATATGAGGAAGGCACTCATCAGTAGCGTGTGGGTCCATGAAGGCATCAATGTCCCCCTGAGTTATCAATGGTCTCCCAGCTGTGTGGCATGTAAAAAACTTAAATTTGTATTTGACGTGACTTTTCACATGTGTCATGTTCATTATTGAATTCATCTACATTCAATTTGATGGACTGTAACAGTTCTGTCTCTGTTAATGTTGTATACATGAAGGGATCTGCTTTGCCTATCTAACACACAACACATGACCATTGCAGCCCTGTTGACTGCAAGACAATCCTGCAGCTATAATTGATCATAAAGCGCCTACAACTTGAGTGACACATCACAAGGCACCATTTCCAGCCACAGCATCTTTTTTCAATACTTTGGGTAGTCAATATGTGCTTAGCATATTTCACAAGGGTGTGTTCAGACAATTGATGTGGTTTGATCCCACATAGTGTATAAGGCAGCCTTTCACACAGAACATTGTGGCAAGTGTTCCTATGGGAATGGGTTTTGCGATGGGCATTACACAACAACACCCATGTCATATTGCAATGAAGCAGATTTGAAAGTTTGGCATACATGTGGTCGTGAGCCCACTGTGGGAACTGTTAACAAATGCTTAGAGCCTTGCGGTTTTGCCATGTGTACTGCAATGTGCAGCTCACATAGGCACTTAATGCACATTGCGAGTCCTCACACACAAATCTCCTTATCCACTATCTATGTATGCTGCACTGCGCAGCACACTTCGAAACGTGATACAGCACTTCATGATTATTTATGTGCAGGAGGGAACGCATTTCTGCACATGGGCAATCATTCACATCAATGCAGGCACACTTGCACAATAGTGCAAGTGCGACTTTGTTGGAGTTAGGCAGCTTTGCTTTAGCAAAAATGGATGGCATCATCCTGTAGCATGCATTACATGGTGTCACTGACTACAGTTGTTAACAGAGAAAACAAAGTGTGATTTCACGAAACTTTTGTCATGCACTTACCACCTTACCTGCCAACACTGATTCCCAGGTGATCCAAGAGGTCTCCCTCACATCCCACACAATCCTGTCATCTGTGTTTCCATTGGTGGATAGTCCTGTCCACCCCAAAGATCCACATCATGTGGTTGTGTATGTGCTCCCACCTCACTTTACTGACCCGGACATCATAGCCCTGCAGGACCTGTCCCGTTCTGTCCACCATCAGTGGTAAGAAAACCTTAACAAGCCAGAGGAAGCCCCCCAAACCCCCTCTGACATCCTACCCTCCCCAAACACAAAGAGATGATGGACGGAGTGCTGAAACCGGTCCTAGGATGCTGGTTTCCAGTCCAGGGAGGACCTGGCCTGGCAGTTCGGGCTGGACTGTTCCCATTGGGCGCAGGGTCAAGACTGATTTGCATATGGCTGGGTCCAAACTGGAATGGCATGGTGAGCAAAAAAACGATGGATTTAGGCCCAGATCTCCGTACTGGGGTGAATGTATGACATTGTTCTGCATTCTGTCCATCAATTGTTCTTTTTGCATCCTACCCTCCCCACCTAACATCTCCAGACACACCACTAAACCCACTATAGGAAAAAAAAAAAAAAAAAGTAAATACCCCAAAAAACCTTAAGAAACACAAAGATAGCCCTTGGACAGACACCCGACAAGATAATCAACAAGGTGTAAAAAACACGTAAAGACTAAGACACAGGATTTAACAGAGACACTAGGGACAGTATACTAGACACAAAACCACTCTCTCCCATAACAACACCAGCACACAACTCCAAACACCTCCACAACTCTCCACAGACACTAACAGTGTGGTTAAAAGAGAAAGTGAAAGTGTACAGTACTCCTCCTTGACACAGGATGTAGACTGACATCACTTTCTGGGCGTTTGCAGCACGTTTATGTACTCAGCGAGAAAATTTTACCCGCTAAGGGCTAAGTGGGAATATTTCATTGTTGTAACATGTATTTAGCAAGTCTTTTCCATGGCGGTAATGAGAAAAATTATCGCTCACCTGAAAACGCTAAGTGCTAGTTGATCAGCAAAAGTACCATATTTCATGATATTGCATGTCTAATAACACCATATGGCTATGGGATGTGATCTGTGTTGTGTAGGTGACTTCAGTCATTCTGATATGTCATGATATCAGTAATCCTGAGCTGTCAACATGCACTCGAACCTCACATTTACGCCCATCCACATCTAGTCATGTGTGATTGTAAATGCATGCATCAGTGGTAGTCATAATGGTTAGTATTGGTTCTATGTGTGACTACATATGTGACTGTCACATTACACATTGCTGTGATGTCTGTTCCAGTTTAATGGGCTTGCAACACATATGAACTTGTACAACAGGCATTAACTACTTGTATTGCAGATTTATGATGCAGCATACAATGCGAAGGCTTGACTACAGATTCACATTTGAGTATTTGCTTAGCTGGAGCCAAAGATGTGCACATTTACGACGGGCTGTGCAAAAGCACTCATGGGCATAATTTTAAGAGGTTGTGGTATGCATTTGAGAGGTGGCAAGAGGAAAATAGTTTGGGACGGTGTCTATCGACCAGATCCATTGTCATGTTAGCGACGTATGTACAATACGTTGTTACATGGCATAAGGATCAGCTTGTGGCAGACACAATTGCCCATTAGTCTAGTGTGACAGCGATACACATGTTGAAGATAGAAGAGAAAATGATATGACAGCTGGACAGGTAGCGGTCAAAATATTTGATGTGAGTAAGCCCTCCGTCACTTTTCAGCCTCTGAAGGTTACAAGAGCTTTCAGCGACACCTCTGATGAGGTATTACGAAATGTATGCACCAGAATGCAAAATGGAGCAGCCATGACCAAATTATGCAGAGGTCAACAAGCCCCACAAAGCCATGTCCAAACATGTTGTAGACCCAGAGTACCAGGTGAACAGGACATTGTTGGCTGGAAACAGCAATGCAGCACTTTACACTGCGCACTCCTTGCAACAGCATGGCGCCCAATGCCGGTAAGCACAGACAGTCCCCATGGACGTGAGACCACACTGTGCTTTTGTATGAGACCCGGAGTGGTAGACACAGGTACTGCAGAGTTACTGCAGACTGACGTTGAAGGCGGTGCATGCATCATGCACGAGCCTGCGGGCCATGGCTGTAGACATAGATGCGTCAGCAATGACCCTTACCTGGTGGCAAAGTCTGGCATGTCAGATGTAGACGTATTGCTGACATGAGAAGCCCGCATGGTGCACCTTGTAGTGGTGATCATTCAAAGTGCTCCTGATCAGGAACAAAGGGTAGTCTGCATTGCACACTACACTGGGGTGACAGGGGAGACATCCTATTTTGTGCTGCGCCTCTCAACATCATCATGCCGGAGGAGGTTGTGCTGCCCGTTCGCTGTGGATGGTGAGGCCCCTGACCTGGACAAATCTTGTGTGGCAGGGGACCTGTGACTAGGCAACTAAGAGGGGCCAGTTGCATCTCCTGCATGTAGGTTCCCACGCATACTTGGAGTACACTGCTATACCCAGGCTTGTGAAATCTGGACTGACAGAGGATTCAGATGGCTGAGTCACTGATTCGGAGAGGGCAGGGTGGTTTGAACCCTGGTGTCCCAGGTTGGGAGATTGTTGGGTGTGAAGCAGAGGAGACCCAGGGGTGGTATCTGCCCAAAACTCATGGACACACTGCTTGTATCACCCAGATATCCGTGGGAAAGGTGGAACATGTAACCTGCTTGCCAAAGTTTGCATTCAGGAGGCAACCGGGTGGTGCAGCCTTTCCTCAGCCCATGTTATTGAGCTCTTGGGTGAACGGTGGATATATCTTGGTGCTATCCGGATTGAGATTTCTGTCTAGCATAAACCTGACTGGAGGAGAGGGGCTGGTTGGACACACTGGACTGCAACACATGCCATACATGGTGCCTGGCCATCTAGCACAATGATGCGTTTTCAAGAGTATTTTGTTAAATAAGAGATACAACCATATGTGACATTGCCATATCATTTTAGATGCATGGTCGTATTTGTGTTCAACTGTGCGGGCAGATGTGCAGCGATTTAGCATGGTGTAGTTGTGATTAATCCCTAGATTACACACATCAACCAATTGGCATTTGTAAACTTGTAGTGGCCGTCCAGAGAGCGGTGATGCAACTTCATGGTGCTACCATGTTTTTGGTGGTCCGTCTTACCCAATACAATGAACATTCCTAATGTAATTGGTTATATGTTACTTGCATGTTTTGGCTGTACTTATTGGTTTCCCTGTTGCACTTCACTCATGTGTATGTTGGTTCTCTGTCTTGGGGGTGTCAACACAGAGTAAGTGTGATGGGATTAGAGTATAGCCATTTCTCCACATTCATTGCCATGCCACACTCATGTTGTTGTGCATGTTACTTCAACACTTTCTGACCATTGCATTGCCATGTCTATAGTCCTACATACACGTTGTTGATTGCTGATGCCTTGCCAGTTGTCCCATGGCTGACCTATGTGTCATTGTTTGTGCGTATGAAACTTTAGCATTGTTAGATCAATGCAGTATTGACGGATGAATCATGCACATTATTAGTGATACAAGACGTGCTTATTTGTCATTACAGTGACACATGTGTCAGCTAGGGAGTTAGTGTCACTTGTTGAACGAATGGGTATGTTTTTTGTTAAAAGCATTCCCTGCACTGTAGTGATGCATCCGTTAGTCTGGCTCTACTATCCTTTGACTCTTCATCCTACACACCAGCAAGTTCATCCAGTCCACCATTGTCATGTATCTTTGTGACTTTTGTCAGTTACCCTTTTTCCTGTGGCACAGAATACACAGAGATGTTGTGTTCACAAAATTTAGAATGGATTAGAACTGTGTGGCCCCAGCTACAATGATGCATCAGACACACATTGTATGTTGTACTACGCTGTTGTGTGAAAACTGACCTGATTGTGCTCAGGAGAACACACAACATGCACTTTTTAATTCTCAATGACAAACCATACGCAGTCATAAGTTCAGATGCCCAAAACATTGTCCCATTCCCAGTCTTACTTTAGTTGGTGTCATATCCCCTGCTAGGTGAGTGATCTGTGTGACACTGTAGTTTTGCTAACGTAAGTTTACATGATTGTTCCCCTTCTGAAGTCACAAACAAAGCATACAAGACGTTGTTGTAGTGATATTTTACTGTGGGAAATCACAAGGTGGAACCTTTTGTTCAAAGAAATGTTTGTAACAAGATTTTTTCAAGTTGGCTTAGGAGAAAAAAGTTCCGGATGATGGCATCTCTTCTTGCTGTTGCAGAAGCTGTGGTGTGGCTTGCATTGACTTCTTCATCCTGCCCATCCTCCGGATTGTCCAGCTCTTCCTGGTCTTCTGGCAGAGGTGTGTTGTTCCTTACACAGATATTGTGCAAAATACAACACACCAATGTTATTTTGTAGACCAATTCAGTCCTGTACAGGAGTCTTCCCCCTGAAATGTCAAGGCAACGGAACCTGGATTTAAGAACTCCGACGGTCCGTTCCACGGTGGCCCTTGTGCGTCCCAGTGCCATATTATACTCTCTCTGGACCTGTGTGGGGCACTTTGATGTGGGTCATCAGCCATAGTGACAGTGCATAACCTTGATCAGCTGAAACAGAAAATGGAGAGAAGTGTTCATTAGTATTTTGTCCTGATGTGTTTGCAGTGTAGGCTTTTTTATTTTGTGTCCATTGTACAGCTTTGTACTTTCTACTTCAACATGTTGTGGTACATACAATTGACCTGCATCACTGACATTGAATTGCCTATACTTTACAGACTACACATCACTATGATGCCATTGGCCAAGTCCTGTGTAATACCTCCATGTTGTAACTGTCAGGATGTATGGGTACCTCAGATCACCTGGGGGGTTAATTACAAGCCCCTTGCACCACCGGTATGTCACTTTTTCACATATTAAAACTGACGCACCTGTGGCTCAAGGGGCTTGTAGAGCCCCCTTGACTTTTTGCACATTACTAGGTTTGTGCATCAGCAATATCAATCATTGTGAGTTATTGTACTGAGGGTAGCTGGCACCGGAAGTACTTGAATGTTAAATGTTGTCCTCTTTGTGGCTTAGTTACTTCCTCCTTGCAGCTCAGGTGAATCCCCGTTTGAGACGCAGCAGCACTGCTACCTGGTGCACTGTACTTACTGGGACATATCAAGCCAACGCACATGTCTATTCATGTCCTTGGGCATATGGTAACTTTGAATCCGCTTGAACGCGTGTTGGGGGCGGGCCATGGATATTGCTGTGTGTGTTCCTATACAACACACATTTATTTGGCTACATTTGTGCATCTGGTATTAATTTTACACCTGGAAATGCATCAGATTGATACACCTCACCAGAGGAGGCGTAGGGATGCGCAACATGGAGTAAGATTTACATTTCTCTTATTTGTATGCTCTTTCTATGCATGCTACATTCTGACACAATCCATAGTAAGATTAATTCCACTTTTGGGATTGTTTGTGTGCAATTAGGTGTCCGTCATGCAGAAATACTTTCATCCCCATGACGCAGGCACCCTTGCACCATGGTTCATGGGTGCCTGTGTTGGTGCATGGCAGCTAATTGTGCACCAACACAGGGGATAGCAGAGTGATTTGTCATCTTGCTGTATATATGACACATGGCTTTGTTTCAGAATTAATGCATCACAGCGCAAGCATATGTCTTGTGGCACATGCTGCATTGATCCCTTGCAATTTTTGTCTGATGAGTTCTGCAAGATCTGTATTCCTTGAGTGACTTAGTGGTTTGTGGAAGTATTTCTAGCCAACGCCCTTGTTGGGTCTACTTACATATATGTTGTTCTTTGGCATTAGGCGTTTGTGTATAGTAGTTGGCCCAGTTACAATGTATGTAGAATTCTATTTGCTACATGTGCATTCTCACATAGATGAGCTACATGATTGGGTGACTTGAGGTGTGCGATGTGCTAAGTTTGTACTAACCAACTAGCAGTCTATTTCCATAGATGCCGTTCTGGAACCGCTGGTTGATGACGGATTGGCGGAAGATGTAGGAATCATGCACACTGCCTGGATACTTGGCGACGACATTGATGAACACTCCAAGATGGTCAACAATTGTCTGCACATTCATCGAGTATGTGTGCTTCCTGTTGCGGTATGTGTGCAGTGTCCGCAGGAGGCACAAGTTGAACATGGGTGCAGTCAATTGTCCCCAACACATGCGGAAAAACAGCAATAGCATAGAAGTCTTGCTTGCTGGCAAGTTGTTCTTGTGCAGTGTTGGGAAAGCGTAGATGCTGCTGCGTCAGGCTGATGATGGCATCCAAGACAGTGGGGAGAAACCTGGAGAAGGATGCCTGAAAGACTCCGGCCACTCTGGCAGTGGTGGGTTGGAAGGTGCTTGAGGCCAACATGTGCAGCACAGCAAGTAGCTTGGTCTGCGGAGGGATGTTAGTGCTGCGCTGGGATTGTGGCCTGCAGCCTTGGCACTATCTGGTTCAATAGGCGTAGGATGGAGGACCTTTTTAGGCTGTAATGGGCTATCACCTCCTCTGGCCGGAGGTGTATGAGAGTGATCCTTTGGCGGTAGACCTGCTCTCTTCTGCGGCGCTGCCTCTGTGGTGGTGGTGGTGGTGGTGGTCTTCTTGGGCTCCATGTTGCAATAGTAGTAGCTCCATGGCATCGTTGAGGTTGCCAATGAGGGTCTAGGATTGTCTTCCTTATATACAGGTGTGTTTGCACCATTTTTAAGACCAGGTAAGTCTTGACGTTAGAAAAATGCCGCTATTTGGACTTAGCAGCAGTTTTGGGGGGTTATCGACGACGGGGAATTTCCTTGTAAATGCCGAAATTGTGTTTAGCAGCAGTTTTTCCACGGGAACGCCTACCTTGCATCTCATTTTCGTTAAGTCCTGCTAACAGCAGTGGGGATCTTGAAAGTTCACGTTTACGCTGGAAAAGTGTCGCTAACTGCAGTTTGCGGCAACTTGTAAATAAGACGATAAAAAAAAAAAAAGACGCCGTAACGTCAAAAAAATTAAACTACGGTGGCATTTAGTTCTTGTATATATGCCCCTTAATCTGCTCAGCTTGTTGATTTATATCACTTTCCTTCTGATTTACATACTAGTTACAAAGGAAGGCTGCTACATAAAAATTGTATTATTATAAAAATTAAGACTCCCATTAAATCTGACCAAATTGAAATCGTCAGTTACTCACCATGTCGGTACCAAAACATGTAAAATGTTCTATTCTAATTACTTAATCTCTTTTGGACCAAAAATGGCCTGATGCAAGGTATATTTTGATTTTTTTGTAAAGATTGGAGGTTTATTTGGACATTTAATTTTAGAGGATTTTTCCAGTCTCTATTTTACAAATTAATTAATTCTTAATTCATGATTTGTTGTTATTCCCAATAATCATATTTGTTAATAGCAAAAATGTTAAAACTATTTAAAGGTTGGAAAAATAACGATGTAGAAGGAACATTAGTTCATATGATTTTCGATGTAAAGCTGTTACACCTTTTGGGAAAACTGTACAGAATACTAATTGTAAAATTCTCCATTTGAAAGAGGATTTATTGTACTCGCATATAACTTATAAATAAATGAGTGTGAAACCTGTAAACTAAGAAGAATGCAAGATATTTGTTACCTTTATAGAACTGGGATTAAAATACAGTTAATTTAACTGAAAATCCCCATTAAGTATATTTTATTATTCTTGGTGACAATGGGTTATTTTATTAAGAGACAAATGTATCTTTATGTGTCACTATTATCTAATATGGATTTAAAAAATGTATCTCGCAGGCAGTGGCGGCCAGCACAGGTAAGAGTGGTAGGGTGGGGCGGGACTCGACAGAGGATGGAATAATTAAAATTAAATAAGAAAATAAATAAAACCACTTACCTTGTGCTCGTCGGCGAGTGCAAGGTAAGTGGTTTTATGTTTTTTTAATTTAATTTTACCTCTCCCGTCATCTGTCGACTTCTCCCCCACCCCGCCTCACCACTCTTACCTGTGCTGACCGCCACTGCCTGGAGGGCCACCTTAAATGAATTCACGGACAATACATTGTGATTGTGTTTTTATGTTGTGTGCTTATGATATATTTTCCTTTTCATCCCATTAATTCTATTTCATATAATAATACTGCTAATGAGGTGTCAGTTATTGATTTCAAAATGTTGATAAAAGTATTTTGAACACAGAAAACTCACAGGATGAGGATTGTTTGTGATAAAATTTAGAAGAATAGAGTCAGGTTGAAGAATTACTCCAGAAAGTATCTGTTTATCACTGTTACAATAATAATACACTAATCATAGCAGATTTGATTACTTCAATGGAAATCACTGTAACTCACCTCCTTCTGTAACCTTCATGTTTTCAGTGGTACTTCTGAGTTGCTGTGTTGCGTTAGTCACTTGCAGTTGCAGGTGGTACACTGTTTTTTTCTCTTCTGGCAGTGAATCTCAAGGATAGCTGGGTAGGTTAAGTGGCAGTATTCGGTACAGCTTCAAGGTGTCATAGGTGGAGATCCTCTCTCAATATACCTGTAACATATTTCATAGCAGCCATAGGCCTGTAGATATCCAGAGACGTAACACAGGCCCCGCAGTGTGGGGGGGCCCCCAAGCTCCAGGGGGCGCCCTGAGCACAGCTCTTCGGCCGGAGAGCTCCTGATAGACTCCGGAGGGAGCCCCTCCACGTACCTTGCAGGGGGGCCCCCTCAATTATCGTTACGCCACTGTAGACATCACAATGGCAGAATGCAGTATACACTTTGTCACACAAGAAAAGAGCCATGGGTCCGGATAAGGAGGAGGTTAGTTAACTGTTTGAATGTGATCTGCCATGCAAGACAGGGGGTTTCCCTTTTCAGGACGGTTCCCCTCACACACCAGAGGTGTCATGCTTCATCATAGGGGTGCCTCCTCACACGAAAGACCTAGTCTCCGTGTGGGCTACAAACCCCTCTCTAAGAGGGAGGAGCTCAGGGATGTTTTTATTGAGTCAGGCGGGGTGTACTAAACCCCTATGTGAGCTTAGCTTGTGTGTAAAAAGAGTGCAGTGCTGTGATGTGAGAGTTTAAAACTGGCTACAGGGTTAGCTATATTGTAACTTTATTCAGCTACCCGGTGCCAGGATTAAAAACAGTGAGGAGCTGATAACACAAGTGCCGACATTAGAGACAGCTGTGTAGATCACTAGACCAACATGTTTCAGCCAGACGGACCTAAATAGTGTTGCGGCCTTCTTCAGGGTCAGATTGTTCAGCTACTGCAGAGATAAAGTGCAAATACGTGAAAAAAACATGAAAAACATGTGGGTAAATCAAAAGTATGATACTGAACCAGTAGTGTTGACTGTTCAGTATGTATTGCATACAACCTATATTAGAGACAAAAGGGCATGTTTGTCACCAAATGCATATCCAGTATATATATAGCATGAGTCAAAACATACAGTTTCTAACCTCCTGAATAAAAATATTTTTGTAACACATATACATATTAGATCAATGTGCAGTTAACATGGACGTGTGACTTACCACGGTGGGTTGCGCAATTCACTACGTCTGTCCCGGCATATTAGCCACGTGGTACGTGCACCAAAACCTGCCAACAGAGGTATATGGTATTAAAAACAAGAGATCCCAAGGAAGGGATTTGGAGATAGAGCATAAGTGCGACTTTAATTTTATCAGATGGCCTGTGTGTAGACTTGAGCGAGAAGGATGTTGATACCGATTCGCTGTCATAAAGGGTCACAGGTATGGCTATAGGCACAGACTAGAGTGTAAACAAAAATTCCTAGGCGCGTGCCAGCAATTGGCTGGATTCATAGACTGGTGGCCACGGCGTAACAAATATTGGAGCACAGCTCAGGGCTCCCAGGCATGTGCCAGTAGTGAACCTGATTGTGGGGAGGAAAGGGGGGAGGGAAGGAAGGAGGAGTGACAGGTAGTCACATGAGCAGCCCTGCTGAGTGAGGGCCATGACAAGCAAAGTGGGATGGGTCTACCATCTGGTGCTATAGATGGCGTGCACGGAAGGTTGCACGGGGGTATTAAGTGCCCGCTAAGTCCAGGGCACTAAATGGTGCCATACGCTGCTAGATAATAGCGTGAAGAGCAAGGATGCGGGCACTGCTAGTGTCCGCGGAGAATCTGAGCGTGGATCGAGAGTGTGAAAAGGGGCACGTTGGACCTCAGTGCCACAGCCTGCCAAAAAAAAGGGGTTTCCAGCGGGCGGGGCGGTATTAAAGTGAGCACCTCGGTTGCAAGCGGCGCATGGAGCCAAAATGCCTGCAGGTGGCCTGCAAAGGTTGTGTCCAGCGGGCGGGGCGGTATTAAGGGTGAGCGCCTTGGTTAGGAGCGGCACGTGGCGCCATAGTGCCTACGGGGTGGGAGGTGGAGAAAAACCGGTGTGTTACGCGGTGTCTCCTGCATAGAATAATGGCGGCTATGGTGAGCACCTCGGTTCTGGAAAGGCCAGGACCGGCGCGTGAAGCTGAAGTGACTTCGGGGCAGGATGTGGATAAAGCCGGTACAGTACACAGCGTCTGCTCGGTAGAAGTAGAGGCTGTGGTGCCTCGGCGATGCCGGCAGACAGTGTTAAAAGGGGCAGGAACACTTACCATCGGGTCGTGGAATCTTGCCAGTGAGCACGTCCGGGGGTAGGAAAATGAATGTAAGACGGCTCTCGTTTAAATACACATAGCGTATATTGGAAACTCCAAGCAGCTGGGTTGGGGGGCGCGTGCCAGGAAGTGGGAGGCTCATGGGATTTGTAGTATCATACAGCCTCTCGGGGACTGTGGTTCATGCAAGGCAAGTGAGGATGGTGATCCAAGCCGGAGTGCTTGGTGTATTGTACTGTCAAATAAATGTGAACAGCTGATCATTGTTGTACCGCCCAGTGGCGGAGTTGGTTTAAATACTGCGGCAAGAAATGCCAGGGAGTGAAGGCTAATGGGAAATGAAGTTGTGGGCAGCTGCTCGGGGGCTAGAGCTGCCGGCGGACGTTGCGGGCAAAGGGGTTAAACCCGCCCAGTGTGAAGGAGGAGAGGGAAAAGGTTGCAAAATACCGAGAGGTGTACTCGGCACGAACGAACAAAACGGGAGGGGCTAGTGTACATGCCCATGGAGTACCTATGGAGTTAAAACACCAGATGGGTGTTGTGCTGTTGCAACCGCCCTACAGCGGGTGTAGAATGTTTGCTCCACAAGGGAGCAGGGAACTTAGGCATGGTGGTTCAGTGAATGTGCGTGCCCCGGGCGGGCACAGCTAAGAGCGACCCCTGACCTTGACTGGTAGGTCGCTCCCCCACCACACAGCTCCGTCTGTGTGCCCTGCTGCTGCCCCTGATTGTGCTCGTTTTTTTCCTTTCTGTGCCCCCTTGCTGCCCCTGATTGTGCTCGTTTTTTCCTTTCTGTGCCCCCTTGCTGCCCCTGATTGTGATCGTTTTTTCCTTTCTGTGCCCCTTGCTGCCCCTGATTGTGATCGTTTTTTCCTTTCTGTGCCCCCTTGCTGCCCCTGATTGTGATCGTTTTTCCTTTCTGTGCCCCCTTGCTGCCCCTGATTGTGATCGTTTTTCCTTTCTGTGCCCCCTTGCTGCCCCTGATTGTGATCGTTTTTTCCTTTCTGTGCCCCCTTGCTGCCCCTGATTGTGATCGTTTTTCCTTTCTGTGCCCCCTTGCTGCCCCTGATTGTGATCGTTTTTTCCTTTCTGTGCCCCCTTGCTGCCCCTGATTGTGCTCGTTTTTTCCTTTCTGTGCCCCCTTGCTGCCCCTGATTGTGATCGTTTTTTCCTTTCTGTGCCCCTTGCTGCCCCTGATTGTGATCGTTTTGTCTTTCTGTGCCCCCTTGCTGCCCCTGATTGTGATCGTTTTTCCTTTCTGTGCCCCTTGCTGCCCCTGATTGTGATCGTTTTTCCTTTCTGTGCCCCCTTGCTGCCCCTGATTGTGATCGTTTTTTCCTTTATGTGCCCCCTTGCTGCCCCTGATTGTGATCGTTTTTCCTTTCTGTGCCCCCTTGCTGCCCCTGATTGTGATCGTTTTTCCTTTCTGTGCCCCCTTGCTGCCCCTGATTGTGATCGTTTTTCCTTTCTGTGCCCCCTTGCTGCCCCGATTGTGATCGTTTTTGCTTTCTGTGCCCCCTTGCTGCCCCGATTGTGCTCGTTTTTTCCTTTCTGTGCCCCCTTGCTGCCCCCGATTGTGATAGTTTTTCCTTTCTGTGCCCCCTTGCTGCCCCTGATTGTGATCGTTTTTCCTTTCTGTGCCCCCTTGCTGCCCCTGATTGTGCTCGTTTTTTCCTTTCTGTGCCCCTTTGCTGCCCCTGATTGTGCTCGTTTTTTCCTTTCTGTGCCCCCTTGCTGCCCCTGATTGTGATCGTTTTTTCCTTTCTGTGCCTGTTTCCCACCGCTGCGCCCCTGCGGCCCCGCCCCCTCACTGCCCATTCGCTGCCCCATTCCCTTCTCCTCCCTCCCACCTCCCCATTTATGGCGGCCGCTGCGCGGCCGCGCCGCTGGCGCGCCAAAGGCGCGCCTAAGGCAAGCCCGTCTGCGCCCGTCCGCGCCGTGGCCGCGCCCAGCGCCAGACCCCCTGGTCCGGGCATCCCCCGCGCCCGCCACATCAACAGACGCCGATACGACGCCAGCACCCTCCACGCACTCAACCCCGGAAAAGATCACGCCTGCTACCAGGCCACCCCGAAGCGCACCCAAGGGCCCTTCACCTGCCGGAACTGCAGCTTCGCCAGCACCCGCCCCGCCAAACCACCGCCCAGGAAAGAACCCAACTACCTCAGATGCATCCTCCTCAACATCCGCTCCGCCCGCAAACACGCCATCGAACTCTGGGACCTTCTCGACTCAACCTCCCCAGACGTCGCATTCCTGACGGAGACCTGGCTGAATCCCGCTTCAGCCCCCGACATCGCCATTGCCATCCCGGACGGATACAAGATCACCCGCAGGGACCGCACCAACGGAGTCGGAGGAGGCATCGCCATCGTCCACAGGAACACCCTCAGAGTCTCAACCAACACCGACGACACCCTAAGCACCGCCGAACACATGCACTTCCAGATCCACACCGATCCCAACACCACCCTCAGAGGAACCCTCATCTACAGACCCCCGGACCCCGACCACAGTTCTGCGATTCCATCGCTGACTTCGTCAGCACACACGCCATCGCCTCCACGGACTACATCCTCCTCGGGGACCTGAACTTCCACCTCGAGAACAACAAGGACACCAACTCCACCACCCTGATCGACAACCTCGCCACCCTCGGACTCAGACAGCTCGTGACTACACCCACCCACGCCGCCGGCCACACGCTAGACTCCATCTTTTCCGCAAGCCCACACGTCTCCTTCAACCACACCTCCGAACCCCACTGGACTGACCACCACTGCATCCACTTCACCTACAGGAAGCCCACCACGCACCACCGCACCGAACAAATGCCTTGCCGCTGCTGGAGCAGAGTCACGGAAGACCAGCTAACCACAACCCTCGCCCTGAGCCCACCCGCCGAACCCTCCGACCCCGACACCGCCGCCCGCAACCTCAGACAGTGGATCGACGACTGCGCCAACACCTCGCCCCGCTCAAGAATCCGCCCAACAGCCACACCAGCAAGAAAGCCACCTGGTTCACCGAAGACCTCCAGGCCTCCAAACGAACATGCCGAAAACTGGAGAAGATCTGGCTCCACGAACGGACAGCGGACAGCTACGCCGCCCACAAGAGCGCCACCCGCAATCACCATCACCTCATCAGATCCGCCAAAAGGGCCTCACTCAAAGACCGCCTAGACAACAACACACACAACAGCAAAGAGCTCTTCAACATCGTGAAGGAACTCTCCAACCCCAGCTCCAACACCAACGACATCCAGCCGTCGCAAGACCTGTGCGACTCACTGGCCACCTCCTTCCACCGCAAAATCGCCGACATCCACGACAGCTTCAACACCACGACCGCCCCGGCAACCACAGAGACCACTGCCCCCGCAACCACCAACCGCCTGCTCTCCTGGACCAACATCAACGACGAGGACACCAGCGAGATCATGAACACCATCCACTCCGGTTCACCGCTAGACCCGTGCCCTCACCACATCTTCAACAAAGCCAGTACAGCCATCGCGCCCCATCTCCGGAAAATAATCAACATCTCCTTCGAGACAGCAACCTTCCCGGAAAGCTGGAAGCACGCCGAGATCACCGCCTTACTCAAGAAACCCAAGGCAGACCCCAAGGACCTCAAGAACTTCCGACCCATCTCTCTGCTCCCGTTCCCCGCGAAGGTCACCGAGAAAATCGTCAACAAACAACTGACCCGCTACCTCGAGGAGAACAACATCCTGGACCCTTCCCAGTCCGGCTTCCGCAGCAACCACAGCACCGAAACCGCCCTCATCGCCGCCACCGATGACATCAGGACCCTGCTAGACAACGGAGAAACAGCAGCCCTCATCCTCCTGGACCTATCAGCCGCCTTCGACACGGTCTGCCACCACACACTACGAACACGCCTTCACGACGCCGGGATCCAAGAGAAGGCCCTGGACTGGACCACATCCTTCCTTTCCGGCAGAACACAAAGCGTCCGCCTCGCCCCTTCCGATCCAAGGCCACCAAGATCATCTGCGGCGTACCCCAAGGCTCCTCCCTCAGCCCAACGCTGTTCAACATCTACATGGCACCCCTCGCCCACGTCGCCCGACAGCACAACCTCAACATCATCTCCTACGCCGACGACACCCAGCTGATCCTCTCCCTCACCAAAGACCCTCACACCGCCAAAGCCCACCTACACGAAGGAATGAAGGCCGTCGCCGAATGGATGAGGACCAGCCGCCTGAAGCTGAACTCGGACAAGACGGAGGTCCTCATCCTTGGTTCCAACCCTTCAGCCTGGGACGACTCCTGGTGGCCAACATCACTGGGAACAGCCCCGCCACCCACCAACCACGTACGCAACCTAGGGGTCATCCTCGACCCCACCCTCTCCATGACTAAGCAGGTCAACGCCGTTTCCTCATCCTGCTTCAACATCCTCCGAATGCTCCGCAGGATCTTCAAGTGGATTCCCACCGAAACAAGAAAAACAGTCACCCAGGCCCTCGTCACCAGCAGGCTGGACTACGGAAACGCCCTCTACGCAGGAACGACGGCTAAGCTCCTGAGACGGCTGCAACGCATCCAGAACGCCTCTGCACGTCTTATCCTCGACATCCCCCGACGCAGCCACATCACACCCCACCTGAGAGACCTGCACTAGCTCCCTGTGAACAAGAGGATAACCTTCAAGCTCCTCACCCACGCACACAAAGCACTCCACAACTCCGGACCAGCCTACCTCAACAGACGACTCAGCTTCTACACCCCCACCCGCCAGCTCCGCTCGACCAGCCTCGCCCTCGCCACAGTCCCCCGCATCCGGAAAACGACCGCCGGCGGCAGATCCTTCTCCCACCTCGCCGCCAAGACCTGGAACACCCTCCCCACCAACCTCCGACAGACCCAAGACCTACTGGCCTTCAGAAGACTCCTCAAGACCTGGCTCTTCGATCAGTAGCAGCACCACCCCCATCTTCCCCCAGCGCCTTGAGACCCTCGCGGGTATGTAGTGCGCTTTATAAGTGACATGATTGATTGATTGAAGGGCATGATACTCAGGGGGTGGTGAAGGGGAGGGGAGGTTCAAGTGTTTTAGGTGATGATCCTGGAAGGACAGCCGCTGGATTAGGTGGCCAGACTTGTAAGAGGGGTGTATAGGAATACAGGCCGGGTCAGGAAAATGCAGGCGACTAGGACGGTCCGCACTGCTGAAGGCGAGTCAAGGCGGCGCGATCAGGATTTCAGGAAAGCACCAACCAAGGAATCTCGTCGCTGAAGCCCGTTTCTGAGGTTCCCAACCTGTACACCCATCTTTGTTCCAGTCTGAAGAGTTTAGTCGTGAGATCGGGAGTGTTGGCATTCAGGTTTGGTTTGTCTAGGACCATCCAGCTCAAAGAGTCTTGGCTGTGTTTCATGTCAAAAAAGTGTTTAGTCATCTTGGTCATTTGTTTTGCATACCTAATGGTACTTTTATGTTCTAAAATCCTGGTGCGTACTTTCCTGGTGGTCATACCAACATATCTCAAGCCACAAGGGCAAGTGATAAGGTAGACCACCCGCTCACTGTTACAATTGGTGTGTTTTTGTAAAACCCAAGGTCTGGAGGTCCCTATGTCGATGCTTTTGGTCATGCTGGTTTGGGCACAGACTGTGCATGACCTACAAGGGTAATGCCCTTGGACAGGAGGTAAGTTCCAAAGTGTGTTTTGTCTTATTGTTTCTGGCACAGAAGGTCTTGTGTGGATCAGAGTTTCTTTTAAATTGCGGCCTCTTTTGAATGCAAAAAGAGGTTTTTCAAGGGTCAATTGTCCTTTGTTCAAGATGTCCCAATTGTGTAGTATGGATTTTTTTACTACATTGGACATGGAGCTGTAGGTCTTAACACAGACGAGTTGCGATGGTGTTGGTTTGGCAGAGGGCTGATCTAGAAGGGCCTCCTGGTTGGTGTTGAGTGCCCGTTTAGCTGATTTCTTAACCAGTTTTGCAGGGTAGTGCCTGTCCAATAGGTTACTTCTAAGTTTTGCTGCATGTGTGTTATATTTCTCTGTTGTAGAGCAGTTGCGGCGAACTCGCAAGAACTGTCCGTATGGTAAATTGTCCCGCAATGACTTAGGGTGATAACTCTCATATTGGAGGAGTGCATTGCGGGTCATTGGCTTTTGATAAAGTTCAGTTTATAGAGTACCCCCTGCTGGATAGATCAAGAGGTCCAGGAAGGCCAATTTCTCTTTACTATACTCACAGGTGAAGCGGAGATGTTCATTGCTGTTGTTTAACCAGGCGTGGAAGTGGTTGATGGTGACATCATCTCCTCGCCAGATGACAAAAATGTCATCTATATACCTCTTCCATAGGAGTATGTGTGTGAGAAATGGGTTCTGGCCTCCCAGGACAACACCTTCTTCGAACACATGCATGTAGAGGTTCGCTAGACTAGGTGCGAAGGTGCTGCCCATGGAAGTGTCAGAGATTTGTAGGTATAACTCAGTCTCAAACTGGGGAAAAAATTCTTTCATGGCCATTCGTGCGCACTGCATAATGAATGAAATCGATGTGATCGTGTCGGGGTGATGTTCTGTCAGAAGTAGTTCGATTGTCTCCAGGGTTTGGTCCTGAGGTATACAAGTATACAGCGACTCCACATCGAACGAGACCAGATAGTCGGTTAGGGGGTCAAAGATCGCATCATCCAGCGGCAGGCGAAGCATATCGGTCGTATCTTTGAGATACGTGGGCATTTGGCTGACCAGCGGACGGAGAAAAAAGTCAACGAACTGTGACAGTGGCTCAAGGGCGGACCCTATCCCGGATATAATGGGTCTCCCTGGTGGAGGCCTCTGTGGCTTATGTATTTTCGGTAATACATAGAAATAGGGAGTTGTGAGTGCCTTGGTACAGAGGAATTCCGCCTCTTTCTGCGTTATCCAGCCATTGTCAAATGCTTCCTTGGTTAGGATAGATATGGTGTCCGTGATCCTTTCTGTGGGGTAATGATCCAGTCGTCAGTAGGCGGTGTTGTCGTTAAGTTGTCTGAGACATTCGGCCCTGTAGGTGTCTGTGTCCAGTATTACAGTAGCTCCGCCCTTGTCGGCAGCTTTGATGGTAATAGTTTTGTCCGTAGTAAGGGAACGCAGTGCTGTTAGTTTCGAAATGATATTGAAGGTCCTCGGTGGTGTGGATAATCCAGTGGTCAGGTCTTTGAGGACAGCCTTCTCGAACGTTGCTACCTCAGATGGGACCATGCCAATCGGGGAGTTGAATTTTGACTTTGGGCGTAGGTTCGTATTGGTAGTCTGTTCACTGTCAGTCTGCGGGTCTTTGTCTGCGAAGAAAAAGTGTAGTCTCACTTTTCTAAAAAATTGGTGTACCTCTTGTATTTGGAAGGGGTCACCATTGTTTGTAGGTACAAAACATAGGCCTCGGTTGAGTACTGTCGTCTTTTCAGATGTGAGAACCCGCTTGCTCAAATTGACAATCAGGCTGGGTCCCTGCTCGGGCCTGCTTGTTGGTTGGTCTTGGTCATGCTCCTCGTGTTCCGCTGGGTGATTGGGGAGCTCCAGTGTACTTGTTGTTGGGAGCGACGGCGGCCTCTGGACCGGCCTCGGCCTTGCCCTAAAAAAGGCTGGTTGTACCCTGCTTGTGGGTGTTGTTGGAAGTTCATCAGTGGACCTTGTCCAAAGAACGGGAAGGTGGGGTAACTCCAGGGGTTCGGGGCCACCATTGGTTGTTCGGTGCTCCACCCTGGGACCCACGCCAGCTTTTCTGATTCTGTGCTGGGCTCTTTGATTGGTGTTTCCTTGGCTTGTGTCCGAATCACTTGGTGTCTTCTCTGTCGGAAGAAGAATAGTTGGACCCGTATCTTCTACCTGTCCTGTGAAATTCTGGGGGTTGATAGGAGGTATCAGTGTATGGATACACTTTTTCCATTGAGAATTTAGCCAAATCCTTCTTGAATTTCGTGATTTTACTAGTAAGGAGGGTCTCTTTGTATTCTTTAGTTGTTTTGTTAGTTTCATCCACATTCTTTTTAAAGACCGTTGCACCAATGATGACTTTAATCTCTGCCTCCATTGTCTAAATTTGAACCAGGACCTTCTCAGCTTCCTTCTTGGCCGTGCTGATAATTAAAATAAGCCAATCCCTCGTGCACCGCCATGCGATGAGGGACCAGTCTTTCAGGAACGAGGGATTGTCTAGGAACAATCTTGGGATGTTAATTACTATGAGTCCGGTTGGGGCGCAATTGCCCCGGAGGTATTCAGTCATGATAGAGCCGTGTGTGGTCGTTCTTATGTATAGTCGTTTGAGATTAGTCAATTTCTGCCAGTCATCTGAGGTGGCCATAGTTTGAGTGAGTTGTGTTTCTAAGATGCTGGGTGTTGTCAAAATCTCTGTTAATACTCCATCGTCGTATGTGAGTCCTGTGCGTTCAGCCATGATTAAGAGTCGCTAGGTAACAGTTTAGGAGTAGAGGAGAATGGAAGAATAGTAAGCCCGCAGCTGAGCCGCAGCGCTAGACAATCAATACACTTAGGGGCTTGAGGAGTTTTAAGGACCTGCTTGAGCCAACTCCCCACCAAACTAATGTCACACAAGAAAAGAGCCACGGGTCCGGATAAGGAGGAGGTTAGTTAACTGTTTGAATGTGATCTGCCATGCAAGACGGGGGGTTTCCCTTTTCAGGACAGTTCCCCTCACACAGCAGAGGTGCCATGCTTCATCATAGGGGTGCCTCCTCACACGAAAGACCTAGTCTCTGTGTGGGCTACAACCCCCTCTCTACGAAGGAGGAGCTCAGGGATGTTTTTATTGAGTCAGGCGGGGTGTACTAAACCCCTATGTGAGCTTGGCGTGTGTGTAAAAAGAGTGCAGTGCAGTGCTGTGATGTGAGAGTTTAAAACTGGCTACAGGGTTAGCTATATTATAACTTTATTCAGGTACCCGGTGCCAGGATTAAAAACTTAGGAGCTGATAACACAAGTGCCGACATGAGAGACAGCTGTGTAGATCACTAGACCAACATGTTTCGGCCAGAAGGACCGAAATAGTGTTGCGGCCTTCTTCAGGGTCAGATTGTTCAGCTACTGCAGAGAAAAAGTGCAAATACGTGAAAAAAACATGAAAAACACGTGGGTAAATCAAAAGTATGATACTGAACCAGTAGTGTTGACTGTTCAGTATGTATTGCATACAACCTATATTAGAGACAAAAGGGCATGTTTGTCACCAAATGCATATCCAGTATATATATATATATATATATATATATATATATATATATAGCATGAGTCAAACCATACAGTTTCTAACCTCCTGAATAAAAATATTTTTGTAACACATATACATATTAGATCAATGTGTAGTTAACATGGACGTGTGACTTACCACGGTGGGTTGCGCAATTCACTACGTCTGTCCCGGCATATTAGCCACGTGGTACGTGCACCAAAACCTGCCAACAGAGGTATATGGTATTAAAAACAAGAGATCCCAAGGGAGGGATTTGGAGATAGAGCATAAGTGCGACTTTAATTTTATCAGATGGCCTGTGTGTACACTTGAGCGAGAAGGATGTTGATACCGATTCGCTGTCAAAGGGTCACAGGTATGGCTATAGGCACAGACTAGAGTGTAAACAAAAAGTCCTAGGCGTGTGCCAGCAATTGGCTTGATTCATAGACTGGTGGCAAGGGTGTAACAAAGATTGGAGCACAGCTCAGGGCCCCCAGGCACGTGCCAGTAGTGAACCTGATTGTGGGGAGGAAAGGGGGGGGGGGGAAGGGAAGGAGGAGTGACAGGTAGTCACATGAGCAGCCCTGCTGAGTGAGGGCCGTGACGAGCAGAGTGGGATGGGTCTACCATCTGGTGCTATAGATGGTGTGCAGGCAAGGTTGCACGGGGGTATTAAGTGCCCGCTAAGTCCAGGGCACTAAATGGTGACATACGCTGCTAGATAATAGCGTGAAGAGCAAGGATGCGGGCACTGCTAGTGTCCATGGAGAATCTGAGCGTGGCTCGAGAGTGTGGAACGGGGCTCGTTGGACCTCAGTGCCACAGCCTGCCAAAAAAAGGGGTATCCAGCGGGCGGGGCGGTATTAAAGTGAGCGCCTCGGTTGCGAGCGGCGCATGGAGCCAAAATGCCTGCAGGTGGCCTGCAAAGGTTGTGTCCAGCGGGCGGGGCGGTATTAAGGGTGAGCGCCTTGGTAAGGAGCGGCGCGTGGAGCCATAGTGCCTACGGGGTGGGAGGTGGAGAAAAACCGGTGTGTTACGCGGTGTCTCCTGCATAGAATAATGGCGCTATGGTGAGCGCCTCGGTTCTGGAAAGGCCAGGACCGGCGCGTGAAGCTGAAGTGACTTCGGGGCGGGATGTGGATAAAGCCGGTACAGTACACGGCGTCTGCTCGGTAGAGGCTGTGGTACCTCGGCGATGCCGGCAGACAGTGTTAAAAGGGGCAGGAACACTTACCACCAGGTCGTTGAATCTTGCCAGTGAGCATGTCCGGGGGCAGGAAAATGAATGTTAGGACGGCTCTCATTTAAATACACATAGCGTGTATTGGAAACTCAAAGCAACTGGGTTGGGGGGCGCATGCCCGGAAGTGGGAGGCTCATGGGATTTGTAGTATCATACAGCCGCTCGGGGACTGTGGCTCATGCAAGGCAAGTAAGGATGGTGATCCAAGCCGGAGTGCTTGGTGTATGTACTGTCAAATAAATGTGAACAGCTGATCATTGTTGTACCGCCCAGTGGCGGAGTTGGTTTAAATACTACGGCAAGAAATGCCAGGGAGTGAAGGCTAATGGGAAATGAAGTTGTGGGCAGCTGCTCGGGTGCTAGAGCTGCCGGCGGACGTTGCGGGCAAAGGGGTTAAACCCGCCCAGTGTGGAGGAGGAGAGGGAAAAGGTTGCAAAATACCGAGAGGTGTACTCGGCACGAACGGACAAAACGGGAGGGGCTCCATGTCCAATGTAGTAAAAAAATCCATACTACACAATTGGGACATCTTGAACAAAGGACAATTGACCCTTGAAAAACCTCTTTTTGCATTCAAAAGAGGCCGCAATTTAAAAGAAACTCTGATCCACACAAGACCTTCTGTGCCAGAAACAATAAGACAAAACTCACTTTGGAACTTACCTCCTGTCCAAGGGCATTACCCTTGTGGGTCATGCACAGTCTGTGCCCAAACCAGCATGACCAAAAGCATCGACATAGGGACCTCCAGACCTTGGGTTTTACAAAAACACACCAATTGTAACAGTGAGCGGGTGGTCTACCTTATCACTTGCCCTTGTGGCTTGAGATATGTTGGTATGACCACCAGGAAAGTAAGCACCAGGATTTTAGAACATAAAAGTACCATTAGGTGTGCAAAACAAATGACCAAGATGACTAAACACTTTTTTGACATGAAACACAGCCAAGACTCTTTGAGCTGGATGGTCCTAGACAAACCAAACCTGAATGCCAACAATCCCGATCTCACCACGAAACTCTTCAGACTGGAACAAAGATGGGTGTACAGGTTGGGAACCTCAGAAACGGGCCTCAACAACGAGATTCCTTGGTTGGTGCTTTCCTGAAATCCTGATCGCGCCGCCTTGACTCGCCTTCAGCAGTGCGCACCGTCCTAGTCGCCTGCATTTTACTGACCCGGCCTGTATTCCTATACACCTCTCCCTTCCTCTTACAAGTCTGGCCACCTAATCCAGCGGCTGTCCTTCCAGGATCATCACCTAAAACACTTGAACCTCCCCTTCCCTTCCCCTCACCACCCCCTGAGTATCATGCACTTAGCTGTGCCCGCCCGGGGCACGCACATTCACTGAACCACCATGCCTAAGTTCCCTGCTCCCTTGTGGAGCAAACATTCTACACCCGCTGTAGGGCGGTTGCAACAGCACAACACCCATCTGGTGTTTTAACTCCATAGGCACTCCATGGGCATGTGCACTAGCCCCTCCCGTTTTGTCCGTTCGTGCCGAGTACACCTCTCGGTATTTTGCAACCTTTTCCCTCTCCTCCTCCACACTGGGCGGGTTTAATCCCTTTGCCCGCAACATCCGCCGGCAGCTCTAGCCCCCAAGCAGCTGCCCACAACTTCATTTCCCATTAGCCTTCACTCCCTGGCATTTCTTGCCGCAGTATTTAAACCAACTCCGCCACTGGGCGGTACAACAATGATCAGCTGTTCACATTTATTTGACAGTACATACACCAAGCACTCCGGCTTGGATCACCATCCTAACTCGCCTTGCATGAGCCACAGTCCCCGAGCGGCTGTATGATACTACAAATCCCTTGAGCCTCCCACTTCCGGGCATGCGCCCCCCAACCCAGCGGTTTTGAGTTTCCAATACACGCTCTGTGTATTTAAACGAGAGCCGTCCTAACATTCATTTTCCTGCCCCCGGACATGCTCACTGGCAAGATTCCACGACCCGATGGTAAGTGTTCCTGCCCCTTTTAACACTGTCTGCCGGCATCACCGAGGAACCACAGCTTCTACCTCTACCGAGCAGACGCTGTGTACTGTACCGGCTTTATCCACATCCCGCCCCGAAGTCACTTCAGCTTCACGTGCCGGTCCTGGCCTTTCCAGAACCGAGGCGCTCACCATAGCCGCCATTATTCTATGCAGGAGACACTGCGTAACACACCGGTTTTTCTCCACCTCCCACCCCGTAGGCACTATGGCTCCACGCGCCGCTCCTAACCAAGGCGCTCACCCTTAATACCGCCCCGCCCGCTGGACACAACCTTTGCAGGCCACCTGCAGGCATTTTGGCTCCATGTGCCGTTCGCAACCGAGGCGCTCTCTTTAATACCGCCCCGCCCGCTGGATACCCCTTTTTTTGGCAGGTTGTGGCACTGAGGTCCAACGCGCCCCGTTTCACACTGTCGAGCCACTCTCAGATTCTCCGCGGACACTAGCAGTGCCCGCATCCTTGCTCTTCACGCTATTATCTAGCAGCGTATGGCACCATTTAGTGCCCTGGACTTAGCGGGCACTTAATACCCCCCTGCAACCTTGCCTGCACGTCATCTATAGCACCAGATGGTAGACCCATCCCACTCTGCTTGTCACGGCCCTCACTCAGCAGGGCTGCTCATGTGACTACCTGTCACTCCTCCTTCCTTCCCTTCCCTCCCCCCCCCTTTCCTCCACACAATCAGGCTCACTACTGGCACGTACCTGGGGGCCCTGAGCTGTGCTCCAATCTTTGTTACGCCCTTGCCACCAGTCTATGAATCAAGCCAATTGCTGGCACACGCCTAGGACTTTTTGTTTACACTCTAGTCTGTGCCTATAGCCATACCTGTGACCCTTTAGGACAGCGAATCGGTATCAACATCCTTCTCGCTCAAGTCTACACACAGGCCATCTGATAAAATTAAAGTCGCACTTATGCTCTATCTCCAAATCCCTCCCTTGGGATCTCTTGTTTTTAATACCATATACCTCTGTTTCAGGTTTTGGTGCCCGTACTGTTAAAGATTGCAGGAATCGCTGTTAGCATGAGCTGAAAGCCATTTTGTACTTGGCAGCCATTTTAGTTAGCCATGTGCTCGCCATGTGCTTTCTCCCTCTTCCAGAGTCTTGCACATGCTCAGAAAGGCCTAGCTGGTAGAATGCACCTGCTCTTAGTATAGAACTGTCAGGCTATTCTTACTGATGTAAGCAGTTTAGTCTCCCCTCCCACTTTGTGGAGCAAGCAAATTTTGTATACCCATATTAGTCAATAAGCATGCTTGTATGTGCTAGGACCTCCCCTTGATTTTATGCTGACTATATAACAAATGCATATATAAGGACCCTGTTCTCTGCACTCATTAGAATGCCTCCTACAGTGGCCTGCGGGTACCGTAAGACGCAATCTCCCTCATCTGAGGTTATTAAAACATGTTTTTTGATATTACAGCTTCCGTGCCAATCTCTTCTTTGTTGGTCTTAAGGACCAGGTGTATCAGTGAACCCCTAAGAAGGTTTTTATTTCTACAAATGGCGCCCGAAAGTGGACCTCATCGGTGCAGCGGCTATCCAAGGGAGTGGTCTTGAAGGGAGACAGTAATCTACTGAGGAGTACAGGACAGGAATCTACTGAGGAGGTACCCTGCGCACGGAGATTGTTTGTCTTCCAGCCCAGTATATTTCTGGTCTTCCTGATCTGATCCTCCAAGTGTTTGCCGCTCCCGACTGAGAACTTCTTTGGCGTGAGTATTTTAAAACGACCGTTAGGTCACTCAGAACTTGGCAGTTGGAAGCTGGAGACTTTGGTTTGGTAAGGTTGCTGAAGCAACACTTTTGTTTGGAATGACTTGGCCAAGATTTTGGTTTGTTTGTTTGTTTTGCTGCAGCAAATGAAGGCAGGTAATGAGGAGATTTTTCTCTAACTTTGAAAACTTGAACGGCACACATTGTGTTAAGTGTCACTTGGAGTATAATATTATATATGCTATAATATTCTTGACATGCCTGCTTCTAGCACACTTCGTAGAAAGTGTTGCTGTCTTGGAGGTACCGATATGGATTTAGGAAGTACTCAGCTGACTCCCCTCAGAGGGGATACCTAAATAGGTTTAGGTATAGTAAAAAGATATTTCTTCCTTGGTGACTAAGTACCCCATGGAACTAAATATGTACATAAAACGGATCCGGATCTGCGCACTTAGTAACATTCATAAGTGGTGATATGCAGAGCGCTTTTTGAGTGTTCTACCAGCCAAAACTGGCGAATTTGGTGTATTTTGGCTTCTTGACCATGGAACAGTTTTTTGGGCTACTTTTGAGAGCTCTTCTTGTAAATATGACTTACAATTAGTATTTACAAATAGTTTGGTCTTGCGTACAATTTGTAAGCTGTCTTAAAGTCCTAAGTGTTGATTTGTGGGTTAAATGTGTGTTTCAATGTCTATGTGGTTTGACATTGGTGATACTTGTGTGAGTAAATAGCGATTGCGCTCTTTGTGTAAGAATGGCTAGCTTTAAGCGCGCTGTATTGTGTGCTCTGAGTGTATGACCCCCTTCTGTAAATGTCTGGAATGAGCTCAATGAGTTTGTTTATGTTTTTTGCTGTCATCATTCTGTTATGCAAACTGTCATTTAGTTACTTACATATTAAATAAAAATCCAGAAATGAATTATATAACATATGCTAAACAGCTGCTTGTTACTATTAAATTGACAGAGTAAGACACTATACATGTGTGCAAATTGCCACAATGCTAAAGATAAAATTAGAATTCGTATTCAATAGGATTAAAATACGCCTCACACAGAGGAAGAAAACGAAATTGTGTGTTTTGCAATGAATAGACTAAAATACAACGTTACAGCATTTTCCTTAGATACATTGTATTAGACATTAAAAGGCATGCACATCATCTGAGTGAATTTGGTCGTTGCTGAACTAAATACACATTATAGAAAGATAGATTTGACTGCATTGAAATGCCTCAGTTTTTAAATAGACTGTGACATGCTTTTCTTTCAGCACCCGAGAAGAAAAGCTTTCCAACAGCTGTGTTTAAACTGACTAACTGAAAAGTAACTGTTTGACACAGCAAATGGGGATTTAACTCTGTCAGGGTATTTCAAATAATAAAGGGGTTTTTTCCTGAGAAAGGCGTGAAAATTCGACGCCTGCTGACAAACAACAGCTGCATAAATAGCATATGGCTATTCCTGATCATGGCCACAGACAGGAATGCTGAGTCAGCGAAATTTTAAGTCAGTGTAAAACTGGTATGAAGGCCTGCATTATTTTAAAAGTTTCAAAAAACCAGTTTCATTATTTTGGATAACAGAGAACAAAATTGAAAGTAGGGATTTCCTTTCTTAATGCCTTTTTTCATAAGTACCTCTGTGGTTCTGATGTTAAATAATAACTGTCCTTTAAAAAGTGGCGCAGACTTTTCATGTTTCAAGTAAGGCTTCTGTGCTTAGGGTTATACATGAATGCGTTTAAATATGATAGGCTACGAATGAAGCTTGCTTTTCCAATGTGGAATCATCAAAATGGTTGGTTTTGATTAAAAAAATAATAATTAATTATATGAAAAAAATATATATTATTAAAAATAAATGCTTTAAATTCGTTTTTCATCTTTATAAAGCCTAATCATCATACTGTGAATTCCTAGCATCAAAGTTGGATTTAAGCAGTGCTGTACCGTAATAGCAGGAACCTTAAATGTGACATGTCACTTTACCCAGCCGTACAAACCTCATTTTTATAAGGGTATACCTTATACATTTCTGATTTCCCATTCCTGGGCTATCTAGAGAACACTCTGGGGGTTCCTATTATGCAAAAATATTGTAGGATATTCATTTTTAAGTGCCCCTACCACCAAAGTCGAAATTGAGCTAAATTCACAATTTTACAAGCAGTTCTACCACTCAGGGCAGGTTTCAAACTGATCTCAAGCTAGAGCGTGTACACATGCCAGTATAGAACAAACAGCTGACCTCTGTATTACTAGACAGCACACCACATACTGTACACAAATGAAAATAAGTATACAGAAACCAGCAGACGTTATTATCCTACCTTTAAATTACTGGCAAACGGACCGGACAGGACTGCCTTTCAGCCGTGATTCTCCAGAGTTGCTTTGCATTACAAAAACCGCATGGCAAGCCTTGCACAAAAAAAAATGACCAGCTGCTGAACGGGTCAAAGGTCGGAGTTCTGCATTTAGCAACTTAGCAGGGTGAAGGGTAAGGTTTGCTTGGCCATTTCGACCTCTGAAAAGTTTTTGAAAGACGAGATGACAGCGCAGAGAGAGGAATGAGAAGCTTTGCTTCCTATTTTTGGCAAACACACGTTTTGCGCAGTCATATGAAACGAAGAAAAAGCAGCCCTCAGTTGAGCATTGATCTGTCATGTATATAAAAATAATGGTTTTAGTTTAAAGATTACTGTGTAGGGGCTCAGATAAGGAGGAAATGGATTTTAGTTTGCATTCATGCGCCCTCATGTTAATCTAGTACAATTGCTCAAGGAATTGGTACATTGGTTACTAACGCTTTCCACAGTACTCAATGTGCTTGTGTTAGGCTGAATCAGAGAATAGCCACTTTCTAAGATATCTCCTACAAGTTTGTTTGTGCCCAGTTGCTACAAATAGGGGTTGAAAGTGTTGACAGAAGTGAAACCTGTTTCAGGTTTTCCTACTGTCAAAATGGGGGAAGGAGGCTAGCTCCTCTACAAATTAAGGGTAGGCAAAATTATGTTTTCTCTCTTCTTTTTCTCACTCTTTCTTGAGTCTGTCTAAGCTGTCTAGGAAATGGCCATGTGACAGTTATTGGCTATTCTGTAATACTGTTTTAAAATTGTTAGAATTAATAAAATGATGAAACATATAAGCTATGTTACTGCCCATCCTGTATGAAAGAATGAGTAGAACAGATTGATGTTCCCTTATTTGATCTTTAAGGGGAACTGTATAGTGGGGGTTTCTGTTAAAAAATCTCAGGTGGCAACACTATTATTGTTTATGTTATTCTCATGTTCTATACAGTTTTGCAAGGGCATTGCTAGTCTTTTATTAGCTAGTCTCTGTCAATAAGCTGACAGCCCTTATTAGAGCTGGAGATAGGGTTTTTTTCCTTTTGAAAATGATGTTGCATAGTCCAGATCGTGAAAAGTAGAATGCAGGAAAGACGCTCATGTGATCCTTAGCAAACATTTTGAAGGAAAATATTGTTTTATAGGAGTTTGTTTGTCATAACATGTTCTGCTGGAGAAAATGTACCCACTATGTTGAAGTTTAGTTCTTTTTGCAATCAGAATCCCTGTTAAATTAGCAGTTTTAGATTTTCCTGCTGCGCCTATAACATGAGAGCATGGTCCTAAGCATAACATGTAAGAGAAATTATTTTATAAGTGTCTGCAGTCCTGTACAAGTAATGTAAAATCTATGAGTAAAAGTGTAGAACATTTCCTTTTTCTTGAGGGTTCTTCAGATTAGTAATATAGGAATACACCAATGTAAGTATTTGGAGTATGTCTGTATTGTTTTTCTCTTTTCCTCAGAATTTAGTAAATGAACACAGACTTCCTTGGCTGTTTGGGATTGGGTGATGTATTACTCTTGTCAGTTCACCAAAACGTTCCTTTTATACTTGCCAATAGGTCCAGGGTTTTCTACTCTTAGATAGATGAAGTGGTTCTTGGGTGCCTTGCTAATGTATGGGGCGCCCCAAGACTAAGGAAGTATTCTGTTGTTAGATTATTTCTGTGCCTTGTCTAAAGACCTCTTGTTCTGTCCACCAATAGATATTTGCTGCCTTACAACCATTGCCAGAGGGGCCCGGACATCAGATCCAGCCTGGGAGTCAGCACCAGTCCAGCCTACAGTCAAAACAAAAGGAACCAGCACAGGTGTTGCTGGCAACTAGGACCTCAGTGAAGGCAGAAGCACTGGGACGTGAAGTGTGTACCCCTGCCACTGTCTTGGGCGAAAGACGGGTTTACAAATCAGGATGGAGAAATCTTTGTAGGATCCAGTTTTTGATGCCCAGCTGAGAGAGTCACAGAACGACAAGGACGACAAGGAGGCTTTTGCTTGAGGTGACCCCCTTTGAAACAAGGGTTGCTTCAGGCCTTTGAGTCCTGGTCCCAAGTGAATGCAAGTCTACGCCTTTGTTTGTTGATCAAGGGATGCCTGAGCATATTGGCTACAATTTGTGGCCCCAACAAAAGAGCAGTGCGCCAGAGGTGCAATACAGGAGTTAGGGAAGGACTTGAGTTTAGGGTACAAGTGCTGTGCCCTTGGTGCCGGTTAGATTAAAGTGAAGAAAACTGGTGCACTGCCTGAGACACTGGACAGGATCATTGAGGGTATTTGCCCTGGGGGGGTGATTGCCCTATCCTGAAAGAAAGACTTTTCCTTCTCCGTGATTCTTGAGTTGAGAGTTGTGCAGCTCCACCGTGGGAACAACAAGAGCCTGCCTGTGAGGCTCAAACGGACACAGGGAGAAGACTCCCCTCTGGTTGGTTGTACTACAATTTCCCAAGGACTCTTTTTTTTGTTAGTAATGTACCCCTTTGGTCGTCCCATTTTTGAGGAGGAGCAGCCCTTTGCGGCTCCTTGTCCTAATTCCAATGGCCTTGTGTGGTCCTCCTGGTCCCCCGGAGCCAGGATTGTTTTTGTAATAATATGTCTGACTGCATTAATATTTTTTTAAGAGTAATGTTTATTCTGCACGAGAAAAGTTCATCTGAGCATATTACTTTACTCTTTCCTTAAGTATATTAATTGATACTTTAGCCATCATAAAAAATACTGAGAAAGTCTATTGAAAATGTTTTTATTAGGTATGTGCTGTTGGCTATTCTGAAATTGAAATAGATAGTCACTGAAATACATCAGAGCCCTGAAACTTAGAATTAGACTAGATGGTTTTGGTATTTGCTTTCTGCTTAGGGTTGGAAAAATATTGAGATTTCTGTTTGAGATAATAGTCATTATTCTCTCTTGCTACCTGTATGACCCAATGCTCTGTTCCCTTTGTACTCCTGCTTATACCTTATATATACCTGCTTAATGAAATGTTTAGAATGTAAATGCCCACCTAGCATAGGATATTGATGAATTTATGAGAAGAAAATGTGCAAAATATTTTCTATGTCTCTACTAGATCATGGGAATGTCTTTAGCTCATGCTACAAGGATCATCTGTTAAAGATTGCAGGAATCGCTGTTAGCATGAGCTGGAAGCCATTTTGTACTTGGCAGCCATTTTAGTTAGCCATGTGCTCGCCATGTGCTTTCTCCCTCTTCCAGAGTCTTGCACATGCTCAGAAAGGCCTAGCTGGTAGAATGCACCTGCTCCTAGTATAGAACTGTCAGGCTATTCTTACTGATGTAAGCAGTTTAGTCTCCCTCCCACTTTGTGGAGCAAGCAAATTTTGTATACCCATATTAGTCAATAAGCATGCTTGTATGTGCTAGGACCTCCCCTTGATTTTATGCTGACTATATAACAAATGCATATATAAGGACCCTGTTCTCTGCACTCATTAGAATGCCTCCTACAGTGGCCTGCGGGTACCGTAAGACGCAATCTCCCTCATCTGAGGTTATTAAAACATGTTTTTTGATATTACAGCTTCCGTGCCAATCTCTTCTTTGTTGGTCTTAAGGACCAGGTGTATCAGTGAACCCCTAAGAAGGTTTTTATTTCTACAGTACCACGTGGCTAATATGCCGGGACAGACGTAGTGAATTGCGCAACCCACTGTGGTAAGTCACACGTCCATGTTAACTACACATTGATCTAATATGTATATGTGTTACAAAAATATTTTTATTCAGGAGGTTAGAAACTGTATGTTTTGACTCATGCTATATATATACTGGATATGCATTTGGTGACAAACATGCCCTTTTGTCTCTAATATAGGTTGTATGCAATACATACTGAACAGTCAACACTACTGGTTCAGTATCATACTTTTGATTTACCCACGTGTTTTTCATGTTTTTTTCACGTATTTGCACTTTATCTCTGCAGTAGCTGAACAATCTGACCCTGAAGAAGGCCGCGACACTATTTAGGTCCTTCTGGCCGAAACATGTTGGTCTAGTGATCTACACAGCTGTCTCTAATGTCGGCACTTGTGTTATCAGCTCCTCACTGTTTTTAATCCTGGCACCGGGTAGCTGAATAAAGTTACAATATAGCTAACCCTGTAGCCAGTTTTAAACTCTCACATCACAGCACTGCACTCTTTTTACACACACGCCAAGCTCACATAGGGGTTTAGTACACCCCGCCTGACTCAATAAGAACATCCCTGAGCTCCTCCCTCGTAGAGAGGGGGTTGTAGCCCACACGGAGACTAGGTCTTTCGTGTGAGGAGGCACCCCTATGATGAAGCATGACACCTCTGGTGTGTGAGGGGAACAGTCCTGAAGAGGGAAACCCCCCGTCTTGCATGACAAATCACATTCAAACAGTTAACTAACCTCCTCCTTATCCGGACCCGTGGCTCTTTTCTTGTGTGACATTAGTTTGGTGGGGAGTTGGCTCACGCAGGTCCTTAAAACTCCTCAAGCCCCTAAGTGTATTGATTGCAGTATACACTTTGGCAGGAAAAGATGAGACAAGTCAGGATGGCAGCAGGTGAGGTGAAGTATTTATTGTTAGAAGTAAGAGGAACCCACTGCACAGTCCATCAGCTTTTCTATCCAAGTCAACTGATCCTTTTTTAAAGACAAACTTCTATTCAGAGTCTAGCACGCTTTGACAATGACAATACTTGAAGGGACAAACACAGGGAGGAAAACTACCACACTCCTCCATTACCACACAATAAAAGAGAAAGGTTACACTCAGACAAATAAACACACAGCAATACCAACACAAATACTAAAAAACAGTTACAAAAACTACATGCCTTTGATTAACAATATCAACCCGGCTTAATGACCACAATCCTATTGAAATTCCACACATGACCATTTTCCAATTTCACAGATCCTTTGTTAACTCAGACTACTCTTTGAGGTGTATTATATATACATCCTCCCGCACCTCACTTGGGTAATTTGACACAAACTAAATCACCCACTTTGACATTTAACTCTTTGACAGCTTTAAGTCTGTCATAACACCCATTCTGTGTCCATTGTTCTCTTTCATCACTCCACTTCACATGATTTGTGTTCCCTCCTTGATAATAATGTTGTTCTTTATGGAGTGCAAATGATCTTCTTCTTGCTTAAGAACAATCCCATCCTAGTTGCCAAAAATTTAGTATGCGCTTTGGCAGGAACAGATGAGACTTGAGTCAGGTTGGCAGCATGTGAAGTATTTATTGTCATAAATAAGAGGAACCCACTACATAGTCCATCAGTTTTTCTATCCAAGTCAACTGATCCTTTTTCAAAGACAGCATTCTTTATAGAATCTAGCAAACTCTGACAATGAAAATACTTAAAGGCACAAACACAATGAGGAAAACTACCACACAGAGGCAGTACAATTACTATAAAAGATTTTAGTCCTTGACTCATTGCTTTACAAGCATTGTCTTGGAGAGTGTGTTGTATTCTTCATATGCGTTAGTCAATTCCTAGATTCTTACCTTCTCCTGGTTGGGATTTTGGATTTTCTTACTTCAATGTAACTGACCATGTTTGTAACTGATTTACATCTGCCCATTTCTCTTTTCTTACTTCTGGTCATGATAGTGTGAGAAACTTGCCTGGTTTAACTGGTTGTTCTTCATAGTTATATCTCAAGCCCCCACCACTTTCTCTCTTGACCTCTTTTGGATTACAAAACTACCATTTTGAAGGTTTCCGTCTTGGACTACAGCTTTATCTGCTGAAGGATTCTTCCACATCTGCAATACCCTTCATTGTCATTGCCACTGATGTTCCCTACTACTGACTGCCAACAAACTCTTATTGAGTTCTTTACAATTGATTTATGACTACCTCTGATCCCAGTCACTTTACCTGCCCACATCAATGTAGTATAGCTTGTTTACATTCCTAGTGCTGCTTAATAATCTCCATTGTGATAGTGTTAGTGACTTGATTCCACCGTGTTGCAGCCTTGGTGTTGCCTGGGTTTGGACCCCCCACCTTTATTCAGCTGAGAATTCCACTGGCCTTGCCTGTTTCTACCAGGTTGTGCTCTTGATTATATATAAGGCTCCTGGTTTTCCGTTTTTATGGATTTTTACAGATAAATACAGACAGAAAACAATGTGTTTTCTGTCTGCATCTATTTTTAAGAGTGGATATATACAGAAAATTGGGCTTCTTTTAAGTGACTCTGTGCTGTCTTTTATGAATTATAGTCCAACAGCTGAGCAGATGGACAGCATGGGAAATTAAAAAAAACAGGATGCAATTTCATTAAATAATGCCATGTCTCAACATACATTTGTGGTATAATGCTAATACTTACCAGTGGATGTTTTGTTATATAATATTTGGCAGCTGAGATAGCTAAAACAGACAGACATCAAAGTATGAGTACGCCTCTGTCAGTTAAATAAATATGGAAATGTACAGTTTTACAACTTCATTTATATGCAAAACACAAAATAAATATGGATAAATACAGATAAAGTGGGCAAAAAATAAATATGGATAAACACAGACCGAAATGCTAAAAAAAAAAATACCATAAAACCGGGAGCCCTAATTATATAGTACATAGGGCTCGCCTCAGTACACCTACAAACGTTGCAGGGAAGAACTCATTCCTTACTGCTTTTGAGTAGTTAGAGTATCAATCTATTGAGGAATTAAATATTGAATTTGTATTTTTTATGTATTTTGAGGGTGTTTTGCACGGCTGAAAAAGTGTTAAGCATGCCAAGCATGTGCACATATGTTTTGTTTCTTCTTTGACCTGGTGTTGGGAATTTGGTGTTGGTTGAAGTTTGCTGCGCTGGTTTATAACTGCTCTCTTGTCATTGCATCTATTGGGTGATCAGGGCACCAAATTGTTAGTCTCCAGTTATATGCAGTTGTATAATCAGATGATTTATCGAGGAAGGGTCACTGTTATTAGGAGGGTTCTGACAATTGAACTGTGTGAGTGTAAACTTGCTGGATATGCTGGTGGTCGTTAAAATGCAGGTTTCAACTTCCTGCGTGTCTACTGATAGTATAGAGGGTTTCCTTTTTTCTGGATAGACAGGTACTTTTTAGATTTACTGGATAATTTCATGGCAAGTGTTCCTGCTTTCAGCTTGTGTGCCTTAGGTACCACGACCATTCCTGGCCCTTCCATCAATGGCACTAATTCAAGGGAGGTGGTTTTATCTGGGGTTGACAAGCAGTGATGTACCCGAGGCAGTTGATTTCCAGTGGCATTGGACCAGGAGTTGGTTGGCTCCAACATCAATAGAAGTAAAGGTACAAGATGGCTGCTGCTGTGATCAACAGGTCCATTCAGGCAGGAGTAGTGGTAAGTGATCCAACGTGACTTCTATCTTACTTTGTTAGGTCAGGTGGTTATATTGATGAGCAGTGAGATATTTCCCCACTGCTGTGCTAAAATAAAGTTAAAATTGGGATTTTGAGGATATTTGTGTAGGAGTATAATCATGTATTTGAGTATTGTACCCATTGTGTAAACTTGTTGAGTTAAAGTAATTACAAATACAAGTGCCACATATATGCTTTATCAGGTTGAAATGTATTTTTAGGGTGGCCAGGTTGTCGCTGTCATTTTCGATCACAACAATGAAATTTCTCTAACTTCCTGGTGTGGTCTTTGCCAATACTTGCTTGAGCTGTAGCAGAATACCTGCCTTACCATACGTAAACACGAAGGACAAGTTCACAAAAGCATTTATAAATATGGGAAGTAGTACTGCAGAAGTACTCCTTGGCATACTCGTACATGCCTCTTACGTACCTTTGAAAATAGGCCCCAATATGTCCAACTCTCAATTAGCAAAATTGCAAAAAATGGAAACCTGTGGAAAGGTTTTTCGGGTTTATAATTTGTGCATCAATAATGATGATTAATATGCTTTTTTATGCATGATTTTACATATATATATTGAGTTAACAGAATTGCAATTGAAACTGCTCTCCTATTATGTGTATAAGTGTTTTATTTAATGTGTTTTAGTTATGCCACATTTATGTGTAAAACACCATTTTAGACAATATGGGTGCGATTTCAGTCACTCACTCCTATTTCCCCCGTGCACATCTTCTCCTCACAAGCTCCGCAGCATGCAGTCAATCTGAGGTCACATTAGTTAATTTTCATTGCTGTATTGTTTTGTTCACAATGAACTTGTAAGATTGCAACAAGAATTTATCTAATTTATTCTGTCACAGGATTTATTAATTGGGAGAAAGGTTTACTGTTAATGTCTCATATTTGTTCAAACATCTCCGGATGACATGAGTGTAGAGGGTGTTGAATATACATTTTCTTTAAAGAATTGGAATGTGCTTAGGTGTTAAGGTAATGGCGTATTATTCATGTGTCCGATTTGCTGAAGAAATTATACTTTTTCTCACATCACAATGAGTTTGCAAATTACTAATCTAATTGTGAGGCGCCTTAACGTGGGGACACATTGCCTCATGAAATTGAGCTTTAGCACTGCCTCTCATCCATTAATCTGTGAGGTATATTGGAAGAGGTAAATTTTGGTGTGTCCAAATTTTGAGGTACAGTTTGGCTTCCACACCTGTGCCTGTGCATGAACATTCCCTGAATATTCCCATTGCATTCTAATTTGAGAGGTTTTGCAGGAAAGTAACAAAGGTATACAAAGGAATGCAAAAAAGTACTGCAGGAGTACTAAAATATATACCCAAAAAAGTATTTGTAAATAGACTCCAGTAACATGTTCCATTTGAGTAAAAAAAAAAAAGTACAATGTGAGTTATGTATATAATACTGACTGTATGTATTTCTGACAGTGCTCAAATTGCAACTCAAACAGTCAATTAGCCTGTATTATAATGAGTTAATTGTTAAGTACACAACCAAGCATATGTCAAACATTGCATAGTGTACAAAGGCTTTTACTTTCGGACATCCTGGTGACATTTGTGATTTTTATAACAGTTTCTATCACATACATCCTTGTTTAACACTAAAAATAGTGCAGTAAAACAAATACTTCACAGAAAAAAAAGTTACATGCCCCCCTACTAGCCACAAGGAGATATCAAGTGAAAAAAACGCTCAAGGAAAACACAGTTACCCCAGGTGGCGAGTTTCCCTTTTGTGTTCTTATGGTGGATTCAGAGTTTTCCCTTTAACAAGCAGTAAAGGTCTTTGCAACTGTTACCACCCAGGATCCTCTGTGGGCACTGTTTTGACGCACCAGAGAAAATTCGTCCATGCAAAACTCCTGGGTCTGGGCGCAACGTGTGCGGACCCCAGGATTTAAATTTGGCTGCTAACATTGGTCAAATGTAGTGCGACAGATTGAGGCCGCTAGCGTTCTGCTCTACTCAATGCCATTGGGCATAGAAACACTCCACAAAATGTAAACTTCGTGAGAAACATGCTGCATTATGGATCACATTTGACATGACATGTGAGGCTTGTATTCAAAGAAAAAAGAAAAAATATTTGTATAAGCAAAAAAACAGGAAACTTAGTGACGTTCGTAAGGGCAAAAATTGGAAATTCGTTAATAAATTTTAAAGTTTACACACCCCTAGACAGCACGAACTGACAAAGGAAGTCCAAAAAATTGTCAGCATTTCGGAGACGATAAAATCTGCAAGAACTTTTCTTAGTCCCTCCATTTAGCAATATAATTTGCTAGAGTGGTCTCATTAAGCCTGGTAGCTAGCTATTCAGATGCCATACAGACAAAAGCCCCTTCTGCATATTGTCCAAGGGCAGACAGGAGCAGAACAAGTACCAGGTGCTGTTGCTTTTAAGAATACTGTGGAAAAATACACCTTTTGTCTTGTTGACTCGCGCAGCTCTGACAGAAATCATCTGAAAGGTTTTTTCATCATGCTCAAGAAACTATTAAATATTTAACTACCTAAACAGACAGTTTCTAAGAGCAGTCACATACAACTGTCAAAACGTGCTGATGCGTGTACAATGAGTAAAGGTAGCATTTCTGGGATGTTGCATATGGGGAGATTTAAAAAAAAAAAACAGTATGTTCAGCTCTGCTCTTACACGTGTTCCTTTGATCCTCAAAAAGACTAATCCCACACGCCTCACAGTAGTATTTAGGAAATGACCCTGGAGATTTCTGGCACATACTTTCCTAAGGTGACCCGGAAACCTTCACTAACTCCTCTGGAAGATTTGTGTGATGTGTGGGTCAAGTTTAGATTCCGCTGAAGAGGAAGGAAAGGAGCGGAGATGAGGCTGGAAAGGGGATGACTGAGTCACAGTTCGGGGGAAGATAAGTCGCAAAACACACCAAAAACCATGGGTTATACATCTTAGAGGGTTAATGTTTCTCTTGCACGGATCTGTACGTGAACTGCAGCTGTCCCGGCTAAAGTCCTTTAGAGCAGCCGAGCTGGGCTACGGCCATTGTGCATAGAGCCGTATAGCATTCAGATCTTGGGTTTCAGTCCCAGTAAGATTGTTGGCTTGGAAGGAATCTGCAGATCACAATTTTTTTTTTTTTAAACTTTTATTTAAACAGATATCGCAGCAATCATACAAATACAGGTATCAAAGGCACATTACCAGCTCCGCCAGGGGACTCCGTCCCGCACATATACATCACCTGCAGCTATGAGGTAGCAATTAAGAGTACATGTGAAATCAGAGTATGCATTCCTTCTGTCCATCATGCTTGGCTTCTCTCGTTCCTCTCGTAGGCCACAACTTAGAAGTGAAGCAGTTTACCCTTTAAAGTGTAAGTCCTGTGCACTACTGAGGTGATAAATATTAATGCCTAGAGACACTTCAGGTTTCCAACACAAATTTTATTACAAGACAGGAAGCTCATATTATGCAGTCTCTTTTCTCACTGTTTATTATTTACAGCTTTTTTTTCCAAACTGTTTTTTATTTTGATTTTTGTGAAGGGTAACAAAACAGGTACTGAGAAGTACTCCCAAGAAACGTGTCATCGTGGCAGAAGGACAACAATACATTGACATTTCGATTTCAGCGGACAACACGATCAGGAGAGGAGACCGTAGCATGATCATAGTCATCACAACATAATGGATTAACATAAATTGCATTACAGGATTACAAAGAAGGCGTTGTGCCATCATCATCGTCATAAGTGAGTCCGTAGTAGTCTATCCATCCCCCCCCATATTTTACAAAAGTTATGTGTGCACCCCCTACTTTCATAAGTTATTCTTTCTCTAGCCATAAATAAGTCCATACCTTTCCTCCATTCAGCAAGATTAGGTACCCCAGAAGCTCCCCAGCATAATTTACAGCTTTTAAACGCACTACAATATCCACAATCTTGCAAACCCAGGCCTCAAAACCCAAGCAGGTGTGGCCGGTCTCCATGGACTGAGGTATGTGGTTGTAGGATTCCCCATGGGACATCCATTGCAGCTGGGGCAAATGAAGAACAGTCTTGTCTGATAGGGGGCAGCAGGTAGTCTCTGTTGAGATGTTTCAGGGTCACCGAGTGCTACTGGCACATGATGCAGTGCGGAAATTGGTGCTTTGTAGATTCCCAGTATTGGGGGTGCAAGGGTTCACGGAGGAATACCCTGCCCTAAGAAGCTTGCCACCTGGGTGGCATCTTGACGTGCCCTGTAGACACAGCAGCAACATCTTACTTCAAGTCTCCTCCCTACGAGCTCCAGTTGAAGAAGAGAACAAACACTTAAGGGCAGAGTGTTCATATTTTTAGCACTTTCCAGGAATGAATCTTAGCAGAAACAGCCATTCCTAGTTAAAGGCAGGTTTCCTAACTCGATGGGATCTGCACAGCACTCCAGTGCTCTCGCCTTATCTCCAGAAGGTTATAACAATTTCATGACTCCGGGTTGAGGTGATACTTCTGTTCAGGAAGAATTCCATGCGTTTGTTAAACCAGCTCACTGCAGATGACGATTCATATCAAACAGCCAGTCCTCCTTTTCTGTCCTTGTACAGCTCAATGTGAGGCCTGGCGCCTCCCGTGTGCTCCAGGGCATTCTCTGGAACTGTAGCTGATCTTGTCAGCTCTTTTGCAGGTGTGCGCACTCTGGTCTCCAGCAGGTGGGACTGGAGCAGCAGTGCAATGTAAAGATCCTTGCCCAGTAGAGTGGGCTGACTCCCTGACTGCGGCCTTCTCTATCTTGGCTGGGATAGGGAACCAGGGTTCATTGTACTGGTAGCCCAAAGTATGGTGATAGTCCAGTCCTTGGCGAAAGATGTAGTCTATAGAAGCCGAAGATAGGCAATCACTTTGTGAGTCCCTGAGCTCTTCACGTAAATGACCACTCATACAAAGTGAACGTTTTCCTAAAAACGAACGCTACCATAAATGACCTGAGGCTTAAGTTATCACTAATGTGCTGTTACCTATATTTACACAATCCTTCATTGCAACCTCAGAATCACATTAGTTCTCAAGAGATCCTGTGGCATCAAATAGCAAGGAAGAGATACCTTGGAAATGGCAATTTTTAGGGTTCTGCAGCAATCAGTGGTTACTGGGCAGAGTCTGTGCTGGGTACTGTCCCTTACCACTAGTACTGGTGCACTCCATCAGACTAACATTAGGCAGTCAGGGTTAGTCAAGCTCATCACAGATCCCACACAATAAACAGGTCATTACTTCTCGTTATCAAGTGGTTTGTACAGTAAGGCAGAAAAAAGTAAGATATGGACAGAAAAACAACCCCAAATATCGTAGTGTCCTTCCATGAATAAACATGCAAGCTTGCTTCAAAATCTATTGTGATGCACAAGTATGGGACCCTAGTTTATTTCAAGTTGTAACACTATGGCAGTTATCATATGGGCAAATAATTTAGATGTTCTCTGAGGCTAATGTGGAAATTTAAAATTATTATTGTTTGTGTCAGTGGGACAAAGTTGCCTGGCAGAGAAATGGGGAAAGGGGAAATGTAATGGTTTCAAGTTTGTGTTTGTGAAATCTCCCCCAAAAGATTCCCAAAAATAGAAAACCCCAACATCAAACTGAAGCAGGGTGCAAAGTTTCAGAACAAGATTTGGATGCAAAGTCAAATTCACAAAAGTTTTGGAGTCCGAAAATATAGGGCTATTAAAGATCTGGTAGTCAGGAGGTTTCGGTCTCAGTCACTGAAAGCAACTGAAAGGAGAGACCAGTTAGAGCTACAACTGGTCCAAAATACAGACGCATTGGGTGCTAGATGAAGAGGACCCACAGCAACGTCCCTCCCGCAATACCAAATTTCAATATCCCAAACAGGCCAACCGCAGTCAATATCAGTGTTGGAAGATGCACCTATAGAACGGAGTTTCCATCCGCCAAAACTGGGATTTAGACCTGGAGAGACTATTCAAAAGATTTCATAAATCGGGCTGCAGGCACAGCCAATATAATGCAATCCTACTACCTGGGATGAAGAGGAAAAAGCTCTGTGCACTTTTTGGGCTAGATCGGGTCACACAGGAATTCCATGGTTCAGGAGTAGACCAGAAAGGTCATAAATGGTGGTGGCTTCTCACACTTTGCAGTTCTGGAAGGCATTTCCGAAGTTGCTCTTGTATCTGCCTGTACCACCTATTCTGCAAGATCCTTGTGACTCTTGGGAAGCTTACTCTTGAGATGTTCTCCAGACAGAACTTAAGACAACCAATCCTTGTGACCGACTTCATCTTGATCAGATATCTCGAACATCAGTCCAGTGTCTTGAGTAAGGACCAAACTACCATCAAGGTCATGTCCCTGGCAATTGTCCTCTTTGAGTAGGTGCACAAAATCTTCTTGAAGTTCTGATGAATTTGGGCTATTGGCATGAGACAACCATTATTAAGACTACTTTGAGGGCACTGGCGGGATGCCAGAGCATTCAAACTACAAGCTTCTTTCAAACATTATAGCACTCCTTTCAGGAGGAGGCAATGCATTTCGTTTTGATGTTCTTGCCTGGACTTTCCAGGAAAGCATGTAGAGGACTGGCTGGTCCAACCTGGTCAACGTGATTAGCATCTTGGGCTGAAATATCCTCAGCCTAGCCCTCTGGTGGTTTTATTACACATGGCACAACACAAGGAAGGAAGAAACATGGGTTTCAGTGTGAAGTGGAAGAAAACTGTCTTAGTAAGGAAGGGACAAACAATTTCTTCAGCCCACCACACAGTTAAGCTTTAAGGCGAAGACCCACGAACGAAGAACACACATTGACAGAGGACTATAGCAAATTGTGTGGAAATCAACATCTTCCGCAGACTTTTTCAATATGTGTTCTGTGGACATTTTCACAGTGTACACAGTCCCCTGGCCCCGCATACATCAAACACGTGGGGCCCTGAAAAGTGTGGGGCCTGATGATTAACTCCCCCTCACTTCTCTGCTTTTGATGGACCTGATCAGCTGTGACCAGCCACAAGTCACCCCATTTGCTAGTATGGAAAGCAGTAGCCATCCTCATCTGTGGCTGTGGAACATATGGAGTTCACTCCCAAACCAGTGGACCCTACAGTGTTCAGGTTTGTAGGTGCAGAGAAAAGCTCATGCTCCGTTGAATGTCAAGCACATTAGCATGGCTGGGTCCAAACTGGAATGGCATGGTGAGCAAAAAACGATGGATTTAGGCCCAGATCTTTGTACTGGGGTGAGTGTATGACATTGCTCTGCATTCTGTCATCATTTGTTGTTTTTGCATTTGTCACCCCGAGTGGGACGGGTATGCCCAGACGTGGGTCCCGTGCTCTCCATGCCACTGGAGTCAAGCTATCCTGGCTGATGAGGGCTGAAAGCCCGAAACCGGTCCTAGGATGCTTGTTTCCAGTCCAGGGAGGACCTGGCCTGGCAGTTTGGGTTAGACTGTTCCCCTTGGGCGCAGGGTGAAGACTGATTTGCATATGGCTGGGTCAAAACTGGAATGGCATGGTGAGCAAAAAAACGATGGATTTAGGCCCAGATCTTTGTACTGGGGTGAATGTATGACATTGTTCTGCATTCTGTCCATCATTTGTTGTTTTTGCATTTGTCACCCAGAGTGGGACGGGTATGCCCAGACGTGGGTCCCGTGCTCTCCATGCCACTGGAGTCAAGCTATCCTGGCTGATGAGGGCTGAAAGCCCGAAACCGGTCCTAGGATGCTTGTTTCCAGTCCAGGGAGGACCTGGCCTGGCAGTTCGGACTAGACTGTTCCCATTGGGCGCAGGGTCAAGACTGATTTGCATATGGCTGGGTCCAAACTGGAATGGCCTGGTGAGCAAAAAAACGATGGATTTAGGCCCAGATCTTTGTACTGGGGTGAATGTATGACATTGTTCTGCATTCTGTCATCATTTGTTGTTTTTGCATTTGTCACCCCGAGTGGGACGGGTATGCCCAGACGTGGGTCCCGTGCTCTCCATGCCACTGGAGTCAAGCTATCCGGGCTGATGAGGGCTGAAAGCCCAAAACCGGTCCTAGGATGCTTGTTTCCAGTCCAGGGAGGACCTGGCCTGGCAGTTCGGGCTAGACTGTTCCCATTGGGCGCAGGGTCAAGACTGATTTGCATATGGCTGGGTCCAAACTGGAATGGCATGGTGAGCAAAAAAACGATGGATTTAGGCCCAGATCTTTGTACTGGGGTGAATGTATGACATTGTTCTGCATTCTGTCCATCATTTGTTGTTTTTGCATTAAGCACATTAGCATAACCTTTCCAAGTCATGAAAGAAATTCTGACCCAAATTATGTCAAATAAAGACGTAATTATATTAGTATAAAATATACTGAGCAAATCCTTGATGAAGTCCAGAGGTTGGACATGTGTAAATGTTCATGCAGTTCTCGCACTCATTAGCCCCGCTTATTGTTAGGAAAGTCTGAGCAGAGGGCAGCACAGATGGTGGCAAGACAGTGGGTCTTTACCCTTGCTCGGCTATGAATATCAGCAGGAACAAGAGTGACTTAAAATGTATGTCTCATACGCAATAAAGTCATTTCTGTCCCCGGAGAGCCCATAAATACCAGCCTTGCTCAAGATACCATCAAGATGCTATCAACCAAGGCCATCCAGTGTTCATTTGGACCAGTTTGAGGGACATCGTCGAGGGCTTCATGGAAGCCGTTACGACTTCACCCTGACCGTTTATATTCTTGGATGAGACCCGGGATGTGTACATGCCTTAGAGTAGCTGCTCTCTCCTGGCCTGCCTCCCCTACACTTGATGGCATCCATAGGTGTGTTTGCAAAGTCTTTCATTTATTTTTCTTCTTTCAGGTTTATGTAGTGTGAACAAAGCCAAAAGTGCCTTTCAGAGAATTAGCATAACAAAGTAGAAGGCATCCACAGGAAATTAACAAGGCACATACAGTACATGGGAATACATACAAAGAACTAAACTAGCATAACAGATAATCAGTCAATGAGAAGGGGTAGCATTAATAGTTAACAATTCATTCCAGAATATAGAAAAATAGGTTGACAAGAAAGAAATATGCAAGCCAACTCCAATAAATGGTATAACATTTGTGTTTGTTGTTTTTGGGACACATATGCTCTTAACCAGTCAGTGCCTCAGGGGCACAACGGCATGTGCACCTGCTTTCTGTGCCCCGGGACACTGTTTGCATGGCCCCTACTGTAATACAGATCGCTATGGAACACATGCAGTGCCAGCGCCATCTCAAGGCGTGTTAGCACAATGCAAATGAGGGAACACAGTCTCTCGGCTCTCACCATATTACAGACGTGGGCACAGAGGTAAAAGAGCTGTCAGGGGCGCACACTGACTGCGCTCCACATTGAAATGCTGGACATTCAGTGAGCTCCCCAAGGACGATCCTTGAAAGGTGGGCAAAGTGGTCTCATGGACACCCCACCCCAGACATCCCCCGGCAGGCGGGTGCAGTCACTCACTGCCCTCGCCTGCAGATGGAACTCAGTTCCTCTTTGAAGTGAAGGCCAAGTTACCACCTACACAGTGAACGGTGGACTGGGGCTTTAAGCTACCGGTCTGCCTTTCACTAATGTGCTGCCCCCAGGTCAGGCACCAGTATGTGGCTGTGCTGGGGGTAGTGCATTCATTCTGCTGGGGTGCTCTGCACCCAGTGCACCCTGTAAGAGGTAGGCCGCGGCACAGGGCAGTGCACCCTATATATGATATTTATATAGGACTACAGGAAGTAATTCTACAGGCGTACCCTTTTACATGCTCTTACACGCCTTGGTGAATCAACCCTAAAACGTCCGACTCCCTATTTGTAAAAATGCAAAAAGGGCTGCACAGTCCTTTCCATTTATATGAAATGTGTATGAATTTTTTAATGAATATTCTCATTTTAGGTGCTCTGAGGCCAATTCAGAAAGACAGGTCAGTGTAAGTAGAAGTACTACATGAGCACGACTTTACATACTCCAAAATGCCTTTGTCAACAAGTCCCTAAATGTACTGTGAATCAGAATGTATTTCACCAGTAAATGTTATTCTGTACGTTGTGAGATGGGCGTCAAACTTCAGACTTTCTTTCCTGTCAATCCTGCCTATCTCTTACAGGAATCTGAAGTGCAAAAAAAACAGGAAAGTTTAAACACCCCCAAATGATTTTATTTTCTTGGGCTGTGATCAGCTTTGTGGCGTCTGGTTTTGATGATGCATTTTCAGCTATTCTAGTATCAGCCGTTTCAGCCACAAAAAACACTTTTACAGAACAGTAAACAGAATATGCTGTGGAAGGGTCCCCTCCTCCCACACACTTCTGTTCAGCTCGTGACAGTGCATATGGGGTAAGCATATGATCGGCTCTGTGGTTCCTGCTCTCGTGAGGAAACTGTTGTTTGCAGACAGACACTGTTGGGGAATGGGGCAGCTTTTCTCTTACTGCACGTGTTTTAAAAAATCATCACGTTATGTGTTCTATTTATAGACGAGCACGTGAGCCACCTTTGTAAATAGCTTTTGGTTTTATTGTAGAAGCAAGAATACAGGCGATAAAGAAATGCGCAAGCAGAAAAAATGGATTGGCACGTCGGTCAGGTGGCTCAGTGAAATAAGCTCTCTTGCTGACATATGAGGGATCTGAGGGAAAACTTAAGACCACAAATTCGATGCACAGCAGGGTCGAGTCAGCCCTTCATCCTGCTGGGGTCAGGATAAAAATCATTAATGCCATTTTCAAAGAGGCCTGTAAAATGGGGGATTAATGTTATCTAGGGCTTCTGGTAACAGGATAATAAACGACAAGGCAGAGTAGACAGTGGGGGCAATATTCCCAGAGTACAACTATGGCGTTTGTAGAACTGTTGTTTAATTTTGTATTATATGTAAAAACATGTTTTACTTTTCACATTGGTTGAAATTCACAATGTGCGAACTTCTGGAAGTCCTATGAATTATGGAAAAAAAATAGCTGGTATGACAATTTCCGTGACGCATAGTTTTTCAAATTCTTTCTGTAACGACAGGGAAGCGTACGATATAATAACATCAGAAATAGGCTGATTTCGCAGACCATCCTCTTCCTGTTACTCGGGATACTTATGTTTAAGGCCATTTTTATTGGAGCTCAGGCAAGTGCACGTAGTTTACAGTGGATTCCACCGTACACAACTCCACGTCAAGGACACGCTTCCCTTGACCCCAGCACCAAATGGTTAGACCCAGCCAGCCCTTATCATGCCGCATAAACAGCATCAAACATTTCCAAGAGGTTGTTCACAAGTGCCCATTTTCCTGAACCTTGTGCAAACCCCTGTGTAATGAGGACAAGTCCAAGGGCCAGGTGTACCAAAAAGTCAGTTTGCAATTTCCTAATTGTGAATGTTTGTGATTCGCTATTAGGAATTCTCAAACACCCATATTCAAATGTGTCTTAGACACATTTTACAATTCCCAGTGGGTCGCAAATAGACCTACCTAATTAATATTCATTAGGTAGGTCTCGCTTTGCGTCCCATTGGGAATCGCAAATATCAAAGGGATGGTTGCCTGCTGGGGATAGCAGATCCCCTTCTAGTTTGCAATTGGGTTTTCACCAACTTGAAGTTGGTGGTAACTGCGAATGTTTTACAACCACATTCGCGGTCACAAAACATTCCTACACACCAGTGGGACTCGCTAGTAAGAAGGGAAGCCCTTGGCACGCCCCTTCCTTCCAAAGTGGGAAAATGGTTAAAGTGAGTCTGTGCATAGTATTTTGTAGTGGAAGGGTTCATTCCAGTACGAAACGTATTCTAGACTCAAGGAGACACCCTTGCACCATGGCGCAAAGTTGTCTCCGTGGCACACAACAGTTGATTTCAGCACCGGCGCTAGTGAGAGGAGAGTGCCTTATTTTAGTAAATAGGGCGCTCTCCTTTTCACGCAGCGCAGCATTTGCGGCGGCTGCAGTGGGCTACGTGACAAAATAGTAAATCTGCCCCCAAATATCTTCCTGACCAGAACAATTCATGGCTAGTCTGGAAGGCATCCAGGTTCTCTTGCAGGAGGATCAGCCTTCTGATGGGAATGGTGAAGCAACAATATTTGTGGTCTTGAAGGATCCAGAGCTGTAAGGTACAATTATACATAAGGCATCAGTGATGAAATATAAGCACTGGAGGCTAGAAGAAAGTGTATTATTTTGTTTCTAAATTCTAAATAAGGCAGAAAAGTTCATGTTATATACTAAATGCAGAAGTAGTTTCCGTGACAGGCAAGAACTTCAAGTAGTGAGGCAAGAGTTAATGATGCTAGAGGCGACGGTCGTACTTTGGTACCCTACAAGTTGAAGAGTGTAACAAGATGCGGGAATCTGAGGATTAAATCATCAAACAACCACTATACGGGGCAGGGAGAGGTCACCCACGTATATTTGCCCCAGGAACATCAGGTAGGAAAGTGCAGGAACATTTTGAGAACAGTAATAAAACATTTAATCTCTTCTCCAAAATAATAAATTAATAAAAATAAGAACAATAATAATAACAAAAAATGAAGGCGCAGTGGCTCACCTCTGCAAATCAAAGAAGCGGAGTCAACAATTGAACTGAAAACAGATCAAAAGAGGGAGCATGACACAGGTTGGAAGAGGTTTAGTTATACAAGACTGAGAAAGTGAAAGACAATGCTAATTCACTAAATTACAATGAGGCAGACAGAAGTATTAAGTGTGTCTCTCCTCTGTTTATCAACCGGTTCTGCCCACTTTGAAGTGGAGTAAGGAGCTGGAAGGTCGAATGTTGAGATTTGTCTTATTACTGCGAGGGATCTTACGACCCACAGTTTCACTACGGATGGTCATGCGTGCACTCTTGGCCGTACTAGTTCCCGTAAATTAGAGCTCCATTGAGCCCACTCACCTTGACTGCACAGCCTGATTCCACGTGCTGTTGGCCAGACTAGGTGCACCTTCTGCACAGTCCTGATGAAGACCCCACTCTAAGGACCGAATCACCTTGAACATCTTAGGGGTCGAAACGTTGACTACTACTACTATTAGACAAGCCCCGACGACTGAAATTTATTATCAGTGTCTCCTTATGCTATGTGTATCTAGTGGAACAGCTGACCTGTGATAGGCCGGAAAGGTCTCACTATGTGAATTTGATGTATATATGTCATATTACCTCTCCCTTGTCCATTACCCTCACTTACTCACTTTGATCCAAGACACCCCTACCCTTCCTTCCCCAACACGAGAGCACCTTGCTATAAATATACTCATGATTCTAGATGCAAGAGCAACTGCGTTGCCTAACTAAAGTGATTAATGCTTTGAAAATAAATCGCATTCACTGCAGATCATGCAAAATTGGAGTTGTGAATGCCGTTATTTCTTGTGTATTGTTTAAATTGTTGCTACTGTGACCATTTGTTTATTGTACCACAGTAGAACAACAGCTGGATAATCACCAAAGCTTAATTTCCCTTCACAGCTGTTTGACCAACAGAACAAGGAAGAGATGGGTCTGCCCACACCTGTACTGGATCACAACCCCAATCGAAAGCTGTTAGGGAAAAGACAGAATTTACTGAGCCTATAACTGAAACACCTTCGAACATCAGCCCCAGGAATTGAGCTCTCATTCCAAATTGTTGAAGAGAAAAAGAAACCCTCCCCTAATGAGCTACACTATGACCCTGAAGGGGAATGAGGAGTGAAGTACATAAAAGAAACCAAATTTATTTACTACACAAGAGTCAGGAGTGGGCAACCTAGAAAATAAAGAGCTACATGAATATATGTCTCAGCAGAACTCTTGAAATGAGAGCATTGTTTAAGCGCTATAAGAGGAGATCAACATTGTTTCAAATTTCCTCTGATATTCTGCTCACTAACCATTTCCATGCTCCCACAAGAAGGAAATTGCTCTGAAAGAGATAGGAACCCAGGGTAAATTGGAAAAAAATAAGAAAGTACACACTGGCAGAGATCAAAAGGTGAAATAATGCCAGATGTACTCTTATCAGAGCTCAAATCCACCTCTGAACCAGAGTCGGAATCTAGCATGAATCCATAAAGATATTTGAGAAGGGAACAGACTTGTATTCAGCTTCTGAAGTACAGCCACAAGGAGAGACCTTGAACAGAGGAAAAGAGGAGAATCTGGAGCAAGGAGTTTTCGAACACACGTTAAGCCTGCATTCGAAAGTGGGAACTTCAAAAGGGCTGCAGCACTCACCTGTAGAGGTTCCGGGAGGGAGTACTCACAATGGGCAACTGTTGGTGATTATGTTGAGCGGCGATGCCTACGCCGCGAGGACTAACCGCCGCTTAGGTGCGGACCTGTGATGTCGGGAAAACCTGGCGTGACTAAGCAGGACGGAAACACCTCAAAGTGAAGTGAATTATGCAGCGGCTGAACTTTCCACTTAACCCACTGAGGATTTTATTTGCTTTTATCAAGATGGCATGAGGCAACACCCACTGTTGAGAAATAAGGTTGTAGAGACTGCGAGTACCAGAATGCTTATCGGCATATGCCCACTGGGGCAAAGGACACGCCGTATGGGCTGGGCCTATTTAAATAAACGCAGTAAGTCCACACTTTGATTGCCCATGTTGTCATTGCATTTGGCTTGTGAGCAAGGAGTTTTCCGAAACGCGTTAAGCCTGCATTCAAAAGTGGGAACTTCGAAAGGGCTGCAGCACTCACCTGTAGAGGTTCCGGGAGGGAGTCCTCACAATGGGCATCTGTTGGTGTGTACATATATATATATATATATACATATATATATATATATACACACACACACACGTAATTTCGAAGTCAGGCAAGACCAGATTTTTTTTTTTTTTTTTTTTTGGGGGGGGGAAACCTTTATTAAGGAAAGTACAATAAACAAAGGACACATCTTCTTTCTCAGGAAGTTACCACTGACAAATAGGTCAAGTAAGTACACATCAAAATATTTCAAAACGGTTAGCAAGCAAGAGACATTCCCGTATCATGCACTGTCGATCAACACCTCCCCTTGACCCCCATGTATATCTGGTGCAGGATTCAGCGGCGTGAACACCCCACTGTAAGCCGAAGGACACTTTGCACAGTGTGGTTGCGCGCTATTCCCTTGTCCCTTTGTGGTAACTGTATCCCAACCCCCCGGACCTAGTCGTCATGACTGGCTACCGGCAGATCTTGGTGTGCCTCCTCTGTGGACGCCACGCCCCCTTCCTGAGTGGCCCTGTAAGCTCTGTACAATGCCCAGAAATTCTTAGGCCTGTTGCGTGGGGGGGAGGAGTTCGCTATAGTTCTCTGTTTGGGTACTACAGTATAGCATATCATTAGCCCATTGTGCTGTGGTGGGAAGCGGTCCCTTCGACCAGCAAATAGCCACTCTGCGTTTGGCCAGCAATAGGCCCATATCGACCAGACGCCTCACCCCCTTGGGCACCAATTTAGAATAGCCCAGTAGGGCCAGTGCTGGTTCCGGCTCCAGCTCCTGCCCAATCACTGCCGCCAATTCACTGAACACTCGCACCCAAAATCTGGCAATCCCCGGGCAAAACCATGCTAGGTGTATAAAATCAGCTGTCTGTTCACTGCAGCGCCCACATCGCGAGTCTTTTCTGAGGCCATATCTACACAACCTCTCTGGAGTGTAGTAAACCCTGTTGAGGTATTTGAAATGAATCAATCTGTGTCTGCCGTTAAGGGAAATGCGCTTCATGCTGGTGCAGCAATATGTCCAAAATTTCGTCGTCAATAATCCCGCCTAGGTCTCTTTGCCAAGCCAGTCGAGCCTTAGTGAAGTAGTTCTCTCTATAGGAGATGGACTGCTTATAAATTTTGGACACTATACGCGATGGATCATCATTTCCTATGACGTAAGTCAGGGCAGTCAGCTCTGGCGGTTCTACCAAGTCACCCCCTAGAATCTGTAGTAAGGCCTGTCGTGTTCTGTAAAATTGGAATTTGGTGAGCAGCGTGGGCCCAGTATCTCCTGAGTCCAAGTCTTCCCAGTTTTTCGCTACTCCATCATTGAACAAGTGGCCAATAGTTCGGAGCTCTAAGGAATTAAGCGCCCTTACTACTCCACCGTCCCTACATGGGGGCAGCCAGCGGCACCAATCTAGTGGGGCCAGTGGCGAATACAGAATGGCACCTGCTTGTAGCTTTAATAGATAGTGCCATGCATGCACGGTCGCGTTAATTGCGTCCAGTATTCCCGTTCTGCGATCAGGAGGGGAAAAAAGCAACGATGGTAACGGGCAAGGGGAGGCCACAACTCTCTCAATGAACAGATGGGGAGTGTCCGGCGGATCATGTATCCAGTAGTGAGCATGTGCACACTGCGCAGCCCGATAGTACAAGTCAAAATCAGGCGCTCCCAGCCCTCCCATGTGGTACGGGAGAGTGAGAATGTGCCATTTGACCCTTGGTTGCTTGGCGGCCCACGCCAGCCTGACCATAGCGTTGTAAGTCGCTTAAAAAATGTACTCGAAAGTACCAATGGGATATTGGCGAATAGAAAAAGCAAGCGGGGCAGTACTACCATTTTCATTATTGAGACTCTGCCCAGTAGAGACAGCGGAAGTCGGATCCAGCTCTCCACCTCATCCTCCAGCCTACTGACAGCCACGCCATAGTTTTCCCTGAACACAACATCTGAGTCTGTATGTACTTGGATATCCAGGTATCGGACTGAGTCCGATGTCCACTGCAGCAGGTAGTCAGGCTCAAACCGGGTTGTGGCTGGAGTAAGAGGGAATATGATAGACTTTGGCCAGTTGACGCGAAGCCCCGACAGCCCTCCAAAGCGCACCACTTCTCGCAGTATAGGGGAGAGGTTGCGCTCAGGATCACGAATATAGAGGAGCATGTCATCCGCATACGTGGAGACGATGAGTTCATAGCCAGGAAATCTAATGCCTTTGAATCTATGGTATTCTCGCAATGCACAAGCCAACGGCTCTGCCACCAAAGCATAGAATATAGGTGACAGCGGGCAGCCCTGTTGCGTGCCCCTAGAAATGCGAAAAGGTTCCGTTACCAGATTTCCGATTTTGACCCTAGCAGTGGGCGAGCTGTATAGTACCCCTATATGCTGCAGGAAGACTTCCCCCAGTCCCATCCTCGACAGCAACTGTCTCATAAACGGCCATTCGACCGAGTCAAAGGCTTTTTCCATATCGAGAAAGACCGCCACTGCCGAGATATCTAGTTTAGTGTGCTGCATCGCTCCGAACACAGTGCGGAGATTGTAGGTAAGGTTGCGGCCCGGGACAAACCCCGCCTGCTCCGGGGCTACTAGGGTTGGGACCAGAGGAACCAGCCTGTTTGCCAGGATCTTTGCGAATATTTTCGTGTCGACGTTAAACAAAGAGAGTGGTCTATACGATGCACACTCCTCGGGGGGCTTGCCTGGTTTCAGGTTGACAACAATGACCGCCTCCCTCAGCGATTGTGGCATCGTGCCCAATACACACATGTCGTCAAAGAGAGTGGCTAGGTGCGGTAACAGAAGGTCTAAGTAGGCCTTGTAAAAAGCGACGGTCAACCCGTCAGTGCCCGATGCACTGGCAGGCTTCATGCTGGATATGGCCAGTGTAATTTCCTCTCTCTCCAGAGGGCGCATCAAAAATTCACGGTGCGTGTTCATTAACCAGGGCAGCTTAATGTGCGCGAGGTAGTCTAAAATTTCCTCGTCTGTACCACCCCCACGAGCCGAATAGAGCTGCGAGTAATATGGTTTAAATCTATCAACGATGTCTGTTTCATCAGATAGTGAAGCGCCGTCAGCCGATTTAATTTCAGCGATTACAGTTTTTTCTCTGCGCTTTTTCAAGAGCCGGGCCAGCACCGCTCCCGGCTGCTCGCACTCTCCGTAGGTGCGGGCTATAGCATATTTGCCAAGGTGCTTAATTTCCGCATCGGCAAATTCATGGTATTCCTCTAGTTGGGTCTTAAAGTCTTTTAGGACATCATCATCCGCACCAACCTGGAGGCGTGCCTCCAATCCAGCTAAGCTCGTTTCCAGAGCGGTAAGTCTCTGGCGTATAGCACGGAGGACACCAGAGTGTTTGGACATGGTCTCCCCGCGAATGTAAACTTTAAACGCTTCCCATACCACTTGGAAACTATCCACAGAACCGACATTGATGGTAAAATAAGTTTCGATGGCTACTGCAAGCTCCTCCCTAAAAACTGCATCTAGCAGGGAATACGGAGGGAACCTCCAAGTGAAGGGGGGGACAGTCTTCCGTGGCACCCGCAGTTCTAATAGTATTGGGGAATGGTCTGAGAGTGTACGAAGAAGCACCTCACAGGACAGGACATTCTCAAACAACTGCCCGGAAACGAACCAATAGTCTTTTCGTGTGTGGAAGTCGTGAAAAGCTGAGTAATGAGTATAACCCCCTTTGTCCGGGGATCTCTGCCTCCAGACACCGTACAAGCCAAGCTGCACCAAGGCAGCAGATACCGTCCGGGCAGCCGCAGTGACTCGGCGCTCCGGCCCACACAATCTATCCTGACCCGGATGTAAGACTAAGTTCAGGTCACCCCCCCAAAGTTGGTGCTCCACACCGTAGGAGCATACTTTCTCGGTCAGAGCAGCATAAAAATTTGGATTGTCATAATTGGGGCCATATATGTTAATTATAAGCATGTCAAGCCCATTACCCCGGAACCTGGATATAATCAATCAATCAATCAATCATGTCACTTATAAAGCGCACTACATACCCGCGAGGGTCCCAAGGCGCTGGGGGAAGAGGGGGGTGGTGCTGCTACTGACCGAAGAGCCAGGTCTTGAGGAGTCTTCTGAAGGCCAGTAGGTCTTGGGTCTGTCGGAGGTTGGTGGGGAGGGTGTTCCAGGTCTTGGCGGCGAGGTGGGAGAAGGATCTGCCGGCGGCGGTCGTTTTCCGGATGCGGGGGACTGTGGCGAGGGCGAGGCTGGTCGAGCGGAGCTGGCGGGTGGGGGTGTAGAAGCTGAGTCGTCTGTTGAGGTAGGCTGGTCCGGAGTTGTGGAGTGCTTTGTGTGCGTGGGTGAGGAGCTTGAAGGTTATCCTCTTGTTGACAGGGAGCCAGTGCAGGTCTCTCAGGTGGGGTGTGATGTGGCTGCGTCGGGGGATGTCGAGGATAAGACGTGCAGAGGCGTTCTGGATGCGTTGCAGCCGCCTCAGGAGCTTAGCCGTCGTTCCTGCGTAGAGGGCGTTTCTGTAGTCCAGCCTGCTGGTGACGAGGGCCTGGGTGACTGTTTTTCTTGTTTCGGTGGGGATCCACTTGAAGATCCTGCGGAGCATTCGGAGGATGTTGAAGCAGGATGAGGAAACGGCGTTGACCTGCTTAGTCATGGAGAGGGTGGGGTCGAGGATGACCCCTAGGTTGCGTACGTGGTCGGTGGGTGGCGGGGCTGTTCCCAGTGATGTTGGCCACCAGGAGTCGTCCCAGGCTGAAGGGTTGGAACCAAGGATGAGGACCTCCGTCTTGTCCGAGTTCAGCTTCAGGCGGCTGGTCCTCATCCATTCGGCGACGGCCTTCATTCCTTCGTGGAGGTGGGCTTTGGCGGTGTGAGGGTCTTTGGTGAGGGAGAGGATCAGCTGGGTGTCGTCGGCGTAGGAGATGATGTTGAGGTTGTGCTGTCGGGCGACGTGGGCGAGGGGTGCCATGTAGATGTTGAACAGCGTTGGGCTGAGGGAGGAGCCTTGGGGTACGCCGCAGATGATCTTGGTGGCCTTGGATCGGAAGGGGGCGAGGCGGACGCTTTGTGTTCTGCCGGAAAGGAAGGATGTGGTCCAGTCCAGGGCCTTCTCTTGGATCCCGGCGTCATGAAGGCGTGTTCGTAGTGTGTGGTGGCAGACCGTGTCGAAGGCGGCTGATAGGTCCAGGAGGATGAGGGCTGCTGTTTCTCCGTTGTCTAGCAGGGTCCTGATGTCATCGGTGGCGGCGATGAGGGCGGTTTCGGTGCTGTGGTTGCTGCGGAAGCCGGACTGGGAAGGGTCCAGGATGTTGTTCTCCTCGAGGTAGCGGGTCAGTTGTTTGTTGACGATTTTCTCGGTGACCTTCGCGGGGAACGGGAGCAGAGAGATGGGTCGGAAGTTCTTGAGGTCCTTGGGGTCTGCCTTGGGTTTCTTGAGTAAGGCGGTGATCTCGGCGTGCTTCCAGCTTTCCGGGAAGGTTGCTGTCTCGAAGGAGATGTTGATTATTTTCCGGAGATGGGGCGCGATGGCTGTACTGGCTTTGTTGAAGATGTGGTGAGGGCACGGGTCTAGCGGTGAACCGGAGTGGATGGTGTTCATGATCTCGCTGGTGTCCTCGTCGTTGATGTTGGTCCAGGAGAGCAGGCGGTTGGTGCTTGTGGGGGCAGTGGTCTCGGTGGTTGCCGGGGCGGTCGTGGTGTTGAAGCTGTCGTGGATGTCGGCGATTTTGCGGTGGAAGGAGGTGGCCAGTGAGTCGCACAGGTCTTGCGACGGCTGGATGTCGTTGGTGTTGGAGCTGGGGTTGGAGAGTTCCTTCACGATGTTGAAGAGCTCTTTGCTGTTGTGTGCGTTGTTGTCTAGGCGGTCTTTGAGTGAGGCCCTTTGGCGGATCTGATGAGGTGATGGTGATTGCGGGTGGCGCTCTTGTGGGCGGCGTAGCTGTCCGCTGTCCGTTCGTGGAGCCAGATCTTCTCCAGTTTTCGGCATGTTCGTTTGGAGGCCTGGAGGTCTTCGGTGAACCAGGTGGCTTTCTTGCTGGTGTGGCTGTTGGGCGGATTCTTGAGCGGGGCGAGGGTGTTGGCGCAGTCGTCGATCCACTGTCTGAGGTTGCGGGCGGCGGTGTCAGGGTCGGAGGGTTCGGCGGGTGGGCTCAGGGCGAGGGTTGTGGTTAGCTGGTCTTCCGTGACTCTGCTCCATAACATACCGCCCGTCACTGTCAGTGGTTATGGGATCAAGCGTGTAGGAGGCCTTGGGGTTAACCCAAGTGAGGACGCCTTGGGCATGTGTGGTGAAGCCGGCAGCGTGAATGCAGCCTTGCAGACCTCTATGGGTAAGCATGGGGCTATCAAGGGGAAGGTGAGTCTCCTGCAGCAGCGCGATATCTACCCCGTGTCTCATCAAGTAGGCCAAGACCTTACGTAACTTTCTGTGGACATTGAGACCTCTCACATTCCATGTGAGCGCGCGAAGATTACCTCGCGCTGTCCTGCTAGCGGGATCTCTGCCTGCTTCCCTATGAGCATCTGTTGTCGACCTGTCTGTGTTACTCATCAGGGAACTTAACAAGTATCATCATGTTGTGTAGCGTGCAGTGTCCAGTAAAAGTGTCTATCCAGCGAATTCTGCAACCCCTCCCACCCCCACCCACGCCAGGGCTACCCCAACTGTGCTGCGGCGAAATCCCAATAAACAACCCACTTGCCTCATATTAGGAAAACCAACGAGCAGAAAGGCTTCTCAACTGCAAACAAGAGGGATCCACCACCCTCACCACCCAAAAAACAATACCCCAAGTGTGAGCTTCACGCTGGGCAGAGGTTGCCAACCTAGTCAAGCGAAACTTCAAAGCTTATGCAGCTAACCACCCCGCACACCATCAAACTAATATAAAGCATCTGCAATAAGGAGTGAATTTCCAACCCCCACAGTGTTCACGTAGAGTAGGGTCAGACAAAGTCCCAACAGTACCTCCACCCGGAACTGAAAACCTGGGGGGGCTGGGCATAAACATCTAAATGTCTCGCATAGTCCGTCTGAGACCCAATGAGTCAATCAGTGTCCCATGGAGCCGATGGATTCTGACATTAGCACAATAGGTTATTCCGTACCACCCCCCAAATAATAATCTTATCTGCTATGTGGGCGGGCTCGAGTTCAGTCCTGCTCATCTAAGCGACCGCCTTCCGCACCAACCAAGGAGCCCCTGTCCGGGCTGCGACGCTGTTCTTTAGCCCAGTCTTTCAGGGCCTTCTGCAAAGCCTTGGGGTCAGTGAAGATTCACGAATGGCCCTGGCGATTAACACGAAGTCGAGCCGGGTACAGCATGGCGTAGTCTATGTTGTATTCTTTTAGCTGCCTCTTCAGCGGCGCAAACTGTCGCTGCGCCTCTTGGACCCTCAAGGTAAAGTCCGGAAACAACGAAAGTATGGAACCTTCATAATGCAGGGTCTGTTTCTCCCTGGCCACTCTCAGCGCCGCGTCTCTGTCGCGATAGTTCAACAATTTTGCAATAATCAGCCTTGGGGGGGGGGGCACCAGGCGGCGGGCGCGGGCCAAGGGAGCGATGTGCTCTCTCAACAACAAACATGGGTGAGAAGGTGTCACTGCCGAGGAGTGTTACCAGCAAATTTTCGACAAATTGCTCCATGTTGCCAGTCGATGTCGACTCCGGCAGGCCCGTTATTTGCAGGTTACTGCGTCGGGACCTCGCTTCAAGGTCTTCCGCTTTGTCCTGTAGCACCTGTATCACCTTGCCCAGCTGTTTATGGTCCGTATCCAACGTTGTCTGCGACTCTTCCACTTCCGTGATACGGTGCTCCGCCATGTCAATGCGTTCTGCGTGCTTGTCGAGTCTCTCGGACATTCTATCCATGAGGTAGGAGAGAGAGTCCATCTTAGTGCCCAGGACTGAGAGAGAATTCTGTAGGCCTTTCTCCATCGCCGTGAGCATGGATCTTATGTCACCCTCTGGTTCTTCCCGAGGCAAATCCTGCCCATTGACTCCCTCATCCACAGTCGCCTCTCGCCCCCTGGGCTTCCGTTGATCAAACGTTAGTTTCGGCTGCGTTTTGTCAACTCTGCCCATCTTCACCTGCCAGTTGAGGGTACTGAGGTCCAAGACACGCTAGTGTACAGGCAGTAGTCGCCGTCCAGATGGAAGAGCCAGCAGCGCGGAGTCGGGGTCAAGCCACCCAAGCCAGCCACCACTGACCGGGTACTTCGCTAGGTCAGCACCGCAACAATCGAGGCTGCGCCAATCCCTGCAGTATCAAGGGCCCAGAACTCAGATGGCACAATGTACTCCCTACCACGCTGACACACCGGCTGGGGCGGGCCCCACACCCCCCCGCAGACAGGGGCTTCAGCAGATCAACTTCATCCCCAGTGCCTCAAAGGGGGGGGGGGTGAGGGCACAGTACCTGGTGCACTGGATCAGACAGCCAGGGGCGGCAGCACCGCGCAGAAACAGCGGTCCCCCAGCGCTAGCGTCCGCTGTTTTGGCGTCTCTCCGTAGCACGGGAGCAGGTCAAGGCTAATGTAGGCTTCCTCACGCCGTCCTGGGACAGCCCTGCAACAGGGGGCATGAAATCCAATGGTCCTTCAGAAGCGGTCCGATAGGCCTGTTACCGCCGCAGTTCAGACTACACAAAATGGCGGGCCCCGCTCCTCTCACGGCGCCGCGCCTAGGCACTCGCGGGCCAGACCCCCCGCACTCCCGATCTCTCACGGTCTCCAAACCTTGTCTGCAGGCCAAGGGGACTCAGTAGTGGGTCGCGGCACTTCTCCACACCGCCCGCGCCGATGCGCCAGCAGCTACGGGTCCCAGCCGGTGGAGCGCCTGCTAGTCTCAGAGTCTTTGCACGGCCCCAGCTTCTGGTGTCCCCTCCCAGGAGGACTGTGTGGTGCGAGACTTTTTTATTGCGTGCCGAGGTAGGTAACGATGTGCCAGAACTCGCCACAGCCAACGCGTCCCCTCCGTCTTCACAGGGGCTCCGCGCACCGCAGAGCTGCTTCGCTTCCGGCTGCCACGGGGAGGTGCGGCAGGCCGGGGCTTGTGGCCTGCCCAGCACGTCGCTCGGCGGAGGTCTCCCTCTCAGCTGTCCGGGTGAGCACAGGGGCCGGAGACAGCTCTTCGCGCTCCGGATCTCCACCGGGACCGAAAGCTGCACCAGGGAAGCCTTTATATGCCTGCAGATGCCGGATTAATGAAGGATAGCTTGATGGTTGTACGGAGCTCCTCGCTCAGGTGGCCATCTTCGGCGCTGGCAAGCTCCGCCCCTCAAGATTATTTTTATATCCTCATCTTTATAGTGCAAATCCCCTGATATCAAACTTCCAGTTTTTTGGGCTCACACTATTTCAAGTGTGGAAGCCCCAGATACCTATTCTATCATACTCATCCTATGTAGATGCGCACCAAAACGTATGAAATCAGAACCATAGAGAAAGTGCTGAAACCAAGTATAGAGCCCATGTGTTCATGGAGTGGGCTAGCAAGGAGCGGAACTAGCCAAATGTGGGTGCACGCGTCAATATTCAGGTGCTTTCCAAAGAAGCAAGATGATAACCTCTCAGGCTGCACATTGATAGTGATAAGGAAAGAACTCAAAATGTAAACCTCCTGGCTTTGTGGCCTAAGCCACAACTCACATACCTATTGATATTTTACCACTGCTACCTCTGCTTCATCTTGCTGAGCTGAGCACCATAACCTGACATCTGATATCCATTCTTGAGCACACTAGAAACAAGAGGGAACAGAGAGGTAAACCCAGGGGTATGTCCTTCAAAACTCAAACTTCACAAAAAGATGCTCTGGGTATGAAACTGGTTGTCTCATTATTTATGTCTACAAAGAAAGGAAAATCCTTTTCATAGGATGAAAGCTCTCACCCACCTAAAGGGTGACATGGTTCATCATAGGGCTCCTCCTCACACTGATACCCCTGGGAGTATCAGTGTGGGCTACGACCCTCAAGAAGAAGGGAGCTCTAGGGGATGGACGTCACTGGAGTGTGCAAAGAGCAGAGGAGATACTAGTGTGTAGGAAAGGGTTAGAACTGCCACCTGATAGACACCAAGTTTTACCCTTGTGTCCAGGGGCAGGGTAAGTCAAACAAAGCAGGGTTAATTCGACCCACAGTCGACATTTTTCTGCCTTGAGAGTTACCTTAAATATAAGGTGTGATGACATTCGGCAGAATCTACTCCTCTCTACCAAAGAAAGTAATGTAGCAAAAGAAAAGATATGACGTGGAAAAAGAAAATCTTGAGCTATATAAGGAGTGGTTCGTTAGATTCCGCTTCCACAGGTTTGTCGCCGTAAAACAGAATATCAAAAATGAACAAACAAGTGTGTGAGTGTAAGACTAATGAACGCAAACACACATAGGTCACTCTGTGTGTAAAGTAAACACCATATACTGCCTAAAGGCAAATGTCAACATATGCTCACCCGAGCGGGTGTCAAAGCTTGTGTCAAATCACCTCTGAAGTCTGACAGGTTATTCGAAGATCTCTTTGTTTTTAGAAAAGCGGATGACCTAATATTGACAGTGACAGAAAAACCTGTCCTTGGATGCCATCTGACAGAGAAAACCAATGCTCTTTCATCCCAATACACGCTATTTTGGATTAAATGAGGACATTCCTTGGACTTTGTTACATGAACTAGGATCTTTTCTTCCGTATTTATGAACTTTATTAGTCCACAGACAAGGGCTGTGTCAGCTAAACCTTCTATAAAAATAAAAAGAGGGTTATGCAAATCCCAGTACGATTCCTATATTTACTATTGGAAGACGTCCCCTTAAAAGAGCATCTATTTTTATAAACACTCAGACTACACGAGAGACCGTATACCTTTTTCCAAAGGTTCAACAGCTCGATATACAGAAATTGTTTTGTAATTCAGTGCGAAGGAAGGAGAATTTCACCCGAGTGCGATGCTCAATCACAGCTGTATTGCTTTTTCTCCAGCATTCTGCTGCTCGAAATACACATTTTGCTGTAATCGAGCATGACCACTGCCTGACGAGAGGATGGCACAACACTGCGTCACCGCCCTTTTAAAAGTGATGCATTCTTTGGAGGGCGTGGCCAAGATGGTAGCTGAGCGAGAGCTTCTCTCAGTGACTCCGCTCCAGACTCAACTGCACCCCGCCACAACCACCAACCAGGCCAAAATAGAGCCCCAACTAGGGGGCAGCCCTCCTGGACCTCTTGAACACCCCAGTCTGAGTGCGCCCATGCAGAGTATCCAAGATGGCGGCCTCGCGGAACGTAGGGTCATGATCCAGCGCTACTAATATAATTTCTTCTCCTGTGGACATGACATCCAGGTTGAAAACACTCTTTTTAACAACTATACCAATATGACGGTGGGGCCCATAACACCGCATAAACATTCACTCACTCAAATATTCCCTGGATCCCATCCACTTTCACCTAGGAGAAAAAGTTATGACTGCTGGAAGAGAACGGGATACCTTTTAAAGTTGACAAGATAGTTTCTCAAACATCATACATAATTAGTTTTAATCCTGTCAGTTTCTAAGACATCAAGGTAGTCCGCTCTTTGGACCAACTAGTAGGAATAAGTTGATGGTGATTAAGACCAGCTCAATCACATTTAAACTCATTAAAACATTACATTTATTATTGAGCTAAAGAACCACAGACTCGTAGTTTTAATTGTAATAAAGTTTATCTACTTTCTTTAAATGCATGAATAAGTTTCAATTTTATTAATCAGTTTTAATACGTTTCATATCATTATAAGAAATAACCTTTAAAAGAATTTATGCATACCCTTTTAGATGGAAAATAAAAGTTCGCCTCGTCAGATAAATTGCAGATCACAGCATAGAACTCCCAAACACTAACTGACTGTCCCGCTAAACAGGCCTCCTCGACGGACCACCTATACAGGTTTCCCGCAACAATCTCGTTCCTTCCCAGTCAGATTTAACGCAAAAAGATTAATTATATTAAAAAGAAATGGCCTATGGAAAATAGCAGCAGTTCTCCAGCGTCAACGTCCAGTGCTCAAAAATTATGTATGAATAGCGCTCCTCCTACTTAAGAGTAGGTCCTCTTATACCCTATTACTAGCTTACTAAACAGAAATGTTTCATTCTTTGGGGGCGAGATTCACGCTAATTGGTCCATTGGAGGGGTGGCAAGCATCTCCTCATTGCCCTCCTTGCTTAAACCGGTTCCGAAAATGTTTATAACTTTTGTCCTTTCTCACGGCTTTAGGACATTACCAATCCGATTGACAGTTCCTCACATGTATCTTCTTTTGTAACTTTATTTTAAACAGTTCATTGTTAATTCACAGCTGCATCTTCGGTTCTCATACATTCTCGCTGAGTCCTTCTTGGCACTCATCTGGTGACAGGTCACGCTGTCCTTGACTCGATTCACTCTGGGCTTTACTTTCAACCACGTGACATATTTCCGCAGCTTTCTTCCGCTTGGAAGCCATTTTGCACTTGCACATTAAGCTCATCTGCCTCGGCAGCCATCTTTACAGCGCGGCCTAACAGGCCCGAACGAACTATCATGAAAACAAACACAATCATAATTAAAAATAAAGAAAATAAGCCTTTTCGTTTCCCACCCGTCATTCTACGTACCCCAATTAGGTGTTACCTAGCAAAAGCGACATGTAAAGCTATGTTTACTTACCATCCGCATTCTTTAGCCATAATACAATTTACTACATAGCACAAATCATGCAACATCACTCTAATTAGTAAGCAAACCATGTTAATATTATTCTACCTTTACAATTGTAAGTAAGTTAGTTTTGCACATAAATTGCCAGTTACCAAAAATATAAAAGATGCGAAATGTTGATTAGTCGTCAAAACAATTAATAACGTTAATTATTAACATTAATTTTAGGGGGTTCAAAAATTTCTTATTTACCTTGCTCCATCAGTCACCTGGCTAGCTGTCGAGGAGACACTGGGCTGATTAGCACTAAAGCGAAGATTGTCCCCTACCTGCTAACAGGCAGCGTTGTCAGAAATGCGGAGTGACCCCGTGGACACTAACGAGCGTTACAGCGGCAGACCATTGTTAGAGTTACTGGTGCCGGTGGGGACCTGGAACTTGGTCTTGCCTGGGGGTGACTTCAGGGGAGGTCCCAAGGCGTATTTTGTAGAGGCTCTATAGAAAGCAAGATTCCCCTCTACGAATAACGAGCACAGGCCTGTGCCCGGGGGAACTGTTGAGTGCCGAAGTTGGAACAGCTTTGCAGCTGAGTTTATCAGACAGCATGACCAATCCGTGCAGAATTATTAATCTGACAAACCTGAAGAGAGAATTGTCCCCTCTGCATTAATGAGCATCGCTGGTACAAGCAGGATCATTCCTGAGGGAATTACTAGCATATTGGCTCTAGTTCATGGGACATTGACTCACCTCCTGTGGGACTCCTTGATCTGAAATAAAGCGAGTGACCCTGGGGGCTTAATTGCTGGGGGGCTCCCCAGCCGGTGCGGGCAGAGGCTGGCCTCATTTTCTTTTTTCTTCCCTCTTGGGACAATAAACATATAAGTTGATATTAGTAAGGCACACTCATAAGCCCTCCCCATATGAACTGGCTACAAGTTGTGAAAGGAGAAGTGATTTTTTCCTCTCAGGTATCACGCTGCAACCGGACACCACCGCATTCCACTGAGCAGAAGCACTCCGGCACTCCTGTAGAATACCCAGCACCAAGCTTAAAACCAGGTATAACAATCCGTTCCCATCTAAGCAAGACTGGTACAGGCCCACTACATACTAAAGGCTGCAACTTGGGTAGCCCTACAGCCATGGGGCCCAGAGCAAGCAGAAGTATAGTTCTGGTCATGCCCTGGAACGCAATAAATTGGCCAGGGCCACGGGCCTAAGTCGCAAGGAATACAGAAACGCTAATCTCCCCGATAAGCACACTGACAGGACACCTGGCCTTGTAAACCATCCGAAAGACTTACAGATGGCAGACACACGTACTGTCGCCAACGAGACAGCCAACTCTTTACACACAAAGGAACATCCTTATCAGTGAATTGCCGCCCCTAGAAGTTCCAGCAAACCTGTCACTTGAAGAGAAGCAGGACCTGCCTAAAGATCATGAGACAGACGGGGACGAGAACTGTGATGTACCCCGACTGAGCACTGACCAAGGAGCTACAGAGGCACCAATAGCACACTCCTTCAAGGAAATGCAAATATGTATCAAAAGACTTAAAGGAGACGAAGCAAGATGTGGGGACCTGGAAAGCAGGAGAGTGTAGCCACTCTGGAGTACGCATGGAGAGGATAGAGAAGAAGAGCTTGAAATCTTCCACCAGGAGGTATTGGACCTGAGGGAGCAAAATATTGACCTGCAATGCCACTATGAAACCTTAAAAACAGATTCAGACAGTCCAAAATTAGAATCAGAGGCATTCGCCCAGATGCAGAGATAAGTGACATCGAAAGCTATGTTAAAAAACTGTTCAGACACATCTGACCTCAGTTTACAGGTGCTGATATTCACCTCTACAGAACACATCCAACAGACTGCCAATCAAAATTTCCAGACAACCACCAAGACATTCTGACATATTCACCATTGTAAACAGAATGAAAACATCATGATGGTGGCGTGCTCCTCTGGTCCAATTATATTCAAAGGAGCAAAACTATACCTCCACCAAGACCTCTCCCCATCACTTCCCCATCACTTTACAAAAGTGATGGCTACTTAAACAATTTACTGACTTTCTGAGAGACCAAGTAATAATGGAGAAGGGGTCATCCATTCTGCTTAATTTTCTCCAATGAGCCACACTCAGAGGGTATCCCCCAAAAGTACACAGCATTCTCACACTCAACGAAGCTCCAAAGTGCCTCCTTTGCCCAACCAAGACTTCAAGGAACCTATGGATAGATAGCAAAGTAAATGGACCATGAGATACACCAAGAAGAAATCTCAAACACACTATGGATGAAATTTGCAGCGAAAGGAGAGCTGTGTAAATTACAGGGGGATGAGGCAGCGATTGGTGACTGAGCCCCCCTTTGGAAGCCAATGAAGAAACGCACAAGGAGGTTGATCCCCCGAATAACAGGGGGCCGATTGACTGATCTCCTGTAGGAGTTGACGGAACTACCCCTGGGGAATGAGAGGGGATGTGCTACCACTATATAATTCCACATAGGGGAGAGGATGTGGTCTAACGGCAAGGGCGGCTGACCTCAAATCAGGGGAACCGGGTTCGAGTCTCAGCAATGACGCTCAATATCCTGTGATTCTGGGCAAATCACTTAATCTCCCTGTGCCTAACAACAACAACAAAAAATGAACGTGTCCTTGTGTAACGCAACTGGTGCTCATGTAAAGCGCTCTGATACCTTCGGGTCAAGTTTGCGCTATATAAAACTGAGGAAAAAAAACATACTGGGTCTGGATGGGTGAGAGAACTGTGCAAAATGAAAGGTAAGTGTTAGCTCCATCACCGCGTTCAAATGCCAATTGTTAGTTTGGTCTCCAGTTTGGGGGGGGGGGAAGAGTTACACAAGTTGTTCTGACCGGAGATACTAAGTTTTTAACTACCACAGTGCTAAGTATTAAACTACCACAGTGCACGAATCTTTGACCGATAGACATCAATCATGCCTAGCTCAGATCCGAGCACATAGCTTGCATCTCACTAACATGGCCGGATACAACAAGAAAGCAAATTCACACTTGGAAGACATAAATTATTAAAACACTCATCTTAATCGTAAGGGGCCTTATTGCCCCGGCCAAGCACCTGGCACTCCTTACAATGCTCAAAGACTCCATATGAGACATCTGTCTACTTCAGGAGATGCACCCTGTTAAAGGGAAGTAGGACAGATTAAAATCAAGATGTTTCTCCAGACCTAACCAGAGAGGGGGTGTACCCATACTGATAGCTAACAAGTTCAAGAGGAAGCTTTTAAACACAATGGCCAAAATCACAGGAAGGCTGTTTGCCGTATGGCTTTCCATGAATCGGCTTTACATTCACTGTAGCAGGGATATATGCTGAGAATCATGAAAAGTTTATTTATGAAGTCCTACAAAGGTCAAGGCTTCCAGAGAACGAGATGTCCTGGTGGGAGGCAAATTCAACATTGTGCTGGACACTGTACTAGATAGATCATCAGAGCGCATGGGCCCGACAGGCACACTTCCTAACAATGGGAATAAGTGGCTGAACAATCTGGGAATCACAGATATCTGGTGTAGCCGGAGCCCTACCACTAGAGACCACGGTTTCTATTCAGCGTCTTGACAGACATTCGCCAAACTAGACTATTTCTTGAGCACATCCCGCATACTGGGGGAAACGGGCAGGCCGAGATAGGCATGGCTGCCCTGGGAGATCATTTCCCAATTTATATAACCTTGAGAGCACCTCGACTAAACGTCCCAGACACAGCTGGAGAATAAACAACAATCTCATTAAGAGCGAACATACCCAAATTGAAATACAAGGCGTAATCCGACATTTCCTGCAGGCCAATGACACTTCAAGGACACCCAAAGCTACACTATGGGAAGTTCTTACAGCTGTGATCTGGGGTGAACTTATCATCATAGCTGCAAGACTCAATATAAATAGGAGAGACAAAAAGATGGAGCTAGAGGGGAAAGTGAAGGATCTAGAAGCCAATCATAATAAAGAGGAGTGACAGTTATCACACGCTAGACAACAATTCAAAGCTTTAGATATGGACAGAGCAGAATACACACGTTTTCGCTCACACCAGCGATATTACAAGGAGGAATATTAGGCAGGTAAACTACTGGTTTGCAAATGAAGATGCAGATTACAGACAGACAGCTGTGACAATTGCTACCTCGAGAGGTGAACAGGTAAGAGCTGACGAGGATATTCAAACACTTTTATAGGGACTTGTACACAGCAGACAAAACATCAGAGGCAAGCATTCCACCATATCTCTCTACAGCTACAACACTGGTGCTAAAGTGCCGACAAGTCGAAACTCTAGAACCTGATACCTTGCTGGAAGACGTTGTCCCAGGGATCGCTAAACTTCGGCTTAACAAAGCACCAGGTCTCAACGGATTCACACCAGGTATTAATGAATGTGATACCGTTCGACACAGCTGGCCTTGCCTCGAACATTCCAAGTTGTAAGCTGGTATTGCGACCCAGCCGAACGCTCAGCAAGCGGCATAATCAGCGCAGCACAATTCTAACCCTGGCACTGTATCTTCCCGCCACAACCCATCCCCCACTTGGCAACCCACATTTTCAGGTACATGCACAGCACACATAAGAACATGTAGTCATTGAGAAAACAAAGGAAAACAATCAACTTTCCAACACCCTCCCCCAGACTAGGGTACTGTATGCAAAAGAACATATTTGTAGAACAGTCAATTAGAAGGGGAGGGTTACCAATGACGCAATGGAGGTCTTAGTGTGGTGCAGCAGCTGCGCATCGTCCAGTAGAGGAGCCCCATTCGCCAGTCCACCAATAATGTTGAGGTACCTCACCATCGATCCATTGGAGTAATATTAGTATGTACAGCACCCACAGTAAATGTGGCCCCACGCAAAATGAAGGCTGATGCCAGGAGACATCTTGAGCAACGTAACAGAAGTCTTGTATGGGCAGTTAAGAGCAAGTCTTCTGCCGACATGGGTGTGAGAGCTGGTCCCCCCCCCCGCAGCGGGGCGTCCGACAGGGTCAGGTCACTGTCCTGTGGAGCGTGGTCCGCTCAGTCTGCCTTGTCCAAAAGAGGGGGAGAGGACGCGCTGTGTCGTTTACCGCCTGGGTCCTTTCCCTGGCCGTCTGTTCCTTCATTGGCCCCAGCCCCTGCTCCCTACCTCGGGCCTTCAATTCCTCATTACCTGCCAGCCGCCACCATCTCTCTCTCGTCGGGCAGCGCAGTGGCACCCCAACCCTCCAGCCAGGTCCATGCCTCCGCCGGAGTTGCACAAAACGTTGTGCGACCCTCATGCATGATCTTTAGGGTGGCTGGGAATCGCAGGGCATAATTTATATCCAGGTCACGGAGTTGCCTCCATGAAAGAGATCCCGCGTCTCTGAACATCTACGCTGTAATCTGTAAAAATGATCACAGAGGAGTTGTCTATTACCTAGGGCTCCTTCGCACACGCTACCCACAGTATATGGTCCCTGTCCCTATAGTTAAAGAGGCAAGCAACCACCGCTTTCGGAAAGTGCACCGGGGGGAGATGGCAGCCTGCCTGGGACCCTGTGTGCCCGTTCCACTGAGAAAATGGTTGAAAATGTTCCCCCTAGCACCGTTGGCGAGAGCCACTTCTCAAGGTAAAGATCCATACTGGGGCCCTCGGTCTTCTTCGGGAGCCCCATGATTCGCACGTTATAACGGCAGGAACGTCCCTCGTGGCCCTCAACCCACTTCTTAATAGGGGTGGGCGGAGTTCACTGAGTTTCACTCCACGGAATTCCGCTGAGTTATTCAAAAACTCTGCCAAATTCAGCGGAGTATCTTATAAAAAACAAAATATGCATCTGTGGCGCCTTATCCCACCTAATGCCTTGAAATGTACTGCCTCATGAGTGGTTTGTATCCGTAGACGAGCCGATGGAGTGATGTCACATTGAAGAAGCAGCAGCAGTCAGTGTCGGACTCGTGATTCGTTGGCAAAGCCTAGAGTCAAAGACTGGTCTTCGCCGGAAGGGCTTGCTAAATGTCCTCCCTGACAGCAGTTGTCTACTGCTATCTATAGCAGTGTGAAGAACAAGGGGCAGTCTGGGTTTCTGCAGCCCGTAGAAACGAGCCAGGAGTAAGGACACCTCCCCGGCTGCAATGTAGCAGGGAGGAGCGGGTTTCTTTCCTCTCAGCTCTCAATCTCAAATTACTTGGCAGTGGCACGTGGTGCATGAGAGTACACCCAGTTGCCCTAGTTGGGACTCAGAGCTCAGAGGATGGGCTTAAGTGAGAAAGGATGAAGCACAGAGTAAACACGAGGGGCACATTAAGAAGAAGACACGCTAGGTCAGGACAACAACATGACAGCCCTAATCTTGTACACTACTTCTCTTACCTGGTGTACTCCGGTAGTCCCTTGTTCCTCCTGTCAGTGTTGCTTGCCGCTTGCTCTTGCTGAATCTCTCGCCAGTCACCACAATAATCAACGTGCACTCCGACTGCATAGCGGCATCGCCTTTGCCTGCTCCCCGGAAAACAGAGTTTGCCCTTGCCGAGCAGACAGAAGCAGTAGATCCCAGAGAATGAATGGCACACTGCGTGCATGCATGCATAGCAGCAGCTCAGATCGGAGCGCTGCTGCTTCTATTTGCGGCCATTACCTCATCATGTGGTGGTTGAGAATGACGGTGCACAGCTACAGAATTTAATGCAGGGTGGGCGGCGGTGCTGGTAAACTCCGCTCTGCTGCGGTTGAAGGAGTTTTTTCCAAACTCCCTGCTCCAAGCGGAGCGGCAAAACTCTGCGAACTTCGCCAGCAGTGTGTAGCCTGCTGCCCACCCCTACTTCTTAAGGTAGCGCACTTCTGCCTGGAGCATCTCAATTCGAGAGTTCTTTGGTGGTTGGTCTGAGCACACAGCCAATGTGGACTCATAGGCCCCCCACCGGGTCCTTCAACTTTTTATAGTCTTCACGCATTAGGCCCATAATAATCATTAAGGAAACTATTTTTGGCTACAGGGAGGATTTAATATCCAAGACTGCTTGTTAGATCTCATTAAGCTTTCCTGAATGATTCGAGAGCATGCGCTCCAGTGATATGTCCGACGAGCGGGGGCCTCCCCCAGCAGCACCCCCAGCATCAGATGTGATTGCAGCATGCTTTTCTTGTTTGGGGCGAAGCATGGGGCGAACCAGAAGGGCTGGCGTACCTGCAGAGAGGATGAAGTACGAGGCATGACCCCCACCAGTTCCACAAGCGTTTTTGTATTGCAGGGGACACAGTATCTTGTGTTCAGCGAAGTCCACAGAGGATCTCTGTGCAGCAATGAAGGCAGGGGTGGACACTGGCAGTTAGAAGGGCGCAGGGAAGGGCAGAAGGCGGGAGGGCACCCTGGATCTGGCACCCACGCCTAGGGCTGTTAGGACAGCAAATGAGGCAAAGCAAATGGGGAGGACAACCCAGGGACCAATGTCCAAAGCTTTGCTCCCTACACCTCCAGCGCAGTAGAGAGCGGTGGCCTTGGGGTTTTCAATATGGCCACGGTGTGCAATAAGAAGACAGGGACAGGCCCCACAGCTCTCAGCCCCGATCTGCTGTGAGGGAGAAGAGCCTCAGGCTCAATCGGGCAGCTGCCAGGTAATTCCAAATTATCTCTGTGTAGCAGGCAGTGGGGTGGCAATACCAGACGCAGGCGTGGGAGGAGAGGGGATATGGCAGAAGTACTCAATGACGCCCACCGCAGGCTCCAGGTGTGTGGTCGGGGGTCATCCCAATCAACACCATGTGGATTGGGTGCCCCGCTGCAGGCAGGCTCCTTGCAGCTCCAGCAGCAGACCAGGCCCAGCGGGGGTCGGGCAGTGTACAGCAGTGAGCGCAGACCCCCCCAGCAGTTCACAGAGGCCTCACCGGTAGTGCCACGCTGTCCACTATGGCTACAGCTGAGGGCCCCTTCTGCTGTCTGAGCTCACCCCGCTGAAGGGATAGGAGATGCAGTGTGGCCGCGGGCCCCGCCACTGCACCAGCACGCCACGTAGAGAGCGGCTGCAGGCCTTGCTCAAACCAGGCTGTTTCGAAGGTCCATGGAGGATCGCTCCCCTGCTACGCAGTCCTTAACGGCACTGCAACCGTGAGACCGGCTCCCCTGGTCTCTGGGAACCCTGTAGGATGGGGAACAGTGGACTAGGCTTGTGGAGCTCAGTCTGCCACGTCTCACCCAATCGTCATCTTGGCCAACACCAAAGAAGTGGTCATAACCATCATTCCCAAGCCTGAAAAGGACCTCTAGGTATGCACATCATGCAGACTCATCTCCCACCTAAACATCAATGATAAAATATTCACAGTATTCCTGCCATGAAAACTTAACCCTTTTAAGCAGGGGCTGGTAGAACCCGACCAAGCCGGTTATATACCAGAGAGAGTCGACCAAGCTGGTTGTATACCAGAGAGAGTATGCAGGGAAAATATCAAACGAATACGGCATATCCTTGATAAAGTCACACCCTCCTAGAGGATTGCACTTCTATTACCAGTTGACTTTGAGAATGTTCAATTGCCTTTGTTGGCCTTTCCTAAAGGAAATTCTAGACAACTAAGGTTAAGTCCAAAATTCCAACATGGGTCCTGAGTGGCTACATCCACCCCCAAAGCCAGAGTGAGAGTAAATGGTATAACATCGTAGTCCATTTCCGGTGTGTACAGACATGAGATCGGGATACCCCGTCACCACTTCTTTTCACACTGAACATGGAACCAATAGGTGAAAAAAATCAGATCAAACCCTTTAATCACAGGAATAGAAATTGGATGCCATGAACATAAATTGGCCTTATATACGGATTACATACTAGTAGCGCTGCCAAACCCGCAGAGTTCAATCCTATTACTACTAACGGAGTTTGAGGCATTTAGCCGAGTGTCAGGCTTGAAAATAAACATTCAGAAATCCCAGATCCTGAATCTCACTACCCCCACAAGATACCCAAGGCTCCTTGAGGAACCCAGTAATTACGGTGACTCACCAACTACTGTCCGAATGGACCTTCAGTCCTGGCAGCTTGGAGGCCTGTCATGGATAGGTGGGATAGAATGACCCTCTTGCCCAACATCTGGTATGTGATGCGCACCTTACCCCGCTAACTCCCTCGGTGGGCATTAGAAGCTACTTGAAAACTTCATCTGAGAGGGCAAGTAGCCCTACATAGCGAAGAAGCATTTGTATCTCCCTCAGGAGGGGGGCTTTGGTATCCCTATACTTATTATTATCTAGCAGCCCAAATCAGATATATAACAGAATTGAACAAGAAAGTCTCCAAGAAATACGGGTGCTTCACAGACCAACATAGCGCAGGGGTTCACATTTGAAAGATGCCCTGGTAGCCCAGGATGTCCAGGCCATGGAGAGTGTATTCCTCATTAGTTACTAGAGCCACCATAGCTGCCTGAGATAGGGTTCCTATCTCAAAGGGCCTCACCTCTATTGCTTCCTCATGACCTTCGTAATTGGAAATCCTGATTTCTGACCTGCGTGGTAGGCAATACGTTCCTAGCCTGGCAAGAATCAATTTGTAAAAGGGTGGGAGATCTCTATGACTCCAAATGAATAAAAGAATAACTTTGGGATAACCGGAAGGGAGAAAATGAGGTACATCTACACATAAGACATTTGGCAATATATGCCACCATTAAGCCGCACACCAGCAGACCCCGTAATCCCTTTGAGAAATGGGTGGTCACCAAAAAAGATAAACGCATGCTATCCAAAATCTATAAAATTCTCATGCATACGACTCCCCTAGGGAAAACCCCTGCAAAGGCGATTGGAGGCTAAACTAGAACGCACTGTCTTAGATAAAGAATGGTTGGACATGTTTCATAGAACATGAACATCCACGACCAGTGCAGCATGCAAAGAACTAATGCATAAACAACACTATATTGGTTTTATACCCCAGCACAGATAAAATCTTAGAACCCCTCAAAAATCAGCAGACCGCTGGCAGAACTGTGGCAGCACAGTCCTACAGATCCACCTATTATGGTGCTGCTCCAAATTGAAGAGATACTGGTAGGAAGTAATTTCGGCCCAATACACAGTCTTCAACACAGATATATCACAATTCCCAGCATATATTATTCGATATCCCAAACGAATAAACGTACACCCTGAGATCACATAAGGGCAAAGCGATAAAACTGGCCCTATGTGCAGCCAGGCAATTCATCACTGCAAGTTAGAGTCCCACCCTGTCCCAGAATACACCACGTGTCTGTGAAAGCTTTGGGAACTTCCTGGCATAACAAAAAAATCTGCTACTCTAGATTAAAAAGTAGGCATTTTTTAAAAGACTTGGGGGTGCCTGCCTGTGAACACACACCATCCAGCTGATAAGCTTAAGCCTATTTAACATAGAGTAAAGCAGGTTAGGATGTGAAATATGATATGAATATGGACACACTGGACATGATATCCAACAATAACACCTGTCGCTCTGGGGGAGAGGGATGGGGGTTTCTCTTTCTCTTCTCTGTTTGTCTCCTCCCCGTTTCTTTTCTTCCCTTGTTACACCTACACCTCACTGAAATGAAAAGAGACGGTACTTCAGGGTAAGTAGTGAGTTTATTTCTTAATGTCTGACCGGGAGGGAGACCTCATGCAACTGCCTCAGCCTCACCTTCCATTATGGAACTCAAACACCCCAACCTTCTACATTTCAAAAGATGCAACGCTCACCCTCTCCTTTCTTCCCTGACTTTTCACCTTGCATCATATACACCCCTTCTCCTCTCCCCACCCCCCCGGTTTATGGTTGTAGGTGGGTGTGTGTGTGTGTGTGTGTGTGTGTACAAAAATACCAATGAAGAGATTTGAACCACAAAAGTGATGCCCTGAAAATGTCTCCCAGTCTCATCCTTTCACAAATGTCACTTTCAGTGCACACACTTGGAGACTAAGGTGAGCAACATCCTCTGGGTTCTCAAAGGGATCACCATCTTTCAATTAGCTATATGGTGCTGTGAGCACCAAGCTAGTATCAGAAAGGTAGCGATGGTGTAATTTGAAAAAAAGAGGGAGTGACCAAGACCACAGCATTCCCTATAACCATGACATATACCATTCATGACCTTTTAATTCATGCAACTTGGTCCTATTCTTTAGGTATCAAAAAAATATTATGATTTCTTTAGCTGGTATTAATGAGTCTACACAAATCTGTAGATTTTCATCCCATTTACTCCATGACAAAGACCTCCATCCATCTCCAAAGTCCAACTTCCAGGAATGACTCTACTGGACGAATACATTCTACACTGTGGAAACCAACCTCTTCCAATCCTGGAAGAAGATGTGGGGTAATACATCACGGTGGCCTGTGGTTATTTATGACCCATTCACTGTGGGTGAATTGGCAGATTCATGGTGAGCACACAAAGCCCTGTGTTCAGGCCTGATAGAGTCAGACAGGGTGGCCGAGCAAATCCGCCCACTCGCGGAACTCCACGTAGCGCGGTGGAGTTTTTTTGCCACTTCGCAGTTTCTAGTAGCACTGCTACGCGCACTCCCCCCACCCTTAATAATAATGAGGTAGGTCGCAATATGCCACCCACTAGGAATCAATGCAATCATAGGGATGGTGGCCTGCTGAGGTATGCAGACTACAATGTCTGTGATCGCTTTTAAATAAAGCTGTCTTTAAAAAAAAAAAAAAATACAACCCGTCTTCTTAAAGGAAAACGGGATGCGTTAAAAAAGAAAGATTTCTTTTTTTAAAAATTTTGTTTGTTTAAGAAGACGCGGTGGTCCCGGTGCCTTTATTCCATTCACAAATCAAAAGGGGTCCCAAGGGGAAACATACCATTGCGATTCGGGATTTAGAAGGAATGCCCTTTCCAAATACTGAATCAGTATTTGGTTGCAAGCCAAAATTGTGATTCGGTATTGTGCTTCCCAATTGCAGTTAGGGTTTGATACATACTAAAATGCTTTTTTACGTCGCAAACGGGCCGATTCTGTGAATTGGCCTGTTTGCGACCCCAAAAAATGCTCGAGACACGTGGCCCTTAGTGTGTCAGCAGTGTATTGAGCCATCCGGCCACTGCATTACAATGTTGCAACACGCAACTCCCCGGGCCGGGCGCGGACCGGGGGGTATAAATAAAGGACGACGTCAGCGCACGTGGCTGACGCCGTGAACTAGCATCCAAGTGTGGTGGTCCCCTTTATGCCGGCGCAGTCAGCAATAAGTCCCGGCCCTGTGCATGGCCCCTAGTAGTCGGCTGTAGCCCCTAGCCGCATGCCCCTAGGTCTTGGCCCCTGCTCCGTCCACCATTACACTGGCGACGAGGACCGAGGAAGAGCCGCGCGTGTCGTTATGCGCCTGCCGCCCGCAGTGACTGCTGGTAGCGGTGGCGGCGCGTGTGGTGGAGAGCGCGACAGCGAGCTCGTGGAGCGAGGGTCATCGCCTGCCGTGGTGCGGTAAGGGGAGCGCCCGGCGGGTTGTGAGGAGCAGCGCGGGGGAGGTCCTGGTGCGGTGGCCGAGCTGTCCGTGGAGGACGCGCCGAGTGTGGGCCCCGCATCTGCTGCAGCAGTGAAGGCGCGTGTGCGTGCGGGAGAGGGAGCGGCCCGACAGCGCTGTGAAGAGCCCGAAGGACTCCGGTCAGCCCTGGGAGCCCTTGAGTGTGGCTGGGGAGACACGGTGGTGCGAGTGGTCCCGCCGCCGGGGGAGGCCTTCTGAAGGTGGAGCTGCAGCGCTCCCTGGGACGTGTCACAGCCAGTATAGGATTTTACTGGAGAAGAAGGCTGGAAGCCCATGCAGGGTGCCCCTACTGAGTACAGGCTGAGGATTGTGGGGCAGCCCGACACGTTTGGGGGTGCTCACAGCGCGCAGGAGTTCCTACGAGCGTGCGAGGCAGCGGAGGCCCCGCTCTCAGGATGACCACGCCCCTGGCTGCGGTGGAGGGGGCTGTGCCCCAGGACGCAGGGGCTGTTGGGCACCGGCCTGGGAGGATGGCAGTTAAGGCCCTCCCGGAGTTCAGCCAACTGGCTGACCCGGCAACGGCGGCGCCGAGGTGGCGCAAGTGGTTGGGTCAGTTGGACAATTATTTTGTGGCGACAAGGGAGACTGATAACGCCGTCAAGAGATCAACGATGCTCCTAATGGGAGGGGACGAACTGTATTACCTCTTCCAAGACCTACCGGACACAGGAGATGGCAGCAACTATGAGAAGGCGGTGAGGGCTTTGAATAGACATTTTGATCCGCAAGTCAACCCGGATTTCGAAAACATTTCAAATTGCGCCAGGCCAAACAGAGGGAGGATGAGTCAATTGACATGTTTTTCGCACGTCTGCGAAAACTGGCGAGCACATGCTCAGGGATTGACCGCCAATTTGAGACACGGGCACAAATCATCGTGGGGTGCAAGTCGCTAGAGTTAAGGAAACTAATACTACGGCAGCCAGGGATCTCACTGGATGACATCCTGGTACTGGGACGGTCGCACGAACTAGCGGATGTCCGCGCCGGGGAAATGGAGGTGGCGTTGGCCAAGAAGTCGGGGACCTTTCAACCTCTGTACCCCATTCCCATCAAGGAAGAAAGGGTTGACGCTATCAGGAAGACTTACACCTGAGGGGGGGAAACGGCTCCCGGAGCGGAAGAACGACCGAACAGCAAGGGCTGCAGGAATTGCGGGCTAGCTACGCACTCCCAAAGAGGATGCCCGGCGCAAGGGCGACAGTGCTTGAAATGCAACAGGTATGGCCACTTCGCGAAGGTATGCCAAGGAGGGGCGAAAACGGGAGCGAGTTGGCCAAGAGGGGCACGAATTCAAAGACATGCTAGGAGTGTCCAGGAAGTAGAAGACCTCGACAGCAGGTGTCAAAAGCTGGCGGTGGCGGAGGACGAAGAGGAGGACAACGTATTCGTGATATCTAACGTTAGAGGGGTGAACACCACCAGGAGACCACCACCGCTGTGCCAAGTCTGGATCGGCAACAACTGCATACAGACACTCATTGACACAGGGGCGTCGGTGAACATACTGGACGCAGCACAATACAGCGAATTAAGACCCCGGCCAAGGTTGATGGCAACGACAGCGAAAATCCTTACGTATGGAGGCCACACGCCACTTTTGCAAGGAGTCATCGACGTGTAAGTCAAGCACAAAGAGAGAGCGACGTGTACCAGATTCTACGTTACATGTGACAGGGCTGGGTCACTACTGAGCTGTCACACGGCTGAAGACTTAGGACTGGTGATGTTTGCCAGACACATCCACCAGACGCAAGCAGAGGTGGTGCTAAACGAGTTCCCGGAGCTGTTCAGAGGGCTGGGGCGTTTGAAAGGTGTAGAGGTACAACTTCACATCGACGAAACCGTCAAGCCCTTAGCGCTCAGACATCGGAGGGTGCCTTTCCATCTACGTCCTCTGGTGGAAGAGGAATTGGAGCGGCTAGAGAGAGATGGGGTGATCGAAAAGGTGTCAGAACCCACCCCGTGGGTATCACCGCTGGTGATAGCGCCCAAGCCCAAACAGCCAGGAGCCATCAGGCTGTGTGTGGACATGCGGTTGCCTAACAAAGCAATACGACGGGAGAGACACATAACCCCGACCATCGATGAAATAGTGGCGGACATCAATGGGGCGCAGTGGTTCTCCAAGGTGGACTTAAACTCCGGATACCATCAGCTGGTGCTGGCCGAGAAGAGTAGATACATCACGACATTCTCAACGCATGTGGGCCTTTAACGTTTCAAGCGTCTGAGTTTTGGAGTGTCCTCAGCGGCGGAAGTGTTTCAGGATGCCGTGAGGGAGGCGCTGTCCGGACTAGTGGGAGTAATTAATGTCAGCGACGACATACTTATATTCTCAAAGTCATTGGAAGAACACCATGTGCGGTTGCGAGCCACCTTACAGAGATTAGTGGAGCAGGGCCTAACATTACACCGGGCCAAATGTGACTTCTACGCCAAGGAAGTAGAGTTTTTCGGTTACAGGTTCTCAGCAAAAGGCCTGCAGGTGGATCCCGGGAAGGTGGAAGCTATTCGAACGGCAGCTATTCCGCAAACCCAGTCTGAAGTCAGAAGCTTCCTAGGCATGGCTAACTATTGCGGCCGTTTTATTCCGCACTTGGCGACACTGTCAGAACCCCTCCGAAGACTAACCAAGAAAGAAACGCCCTGGAGGTGGACGGATGAGGAAGCACGAGCGTTCAACGACATCAAGAGTGCGCTGGTGAAAGGGGCAACCGTGGCGTACTTTCAGCCGGGAGCATCCACGGAACTCATTGTGGACGCCAGCCCCGTAGGGTTGGGCGCGGTGTTGCTCCAGAAGAATGGACAGGGTGACTGGGTACCCATTGCCTATGCCAGCCGAGCGCTCTCCGCAGTGGAGACGAGGTACGCCCAAATCGAACGGGAGGCGTTGGCCATCCGGTGGGTGTGCCAGCACTTTGATATCTATCTCTGTGGGCACACCTTCACAGTGGTAACGGATCACAAGCCGTTGGTCCTGATATTCTTGGGAACTGCAAGGAACGGACCACCCCGGATAGAACGATGGGCCGTCCAAATTCAACACTAGCGGTTTGGAGTGGAATACCGCCCGGGGGTCAACAATCCCGCAGACTATCTATCAAGACATCCCTTGGCTCACGGCCCCGGGAGCAAGGGGGAGGTGGACGAAGGTACAGAGTCGTTCATACGACAGATTGTAGATGAAGCCTGCCTGCATGCGGTGACCATCGAAGAACTTGTGGAGGCGACGGGACAAGATCAATGCCTACAGGTGGTGAAAAGGACTCTGCAAGACCACCGGTGGAAATGGTTCTTACAAGGGGCAGAACGATCAGCCAATGAAGACAAGGAGTACTGGGAGAGTATCTGGAGGTGCCGGGAGGAGCTCAGCGAGTCCGGGCAAGGACTCATCCTGAGAGGCACTCGACTGGTGATTCCAGCAAGACTCCGGGGGAGAATCGTAGAGCTGGCTCACCAGGGACACCAGGGTGTCGAGAAAACAAAGGCCCGGCTGAGAGCGAAAGTGTGGTTCCTGGGAGTGGACCAGATGGTGGCAGAGAAGGTGCGAGGATGCCATGCTTGCTTGATCACGGGACCAGACCCGCCTGTCACACCGGTTATCACGGAAGGGCCTAGCCAAGTACCATGGGGCCAGGTGAGTTTGGATTTTGGAAGTTTCCTGGAGGGACGGCACACCGTGGTCATGGTCGACAGTCACTCCAAGTTTCCCGTCGTGGAGGTGGTAACGTCCACATCGTTCGAATGCATTCAGCCGGTACTGGAGAAGGTTTGCCCCATGCTAGGGATGCCAGAGGAAATACGAACCGACAATGGTCCCCCGTTCCAGGGGCAAGAATTCAAGGAGTATCTGGAACGCTATGGCATTCGACATCGCCGAGTGACCCCACAGTGGCCGCAGGCTAATGGGGATGTGGAAAGGTTCATGAGGACTTTGAACAAGACCATCAGGATTGGTGTGGACCAAGGGGAACATCTGGAGAATTACCTACACCGATTCCTCCGTGCATATCGTAACACCCCACATTGCACCAAGAAGTGTGCCCCCAGTGACCTACTCATGAAGAGAGTGGTGAGAGACAGCATTCCAGCCAGTGAACTGGGAGTGCCAGCAACCATTGATGAGGACGGCACGCAGAGCCGGCGACAACACAACAATGACCGAGCTAGCCGGAAGCGAAGAGCCCAACCGGCGGTCATTCAAGAAGGAGACCATGTGGTGATCAAAGACCGGCATCCAGGATCAAAGTTCCGGACTCCTTTTGAAAGAGACTTGTGGAAAGTGGTGCAAATCAAGGGGTCCATGGTCACAGTGAAACGAGGGACTCAACAGGTAGCACGCAACGTGTCATGGTTCAAAAAGCGTGGGCCCCTGAACGTGAAACAAGAGACCAAGAGTTGGATGAGTGGCCAGAAGACGATACCTCATCGGCGGCGGAAGATCCACAGTCCCCAGAGAAGAATGGGCGTCGCGACGGGGCCGGAGAAACGCGGGAGGAGATCCAGGATGGCCGAGCAACAGGCACCAGAGTGCCTCCAAGCACGGAGGACAGAGTGGAGACCGAGGGTCGTGGCAGTCAACATTATGGATTGAGGGGGAACCCCAAACCCAGCACGAGATTGAGAGACTTTCTATGCTGAAGATGTGGGCGAGACGAAAAGTGCTGGGAACGCCAAATGGCGAACTTTACTGTGTGTAATGTTATTGGTTGTGGTTAATGTTGAATAATGTTCTCACATGTTTTCCGTGGGTTAGATGGGATGTAGTGAGCCATCCGGCCACTGCATTACAATGTTGCAACACGCAACTCCCCGGGCCGGGCGCGGACCGGGGGGGTATAAATAAAGAACGACGTCAGCGCACGTGGCTGATGCCGTGAACTAGCATCCAAGTGTGGTGGTCCCCTTTATGCCGGCGCAGTCAGCAATAAGACCCGGCCCTGTGCATGGCCCCTAGTAGTCGGCTGTAGCCCCTAGCCGCATGCCCCTAGGTCTTGGCCCCTGCCCCGTCCACCATTACAAGCAGTACTTAGCCTATGCACCATTCACTGAAGCATAGGTTGTTTACTGATTAGGATTTGCATAACCCAGGGTATTTTTACTTTTCATGTCTGTGTGAGAGGAGTGTGTGTGCAGCTGTATGTAATGCTCTAGCCCCAGCCCAAGATGAAGTGTCTGTGATGTCATCATTGGGATGTTGCAGACTGTGCCGAAGAAAAAGCACAAGTCAGTTGGGATTATGACGGAGGACAGTAATTAGATCGGGGTGGAGGCCAGGAGCCACATTTGTTATCAAGTAGCCTTGATACAAGCATTCTTACAGGTAGCCTCTGGGTATCTCGTAGTTGAGAGGTACTCAATTATTATTGTCTGCGACAAACTAAAATAGGGAAACCTTGTAGCAGTTCTAAAAATCAGCCACAAGGTGTCAGGACAACCCCGTACTTTGCCATGATTTGGGTTCCCGTGATCGCACGTTTACGGACACGAAGATCGAATAAATACATGATACGCGGGAAATACAGACCTTGGGCTTAACTTTTCAAGTGGTCCGGGTGCCCGAGGAGAGGGGTGAGACACAAGCCTTGTTAAGGGTTCAGTAAGTAGCCTAACTTTAAGTCTCTTGATAACTGTCACTATCCGTAAAAAACTGTTTTATGAATATTATAAAGCAAACAATAGAGTTCGAACAGATTAGTATATAAATGTCACGTGGGTTCCCACCACCGCGGTGACCACACACACCTGCGCTCAACGGTGTGATATATAGACACTGGGCCTTTGACCGCTTCTCTCAATAGGATTTGAACCCCATTGGCGCTCCTCCCCTAACCCCCGTCCCACAATAAAGAAAGCTGGCCACATTTTGGTACACGACACATCAGCCTTTCGAGAAAACCATCACACTTAAGGGTCTCTTCGCTCTATCCTTAGGGCCGCCGGACTGAGAACGAAAACCAGCCCAGGCAAAAAATATTCAAAGCATCCCGCTCCCTTCTTCCCCACACTGTCTCTTTCCACCCATCTATGCATCTTCTGTCTCTGTCCTTTTCTCTTCCCTCGCCTTCCTTTCTTTCGCTCTCGTTCAGTCACCTGTGTCTATTTCCCTCTTCTCCCTTTAAGTATTACACTCCCGCTGTCCCTGCTGCATTTAAGCGACAGAGCCCCCAGCAGCAGCCCTAGGACTTCAAACCCGGCCTCCAGCCCACTGGGGAAATGCCCGGTAAGATGAATGCCCGGTCCGGCCCTCTCAATCCTTATAACAGGGGAGTGTCGGGCAATATGTACCTCGTACCGTCCTCTATACAATATCAGGCAGATAATCTGAGCTCTCCACATGAACCTGATGTAGCTAGGACACCCCAGCTGGTATGGTACTGGTCAGTGCTCTAGATAGAAACATAGAAGTGTGGGTACTCACTATTTAGAGCACCTGTTTTCTCCTGAGAAGTGCTGGCACTCTCCCATTAAATGAAGTGTAGCAGCGCTGAGAAGTGCAGGTACTCTCCCTTTCAAATTGAATAGGAGCAGGTTCTCAGTACCGGACGGTACCAGCCTCTGACACAGAGTTGTAACTTAGTCCCAGAACCCAGAATTTCACTCCACTGGCCATGGGAAGCCAGTGCAGCATCCTGAGCGACGGTCTAACGTGTGTGTTCCTTCTTCAGGAGGAACCAACAACAGCCCTAGCTGCCGCGTTCTGTGTTTTTTAAGGAGCCCCGGAACTTCTGGGTAGCGCAAAATAATCTGGTACAACGAATAAAAAAGGTGGGTAACCCACTATGGCTTTAGTGATACTGGTTCGATTACTTTACAACAATAAAGGCCTGGCTGAATGCAAAATTCACAGCCTATAGTAAAAAAAATTGACATGGTTCTCCAAGTCAGATGTTTACCGAAAATTAATCCCAGAGATCTTACTTTATGGGCCAGGATCTACTCCACATCCTCCAACTTCCATGGTTTCCAGTTTGTTAACTGTGGTCTGGAACCCATCAGAAGCAGCTCGGTCAGTGCCCTGGAATTCAGTGCCCACCAGCTTGTCTACACCCATCCCATTATCTCTTCAACTGGACTGGGTAGGACAGCAGAGTACTGCTTGAAATAACCACAGAATGAAATCACTAGCTGGGTTATCCTCAGTCTAGATGTGAAAAGTTAATCTCCACTAACTGCCATCAATAAATCCTGTATTTGTTTTCTATAAATAAACACTGAACATTGAGAAAGGGATGCTTCAGCAGCTGGCTCCTTCATCACTTGACAGGTATAACTCAATAAAAAGATTCCAACCAATAGGATCCCCGGCCACTGTAGCTACTGGAGGCAGCCATCTTAGGAGGTGACATCATCAGCAGTACTGAAAGTGATTGAGCTATTGAGAAGCACCAGTAAGATTGCTGCCCCATCGTCTGCAGTTTCTAGAAGTGCAGCCATCTTAGGAGAGTACCATCATAAGTGGTACTGAAAGGGGTTGAGCTATTGAAAAGCACCAGTTGTTCTGTCGCCCGATCGTCTGCAGTTTCTAGAAGTGCGGCCATCTTAGGAGAGTGCCATCATCAGTGGTACTGAAAGTGGTTGAGCTATTAAGAAGCATCAGTAGTGTTGCCGCCCCATTGTTTGCAGTTTCTAGAAGTGTGCCCATCTTAGGAGAGTGCCATCATCAGCAATACTGAAAGTGGTTGAGCTATTGAGAAGCACCAATAGTGTTGCCGCCCCATCGTCTGCAGTTTTTAGAAGTGCGGTCATCTTAGGAGGGTGCCATCACCAAAGGTACTGAAAGTGGTTGAGCTATTGAGAAGAACCAGTAGTATTGCTGCCCCATCGTAGTTTCTAGAAGTGCTATTGTACCTTTAGCAGGACAAACTCATGCCATGGTCGGGTCAAAAACCCAGCTAAGGGTCTCCCTGAAGGATATAATTCTCAAGATGTAACATTAGTTGCCTGTCACCACCTTTTCCAAGATCTTTACCATAATGAGGTCCCTGCAATATGTCTATAACTAGCTGGGTGCCCCAGGATTCAAGGAAGATTTATTTTTTAAATTAAGGCACCTAAACTTGTTTTAAAAATCAGGGACTTAGCCTTCCGATAGAAAACTATTCCCTATCCAAGTGATCACTGGGTGTATTTTGAGTATCATTTCCTTTACCAGAAAAGATGGACAAATGTCCCTCTCAGTAAGAGAAATATGAGTGGAAGAAAAGGCTGGGCCTGAGAGTAAGAAAGAATTGAATCTATCACGAGTTGCCTACTCCAGCTATGACTTTAGGTGACTTATCAGCCTAAAGTTATGGCAAATTGTATCAACTTCCTCAGTAAGGAAATCTTGAATTACTTCTCTCAACATTAAAAACAACTCTTTAGTACATTCCTTCGAAGTAAGATTATTTAACCGGTTCTTTTCTACTGCTATACGGCTTACACAAGCCTAGCATGGTTATATAGATTGAAAAAATGTCCCCTGCTCTGAGAGGCTTCACAAAAATAAATGCTGTAACTTCAAAGGGCCTAGGAGCCACCTTCAAAGTTCACAACAAAAGGGCAACATTTTTGAGCAACCAGGAATAGTCAGCAATTATCTAGGTGGTGAACATAGACAATAGTCTGGGTGGCTGCTGGAGTGGTAGTCAGCCATCCTACTGCTTAGTCCTAGGTGAGTCAAGGTATGTTAATTCAGGGGTGGCTGTGTGACTGGTAGGCAGGCATGCTAGTGCTTAGGCCTAGGTGAGTTAAGGTACGTTAGTTCGGGGTGGCTGCTGGACTGGTAGTCAGCCACGCTAGTGATTAGGTTTAGGTGAGTCAAGGTACGTTTCTACGGGGTGGATTCCAGAATGGTAGTCAGTAATGCTCGGGCTTAGAAATACCTATGAGAACCCTTGACAACGATTTTAAAGAGTACTTTCACAGCGAGTGACGAGAGGTACATTTCTCCTTAGGCAGCCCATAGGTTACCTGTGACACAGTCTTAGCGTGGCCCATATGCTAGGTTATGTTAAAAGGATTTATAAAGTGCATGGCTGCCCCAGCAACTTGGCTTCCCAGCGCTGCACCATTAACACACGTTACCACACAACAATAGATCAGCAAAATAAGGCAGAGCATTGTAAAAACGCCATATAATCTGAACTGCAAACAGCCAAGTTTTGAGCTGTTTCTGGAAGCTAAGATGGTTCTGCGTTTTCCATAAAAGTAAGGGTATGGTGTTCCATAGGGCCGGGGCTTGGAAAACGCGGCCTCCTGATCTCATTCTTTTGAACTGTGGAGTAAGGGCTAGATATAAATCAGCCGAGCGGAAGGATCTAGTGGGTATGTAATGGTGTACAAGTCCAGAGAGAATAGGGGCACCTATTGCATACATTATCTTGTGAGCCATGCTCAAGGCTTTAAACTGTGTGCGCTCTCAATGGGCAACCAATGAAGTTAATGTAGGAGCCCAGAGGTGGAACAACATTTGGGGAGAGAAAAAAGTAATCTGGCAGCAGCATTTTCAAACAAACTGTAGTCTCATGGTAACCGATGTCTTGACAGCCAGATAAAGAATGTTACAATAATCCAGACGTTACAATAATCCAGACGTTACAAGATTAGGGATTAAATTATCAACTTCCGTATTTGAGAATGTAAGAAACCGATGATTGGTTTGAGTCCTCCCAAAAGGCAAAAAACAAGTGCCCGCTAGTGTTCTAACTTGGGTTTTGAAGGAGTGTGTGTATTCCAACAATATGCCTAAATTCTTTACGATGGGTTTAGGCTTCGGGGGAAGCCCAAGGCCTTCCAGCCATCAGTGATCTCCCCAAGACTGGGTATGCTTCCCCAGCAGGAGGATCTCCATTTTATTAGCATTTAGCTTTAGGCAGTTACTTTCCATCCAACTGGCGACTGAAAGCGTGCATTCCTGGAAGTTGGTTATATCTTTTGTTGCATCTGCAGCGAGTTTCACAACCTTTGCCAGTGGTCTGAGATAAATGTTATAAAGGGTAGGGCTCAACGAAAAGCCTTGGGTAATGCCGTGTTCGAAGGTTCTCTGTGAGGAGGAAATGGGCGAGGTGATTACTTGAAAGGATTGGTATAGTTTAGGAAGGAGGTAAACCACGTTAGGGCCTTATCTTGTATCCCTATATCGTGAAGATGCCGTAGAAGCAAAATACTGTGTCAAAGGCAGCACTTAGGTCTAGGAGAATAAGGGCAGATGAGCTGCATTCATCTGCTGCGCTACAGAGTGTCTCCATCAACGCTAGGAGTGCAGATTCTGTGCTACGGGAGGGTCTAAAGACATTTTGGGATATGTCAAAAATTTGGTTTTCCTCTGGAAACTTAGTCAGAAGACTGTTTACATGTTTCTCCACTACTTTGGCTAAAAAGGGTAGCAGGGAGATAGACAAGGGCGGCTCCTCCACTAGAGGAGAGGAGCGTCGCCCCACTGCTTTCTCGCAGTGCGAGAAGAAGAAACATAAAATGGTAATAACTTTTAGTTATCACCATTTTATGTTTGGTGGCGGGCAGGTGGGCAGGGCTGCTCTGCGAGCAGCCAGGGCAGGGGAGAAGTGGTGTGCCCACTCCTGAAAGCGCAATGACTGTTTGGTCGGCCCTCTGGGGACGCCCAAACCAGTCATGCGCACTCTGATCTTCTCCATGCAGGCTGCATGGAGAACATGGCCTCCACGTAAGCCCCTGGCTGGGCGGCATCCCCACCAACCACAACGCTGCTTGAAGCGTTGTGATTGGCTTAGGGGAGGGTCCGGAGGGAGCCTGTCTGCCTGCTTCCTGTTCCTGCCGGAGGCAGGAGAGCAGGAGCCGAGAAGACGCAGGACCCGGCCGGCGTAAAGGTAAGTCTATTTAAAAAAAATAAAATTAAAGCCCCCACCCGCGAGCCATGCCAGCCGCGACTGGAGATAGAACGGTAAATTTCAGTTTTAGCCGTGTCGAGGGGAGTTTTCTTCAGAAGTGGAATTACTTTTGCATGCTTCCATGTCCAAGGTACTGCTACAGAGGGCAAAGAGAGATTGGCAATCTCTAAATAGGACAGCAAAGTAAATTCTTGGAGTTTTAAAATGAGTTCAGGTTTAATTGGGTCACTGCTTCAGATCTATCACTTGTCGAAAATTGTGAATAGATATCATTGCCCTTTTCTACAAAGTAGTCAGCCAACTTGTTACAATGAGCATTCGAGGCCTCAACCGGCTCTACTGAAGCTGCCGGTTTCGGTAGACTGTTGACAATGGAGACAATTTATTTTGCTGGATTATTACTGTTTATGATTTTATTGGAGAAGAACGCGAACCGAGCTTTCCTGATCACTTTGTGATACATTTTTACTGCACTCATATAACACACTTTAGCTAGAGTGTTATAAGTCTTCGTTCATGCTGATTCGATCACATTACATCACTTCTTTTCAGCAACCAATGTTTTGTTGAACCAGGGAGAAAGTTTTTTTTTTTTTTGGCCTGGCCCTGACGTGCAGGTAAAAAGACATCGAGGGCCGAAGTAAGCCACAACTTTATCTTGGACGCTGCAAGCTCCATGTTAGGATCTAACTGGGAGTACTGGATTGAATGTAGCTACCAAATTCAGACAGATTCAATTTCTGCCATTGCCTTTTCATAATGGTGTTGGTAGTGGTAGTGCTGCCGGCGCTGGCAATGTTAATTGTCTTAGGTATCATACAAATCTCTGACTAAGTCATGGGCCAGGGGGTAGACACACGCAAATTGGGAAGGTTGGAAAAAAACGGGTCTAACAGGTGACCCGCTGAATGCGTTTGGCCCACCACGAGCTGAGACTGTTGCATGGATGCTAAATCGTTTATGAAGTTGTGAACTCAGTTATCACTAGTTTGGACAAAGTGTAAGTTCAGGTCGGCGATAATGTTAAAGTTGGATAGCTTGAGTTCTAATAGAGCCAGATAATCTATCAAAGCAGCTTTGAAAGCTATTGGTATAGATTGGTCTATATATTAAAAGTCCAGAGAAGGTACATTTTTCGTTAAAAAAGATTTGGAACAAAGCACTTTCACAATCTTGGCTAGCGCAAGGGACCAGACTAAAGCTCACAAAGGACTTGTGAAAAAACGCTATGCCACTCCTTCTGCCACAGGGCCCATTGCATCTCTTGATGCTGTAGCTAGGAGGTAGGGCTAATGTTGGCTCAGCAAATGTAGCTCGACCCAGCCAGTTTACATAAGGAATAAAACATCAGGTAATTGGTCTTGAATAAAGTCCAACATATCAGTATGGTGACGTACCAACGAGCGCCAGTGGCAATGGTAGAGAGGAAGGAAATACAGGGGGTTGAGTCTTCAGACTGGCTTCCACATATTGTTGTCACTACAAAATAAAACCAGCTGGGAAGCTTTGAGAGTTACCTGAGCAACTTGAAAATAAATATATTAGTTAACAGCTTTCCACTTCTGAACAAGGTGACAGTGATGTCAAAAGGAGTAATGTTTTTTTTTAACACTGATTTGAAAACTGATTACCACCAAGTACTGTTCCATGCAGACTTTGTGATTCCATGGGTCTAAGCTTCTAGAAAACAACAATTTGGGTGCTCCACCCTTTCAAACGCACACAAAATGCAATGCACTCTTAAAAGGCTAAGCTGTTATTTAGAGGTGACTGATGACCAACAACTGAGCAATACAGGCTGTTTTCTTAACCATGCCACATCAAAAAGTAGTTCATCTTTAGGGTTGGGAGAACTGGGAAAAGTTATCCGCGGTAAAGTGTTCAAAACAAGAGGATCTAATACAGGCAACAAAAGAGGCAACCACTCCCAAGGATTAACCTCAATTACAGTCATTAGTAGGGATGGACAAATGATCTAAAAAAATAGGTTGACACTTTTATTGCAAATATATACAACCTAATGTAAATTAAAGTAGGAGTGTAAATACAGATGGGAAACAATGTTAATAAACAGTGATTTATTAAACAGTGAGAATAAGTATCTTACATGATGCACTATTTTCACTTAACTGCACCTGCCTCTTTAAAATCTGTATGCGGGATGGATCTTATGCGAGCTATAAAATAAAGCTCTCCTCATGAACATTGGCTGGTGTACATCCTTCATCTTGTTATGAACTCGATCTATACCAACTAATCTTTGTAACTGATTGTTGCTGGAATGCGAGGGTCTCTCAAGTAGTTGGCAAGCACTCATTCAGTTGGCCATCCGATTAGTAGCCCACCTCCCTCAGCTCAGCCCCATTCCCGTTTCTGAGGACAGGAACCCATCCTAGTATTTATTTTGGTCATACTCTTTTGCCTGTCCACGCAGGTCAGAAAGATTTCAGTGTCTTGTTTCGATTATCTTCACAGGTTGCAAAAAATTGTACCTTTACTTCTGGCCAACTGAAGTCAAATGGTGGAAGTCAATCTATCCGCCTCGACTACTGTAAGTCTCTCTACTCGGGCCTTCTTGACTTTATTGCTTGCATTCAAAGAACACAATTCTATGTCAGGACCGGAGGCTTTGGATTATGCTTCCCTTTCTCCACTTTAATCTTCACAGCAGCCATTTTAACAAAGCATCAAAACCACATTTCCCAGAACTCCAGGGAAATTGGAGAAAACAAACAGAGAAGCACAGTCTATGATGGGCCATTGCCCAATCAGAGTCCAGGATCCAGCACATAGCCCCTTTTCAGTTTCCTGGTCTTCCTCTTTCTTCCCTGCTCGCAGCCACAGATTCTTTACTTGTCAGCTGACGCACCTCCGGTGGCTAATAGTACCTCCTTTTGGTCCTGATCTGACCACACCTCTCCTGGATCATTTCCACTCGATTTCCGGAATATGCTCACTCCTATTATACTTCTTTGCACTTTCGCTATCCTAGTGGCCCCTTCTTCTACCCCTAAACCCAACCCCCCCATCACCTCATCTCCCTACCATGGCTCCCATTCAAATTAAATCTGGAGTTAACTGCTTCAAAGTTATTTATCACCCTAATCTGTCCAAAGTAGCAGCAAAACGATTTAAGCATAATACCATTGAACAATTCCCTGATTCCCTCTTTGTTGACCAATTCCACAATGGGCGTCTAGGGAAGCTAAAAAATGACCTCATTTTCTTCACTCACAACATCCCTGCCTGGTCCACCTGCTTCTTCAATTCCTTCAACGTCTCCTCCTCCTCCTCCTCTATCCCACATGGGCAGCGGCTAAAAATTTCCCCCTCCACTTGTTTTAATGGTTCCCTCACCATTACACTTTATAACAATGGCACTGTCATGATCCAAGCTACTGACTCCTGTCTCTCTCTCTTTGACCACCTCTTCCACTCCCTTCGTCCCACCCATCCGACTACGATCTCCCTTGATTCTTCTTCTGCTAGCTCCTCTCCTTTCTCCCTTTCTCCCCCCATGACTCCCCTATCTTCCTTCAGGCCGCTCTCCCAGGAGACACAGGGCTATCCCTTGTCCCCCCCTTCCCTTGCTCCCTCCTCTCCCACTCTTCCCCCTTCCCAATCTGATCTTCCCCCTATCTCATCTGCTTTACCTCCGGCTTCCCCTCCCCACCCTGCATCTTGCCAATATTCCAATGCCATCTCCCACCCCTTAATCCCCCTATTCTTACCCATCTCCCCCCTACTTAATCCACCTATCTTACAACCTGGTCCACCGGGCAACTTTCCCTACCCTCCCCCTTTCCTCCTCCCTTCTCCTTCTCCTCATCCCTTTCCGCTCTCCCCCTTCCCTCGTATCCTTAATTCTTCTCCTTCAACTTCCATCTCTCTTCTCCCTCCCCTTACTCCTCCTATGCTTTGCAACCATGTCTCCCCGATCGATAATTCCACCCTCTTCCCTCCCTCTGACCCTACAGTCCCATACTCCTCCCCCAACTTCCACTTAGCCCAATGCCCCCAACTCTGCCTGGTGCCTCTTCCCCTACATACACCTTTCCTAGCATACGGTACCTATCCAGCACCTTCTCCTCTCCTCTCCCCATTCCTCTGGCCTTCCTTTGACCCTCCTCCCTCCCCTCCCTGTACAGCTCAGTCTCCTCTCTTCTCCTCTTACCTCTGGCCTTCCTTTGCCCCCCCCCTCCTTCCCCTCCTTGTACAGCCCCCTCTCCTCTCATCCTCCCATATCTCAGGCCTTCCTTTGAACCCCCGCCCTCCCCACTCCATCCCCCGCCCCCACCTCTACTCCTCAACTGCCTCCTCCCACTTTTGATCTCTACTCTACCCCTATGCTCAACAGCAGTAAAAATATCACTGTAACACCATCCACTCCTCTCTACCACCATCGCTCCGTACCTTCGACCCCTGCACCCCAATACCCCCCATTCCCCCACCTCTCCCTGTCCTCCCTCGCCTACTGCACTCCCTCCCTTAACCACCTCTCCCTGTCCTCCCTCGCCTACTGCACTCCCTCCCTTAACCAGCAAGCCTCCCAACACTGCGTGCTCAGCCCTCCTCTCCCTGGAAAATAAACTTGATTCTCTCATCTCTTCCATTTCCCAGCTTGTCTCGTCCATCTCACTTCTAAGTGGACGCGCATGAGGTAGCTTTTCTGTCATTATTCTACCCAGCGCTAGTTGTGTGACGCTTGCTGTATTTTTAAAACTTTTACTGGGCACTTGTTTTCTTTTACGATATAACACTGTTTTTATATTTCGTGAGGGATTACCTGATGCTGTGAGTCTCCCCTCTGAAAGCCATACTTCCGGTTTACTCCCCCGGTCCACCGCGGGTCTCATTCCCGATTGTGTGGAGGGAAGTCATTTCCGGCCAGTCGAGGGTTGGTGGTCTAGTCTCCACCCTCATCTACGCATAAAAGGCATACAAAGCGAGCGCGCAGCGGACGCGCGCAGCGCGGCGCGCCGGTGGCGCGCCAAAGGCAAGCCCGTCTGCGCCCGTCCGCGCCAGGACGTCGCTAGGAGCAGGAGACCCTGGTCAAGTTTATGTTAACCACGGTCCCCCATGCAAATACATTATACCAGACAAGAGCTAATTAATTTACAGACCAATGTAACCCCTACTTGTCGGGCAGAAATCTGGCCTCATCCAGAAGGCCCGTTCTCTTGTCGAGTATGCCGATTTCAGGCAAATTATACTTCCCCGGGTCAGGCTATTGATACCTCTATGGATAAGTCATGGAAGGGGTGGAAAAAAAATCTTTTATGCAATGTCCGATCGCTGCCCAAACACTCTGCTGAGGTATGGGACCTAGTGTCATCGGCTCAACCTGAACTGGGTTTTCTAACCGAGACCTGGCTTAAACCCCACTCTGTGCCTGCTATAGCGCTAGGCATACCGGAGGGGTATAAAATGGTTAGACTGGACAGATCTATGAAGGTAGGGGGTGGAATCGCCATTGTGCATAAAGATGGAATCAATGTCTCCATATTGGACCAACGGAGCGATGCCACTATGGAGATGTTGGTCTTCAGAATAGACCCTCCCTTGCAGGCTAGTTGGAAAGGGGCGTTAATTTATCGCCCCCCGGGACCTCTAGCTGATTTTCCCTTACTACTGGTCGAACTATTAGCCCCATATGTGAATGCATGTAATAACTTTTTGCTCTTGGGAGATTTTAATGTCCATAGTGATTGCCTTTCTAATTTGGATGCACAGACTCTTTTGACTGACCAATCCCTTTTAGGCCTATCCCAGCTTAATGAAGGCCCCACCCATATAGCTGGGCACACTCTGGACATTATATTTTCTAATTCCTCTAAGATTCAGTGCGAGCCCCCCCAACAACTTCCTTGGTCCGATCATTCAGTCATTGAATTTTTTATTCAGGACTCTATAAAAATTAAAAGATCGAAACCAGCTACATTTTATTCTCGTAGGCAGTGGCAGAAAGTCTCTGCAGAAAATTTTCAAACAGTTTTTTGAAGCCTCATAATTCTACATTAGACAGCATTGAGGAAGCATTGTCCAAATATAATTCGGCTGTTCTAACAGCCATCGACTATATTGCACCTCTGAAATCTTCCTTGAGCCACTCCAACCGCCCACGGGCAGCCTGGTTCTCGACTCCGCTGCGAGATCAAAAACAACTCTGTAGGAAGCTGGAGAGAATCTGGCGTGCTTCCCATAATGAGACGGACAGAGGTCGGTTTTATTCCGTTCTATCTAGTTATCATAAAAATATAAAGATAGCACGGAAAACTCATAACAGCTCAATTAGCTGAGGCTGGCAATTCTTCTAAAACCCTACGTCAGATTCTTCAGTCTTTCATTAACCCTAAGGCTTGTGAAAGCTCAGAAACCCCCACCCAATTGCTGTGTAATGATATTGCTCTCTATTTTGTACAAAAGATAGAGCTCATATATGGTAAAATCACCGCAATGGGAGATTTGCAGCAGATTCCTATGGGCTTGGACCACTTGAATCTAACAAATCCACAGCTGCTAGAGAATTTTCCTGCAATTACATTGGTAGAGGTTGAATCACTGATCCATAAGATAAAGTCTTGGTCCCCTTCTGACCAGATTCCAGCTAAAGTCATTCCGTCTTTGGCTAAACACCTGTCTCCCTCAATACAATCTCTTATTAATCTCTCTCTAATGGAGGGACATGTACCGCTGGAGTGGAAGGTGGCTCAGGTTAGACCTATTCGTAAGAATACTAAAACATCTTGGACGGATCTTTCTAACCTTCGTCCTATTTCACTGCTCCCGTTCCTGAGCAAATTAATGGAAAAACACGTCAATATCCATCTCTCCAACTATGTCGAACTGACAGAATGTCTAGACCCCTCTCAGTCTGGCTTTAGGCCCAAATACAGCACCTAATCAGCATTACTAGTGGTCACTGACAACATCAGGATGACCCTAGATAAAGGCCACTCTATGATTCTGGTGCTGTTGGACCTATCCGCAGCGTTCGACACAGTTTCCCATAGTATTCTGATCAAAAGGTTGGAAGAGATTGGGCTAAGAAAAACAACCTTACAATGGATGAGGAGCTTTCTGCCTGATCGCTCCCAGATTGTCAACCTAGGCCCGTATCGTTCGGCTCCTATAGATCTGACCAAGGGAGTACCTCAGGGCTCTTGTTTGAGCCCTACATTATTTAACATCTATATTGCTCCCTTGGCCAACCTCTTGAGAACACATGGGTTCATCCCCATATCTTATGCCGACGATACCCAGCTACTCTTTCCTTTTGATAAATTCACCTCAGCGGTCCAACTGACCTTCTCTAATGGGATGAGAGCCATATCGCACTGGATGAAGAATAATTTCCTCCAGTGTAACGTGGGAAAACGGAGATAATGCTCTTTGGAGAAGCCCCCTCCTATGGACCCCAGATTGGTGGCCGACCGACTTGGGTCCCCATCCTGTCCCCAGGTCCACTGTCAAAAATCTAGGTGTTCGTTTAGATCAAGCCCTCAGTCTGAAGGAGCATGCCGCTCAGACAGCTGGTTTCTGTTTTCATGTAATTGGCCTGCTCTGCCGAGTCTTCCCTTTGCTGCCTGACTCTACCCGGAGAACCCTGGTCCAGGCGCTGGTATTGAGTCGTCTGGACTATTGTAATGGCCTGCTGGTCTCTGCTAATGATGTTTCACTCAATAGACTGCAGGTAGTTCAGAACACGGCGGCGCGGTTGGTCCTCAATGTCCCTTCCAGGACTCCTTCTCGCCCTCTTCTCCTGAAGTTGCATTGGCTCCCCATCCGCCAACGGATTAAATTTAAAATCTGCTGCACCATCCATAAGTCTTTGCTTAACTTGGGCCCTTCCTACCTTACCGAGAAATTTACACCCTATATACCATCAAGATCCCTCCGCTCGAGTGCTAAACACCTTCTGGTGGTGCCTCGAGTTAGTAAGGCAAGATCAGGAGGAAAAGCTCTATCCCATCTTGGTCCTCGTTATTGGAATGAGCTCACCTTGCCCTTAAGGCAGTGCCTGGATCACTTGCAATTCAGGAAGTTGCTCAAGACCAATCTTTTTTACACTTGCTGATCTCATGCTGGAGATGCTCTACGCCCTCACTGTCTGCTCTAAGCGCAGAGATACCCCTTCGGGGGTCGATTCTAGCGCTATATAAGCAAATAAATAAATAAATAAGTGCTAAGTTATCCCACTTCCCTAACAACCTCCCGAGGAGTTCCCTGCTCCCGCGCCCCAATAAAGCCAACCACAGTCTGTCCTCCACAGACATCGCCAACTTACTGGCTAGCTACAAGACCACCAACGTCAATCCCCCTCCACTTTCCCCTCCTAAGAATCCCACACAATTCTCTATTCAGACCATCTCCTCTGTCAGATCCATCCAGCCCCCCTAGTCTTCCCTGGCACCCTCATACAAGAATCTTATCCCCATCTCCCTTAATAGCCCAAACTCCCCCATCACTAAAACAGTTGCGTCAGAGCTGCATTGTTTGCTCCACAACTGCAGATCTGCAATCAAGCACAAACTGGAAATTTCCGACACTATCACCCATCACAGTCTTGACATGCTCTTCCTCACTGAGACCTGGTTCAATGACTCCTCTCATACTTTGTTTGATCTTCTGATACCTACTGATTACTCTATCCTCAGAAATGACAGAACTGACAAAATTGGTGGTGTCGCTATCATTTTCAGAAACTCCCTTCAAATTAAAGTCCTTCCTACCATCCCCTTCCGTACACTCGAAAGCCTATCCCTAGAACTTCAAGTTCATCACGGTTCACCTTTCAGGTTCCATGTCATCTACCATCCACCCGGTAACTGCTCTCCCTTATTGGAGGAACTCACCGACTTCATCAGTGACCAATTGTCTCAAAGTGACAGACAGATCTTCCTGGGTGACTTCAATCTACACTGGGGCTCTTTGGAAGACTCGGCTGCCAACAAGCTTGCCACATTTCTCTCAGCCAATGATCTTTTCCAACACTGCTCGGAAACTACACACTCTAAGGGCTCAATTCTGGACCTTGTCATATCCAAAGCAGACCTGCTCACTATTGCTCCCCCTGTCCATGTAGACTGGTCAGACCACTTCCTCATTCCCTTCCGTTTTCATTTATCGCACGTTATTACACTCGGCCAACCCAAAAGGGCAACTACCTCTTTCCGCAACACTAAAAACATTGATCTTGACACTCTGTGTGACTCTGCGTTGCAATCACTTCCTAGACTAGACCCCAAAGTGGATGTCAATGATCTCACCTCCCATTGCCTCTCAGTCCTAGCAGTCAAAATCGATATAATCGCTCCACTCCAAAGCAAAAGAAAAGACCCACCCCTCAGCACCTTGGTTCAATAAAGCGCTCTATGATGAAAGGAAAAACCTTAGAATCTTGGAGAAACAGTGGAGACAATCTCCCTCCACCACCAATCTCTCTCATTTACGTTCGGCAAGATCCAAATACCACAAGCACATATTCCATGAAAAAGCATCACATTTCAGATCCCTCCTCGACTCAGCCAAGAACAGACCCAAAAAACCTTTTGACCTCATCAAAAACCCAAACTGCTCTCCCCAAACCATCAAGCCTGAGGATTCTTCAAAGAAAGCAGCAGAATTCGCTTTATTCTTTGATGAAAAGGTAAAATCACTAGTGGATCAGGTCACCCACCCCACCCCCATTGAGGAACGAAAATCCTTAGTCACTTGGCAGAACTTTGCAGCCATCTCGGAAGATGACCTCCTCAAATGCATCGTTGAAACCAAACCCTCCAACCATTCCTCTGACCCCCACCCTAGTGGCATCGCCATTGATTTCTACAACAATACTCTCTCTTACTGGACCATGCTAGTTAACCTCTTCCTTAGTCAAGGCTCCCTCCCTGCTGCCCTCAAAACAGGACAGGTTACCCCTCTTCTAAAAAAACATTCCGCAGATGCGAATGACCTCAACAACTTCCGCCCCATCACCAACCTCCCTTTTCTTTCTAAAATCACAGAAAAATGTGTTGCGAAACAACTTTCCCTACATATTATGGACAATAATCTCCTTGACATGTTCCAGTCTGGTTTCATCCAAAATTGCAGCACTGAAACAGCCCTGCTGCAAGTGATTGATGATGCGCTGCATATACTCGATTCTGGGGAATCGTGCCTTCTGATTCTTCTTGACCTCTCTGCAGCCTTTGACACTGTTAATCACAACACCCTCCTTAACATTCTTCAACAGAGAATGGGCGTGGAAGGCACAGTGCTTAAATGGTTTGCCTCATTCCTCTTGGACAGATCCCAAATGATCAAGATAGCGAACAGTCTTTCGTCTCCATTGGCGGTAGGTCAAGGCGTCCCTCAAGGTTCTATCCTTGCACCCACTCTGTTTAATATCTATCTGGAACCTTTAGGGAACCTCCTAAGTAAATCTGGGATCCACTACCATCTCTATGCGGATGACACCCAAATCTACCTCAAGGTGTCTTCCGCACACGATCTTTCACTACTCAACTCTACTCTCAACTCTATTCACAACTGGATGTTAGTTCACCAACTCATTCTCAATCCCACCAAAACTGAATTCCTCCTCCTATCTACCTCTCTCTCCCCTCCTCCGGTTCAATCCTGGATGGATCAACTGAATTTAATCAACAATAAACCCGTCATTGTCGACAGCGCTAAATCCCTAGGTGTCATACTTGACAAAAGACTCAACCAAATCTCCCGCATCAACTCCATTGCTAAGAACGCACGTTACCAGCTGCGACTTCTGTGGGGGATCCGTCGGTTCTTCCCGGAGAAAGACCTAAAAACACTGGTCCAATCGCTAGTTCTCTCTAGACTGGATTACTGCAATTCTCTCCTGACTGGCTTACCCAAATCTCACCTCTCCCCCCTCAAATCCGTCTTCCATTCAGCAGCTCGCTTTATTTCAGGATCCAAACGTAGTGACCACATTACTCCTATCCTGTCTTCTCTTCGATGGCTTCCCATCGAGGCAAGATCCATTTATAAAACTGCCTGCATCACCCATAAAGCCTTGCACACTTCTTCCCCTCGTTACCTGGCGAATAAACTGAAAATGTCAGGAGGTTCGAGACCTTCTCGGAATGCAGAAAAGTTTCTGCTTGAGCCCCCCTCCTTCAAAAAGGAAAGATCGATGGCTCAATCGTTCTCAGGTAATGCGGTGAGAATCTGGAACTCGCTTCCGCCATTGCTCCGTGCCACCACCTCCATCCAGATTTTCAAAGCGGACCTCAAATCTCTTCTCTTCCAAAGACACTTTCAGAACTAATGCCCTCATTCTCAGACCCCTCCAGGAAGCTAGTTCATCATTGTAAATTTGTAACATCTTCATGAACAAGAAGATTGCTGTGTCTGATATTGTGTTATTGCCTATATGGTTTTACTCTACCTCTCCTGTTTATTTTTGTAACGTTCTATTTTGTACCATTTCTCTCATGTAACGTAACTGGTTCTATTGTACAGCGCTCTGACACCTTCGGGTAAAGTCCGCGCTATATAAAAATGCATTAAAAAAAATAAAAAAATGAATGCATTTTTCATACGAGACTCTGTATTATTTTATTAAACCCTGTTTTGCAGCAGAGTGCGGTGGTCACCTCCAACCACTAGGTGGCGCTGTAAGAGCGCGAAAACTCTATGGCCTGCGACGCCCAAATTTTGGATTCCCTGTCAGGATCCAAATTTTCCCGTTGCCTGCCAGAGCCTCCGCTAGCCCCTGGAGAGTGACACCCTCCATGAGGGTCTGTACAAGCTGGTAAGCCTGCTTTGGTTTAGACACCCTGGGCTGTTAACACTGGGGTAGTTGTTGTGTCTGCCTTGTTAGACGCCCATTGGGTCTGTAATTTCCTGCCAGACTTCGATACTGACCTGGAGGGGACACGCTCCCAGGGGGGTAATTGTGCCTCATTGTAAGTTTGACAGCCAGTAGGGCAGAGTTCCCGGGGCTGAGACCCCCACTGAAATTGGGGCTGTGTCCTATACCTATACTTAGCTGGTCCCCAGCACCTATAACACACCATTCCGGGACTGCTGGGAGTTATTACTCTGCCCCGCTGGCCTTAAGCAGCTCAGGGGTTAGACAGCGTCAGAAGGGCCCCTAGCCTGACCGCGGTGAGACTAGTTGGGTGCAGGCATGTCAAAGCAAGCAGACATGCAGTGGGATGAGGATCCCTTGGCTCAGATTCCCAGTGATGACGATTTTACAACGCTATAGACACTTCAATCTATAAGGCCGTGGAGAATGCTATGGCTCCCATGGAGGAGCGCTGAGCGCTGCAAATTGTGGGTGAATGCACTAAATGGGCTCCGCCTCCGGCGAATGCCACTAACAACCTGCAAAATGCGCAGGGGGAGGGGCAGCAGGCTCCAGCAATGCACCCCAATGTGGACGGGGTGGACCAGGTCACCTTTGCGTGTTTGCGTGAGGCTTTCCTTGCCCAGAACCAGTCCTTGATGGTGTCCACGGATCCTGTACCTCCACCCGCGAGCCCAGAACAATGGGTGGGAGACGATGCCCAAGGGGATACAGATGAGGAGGCTGGCCCCTCCAGACCATGGCACCCGGCGGCGACCCCATTGCCTAGTGACCCTCAGGAGGTGGAGGAGATGTCAGACATGCTTTCACATCCCTAGATAAGGCTCAGTCATCCAGAAAGCCGGTTTTCTCCTTCCGGGTTTTCCGTGGGGCCGATCGAGGTAGGGGGCGCTCGACTGGATAGTCCTTCCAAAACTCCAGAGGGCAAGGCTCCAGGCGTGGGCAGTTTCAGGAACAACTTCTACCTCACCCGCGGAAGACGATCAAGAGGTCGTGGCTTCAGAGGAGGCGACAATGCCTCAAACTCCAGTAAGCGTTTCCACCTCTTACAAGTGGGCTTGGCCAATTTTGTACATGTCTGGAAAACTGTCACAAGCGATGCTTGGGTGTTGCAAACGGTGCAAGGTTTTCGTATAGAGTTCTGCGGCACTCAGATCCAGGAGAGAAGACCCAGACCTATCTTGTTTTCTCGGCAAGAGTCGGAGCTGATCGATTCAGAGGTTGCCTCCCTCCTCGACAAAGGGGCTATTTGCCCTATGTCGCCGCACCCGCAGGGTTTCATAAGCAACTTGTTCTTGGTAGACAAAGCGGATGGGGGGGGGGCAGCGCCCGGTATTGAACCTGCGCGAGTTCAACGATTGGTTGTTTTACCGCCATTTCAAAATGGAGGGAATCCACCTCTTGAGGGACGTTTTACACCCAGCAGATTGGATGGTCCATTTGGACTTAAAGGACGCATACCTGGCTATCCCAATTTTTCCACCGTACAGGAAGTTTCTTCAGTTCCTTTGGCGCCAACAGGCGTACCAGTTCACCACTCTGCTTTCCTCCGCTCCTTGGTGTTTTAAGATGGTGCTCAAACCAGTCGTGAAACACCTTCAGGTGCGGGGAACTCGCCTCATTGTTTATCTCAATGACATGCTTCTTTTGACACAGGATCCCTAACAATTGTGGAGGCAGTTGCAACAGGCAGTCGACCTGCTGGAAGGACTTGGCTTTGTCATCAATGTCAAAAAGTCGCTGTTGGTGCCGGCTCAAAAGGCCACTTTCTTGGGTTTCGTAACAGACTCTACCGAGGCAACTCTCAGCCTTTCTTCGTGGAAGATGTCCAAAATCAAGCACGAGCTCCGCATGACACTGGTCAAGAAGAGAGTGCCCCTCAGACAGATTGCCCGCTTGGTGGGTACTCCTGTCGGCCTCCATACAGGCCATTTTTCCGGGCCCATGGCTTTATCGGGCCCTGCAGAGGCTAAAAGCGGAGCATCTGCGGAGAGGCCTTCCTTACTCTCACTATGTGACCCTGTCCGACGAAGCGTAGGAGGAGATTTGCTGGTGGCTCACCCATATGGAGGCGTGGAATGGCCGAGCAATATTTGGCTCCACCCCAGACCTGGTTATCGAGTCCGACGCCAGCAGATCAGGTTGGGGCGCCAGGTGTGGGGATTTTTCCACAGGAGGTTCTTGGTCTCCGCAGGAACAGACCCTGCACATCAATTGTTTGGAGCTTTTGGTGGGGTCCTTCGCGGTCCGTTGCTGGACCAGAGACAGTGTTCAATCATGTGTCTTTCTCAAGATGGACAATATCTCAGCAGTCAGGTACAAAACACCTGGGGGGCACTCGGTCAAAGGTACTCTCAGACCTGGCGACGGATTTTTGGCAGTTTTGTCTCGACCACCAGATTTTATGATGGCGGAGAATCTTCCCGGGCAGGAGAATCAGGTGGCGGACTGGCACTCGGATATTTTTGACTCCAGACTGGTTCATCAGATTCCCCGGTTCTTCAGCTGGAGGCCGGACCCTCTGGCGCGGCCACAGACGCTTTGCTGCAGGATTGGGCCTATGCGTTCCCGCCATTTACGATGATCACAAGAGCGTTGGCTCAGATCAGGCCGCATCGAGCGGAGGTGGTTCTCATCACCCTGATTTGGAAGTCGCAAGTTTGGTTTCCGGTTCTACTGGAACTTTCTTGGGATTTTCCAATCCGTCTCCCCCAGTTTCCAGAGCTTCTTCTCGACCCGGATCAGGTTCTGCATCAGATGGTGCTGGGCGGGTCCCTACACCTGATGGCCTGGAGGATTACAGGAATAGATGGTCGATCCCAGGCCTTTCAGCATACGCTGGAGACCTCTTGTCCAAGGCCTGGCCCGACAGCACGTCAAGAGATACCGTTCAGCCTGGAGACGGTGTTGTTGTTGGTGTGTGCAACGGGGTTGTGATCCCGTGGGTGCGGACATAGTGCAGATCTTGAATTTTCTAGCTAGCCTGGCCCAGCAAGGTTTGGCCTCCCGTTCTGTCAATCCCTTTCGTTCCGCCATTTCGGCAGGACACGTTCCGGTGGAAGGGGCACCAGTTGGAGAACATCCGTTTGTGTGTCAGCTTCTGAGGGGGATCAGATTATCACTGCCTCCTGAGCCGCGGTCCTCGAAGTTATGGGATGTGAACAAGGTCCTCAACCTGTTCTTGTCCTGGCAACCAAATGAGTTCTTGTTGAGGAAAGAATTGTCGGCTAAACTGGCTATGCTCCTCTGTCTGATCTCATGTATGCGAGTTTCAGATGTTAGATCCCTGGATATCACAGGCAGGGTTTTTGGCCCTACTAGGGTTTTTTCACTATTTGTCATAGAACTAAATGCAACACCAGAGTGATCGAGTACCCCGCATTTCCGGACTCTCCTAAGCTGTGTGTGGTGCACTGTTTAAAGGCATATGAGGAGATGTCATCAGAGTATAGACCTCCGGGGGAGAGGCAACTTTTGATCGCTCTCGGAAAACCTCATAAAGCGGTTACACCCCCACTATTGCACGTTGGGTGCGGTAGGTCATGCAGGAGGGGGGCATTGACCTTCGGCACTTTGGAGCCCATTCTGCTAGAGGGCAGATGGCCTCCAAGGCTTTCACTCTAGGGGCGAGATTGGAAGACATAATGAATGCGGCCGATTGGTCCTCAGATTCAACCTTCAAAAGGTTCTATTTCAAGCCTATTATTGATATGACCCATTTGGTGGTAAGTAAGCTTTCAACTAGCAAAATCCGAAGCATCCGGCCCGGACATAGAATGAAAAATGTCCTAGCTAACGTAACGGAAAGTTTCCATTCTATTAAGGACTCGGAGGCGAGGATTATCCCACCCGCGCAGGTGCTCCTGAGTGCCCGGCCCGTAGATAGTAAGTAAAGTGTTTTTCTTGCACTCTTGGCATGTCTCATAATTAAGGAGCGGTGTTATATGGAAATGTATCTTGGGTTAAAGAACAGTTTAAGTAGTTGTGATTCCAGGGCATGCTCTTCTCTCTGTTGAATGACGATTGTCTGAAATGCATTCAATCATCGCTGGTTCGCTTCTAGTTCTGATCCCTCTTCTTTGGTTCCAGGAGGAGATTCTGGAAAGCAGGATGCGTAGAAGAAGACGGATGGTGTGACTCGCACGACGAAAGAGGACGACCAGTACACTGAAGAGGGGCTATGTGCTGGATCCTGGACTCTGATTGGGCAATGGCCCGTCATAGACTGTGCTTGTCTGTTGTTTGTTTTCACCAATTTCATAGGAGTTCTGGGAAATGTTGTTTTGATGCTTTGTTAAAATGGCTGCTGTGAAGATTAAAGTGGAGAAAGTAAAGCATAATCCTCGCCTCCAAGTCCTTAATAAAATGTTTACTTTCCGTTACGTTAGCATTCTGCAGTGAGGTTCATGTTTGGCCTACTCCGCTGAGCACTGGTCTCCACATTCAGGATTTCTTTGCATTGGCTTCCAGGTTTTTTGTGAACTCTCTTCTAGTCCCTGTGTCTGGTACATCAGGCCTACAATAAACTGGACTCTTACATCACAAAGCAAAGCTTTCACCTTATCTTCCTTCCCGCTCGCAATATCCTTGGTCTCTACTGGAAAGCACTACTGTCTATGATTTGTCATCTAGCCTATAGCAAAGCTTTGAAGACTTGGCTCTCAGATGTTGTTCTTTACAGGTCCCTGTTTTATCCTTATCTGTGATCCTTAGCAAAAACAATACTCCTTTGGGCGACTGCGGTGCTTTTCAAATTTTTAGACTAGAATATTTAATCAAAATGAGAAGAGGACCTAATCCTCTGACAAACAATTCTAGTTTTCCATAGAAATACAAAATTCATAAAATAAACCATTGCAAGATTATCTGCTGGATTCACTAAATGTTTTTGGGGCACGTGACACATACCGTAAAATTTAGAACGGCTTCACTAAGCTAGAGTTTTATAATTCTTTTTGCATATGGTGATGTTACCGGTAAGAGGGTGGAAGTTGCACACATTATGCAGACAATTATGAATTTACAAATGCCCTTAGAGGAGTGGATGTGGTTATATTCTTGAAGAAATGTTAGAGTGGTGCAAAACTGCAGTACAGTCAAGTTAATCTGTTGGATATTTTCAAACATTTGCAATGCCTTTCCCACACTTATCTGTACTTTTAAACTTTAACATGAAAGGCACAGCAGTGTGTGCCTAAAATTGTGAAAAAAGCATGAAAATACCTATTTAGCGAAGGTGGGAGTGGGAAGGGAAGCTTTTACATGTTAAAGTGTTTTCCTGCAATGTGAAAATACTAAACGTGAACATGTAAAACATTTGGAGCACAAAGGGGCTTAAACATATATCTAGAAATTAGGAGAGTACGGTGAGCAGTCAGAGTTCACATATTGCTGACCTTTTGAATCAGGACCAATTACTCCAAACAATGAAAGGCACCGTTAATTACGAATAGTTATTAAAATGTTTGGTAGGGCACGTAATATTGTTTGTGTGGCTGAAGCAGAATATCCCGTACAGCCAGGGTCCCATGCTGTATTAAAGTAGAAAAACAGAGAACAGCAACCAGCCTGCTGTATAACTGTAGACTTGGGGGCAGACAAATAGTTTTACTTACTTTAAAAAAATCTTACAATTTGGGGTTCACAAAATTCTTGGACGTCTCTTTTTCAAATCAGTAAGCAGGGGTATGAGTGTTTAAAACCAATGGAAGGAATAAAGAATTAAAAAAAGCTCTAAACTTCCTATATATTCTATACAGTTGCCTTCAAATGACAGCCGATGTTGTTGCTTTTGTCATTGGTATATTCACAGATTTGAGAAGTCAATTAATGCATACCAGTTAAGAACAAAAAGACAAACCTATTTAAAAAAAAATAAGGGCATATCTATCCAATTTATTTCAAAAGGAGCATCAGATATTCCAATTGCCTACGTCCTCACATGAACCAACAAACTGCAGATATCATTGGAGCTATTATGTCCAAGGAGAAGCAAACCCAGAAGCAGGCTGTACTATATTTGGGGATGATTGAGACGTCCTTTAATTCTTCTAACTGAAAAATAATAAGTATAGGCTATATCCATCCACATGGTTTGGTGCACTACTTTTCAGGATAAAATCCTGATTTTCTAGGTTGATGGGGAGACACATTTAGATTCCCTGTTACCTTTCCTAATGTTTTTTTAACAGTATTTCTATGACATGTCAGAGCTTTAAATCTTATGCAGTACAACTAGTAACTATTGGGTAGTTACATGAAAACATTGCGTTAGCAATCTGGGTCTTGCCGACAAACAAATTTGAGAAATTACAGCAATGCAAGTCTGTAGAAATACATTATTGCCATCCGGCTAGAGCTATATTGTCACTAACAGCCACCTGCCCATATCATAGGCCTGAGCTGCTGCCCAGGCCCAATAAAAGCAGAGAGAGGTGTTAATGACTTATACAGCCATGGGCAGAAGGTCTATATCCTAGGACCTATAGCTTTCCGAAGGTAGATTGTTCTAAATTAAACAGTGAGAAACAGAAAGACAAACAGTGGAATGTGTTTGGAGAAAGCCCTCTACCACCCCATAATAATAGCATTCTCACCGGCTACTGAGGGCTATACTGGTTGTTTAAGGCACTTTACCAGAGTTACAGGCCTGAGGCACAAACGAGGGCCTATAACAAGTTCATAATTGAACAAGGAGAGAAAGAAAGAAACATCAGAATGTTGGATAAGGCCATTAATCAACCTCTGCCACTTCATTGTCCTTAGTGGAGCCACCAAGGTCCCAAATACATGCATATTTTGAAAAGAGCGGGAGCGTAAACTGTTGCTTAAAGCACACTTCGCCGCACACAGACATTAATCAGCACAGCTGTAAATAAAAATAAACTCAGCAAACTTTACATGTGGAAGTATAAAATCCTGACTTTTTAATTCTCATAAGTGATTACAAGAGGAAATGCATTTTAGTACTCTTTGTTTCATTGTGCTTTGAGTAAAAGAAATAGGAGTGTATATACATAAGAAAATTACTGTACAGCATCTGAGATCCTTAAATATCATATTTATGGAAATGATTCCGAATTACAGCATTTACAAAATAAGAACAAGCTTTGAATAAATACAGTCCAGTCCATTAAATAGGATTCCAGTTTTTTTCCACAGAAGGAGCAATTTGTGTGCATATTCACAGTTTAAGTTTATTGTTGTTCATCCTATAAAAGAAGCATTACATTTTTGTATTACAAAATAAAATAATAAAAAACTGCAATCATCATTGCAAGGTGAAGCCTGAGATTTAAGCCTGAATATAGTATTACTGCCCATTTCCACACCAGCTCCCTCGCTCAGCATCAGAGGGGCCAGCCCGTGCACAGCCAAACTGCAGGCCATCGACGACACTGCAAATTAAAGGTTCTGTGATCAGAAACTGGTAGAAAAAACAAACACATTAAAAAAAATGGAAGAAAAAACACTAGATTAAGCATGATCACACCAGGACCCCGCCTGTTTGCACAAGATGCAGCTTCATGAGCTCCAAAACACGGTCTGCCAAACGCCTCCCATATCTGTGGTCACGACCACAGCTGAGGCCATCCACAGGAATGCCAGAGAGGAACTTCTACCATGAAATGTGTAAAAGCACATTCACTTCTTCCTTGTCCCAACTTCTTTTCATAGTTATTGTGTAAGAATCCACAACGGGATTCATCATGGCTTTGTGTCTTACTTGAAATACACAAAATACAAACATCTAAAAAAGCACTTCTGACAATGGTTCCAGAAAAAATAAAGCCACTGAAGACTGGACTTCTTTTCATAAAAGGAAAAACATACACTTCGCTCTTAATGGAGTGATTCAAATTAGAATTGATCCTACACGTCACTGATGGACCAGTGATGATATTGTTGTCTTCACTGCAAGTACAACATTTGAACTCACATTGAACCAAAACGTATCGTTGCTCAAGCTATGCAATTGTCATCTTATCAAAAAACAGGCACTAGCGCCACAATGGCGTAGACATGCGGTCCATTTGAATTTTGACAGCCCTGGAAGCATTGCCTATTCCACTTAGAATCAATCTATGCTTTGGGGAAAACCAGAAGCTAAACAATTTTCTGTGGACTTTTTTCCAGGGAGAACTTGTAAATAAATTTTAGCTCTGAGGAGCGTGTTTTCATTTTGAGATTGGTAAAACAGGAAAAAGTAATCTGTGCTTTGGAAACGAATCCAGGGCTATCCAGGGTGGTAACTGCGTACATGGCAAAATACAATACCAGTACTTGCAGCATTCATCAGTTATTGAAAAGGCGCACAATGAGGAGTTTTAGACCCCGGAATGTGCAATAATGCAGAAATACCACATGTTTTTGACCGTTCTGAGGAGCACACACTCGTATGTACGTTGTTTGCTCATAAAAATTGTAGCTTGTTTCAGCTCACCAAAGTCGAACTGCAACAATTGGAAGCCCAATTCTGGCTCAAATCCTCTTTGCACCTGAATTAGAATATCTGGAATGAGGTCTGAAATGAGGGCCACGTCCATCTATTTTCAGCTCACAGCTCTTGGGAATTGAACTAGGGTGCCACAGAATTTGTAAGGTCTATTGGGAGGTCAGATACAGGAGCATGTACGTCAATGGGTTCACCAGAAATTTCTGAGGCGCAGAAGACTGACAAAGACCATTGAATGGGTCAAACGCCCTTGTTTCTATCAGGACCACCAGCGCACCCAACAATGCTTTTTGCGTCATGCGAAACCTAAATTACACATACAAGACCATCTGGGTCAACAGCCTGGTAAGGTTTTTGGAATAACTGTATACTGTAGCAGTAAAATACTTACTTTCAAAATTAAACTATCAGTTATCAAATAGATAAGGTACAACAGGAAATTTACAGAGCTACTACAAAAAAAATCGAAATCTCTCAGAGTAGATTGTTTCAAGATCAACGGCAACACAATCTCCGCCCCGGAGTAATTTGCTTTGGGATCTTAGGCTCAGTTTGAGCATGACCGGCACTCGCCCACAGGCATTCTTTCATTGCATGAAGCTTGTCGGGTTGGTGAAGATGAACGTGCAAAGTGCAAAAAACAAACACAGACTTTCTATAAATAAGCTTGATAAAGAACAAGTGCATTTTTAAAATGCATCGCAAGTTATTGCTGAGATTCAACAAAAGGCAACACAAAATATACAGCGCAGCGACTATTAGGTTCTGACTGGATATTGGCTTCTCCTGTCTGCCTCAGAGTCAGCTTTGCCTATATGATACCGAGCACAGGTTTGATAAATGTTACCTGCATGAATATGTATACGTTTGATCGTTTAGAATCAGAGATCAGCTAGAAGTCGTCTTAGGGTGGGTTGGTTGGTGGAAGGAGAGGCTGCTGGTCTGAGTAACGTCGGTCGTATCAGTACGTGCCGAGTCACCCAAGATTGGTGTTTAATAGCTGTAAAGTACAATCAACAGGCGATCTGTTCTTCACGCTTAAAGTAAGGAACAATGCAGCAATGTAGAATTCTCCAAGCCCTATTTTCATCCTGATAATGCTACTAGTTCAGATAGCAGCATTATAATGGTGCAGGTAGAATTTTTTCATGGAAGACTCTTGCAGCTCCCACAGCCACAGATTTGGGTACTTCCTGTTAGCAGCTTGATAGAATGCAATTAAAACTGTCCATATAAATACATATTTGTGATGGATGTGCAAAGCCCACATGCCCCTCTTGAAGGACCTTCCTTCAAGCAAATTCTTGGCTTGAGTTGATGTTGTGCAAGCCCATCGCAGACTTCCTTGAGTCCATCACAGATTCAATGTGTCAGATACCAGCTCGGTCACTGTAGAAGGGAGTGACATGGAATATGTAACAGTGCGTGCAGACACGGACCGGTTTCATCTGGCCGTAGCGAGGTAAAGGAGCGGAGTGTGAGGAGCAGCGGGAGCAGAAAATCTACAAAAAAGCATACAAAGAGATATTTAGTTTGACAGGTTAATTTTCTACTTTTTAGCAAATTAAATCATGCAGCTATAAAAACAAAAAAGAAAGCAAACCATTTAATGGTAATTCAGTGAATTGGAAAACATATAGCAGGAAAGAGTAAGGGCCTGCTTTAGAGCACGATAATAATGTAGAATCTGTCTAAAAAGAAATGCACATTCACGGTTCACGATTGAGTCAACCGGACCAGCATCAAAGGGCTGGACTTGCATGGTAAAAGCTGGTCATCCTAACCTGCTATGGCGATGGCCCCACAGCATATTAAGGCAACAAATATATGGGCAGTACGTTTGTAGGGGTGAGGAGGGAGTTACATTTGCACTGTTCATTTTACATACAGAACTTACACCATCATACACAGGCATTTGAGAAAATTCAGCCGGAGAATTTCTGCTAAAGTGTCTCAAGTGGTGGAGACGGTCACTTGGATAAAGAATTCTCGGCCTCCCTTGAGAACTCTCAATGGGTGGATTATTCACCGTCAGTATGGCAGAAGATATAGGTCTACTACACAAGCAAAACTTTATATCAGCCACAAAAATCCCCAAAAGGTAAGTGGGGAAAGCAGCAGGAAAGCAAGAAAACAGCATGGACATAAGAAAAGAGGGCAAACACGGTAGAAAATAGGAAAGGGGCTCTGGAAGGACACAACAAAGTAAGATAAGTATTTAGGTCAAAATTAAAAGTACAAAGACACCAGATGTCAGGATAAGAAGGAAACAAAATACAACAGTTTTAAAAAAACAAGCATGTTAGAACTACACAAGTAAAATATGACTAAATATTGATGTCTGTTCTCTCCAATACTCCTTGTGCTTGGGAGCAGCTCAGCATGTGTTGACTTTGTTTAAACATTGTGAAGCTGTGTCTTTTATGCAACATGCCATTTCGCCCCATTTTAAGTACTAGCTTCTGTGGTCCATTATAAATTTCCATTATCGACAAGTGTGCCAGTGGTAGTGTACATGCCCTTCACAAGAAGGTGAGGGCTCTAAATCTGAGCAGGCAATTCAGTTCTCCACTCTCCTATCTGATACTCTAGAAGAGGTTTTAATTATTTGGAAATGATTTATATCTATTAGAAATTCTATTAATTATGTATACCATTGATAGGTACCACACAGCCTTGAGTGCAAGGTGTATATCGATGGGTGTCCTTTTTCCCAGTATTATTTGCTCATCACCCTTCTGCCTGCAAGTAGCAAGCCAAGTATACTCTCTAAACTATCACTTTGTGTGTAAGCTTTAATAATTAATTATGTCTCTAAGTATGACTTACTTTATTTTGGCTAGTTATTGCAAACCCGTTATTTTACTTATGCACTTAGGCTCTAGTTAAGATATGGCTAATTTTGGACATGGCACCAACAAGGAATTATCTGCGATATCCTGCTTTACCTCCAATAGAACACTAGGTGTATCTTGGGTAGTTAACGGGCCTTGAATGCCATCCATATATTAATTTATAGTCGGAGGAGTCCTTATTCTGCACACATCTCGATGATCTGGATATTTCTCCTATAAAGTGTTGGCAATATTCCTAGTGTCGTAGCTTCCCTTTTTCTTTTCCATACAATGCTATGCAGCTCTATGCTTGGGCCGGTGTCTCATTCACTAGAACCATGTACGGGTCTCTCTCATAGATCAGTTTCACTGCTCTTTCAGTAGCCAAGGCAAAAGAAGCCATTTTACTCCCCATATCTGCTTTCTTGGTATCCCACAGGGCTGCCCCAGGTGGTATGTTGTGTTAGTTGGAGGGATTACTCGTCACAGTTTTTCTATTAATGTTCTTTAATGTGTGCTTTCATATTCTGTGCTTTGGTTTGATCCTTGCTACCTTCACTTTTGCAATGATGATCAAAGATAATTACGTTCTTGAAATTCGTTTCTCGTGTTGTCGAGTGCTTGGTAATAGTGCGAGCCAGTGTTTTTGGCCTTGCTCTAAAGTCTACTCTGGAAAAGGGCCTATATAATCTAGTCCACTGAATGTACGTCTTTCACTGCATCCAGCAGTCCCAAGTGTTACTGTTGGGGAATACTTCAGAAGCAGAACTCACCCCTCCAAATACGTCCACATTTTTGCCCATAGCTAGACTGAGGCCTCCCTCCATGACCAGTTACCATTCCGCATGATATTATTTTGAGAAATTATTTAAGAAAGTGATCTTGTCATGTGGTGAGTAAGTATATCAGAGAGGCAAAGTTACTTCCGCCTCCACAAGATCTACCCTTGACCAAAACATATCTTCATCTTTTCCTTCTACATTAAGACTTTTTTATTGTATAAATACAAAAGCCACACTTGTTTACATTCATTTTTAGTAAGCAGCACTGTTGTGTGTAAGTCCTTCTGCTAATTTTCTGGCCATTCTTGACAGGTTTGCCTCTTGAAAGAACACAATGCTAGAGCTGAAGCCTTTTAAAATGGTAACAGTACATTATTTAGCCATGTACTTTGGCATCGTGTGTGTCTGGTTTGTTCAGTTGGGTTTATTTTGGTTTACTTCGGCCTACTTTCCATTAGCAACAATCTAATATATTTTTGTCTGGTTATTCCAGGACCAGCGGTTTGCCCTCATATTGTGATGTCCCCTTCCCTTTGGATACAACCTCTCGTACCACTGTAGTTGAAGGATGAGCCATCAACTTCCCTGTGCATTCTCCCCCAATCCAACCACCAGCTGTAATCAACCACTTAAATAAACTATCTATTCTTGGCATGCTCATCTTCCCAATGTTTTCCCATTATTTTGTGGGGACGCTTCATGTGAAGTTCTCATCCTACAGTTGGCATTTTCATGTCCATAGTCATATTGAGTCTTCTTGTAGTGTTTCCCAGTGGTTTGCCATTACTTCCCGGTGTCTCAAAGACGGGTTGTGCATTTGGGTCTCTCCTTTGAAGACGGATCCTCATTATTCCTCAATTACTTTTGATGCCTCGTTATGACTTACTCTGCCCAGGCCTTTAAAGGGACAGAATACGGTAAGTGCCACTCCTGTAACCATTCAAAATAATTTGCAATCCTTGTGGGCCTTTAAAAATGAATTGTCCGGATTGAATGAATTGCAAACCCACTATCTATGGTATAATTATGAGACCTCTAAAGGTGCCATGTTTCTATATTCTGTTTGCTATGGTCAGTGCTCAACTACGCTCTGCAACCAGACTGGAATTAAATAACATATACACAATAAATAGATTTCCTTTGCTCATTTTCCACTGTTTCTTGTACATCATGATGTGTTCTTCAGAGTTTCCATTTTTAGTACCATGACCCCTTCCTTGCAGTGTGGTTGATGATCATGGGATATCATTGCCACATTTTCCTAAGTATGGGTGTGCGACCTTCTATCTTAGATGTTTATTTAGGTTGTCCATGATGGGTTTCAAAGATTCTGCTTTGTAGAAAGTGCCGTAACAGATGTCTTGCAATATATTCTGCTTGCTTAGACGAAAGTGCAGGCGACGCTTTCTACTGGTGTTGTATATTATTTATTTGTTTTTTTCAGCTGAAACTACTGCATTTTCAACACAATTTATCCGGCACCTTCTCTGTGATCTCGATTAGGAGGCACCATCTCTGGACTCACTGGGAATTTATCACCTCAATCAATACTAAACTGTCCTCTTCTCCCTTCATCTCCAGATGTTTGGGTCTGCTTCCTCTTCCTAAGGTGTAACTGTCCTGTGCTCACAGACTACTGTGATGCTGTGTCCCTTTACGGTGGTGGGTTGTGCTTCGCTCCATCTACTGTGTGGGTGTTTGTCTCTCCTAAGCCTTTTTCTTTTGGGTGTGCTTATGGACCTCGTGGCCAAGAGGGCCTACCAGTTCAGGCTTTTGTTAGGGTCCCTGTTCCTCTAAGTTGGCATTTCTGGTTTCGACCCCGTTAACAGTCCAACATTGTAGCTTAAAATCATCTTACTTTACTATCGTTAACCTCTAATGTACTTCCTTGTGGAGACTCTAGCAGCTGTGCAATGTCACTCTTGAAGGGTTTGTGAATATATCCCTCTCGTTTGTCTTGGTACCTTCTAGTGATTGGTCTTGGCCTGTGCTCTTCTCTTTGCCTTTTGGTCTCCAAAACGTGTAATATGGCTCTGCACTTGATGCTTGCACTGTCAAGCCTCTCTTAAGGGTATACACAGAACAGCGTTACAGCATGCCTCATTTCTCCTGAGAGTTCCATGTGTTCAAACCACAATGCGCAGTAAAATTTAAAAAGCATATTAACAATGACCTTGTTTTTCTTTATACATTCTATTATTTTGAGCAAACATTTTTTATATAAATCTCAAACGCCCGTCTCCATTTATTATTTTGTTATTATACTTAATTTCTCTTACATACGGAAACATAGCCAAAAAACAGCCAGAGTGGAGAAACACACACTCTTTTCTCTCTATTAACTTTACTTGCAGAGGGTTATGGAGAATTATTCCTATTATCCCAATTGCCTCATACTCTTCTTTGTCCACCTTCCAAGCTATATACAGCCTTTCAGGTATTTTAATTTCTAACTTAACATTGAAGACATTTTGTTGTTGCTTTTGTGAGTTACCATTTTTCTAATCTAATGAAATTTTATTACAGATTTAAGCAAATGTTGCAATATTTGCATTTTTTTCTAAATTGATAGTTTATAAACATTACTTAGGAAACTGCGTTGTCCAACTGGAAATTATAAGTTTAGGAAAAATGTTATGCCATTTAATGTACTGGTAAAATTTGTCTCACGTGTGAGGGTAAGACAAGTATGGAAAAACAAGGTAATTGTAAAAGATGTTTTTGAAAAAAAATATTAGCAAAAGATACATAGTGATTTTTTTTATCCCATGCTACCCTCTTGAGCCTTCACCATCAACCTTTTATTTCCACATCACAACCTGCAGTGCACAGATAGTAAGGTAAAGGGAGTTCAACAGATTTCTTAAGAAATCGTGCAGATCTGTTGAACTCCCTTTACCTTACTATCTGTGCACTGCAGGGTGTGATGTGGAAATAAAAAGAAGATGGGACAATGAGTAGGACCCTCAGCCATTGATTTGCTTACCTATCTGTAAGGTATAGAAAATGGGAAAATAAACTGGAGGTGGAGTGACCACTGTGGAGAGCACACAGACATGGAATTAGGCTGTAAACTAGAAGAGGCTTCAGGCTTCCTGTTCCTCCCATTGAAGGTGAATCAATGAAAGAATGAATTCGGGGTTTATAAAGCACGTTGATACTACCAATGAAGCATCAGGCATTAGACTCCTGGAAAAGAGCAGAAAGTTATTGAGTAAACAGCCAGGTTTTCATTTTTTTTTCACTGTACACTGCTACGGAAGTGGAGAGTCAAAGATCTAGCGGGAGGGAGACTGTGGGAGCGAGGGAGCGGAGATACGAAAAATCAAAGCTAAAAGATTTAGTGTTGGCCCAAGGAGACATGGCTGATGAATTGTTTGACGGTGAAGGCTCAAGAGGGTAGCGTGGGATAAAAATAAATCCCTATATATCTTTTGCTAATATTTAAACTGCATGGATAAAACATCGGGGCTGGATTTGGTCAAAATCTAGCCCCGATATTTTATCCATGCAAAAACATCCATGCAGTTTAAAGCCTATTTTATTTAGCTCACCTCATTTTGATGTTGAGCAGCTGGGACCATTTTCAGACCTCCAGTAACTCACACAAGTCATGTTATTTCAGCGGAGGCCCATGACTATGCACCATAATGCCTTTTGTAAAGAAAACGCATACCCAGTACTTTAAGGCCCCTATGAAACCATGTATCAAGAGGGTGTGCAGTTCCTAACTGGAGGTGCGGGGAAAGGGAGGTCTTTCTTCGTGATGCCCTCACACACCCCGAAGGATGTCATGCTTCATCATTGGGCCAAGCTCCTCGTCGGGCCGGCACTGCAATGCCCGATGGGCTCCCATAAACGGGGCTCTTTGGCGGAGATCTTTTGAAGAAGCCGTAAGGTGCGTGCGGGTGTGGGGGCTGGGTAGTGCACAGGGTGGTGGGTTAAAATAAGTCTAGAGCAGTCCTACTCTTGTCTGTTTTTATTACTGTGGTGGCTCAAGCTTAATTAAAATATGTGGGTGCCCTAAATGGATAGAATGTTCCTACAGGGCTGTCATAGTGTAATGGGTCAACATGTTTCGTGCCTGCTTTGCCCCTAACGGGTCAGGTGGCACTTCATCAGGACCAAGAAAAGCTTAAGGTGAGTGGTGCACTACCGCCGGTCTGGTTCTCTAAATTAGGTCTGATGACCAGGCGCGGTAGGATGTACCCTAGTAGACTTATACCGGGGTTCGAAGACCCCTGATATAAGAGCCTACACCTGACAGGGGAGGCAGAGCACATTGTTGCTCTGTGGAAAGGGTGGCAGCCGACTATCGTCTATCCTACCCTTGCTCTGGGCCCCTATGAAACCATAACATGGTTTTCTTAACCAAAAGGAAATAATACATTAAGATTCCATGACAAGGTCTTTTTCATCTGAATGTATGCTTAATTAATTTCCGATGTTGTGTTATAAGCCTACGCCCAGCCCCCCACCCAGTTACCTGTGACTGGTCCTCCAAACAGTTTAGGCCCTTTCGGGCCAGACTCCTTTTCCTGGAGGCTCCGCCTCGCTCCCTCTGCTCTGTCTCCTCCATTCTTCCTCTCTCACTCATCTCCTTGTCTACTCTCTCACCAGCTTTTTCTGCTAAGCTCTTTTGCTCTCTCCTTCTAATCGTATCCTTCACTGTTTTCATTTCAATTCTCCTTTACTCTTCGATTCTGGTCCCTGGCCCCTCTGAGCAGCTTTTCACTCCTGCCTCTCATCCGGTCTCGTTTCCATTTCTTTCCACCCCTCTGAGCCTCTTTTCACTCATGCCTCTCATCCGTTTTTTTCACTCTTCTGAGCTTCTGCTCTTTCACCAGTTTTTGAGCCTGTTTTGTGCCTTTTTGTTTACATTTTGTTCTGCTGGGCTCCCCGCAGCCCCCATCCTGTGCATTTTCCCACCTCTCCCTGCTCCTTCTGTCGCGTCGCCTTCCCGCACCTTGCAGTCCCGCCGACAGTCCCTAGCGCTCCTCTCCCCTCCCAGGACCTACTTAATGGTGGCTGCTGGCGTGCCAAAGGCAAGCTCCTCTGTGCCCATCCGTGCCTGGTCTGTGCCCAGCACCAGGAACCTTGGGCCATTGCCCCTCCCCCCCCCTCAGCAATACTCCGCAGCCCTCCTTTGGTATCTCGACCCAGGACGCCGATCCCCCCCACTGCTGCAGCCACGCTGCACCACACACCATGGTGGGAGCCTTTACTTGCACCCACGGCCGTTTCTCCTGCAGCCGCCGACCTACACAACCCACACAAACACCTGTAATTCCACCAACACCCACACCCAACACCGTACCAAACTCACACAATACTCACACACATGCTACTCAACAAACGATCACTCAGTAAAAACGAAAATGAAATAAGGGACCTACTAAGCAGAGATGCACTGGACCTCCTCTTCATCACGGAAACCTGGCTCAACTCTACATCAGCACCCAACATCGCCGCAGCAATCCCAGCAGGCTACAAGATAGCACTACACGATCGCATTCACAAGCCAGGAGGAGGACTCGCAATCATCTACAAGGAATCCATTGAATGCAACATTTACAGAGAATGTCACCCCATTTATCAAACATCTGCACTTCAAGCTGAAAATATCAGAAATCTTCACCCTGAATGGAATCCTTCCCTACTGACCACGCGGAACGCGAGCCACCTTCACCAGCCTTCATCACCGTCTTCATCTCCTTGCTCACCATTGACTCCAGAGCTTACATATTTCACCTGATAGACAGAACTAAACCCTGCTCCACAGCACTCTTCGAAAGCCTGGGCAACATTGGGCTCTCCCAGGTCATTCCAGGACCTAATCCCACTGCAGGTCACACACTGGACCCCATCTTCACCACCAGCGACAGCATAAAATACAACTGCACCACGGTGCACACATCGACTGACCACTCCAACATCCACTTCCAAATCAACACATAGCAAGTCAACGCACCCACAAGTATCAGCCTACCAAACCACAACAGGGACAAAATCTCTGAAACAGATTGGCTCAGGTCCTTCAGCACAGATCAACCTAACCGCACAGACTACTTCAGCAAGGACATCATCAATTTCAACAACTAGATTAAGAACTGTGCAGACTCCCTCGCACCCATCAAACGCAACAAGCAAAGAAGATCCAACAACCTGGCCAGTTGATACCCAGAGGACCTTCGGGAAACAAAACAACACTGTAAACAGCTAGAAAGGAAATGGACAGCCAGCCACGAAACCATTGATAGAACCACCTACAAAGCTACACTCAGACACTACCACCAGCAACTAAGGGGCACCAAGAAAAGAGTTCTAGCTGAATGTATCGAAGGAAGCTTCAACAGCTGCAAGGAGATCTTCTCAATTGTCAAGGACTTTGCCACACCTTCAGCATCCGTCAACAAGCCTCTGTTAACAATCACTTCCTCCCAAGAGCTATGCGATGACCTATCAAACGTCTTCCACAGCAAAATCGCAAACACCTACAGCAACTTTGTATACCAACCTGACCCTAATGATCTCATAGCCAACCTACCCATCACCAACTAAGATGGACACCTGACCGAATGGACACCCCTCACCAGAGACGAAACGGCGACAATCATGCGGACCATCCACTCGGGGGCCTCTACGGTCCAAGCCCCCACCACATCTACAACCTGTGAACGTCACCAATCATCACCACCGTCACCCACATCATCAACACCTCCATCACGTCTGCCACATTCACAGATGACTAGAAACATGCCTACGTCAACGCCTTCCTCAAAAAATCATCAGCCAACCCGAACCAACTGTGCAACTTCCATCCGATCTCCCTACTACTCTACCCAGCCGAAGTGTTTGAGAAGGCCATCAGCAAGCAACGCTCAACTCACCTCGAACTTCACCACCAGGTGGACAACACCCAATCTGGATTCAGAAAGAACCACAGCTCCAAAACAGCACTTATGCGGCCACCGACAACATCAGGACTGTCCTGGACCATGGAGAAACAGCGGCCCTAATCCTGCACAACCTGTTCAGGGCCTTCGACACTGTCTCCCACAACACTCTTATCAGAAGACTCCACGACATAGGCATTCAAAAATCCACAATCAACTGGATCTGCTCTTTCTTCACAGGAAGAACCCCAAGTGTCAGAGTGCCACCGTTCACATTGGAGACCAAGGACCTGAACGGCGGAGTCCCCCAGGGATCGTTCCTCAGTCCAACCCTGTTCAAGGTCTATATGACTTCACTAGCCAACATCATCCGATCCCAAGGCATCACCATCTACTCGTATGCTGACAACACCCAACTCATCCCTGTCGGACAAGGCAACCACCACCAGAAGCAACTTCACCAACTGAATGACCATGGCAGCAGACTAGATGAGAGCCAACTGCTTGAAGCTCAATTCAGACAAGATGGAAGTACTAATCTTCAGAAACACGACCTCCCCATGGGACTCCATGTGGTGGCCATCGGAGCTAGGAGCAACACCCACTGATCATGCAAGAAATCTACGGATAATTCTAGGTGACAAGCTCACCATGAAGGCACACGTCAAAGCAGTAAGCACCTCCTACATACTACAAAAGATCTTCAAATGGCTGCCACAGAACATCAGATGGACCGTCACGCAAGCACTCATCACAAGCAGGCTCGATTACAGCAACACACTTTATGCTGGAATCTCCAAGCAACTCCTACAAAGACTTCAGACCATCCAGAACATCACTGCAAGACTCATTCTAGACCTCACGCACCGCACCCACATCGCATTGCACCACACCTCGAGGACCCCCCACTGGCTCCTCAATCACAAGCGCAGCCAATTCAATTCCTTCACACACACATACAAAGCCTTACACAACATTGGACCCGATTACCTGAACAGGTGCAAACACTTTTACCACCCTGCTAGACACCTACACTCTACCCCAATGTCTCTCCCAAACACCCCTCAAATTCACAAAAGCAGAGCAGGAGGTTGCACATTCTCGTACATCGCACCCAAAACATGGAACAACCTCCCTAAACACATCAGGGCCTCCTTCTCACTTCTTGAGTCCTGCAAGAGGCTGAAGAATTGCCTCTTCAAATAATTCTGTGGGGGACCACATGCCCACACACCGGCTAAAGAGCCTGAAACCCTAATGGGTGCGCTCTACAAATCTGTATAACAGTGGCGCTGGAACTAGGAGTGCGGGAGGTACTGCAGCACCCCCATAAAACTTGAGAGTTTAGATGGGAAAAGACAATAAAGGAGCCCTTCAAGTGTATTTCTTCTGGTAGCACTTTTAGTGTTTTCAAAGACTATATACCCTGAATGCCTTTAGAGAGGTAAACTTATTTGCCTGCACTCCCACTCTAAAAAATCGTTTCCGCACCACTGGTTAAAAGTCATTATCCAATACGTTTCACCCAAAAGAGAATTCTACCACCTGAGATCCATGCTGAAATAAGCTGCTTATTTAAATGTACTGTAATTTTGTCCTGGCATTTAAGCGCTTATTCAGTCAGCTCAGCAGGATATTCTTACATCTTTCTGGGGTTACTGGAAACTTCTTGGATACTGCACTGCTTTCTGCTTGACCACATGTACTCCTCTCTACATCATTATGCTAGTGGTACCATTCTCTGATACTGCCCTCAATCAGCAATTAAAAGTCTGCCCTACTATAAAGGGCCTACAAATGCCAAAGGTAATTCAAGTCTTACTTCCTATGATAGTAGTGCATACACTGAAAAGAACTACTGTTTTTTCCATTACTACAGCTACAGGCCTACTGAAGAGGGTAGTTACTGCAACTACAGATGTTTGTAGAGGGCAATAAACTACATATTCCCTAGAATGCTAGATTTAAACTATTAGTTTCAATTATCGACGATTTGAGATTGCCGTTAGATGGCACGGTAATTAAACTCCTCATAGTGAAAAAAATCATAATATTAGCACTAGAGCCTTCAGCTGGATACACAATTCACACTCCAACAAACATTACACGGATCAGTTTGTATAATTCAGAAATCTCCAGGCCAAATATGCATCACTGGTGCACTGCAAGATTACTTTACTGCCAAGCGTTCCTAGGAAAATTTCAATAGTTTGGACTAAAAAGAAAACTTAACACAAAGCACATCTGGAAATAATTCCTTTAGAGATGTTAATCGTTTTGACCACCACCCATGAGAACTTGCCACATCCCAGCAGGCAGTTATCGAAGAGTCCCATCAACCTATTACACAAATTGCATATCAGTACTGGCACCAGTTCTGTTTTTTTATGGTTAACTCTGTTTTTTATTATTTTTCAAGCATGTCAAAATAATGAAGTAGCATTGTTTACAGCAGACAATCCCATATGATACTCACGAAATCATCGTCCCCCCCACCCTCGCCATACCCGTAGATACGTAGATGAGTCTCCGTAAGCCGGTCCTAGACAAGCGTGGAGGTGAACGCAAGGGGGGAGCAGCATGGGACTGTCCTAAGTCAACAGTATATTATACTAATATGTAGATCAGAAACAGACAAAAAACAAAACTCCCTTGACCCCCCCCCCTTCCCCCTAACCCCCCTCCCACCCTCCCCGAACCGGTGTGCTGGATAAGTAACTCTTATGAACCTGGTGTGGGAGTCTTGTACTAGTGAGCAGGTTGAGGGGGCTCGTCCGTGTGTGCTATTTCGGTGAGCCGCAGGAGGCGAAGGTATTTAGGGCATGTGATTTCATTCATTTCAAGCGCTAGCAGGGACAGCAGTGGGCGCCATATAGTCCGGAAGGTATCCGTGGAGTTCGTTAGGGTGGCTTGGATCCGCTCCATGCCTATAATGTACCATAGTTTGTGTAGCCAACCTGTGTGGGTTGGTCGGGTCCGTGTGCCCCATAGTGAGAGAATGTGTTGAACGGCTGCACCCATCGACAAACCCATCTGTTTTCCCCTAATCGACTTCAGGGGGTAAGTAAGTGGATTGGGCAGCCCTAGTAGTGTGTATGCGGGGAATCGGGGAATTTCAGTCTCGAATTGCTTGTCTATGTCGTCTAGTATAACACCCCAGTAGTCAGCCACTTCCTTACAGTCCCAGAGTAGGTGAGTCAGTGTGCCCTCTTCGTCGCAACCCCGCCAGCATGTCGGGCTTCGATCGGGGTTCCCTTTATGTAGCCTGCCCGGTGTCAGGTACCAGTAGGTGACCACTTTAACCGCTGCTTCCCTACTAGCTGTATTGCGGGCCGTATGATTAGCCCGAAAATATATCTCTCGCCATTCTTTCGCCGTTAGGTCTCTCCCAAGTTCCCGCATCCAGCGCCTCTGTCACGCAGAGGGTAAGGAGGGAGTTGGTGAACGCAGCATACCGTATAAGTCAGAAATCATCTTTTTATCCGAGTCTTTGGTTATGAGCCACTTCTCATACGTAGTGAGCTTTCTGTGAACCAGCGGCCTCACCTCGGGGTGAAGGAGCCAGTGGCGGATTTGGAAGTATTGATAGCGTTGCGGGCGGAAATTGTGTAGGCTTGTTGCATTTCTGCAAGCGGGAGGAACCCCTCCAGATCGAAAAGGTGTCCCGCCGACCTGCACTCCGTCGCCCGCCATTGCGGGAACGTGCGTTCGTCTAGCCCGGGTAAAAACTCTGGGTTGTCGAATATGGGAGTCATTGGCGAAGGAAAGGTTGTGAGTCCGCGTTTGACTGCCACCGAGTCCCAGACTCTTAGCAGCGTGTTGGTGATTGGGGAGCCTTTGAGATTTGGTGGTCTATTTGGCCGCTTGAGGAAAGGCACCTTCCATAGAGAGAGCTTCGCCAGCGCTCGGTCTTGGAACAGCCATCTTTTTTCCGACTCGGGCCTGCTCCACTCCACTAAGTGTCTAAGTTGCACCGCTCTAAAATATTCTAGAAAGTTCGGGATACCCAATCCTCCCTCGTCTGGGGGTCTGTGCGAGAGATCTCTGCGCATGCGAGGACGTGCCCCAGCCCAAATGAATTGCTGCACCGCACTTTGTAGTTTGTTGAGGGTCCCTGGTGGGGGCCAGGCCTGTACAGTCTGAAAAATGTAGAGGGTTTGGGCAGGATATTCATTTTGATAGCTGCTATGCGGCCTAATAATGATAAAGAGTGCTTCTGCCATTGTCTAAGGTCTTTCTGGATTTGGGAGAGGAGTTTGGCATAGTTCTGCGTGACCGTACGCGCCACGGAAGGAGCGAGTTCTATCCCAAGATAAGTGATTGTGTCACAGGACTGCAGCTCACCGCATTGTGAGCGTTCTTCCTTTCGCTGGCCTGCCCCGCTACCCAGATGTAAAACCATGGATTTCTGGACATTTATCTTGAAGCCGGACACTTGACCGAAGGCGGTCAGCTCTTGCAAGAAAGCTGGGACTGAGCGTTCAGGGGACTCCAGAGACGCCAGGATATCATCGGCGTATAAGCTCACTGTGTGACGTTCCCCCCCGAAAGGGATACCTAAGATGTCGGGGTTGTCTCGAATTCGTTGCGCTAGAGGTTCCACATACAGCGCAAAAAGAAGGGGTGACAAAGGGCAACCCTGTCTCGTACCCCTCTGTATCTCAAAGGGTCGGGAGGCTACTCCGTTCACCTTAATTACTGCCGTGGGCCTGTAGTAGCAACCCGCTACCCAGGTTCTGAAGCGATCCCCCACGCCGAAATGAGCTAAGGTTTTGTCTAAAAAATCCCAACTGACTCTGTCGAACGCCTTTTCTGCGTCGACCGACAGCAGTAGGGCGTTCATTTTAGTGCGATGGGCTTTATCTATCAAATGTAGTATGCGTTTAGTGTTGTCACTGCTTTGACGATTGGAGATGAAGCCGGATTGGTCCGGTTCAATAATTCCGGGCAGCCGCGGGCCTAATCTAGCTGCTAGGACCCCAGTGAACAACTTTAGATCAAGGTTGAGGAGGGAAATTGGGCGGTAAGAACTACATTGAGTTGCATCTTTCCCTGGTTTAGGGATGACTACGATGTCAGCAGCCAGCATGTCCGTAGGTATGGTCCCAGGTCCCTGGAAGGAATTAAAAAGCTGCGTTAAGATCGGGGCTAGGAGTGGGCATATGGCCTTATAAAATCCCGCCGAAAAACCGTCGGGGCCCGGCGACTTCAGGGGTTTAAGACGGGAAATGGCTCCAATCACTTCTTCGATCGTAATGGGCGCGTCCAGTGCTTCGGCCCCCGTGGCGTCCAGCGCCGACGTGGCAGCCCCCTGAAGGTATGCGGCCCCGTCACCGCATAACTGCGAGGCGTTACCGTATAATGTGGAGTAAAAGTCCCGGAGGACCGCAGCAATCTTCTCGTCCCCCTCAACCGGTTCCCCATTGTCATTCCGGAGCGTTTGTATTTTGGCGCGTTGGGCTCGGGCCCTAAGTTTACTGGCTAAGAGTCGTCCCGTTTTATCGCCCCCCACATAGTATGAGTGCTTCAGCCGAAGGACTGCGTATTCGGCTCTGTCGAGGTCCAGTGACCCTAGCTGTGCCCTTGCTGCTTTTAGTTGACGCCATATCCGAGGCGCGCCTAGTCGCTGGTGTATGCGTTCCAGTTCTATCACTCTCTCTGTAAGGAGTTCCCTTTTTTCTTTACATTCTTTGGCTTCGGCGGCAGAGATGGCGATTAATTCGCCTCTCACCACGGCTTGTAATGCCGCCCAGAGCGCTGAAAGAGGCGTGTCTGGGGAGTCATTTGTCGCTAGGTAGTCAGAGATGCATTTTTGTAATTGCTGGGACACCCCTGCTCTAGAAAGCAAATTTTCTCGGAGTCTCCACCTCCCTGGATGTCTTTTGGCTGAGGGGATAGAGAGAGTCAGTGTCACTGCGTCATGGTCCGAAAGTGCTGCTGGGGTGATGTTTACTGTGTCTACCAGTGTGTGTACTTCTGTGGTCCCTATAAAGTGATCCAGCCTGGCGTATGTTTGGTGCGCATGGGAGTAGTAGGAAAATTGTGTGAGTTGGGGATGGGTCACCCTCCACAAATCCAGCAAACCTCTATCCCTTAGCCAGTCCCTCCCTGTCTTGGAGATCGCCCCTGATTGGCCATATCGCTGACCTGATCTGTCTTTCTCTGCATCCATGACCAAATTTAGGTCTCCCCCCACGACCACCCTCCGTTCCTGGGAACACAAGACCTCTGACAGTGCTATTTTCAGAAATTGTTCTTGTCCCGAGTTCAGGGCATAGACCGAGCCCACCACCAGAGGGGTACCCCCAACCCAGAGCGTGTGGGCCAGTAACCGGCCCTTCACTTCTGCCACTTTGTCCCCTATCTTACCTTGGAACGATTTAGATATCAGAATGGCCACCCCCGCTTTCTTATCTGAAGTGGAGGAGTAGAATTGGTGGGGGAAAGCTCGGGTTCTCATGCGATGCCAGTCTTTGGATAGGAGATGAGTCTCCTGCAGTAGGCACACTGACGCCCCTGAGTTCTCTAAATAGGATAACACAGCTCTCCTTTTAATGGGGTTGTTCAGTCCCCTCACATTAAGGGTAAGTATCTGTAATGTGGACCTTGACATAGGGTATTTACAAAGTCAGACCGCTATGTATGGTGGAGAACCACCCCCTTTGTCCCCCGAGCCCCCTCATAGGTTCTCGATACCCTGCACTCGTGGGCATGTGTCCCATATGTATCCCCCTTCTGAGCAGCACACCGGTTCCCCCCTCCCCCTCTCCAACCCCCCGTCCCTCCAACGTGGCAACGAAAAACCCCTACCTCTTCCCCCCAGCCATGAACCCCCCCGCCCTCCCTAACCCCAACTTGGAAACCCCAGAGTCCCATCATTGTCCATTGCCCTTCGTATAGGAACGTGGGCATGTGGTAAATAAAGAATTGGGTTAGTGTGTGGACCAAGTGTCCCGGGCCCCCCGCCCCCGATCCCCCCCCCCCGGCCATTGCAATACCAATGCTGAACAGTCCCTCTAGTAGAATCATGGTGGGGTCGTCGGAGCGGTTTCCTTCTGTACGGTTTCAAGTGCCACCAGTCTCTCATGCGCCATTGTGTCGGAGTTTGGGTGTAGTTCTGGATTGGGTGAGCGTTTGCTGCCCACTGTCTGCCATTCGTTTCCTGTCGAGCTCTGTGTGCGACTGGGTGACTCTTCCGTGGTTCTCTGTTCCAGGCCAAGAATCTTACAGGCTTCTCGGAGGGATCGGAGTTGGGGTAGCTTGCCGTTCATTTTAAAGATCAGGGTGGAAGGGATGGCCCCATGAGAACGCCACTCCTTGTGCTCTCAGGTGGGTAGTCACTTCCCTAAAAGCCCTCCTCTTTTGCAGTGTGATAGCGGCGAGGTCCTGTTGTAGGGCAATGGATTGACCCTGATATTGTAGAGGTTGTTTCGACCGCGCCTCCCGCAATATTCGTTCTTTGAGAGGAAAGTCCGGTAGTAAGGCAAGGATGTCTGGCGGAGGAGCAGGGGCCCGTCTCGCCAGCCCGACTCGGTGTGCTCTGTCTATGCGGATTGAAAAGTCTTGTGGCTCTCCTAGTATGTCCCGAAACAGACCCTGGAGGTATTGGTTCACGTCTGTTCCTTCCGTTTTCGAGGGGACCCCCCTGACGCGGGTTGTTATTTCTTCGTGAGCGGTTTTCAAGGTCCTCAGCGTGGGCCTGGAGGTCCAGCTGTTGATCTCGCAGGCGAATCACCTCTTGTTGGAGTTGCTAGATTTCTTCTCCTTTGGTTATTTCGCGTTCTTCAATCGCTGCTACTCTCTCCCCTACTGCGTCTACGTCACAGCGAATCTCTCGCACCTCACTCGCCACTTCACTCTTAAGTGTCTGGAAGTCTTCTCGGAGGACGTTGAAAAGCGACTCCAAGAAGGAGCGGGTGATCGGGACCTCCCCGTCTTCCGAGTCTGTCTGAGCTTTCTGGGTTGGAGACGTTCTATTGCCTTTGTCCCCAGGTAAGGGTCCTCTGGTTAGCATCTCTTTCAGAGATCGCTCCCCTCTCTTCCTCACCGAGGACATTGCTGGGCCTGTCGGCGGGTGGGAAGCCTGAGCCGCCTCTGGAGCTCGATCACCGTCTAGGAGGAGAGCAAGGGGGTCCCCCCGCCGTCCGATGGCGTACAGCCTCTCCCAGGAAGCACCCCCCGAGCCTGCGTGGCCCCCTTGTCAGACGTTTACGGCCAGCTCCTCTCCTCTCCGCCAGCCGATTGTTCTGGCCGAGTGTAGGCCCCTCCGCCTCACTGAATTCCCAGGCACCACTCTACGGTTGGGCCCTGCAGGCTCGCAGCTCCGACACGGACTCCTACTATCATTCCAGTGTCAAGCGTGTATTCAGGGCCTCTCCTCTCTCCCCACAAGGGTCAGTCGTGTCTTCGATCTGCTGTTTGCAGGGTAAGAGCTATAGGGCCCACTGCCCCGTCTTGCTGGTGTTGCTCCCCCTGGAAGTCCTCTCCACTTCTCCGCTGCGTATGTTTAGGGCCCCGATCCAAGAAGAGCCCGTCGTCTCTCTTGCGCTGTTGCGTTGGGCTCTCGCCTGGTCCCTGCTCCCAATACTACCAGCGTCGTTCTTCACACGCCAGGCCCCAGCTGCGGCGAGTTTGCCCTAGTCCTGTCTCGCCCCCCATTGTTTGGGGTCTCCGGCGTAGATCCCTAGTTGTTCCGGGACGGTGTCCGTGAGCCCTCTATGCCACCTCAACTGCACCTTCACTCACCGGGCCCCTTTCCTCTCTCCCGGTGTTTGTTGCCGCTTGGCCTCTCAGTTCCCCAGATGTCGGCGCTCTGTTTGGTGCCCAGGTGCCCCTGGCTTCTCTCCCTGTGGCTCTCTGGCGCGGGACCCCCGCAGTGTCTGGCCCTTCTGGTGTCCCTCGTGGCGGAGTGCTCCCTCCCGGCAATAGTGGGCGCAGGTGTCCCTTATCCTCCCTCCTTGAATCCACTGGTCGGGGCAGCAACAGCCGGCTCAGCGATCTTCGGGCCTAGGCGCCATTTGCAGTTGGCGCCTCCCACGCACTCCAGGTCCCTCGGAGGCCCCAGGTCTTCTAGAGTTCCAGGATGCCTTCTCCCGGATCACCCTGCTCGCGCCTCACCTTTTCCGCCGCAGCGTCAGCGCGGACCCGTCCTCGATCGGAGGTGCGCTCCGGTCCGTTTCAGCGCCGGCGGCGGGCTCAGCTCGGCCCGGGTTGTCCCCTCTTGCTTGCGGTTGTGGTGGACCGCTTCAGGGCGTTCAGCCTGCCGCCGCTCCGCCCCAGACACCACCGCTCCTCCGGGCGCTCCGGGCCCGCCTCCGATCACGGTAGACCGCCTCCGCGTCGCCGCCGCTCGGAGCCCCTCTTGTTGACGCCGGGGTCGCTGCTCTAGCGGTCCTCCAGCCGGGGCGCTATTTTCTCTTGCCGTTTCAGCCTGCACTCCGCTACCACTTTAGCTCCCGAGCGGGCACAAACCGTCGCAGTCTGCGCTGTTGGGACTGCCGCTTCACTCCTTGGCCCTTTCCCGTTGTGATCAGTATGTTAATTGGTTCTAAATGCTAAGATGCAGCCGGGCGAACGGGCCAGGAGCAGGGAGCCTCCGGGACAAGCGACTGTTCAGTCTGCCATCTTGGCCACGCCCCCAGTTCTGTTTTTTTAAATAATAAATCCCTTAAAAGCATTTTCTTTTTCTTTTTTTTAAAAATCTTTTTATTATAACAATCAACATAAAAACAATACAAATCAAAGAATGTGCAGTGTGGTGCAGTCTTCAACACTTTCGGCAATCGCATTACATTAATACAGTGAATGTCAAATCGTCACACCGGGTCTACAATATAATCACATGTTTTATAGTTCTGATCGTATTCAAAACATTACAAAGCATCAATATCCGTGAACAATGGAGAAGCATCGCTGAAGGGGGTACATAGCAAACCTCTACTCTCATTCCAAGGGCCCCAGATTTTCGTCCATTTACGTGGGCATTCCCTGCTCTCGTAGATAACCCTCTCCGCTTGCATGCACCAATCCATGTCTGATTCCCAATCAGTGAACCTTGACTTGACTACTCCTTTCCACGTTCTGGCTATATTGCGCTTCGCCACCATACAACCCAAAGAGACCCACAACCTCTCAGTTCTCGACAAATCCATAGCCTCCCATATATTAAGAAGACAAAGCAGGGGGAGACATCGATGGGCTTATGACAAATCCGGGACAAAGCAGATACAACTTTTCCCAGTACTTCTGGAGGATCGGGCATTCCCACCATTGGTGTATGTAAGTGCCGGTGTGACGGCATCCTCTGGGACAGGCCGGGGAGCCTAGAACCCCCATCCTAACAAGCACTGAGCTAGTGTAATAGGCTCTGTGTAGTAGTTTGAGTTGGATGAGTTTGAAACGAGAGCAGATTGCCACCTCACGGGGAGAAGCCAGGGCCTCTCGCCAGTCTTCGTTGATTATGTCCCCTACATCGTCTACCCATTTTGCACGAATTCTATCCTGGGTATCGGGTGTGTTATTAAGTATTTTGCGATAAGTCAATGAAATGGCTTTTTCTTGTAGGTAGTCATCTAATAGCCTGTCTTCTAGGGGCGAGGAGACCGGCAGGTCAGTTCCCTTAGGTATTGCTTTATGTAGCGCGCTACGGGCCTGGAGGCAGCGAAAGGTTTTCCCCCCTAGCAATTGGTAGTCTCTCTGCAGGTCGCTGAACGGGATCACCTTACCCCTCCACCCACATGTCCCCAACTCTCGAGAGGCCAATCAGGTCCCACTTATCAAACTCTGGCTGCTTTGACAGCATACCCAATTGACGAGCTTCAAGCAGAGGAGTGACCTGTGTAATTTTATCTTTCCATCCAAGGGCGGCTGTTGCCGTGCGCCATAGGGTAATCGTGGTGGAAGTTGGGGTGTGCCTGGGTGCATATTTCGCCCCACCATAGAATGCCCTTGAGTAATTACCGGGAAGCATGTTATGTCTGTCCATCCTATAGGCCGGATCTGTAACGGGTCGATGCACCCAGTGATTAAGAACCACTAACTGCTAGGCCCAATAATAGGATCTAATAGAGGGTAGGGCGATACCACCGTCATACCAGCTTTTTGTGAGCTTAGCGAGCGCAATTCGGGGTGTACCGTTATTCCAAAGCAAGGCACGTACCTCAGAATCAATGGATTAAAAATAATGTGGTGGAACCAAATAGGGCGTATTTTGTAGGGCATAGAGAAAGCGGGGAAGCGCCATCATCTTATAGAGGGCGGCTCTGCCTAATAGTGTAAGGGGTAGTGTTTTTCAGTGTTGCACGTCAGCTCGGAAGCGACGCTGAAGTGGTAAGAGATTTCGATCGTGGAAAACTATAGAATTGGTCGTAATATATATGCCTAGGTACAGAAAGCCGTCCGTGACTATTTTGGCCTCGCAACCTGCGGGTAGAGTTGGGCGTTCCCCGCTCAGAACATAGACCAATGATTTATCCCAATTAATAGTGTAGCCTGAGTATTTTTGAAAAAGGGCGAAAATGTGCAGTACTCGGTGGATGGAAAACCGGGGTCTGGCCAGTTAGCGTAAAATGTCGTCGGCGTAAAGGGAGATTTTATCCATCCAATCCACCGACCAATTGAGGTCCCTGATAAGGGGGCCCTCCTAATCCAGAGTGCCAGAGGCTCAAGAGCCAAAGCAAAGAGCAGAGGCGAAAGGGGTCAGCCCTGTCTCGTACCCTTCCTCAGTGAAAAGGTTGCTGACCTCCCTCTGTTCACCGTAATTCGAGTTAGGGGCCTCGAATAAAGGAGACGCACCCAGGATAAAAACCGACCTCCAAACCCGTATCTTTCAAGTGTGGCAAATAAGAAGGGCCACTCAATCATGTCGAAAGCCATTTTGGCGTCTAAAGACAATCACTGAGTCATCTTGTATGGTAGTGGCCCTACCCAAGACTCCATAAAGGTGTTGGAGATTCAACGCGGTGTTCCTGGTGGGCATAAAACTGGATTGGTCCGGATGTATCAGTTTGTGAAGATAAGGCGAGAGACGCAGAGCCAGAATTTTAGCTAGTATTTTTACTTCTGGGTCTAGGAGGGAGATAGGTCTGTACAAGCTACACTGCTCGGGAGGTTTACCCTTTTTGTGTATGACTACAATATTCGCTAATCTCTGTGTTTCAGGCAAAACACCCCCTTGTCACGCTCTCCTCGTACATTCGCTTGAGGAATGGGGCAATCGTAGAGGAGTTAGATTTGTAGAGTTCAATTGGGAGGCCACTGGGGTCCATGGCCTTTCTGGACTGCAAGGCGCCAATCGCCTTAGACACCTCCTCAGTTGTCAGGGTGGCGTCGAGATCTCTTACATCCTGGGGTTCCAAAACGGGCAAAGGTAGAGTGGATAGCAATTCGGCCGTTGCTACCCGAGTGGATGCCTGCGTAGCAGCATAGACCCTCTCAAAATGGTCGGCGAATACTCTCGCAATCCCTGCTCTGTCCTGCGTTTCACGCCTCCCTGGTCTACAATCTCAGCCACCCACCTGTTGGCCACCTCCCGCTAGTCGAGCCACGCTAACAACTTACTGGCCTTATCACCGATATCATAGACACGATGCTGAGTGGCCCGATATTGGGCCCTAGCTGCATCCTCAGCGATGTCTCTATACTCCTTCTGTTTTATAGATAATTTGTGCGCGGTCTCTGGCGTGCCCGACGTCACCAAATCACTTTCGAGAAGGGCAACCTCTCTTTCTATCTCATCTAGTTGTTTCCGTTTTTCTTTTCTATGTCCCGCTACCGCCGCCATCCCACAACCCCGAATCACCGTCTTGTATGCCTCTCATAGCATTACGTCTGAGTCGTTTTCAGTAAAATAATTCTCCGCCAGTTTGTCTCGAATCGCCAGCACCCTAAGGTACCAAGGGTTAAGAACCATTTCATGACGGGTGGGGGGGTGGGAGGGGGGGGGGGAAAGACCTCCGTAGTATGCCACCAACGGGGAATGGTCCGAGATGCCCCTGGGAAGGAAGGAGATCTCGCCGAACATGCGGAGCTCGGTGGCCTTGCAGAAGTGGTAGTCTATGCGGGACATAACTACTGTGTACCCCGGAGTGGAAAGTGTATTGTTTGGTCGAAGGGTTGCATATCCTCCAAACATCTATTAGACCCAGTGCCCCAAGGAAATCCGTCAGTAGCTTCCCGGGAGGTTCCCCTTGTCTGGGCGGCAGCTGGTCCAAATCCCCATTGAGCGCTGCATTACAATCTCCCCCCACTAATAGGTCACCCTCGGGCAGGCCTAACATGTGTGGCCCCAGGTCAGTCAAAGTTGGGGAGTGAAGTCTGGGGGGCACGTATAGGGAAGTCACATTGAGGGACCTACCCTCCCATTGCCCCGAGGCCGTGACAAATCTACCAAGTGGATCACAAGTGTCCTTGTGTACCTGGAAGGGGAGGGAGCTACGTGCAAGAATACCCACCCCTCTGAACCCCCTAGCATAGCCTGCATGTGCGACCAACTTATATCCCCATCTATTGAGTGCGCAGTAGGATGTTCCCTGGATATGAGTTTCTTGGAGTAATACGAGGTCTGGGGCCTGTCGTTTCAAATATTGCTATACTATTCCCCGCTTAATTTGATCTCCCAAGCCGTTTACATTCCAAGGGAGTAATTTAAGGCGGCTCAATGGCGGCGCCGTTTCATGGACGACACTCATTTAGACGCGGGTCTAGAGGCCCTCCCTCTCGAAGGACAACAGGTAAGTTACAATAAGGGTCCACATTGCCGCCCCCAATGAGCAATCGCTGTTGAGACATCTCACATACGATCTCTGGAAAACTATTGGACACATTGCTGACGACCCAAGGTGCATTGAAGGAAGCACCTTCTACTAGACTGCACTGAACACACACTTTAAAACTGCAACCAACCCCGTTGAAACACCCTGGATCCCTCCCCAACCCTGCCTCCCTGCAACGTGGACGTAGAACTGCCCACCCCCCAATTTTGCAGAGTGCCTGTGTACCCAAATCAAGTATACTTTGTGAAGGGGAACTCTACACAGCCGGGACTACCCAATTATAGAGCCCCATTCCCCCATAAGAACAACTATGCGAGCCCAGGGATTAGCGCACTACGAACAGTAAACTATACCCGACGTGCAACTTATATAACCGCAGGTAGCAATCCCACCCCCAACAGCAACACATAACGGTAAATCTCATGCCATGAACGCATCTGGCTGTTCAATACAAATGTAATATGTGCTAGAAGAGTGCAAACATCAAACAGTCTCTCATAAAACATAGTCATCCATGCCCCCCAGGGGCCGGCCGGTACTCGTAGTTCTTCGACACCTCAAGGGACACCACTGTTCATGAGAGGTAGGTCGGGTAACAGCTTTAGGTTGAATATGACAGACAATCAAACACCTTCGTCTCGATCAGTCCTTTCCAGACGGTTTTCTTGTCGCTGCATACGACTGGGAGAGGAATGTCTCTGTGTTCCAGAGGATCGCCAACCTTCCAACCAGTCCAAGGTTTCCTCCAGAGTCTGGAAAAACCACGACTTTCCCTCTGCCTGCACTCGCAGCTTGGCCGGAAAGAGCATCGTGTATTTCAGGTTTTTGTCGCGGAGTGCCCACTTTACTTCCAGAAAGGATCTGCGTTTCTGTTGTACCTTGAGAGTGAAGTAAGGGAAAGAATGTACTTGTCGAGTTCTCAAATTTGAGAGGTGGGGCGGCCCGCGCCGTTTGGAGGATAATGTCTCTGTCACGGAAATTAAATATCCTCACCAGTATGGGACGCGGCGGGGCACCCGGCCTCGGGGGGCCTCCAGGCACTCTGTGAGCACGCTCCACAGAGAAGTATTGGGAGAGGATCCGAGGTCGTAGTTGGTTCTGAATTAAGTCCTCGACAAAAAAGTCCGTAGCTTGCCCCTCTGCCCTCTCGGGAACCACCAAAATTTGCACGTTATTTCTGCGCGCGCGTCCCTCATAATCCTCCAACTTAGCCTCAAGATCCGACGTTTGGGCCTGCAGTTGCTTGACCGTTGTTTCGAGCGTTATCGTAGATTTCTGAAGCGTTGAGACTGAATCTTCGGTCGCCTTGACCCTTTCTCCCATATTGCGTAGATCGGCACGTATAAGGGTGACTTCAGCCGTTACCGTATCTATTTTTTGCTCCAGCGCTGATCGGACCCCCTGAATGGCCTCCATGACATCCACCAACGTCGGGCCCCTTCCTCTGTGTGTTGCTTTATTGGGTCGAGCTCGGCATGCTTCTCGTCCGCAGCATCCGGCTTAGACTTAAAAGCATTTTCAAATTATTTTGGGTTTCTACCCGTGACAAACATTTTTGGTACTATCAATTTTCAAATCACCCACTACAGAGTGTTGTGGAACAAGTTACTTAGCTTCTGTAACACTCTTTCTGGCAGAAACTATCTAGCCGTAGAGTCCTCACCTTTTGAATATTCTCCAGGCGTCATACTGGATCTGGAAACTTTTCAGTAGTACCTTGGCGCACCGTTAGGTGGCATCATGTGGCTGCGCACTGACGCCGTTCCGCTTTGTTAATGCTGTGAGGGGCCTATATAGGTGCCGCTCCTGTGTGCTGACATCAGTTGCTTTCGATGCGGTCTGTGTCCCCAGAGCCCCAAGAGCAATTGGTCATGATCAGTGTGCAGATTCCTAGTCTTGGGATCTTATCAATGGATATAGTCCAATAACAAACCAAGGAGGATGGATGGTCAGTGAGGAATCTGCGTCTAGATAAGAGTCTCTGCCAGAAAGGGCATTACCGAAGGTAATTGACTTGTATTTCTGATAGAGACTTCTAGCTGCAGATTCCTCGCCTTTTGAACAGATACCAAAGCAGTAGCTATTTGTAGGTGGGTCTCTGAATGCACTCAAATCAGAAAGTCCTGCAGGACAGAGCAGGCAAAATGCTGCTCTCAGCAAACCTGGCTTTCCAGACAATAGTGCTTCGTCAACGTATGGAAGGATGCCCAAGTAGCTGCCTGACATATGTCAAAATAAGGACTCTGCATACTAACGCTGTGGTAGCAGCTTTGAGTCTGGCAGAATGAGCATGCAGTCTTTCCAGTGGCTGCTTTTTAGCTAATGCATAGCAGATTGTAATGCAGAACATGATCCAGCAGGAGAATATTCTCTTCTGCACAACCTTGACTTTTTTTGGTCCAGAAAACCCCACCAATAGCTGATCGTCCACCCAGTGTTCTTTGGTATGATCTATGTAGAAGTTCAGCGCTCTCTTGGGGTCCAGACAATGGAGTTTCTCCTCCTCAGAGGAGGAGTGAGACGGAGTATACAATGTAAGCAGGCAGACTGTTTGACCGACAATTAACAGCGTCACAACTTTTGACAGAAAAGATGCCCGAGTCCACAGAACCAATTTGTCTGGGGAGAAGGTAGTATATTGTGGATTAACACACAGAGCCTGAAGCTCACTGACACGCCATGCTGAGGTTATGGAGATGAGGAACACAGTTTTGATAATAAGGAGCTGTAAGGGGCAGCTGTGAAGCGGTTTGAACGGAGTGCGCATCAAGTAAGTAAGGACCACTTAAAGACCCATTGGGGCATCACAAAAGAAGAAGGAGGAAACGTGTTGAAGCCCTTTAAAAAATCACATCACAACTGGTGACTTAAACACTGAGGGCTGATCTGGCTATGGTAAGAAGGCAGAAAGATAACCTTTAACACCTTTTAACAGTGCCCAACGCAAAACCTTGCCAGGCAAGAGACAAAAACAAAAGATTGTCAGATAATTTGGCCTGGAGGGGATCTGGCCTATATCGCACCAAACTACAAATCTGTCCCACCGACAGGTTTATACAATTATCATCTAGGGACGCCTGGCTGCCAAGAGCACATCAACCACTTCCAGAGGAAGGTCGAGGTGTTCAACCGTCGAAGTTCAATCTCCAAACATGAAGGTGGAGATTGTGAAGGCTTCGGTGTAGGACCCTGCCCTGTTGCTGGGACAGCAGGGCCTCCAAGAGAGGTAGATGCTCAAGCATTAGAGCTCTGGAAACAAAACTCTCCGTGCCCAATCCAGAGCCATTAGGATAACTTGGGCCCAGTTGTTCCTGATCTTCTTGAAAACTAGGTGCACAAGTAGTATCGGCAGTAAGGCATACAGGAGTCCCGAGTTTCATGCACCTCTCAGAGTGCGTGAAGAGTTGAAAGCTCAAAACTGCAGAAGTGCTGACATTGCACATTCTCTGCAGTAATGAACAAATTTAGCCAAAGTTCATCCCCTTTGCTGAAAAAACCTCTCACCACCTCCGAGTGCACCTGCCACTCATGATCCGCTAGGTACTGATGGCTGAACTCGTTCGCCCTGTCAGGAGATTCACCACCAGAAACATATCTGTGCGGTCCAGCCACTTCCAGAGGCCCAAGGCCTCCTGACACAGGGTCCATGAACCCACTAGGCCCTGTTTGTTGCAGCACCATATGGCGGTGGTGTTGTCCATTAGCACCTGTAGCAGCCGCCCTTTGATGGACAGAAGGAAGGCTTTCAGCGCCAAGCAGATGGCTCTCAGCTGCAGAAGGTTGATACGGAGCCAGGACTCTGTAGAAGACCAGAGACCTCTGATCTCCAGCTCTTCCCAGGTGGCTGCCCCAGCCCAGAAGAGATGCATCGGTCACTACTGTGAGCTCTGAGTGGGTAATGGAGCGGGGTATGCCCAATCGCAGTCCAGCACCACAACTGCAGTTCCTTTGCAGTCTCCTCCAAAATCTGAACGTGGTTGAAGAGGTCTACTTGATGTTGGGCCCACTGAGACTTCAGATCTCACTGCATAGCCTGCATATGCCACCTGGCGTGCTCGCCCAAGAGAATGCAGGAGGCCATCAGTTCTGTCAGCCTCAGAGTCGACCTCACTGAAAACCAGGACCGTGGCTAAAAGACTGGGATCATAGCCAATGTTCCCTCTAATTTCTTTCTTCCGTTTGGGCAGTGCAAGGTCCCTGTGCACTGCAGTCAAGGCTAGGTAAGCCAAGAAACCGACCAGGAACAAACACAAGAGCGCCCTGAAGGAATACCACCAGCGCATAAGAGACACCAAACGGACCTTCATAAGAGACAAAGTCCAGACCAACACGACCAACGCCAAGGAACTGTTCAACATCATACAGCAGTTCGCAAAACCCACCTGCGAAGCCACGGACGTCACACCTTCCCAGGAACTCTGCGACAAGCTCAGCTCCTACTTGCATCTAAAGATCAAGGTCCTTAACGACAACTTCAGCAAATCAGCGCCGGACACCATCTCCCTACCCACCGCCGCCGATAAGCCGACCGTCACGTCCTGGGATCCCGCTACCGTCGAACTCATCACCGCGACCATGAAGAAAACACACTCAGGAGCCCCAACGGACCCCTGCCCACCGCACATATTCCACAGGGCCGCCATCGCACCCGAACTAGGACGTACCATCAACACCTCCCTCAGATCCAGCATCTGCCCAGACGACTGGAAACGGGCGGAGGTGAAACCCCTCCTCAAGAAACCAACAGCCGACCCAACAGACCTGAAAAACTACCGGCCCATCTCTCTCCTCCCCTTTGCGGCCAAAGTCACCGAGAGACTCGTAAACGCCCAGCTGACCGCCTTCATCGAAGAGAACTCCATCCTAGACGCCTCCCAGTCTGGATTCCGCAGCAACCACAGCACCGAGACCGCCCTCCTCGCCGCCACGGATGACATCCGCATGCTACTAGACCAGGGACACACTGCAGCCCTCATCCTTCTAGACCTTTCCGCAGCCTTCAACACCGTTTCACATCGCACGCTCGCAGCCAGACTTCACGACGCGGGGATACAAGGAGCCGCCCTCAACTGGATCCAATCCTTCCTCTCCGGCAGAACCCAGAGAATTCGACTCCCTCCCTTCCTCTCCGAACCCACGGAAATCAACTGCGGAGTACCCCAGGGATCTTCACTCAGCCCCACGCTCTTCAACATCTACATGGCCCCCCTCGCCGCCATCGTTAGACAGCATGGGCTCAGCATCGTATCCTATGCCGACGACACCCAGCTCACCCTCTCACTCACGAAGAATCCCGAAGACACCAGACTCTGCTTCCAGGAAGGAATGAAGAACGTGGCAGCCTGGATGAAAGACAGCTGCTTGAAGCTCAACTCAGAGAAGACCGAGATCCTCATCCTCGGACCCTGCACCTCCGCCTGGGACAACACCTGGTGGCCCTCTGCCCTCGGGAGCCCACCCACCCCTACAGACCACGCTCGGAACCTCGGCATCATCCTTGACTCCTCCCTCTCCATGAACCGCCAGATCAACGACGTCGCTTCCACTAGTTTCAACTGCCTTCGCATCCTCCGTAAAACCTTCAAATGGATCCCCCCCGACTGCAGAAGGACAGTCACCCACGCACTCATAACCAGCAGACTGGACTACGGCAACGCCCTCTACGCGGGAATCAACAGAACTCTTCTACACAAACTCCTAACCATCTAGAAAGCCGCAGCCAGACTCGTCCTCGGGACACCGCGTCATGAGCACATGACCCAACACCTACGAGGCCTCCACTGGCTCCCCGTCGAGAAGAGGGTCACCTTCAAACTCCTCACCCACGCCTACAAATCCCTCAACAACATCGGACCCAAATACCTCAACGAGAGAGTATCCTTCCACGTACCCAAGAGGAACCTCCGCTCCGCCGACCTCGCCCTGGCAGAGGTCCCCTGTATCCGCAGAAACAGAACCGGCGGGAGAGCTTTCTCCTACATCGCAGCCAAGACCTGGAACAAGCTCCCTGTGAACATCAGACGCACCCCGACCCTGCACACGTTCAGGAAGGACCTCAAGTCCTGGCTCTTCGACTGATCCGGAGCCGCTCCCCCCTCCCCCAGCGCCTTGAGACCCTCACGGGAGAGTAGCGCGCTATATAAACCCCCTGATTGATTTACTGATTGATTGACCATGCAAGCGAAGTAACAAAAATTAACAAACATTTGCAGCAAATACCACTGCAAATGTTTGTTTAGAGTCCCTTTAAATAAATATGGACACCCTTCCTACGTGGCAAGGTAGTGAGACAACCCATGTACGACCAAGACAGTTCTCTATCCTGTGTTGTTGATTATTGAATTGGAAGTGAAGAGAACCCACTAATGGAAACTTCTAGTTATTCCGTTTCCTGATGTGGTAGATTACAGAAACCGCCTAATTCAACTGTACAGAGCTAATGCTTTTGACCTCACACCATCGTTCTATGTGATACGTAGGGAGGCCAAAGTTTGGAGGTGCATGTAGTCTGGGCACCTTTGGGACCCACTCACAGGCATTGTGAGAAACTGGCATTGCATTCTGCCTCAACCCCAGAACTCTCAATCAGGTCACATAATAAAAAAAACATACCCACCATTGCTACTCAAGACACCTGAATGCAACTGAGTTCACAGTAAGCACTGTACAAGAGTCATATGTTGCATAAAAAACTACATAGTCACATCATCTCGAAAAAGCAAATCCTCTTACGAAACGCAGAATAAAACAAAATGCGAAGCATTCATGTGCCTCAGTTTATTTGGTTTCAAATGGACTGGTAAGTAATGGGGTGACAGAAGCCATGCAGCAGCGTACGAACCACATTTGTTCCTATTGTGAGCTACAACATAATGAGCACAGTGCTGTGTGCTAAAGAAAATAAAGTGCTTGGCGCTATTAAACCAAAACAATTAGTGATTATCAGTTAAAATTACACACATACACCACTTGCAGGCTTGTGCCTTAGTAAATCTGTAAAGTAGCTCAGACGGCTAACGCACCCACTGCGGAGATATGCAGCTTGCAGGTCATAAGCTTGAAGACTAATACTGTTAAGATTTCTTTTAAAATGCTAAACAGCCTGGGCTGGCGTTCTGTAAAAGTGTCCTCTCCCCTTGCTGGAGGATCTTGAACATCACTTGAACTACAGTATAATTAATAGAGGGCAGGGACATCGTTAACACTTGATATAAGTGCGTGTGTTGTTTATTTCCAAAACACATGCATTTAAATTAGTATGTACTGTACAGTGTTTTAATTTATACACTCTAAAATCTACTACTATTATTGCTACATTTATTAGGCAAAGGCATTTGTAAAGTAAACAAATGGATAACATTCTTATTTTGGTAGAAGTGTGGACAAGCCAAGAGGTAGAATAAAGGTTCCCTCTGCTCAGGCACTGGTGCTGCAGTGACTCGTTTATTTGTGCGAGGTGCTGAGCAAACTGGTTTTCCTAATGAAAAATGCCATCGCCCATCAATGCTAACAGTGACACTTTGCTCGAGTTTATGCATCTTTTTGGAAAGGCCCGGGTGCAGTGTGGTAATGAAAGAAAAGCATCAGCTCGTGCATAAAACATGAAAACAGTGATCTGGTGCCATAAAGGGAAATGCTACAATTAGTGTTGTGTATGAAAATAAATTCCTTGGGCGTTCAATGATAATGGTAGTGACATGATTAACAATGTTAGCATCGGCCTGAGGTATGTAACGGTCACCTCTTAATACTGGGGAAAGCAGTTGGCACCAGTGGAGACAGTTGAAACATCTGACTCCAGCAGCAACGTGGAAAGTTAAGGGCTGTGCGCCATGATTCCAGGGATGTCATTACGGTCGTCGACTGGCCGGTTTTCTACTGGCATGACATGTATATTAATGCCCTGACTGCTACAAAAAAAATAATCAGAAGAGCATGTTTTTTGTTCCCTTTATCAGTACACACTTCAGGCAGCAAATATGGGCAGAAAACACATTAAAGGTGTTCTAGAGCTGCAGGATTGACAAGCAAACAAAAGCACAAAAGTCATGTTACAAATGAACATGGGTGGATTTGAATGAAGTTTTGTTTAAGCAGCGTTGGGGCCTTTGCCGTGTCAAACATGAACAAATGCCTGGAATGTTTCCTTTGAAAAGGAGAATGAGATCTGTACAGAAACTGCAGCGATAGCCTTATCATGTGGGGACTGTGCATTGAGGCACAAAGAGGGAGCTGGCTAATCTATATCTCGATATCACTGCCAGGAGTGGAACAGCAGAAGCCCTCACCGCAGGCAGGAGCAGCTGCTGTCCGCTCATAAATCACAAACCCAGAGTAAAAAAAACAAGCATTGGCATAGCCAATAGGTCTCGCCTTTTGGACCTCATAAGTGTTTAGCCATGCAGCACATTATCCTGGGTGGTTCTATTTTAGCTTGGTTCTTAAATATGTGTAAGGTTATATCAAGCCCAAATTTTAACCTGTGAAAATTCGGGCATTGGGAGCAGTGTCGGGTAGCTTGCAGTGGTGTAGGGGCAGCAGATAGAAGCTTGCAGAAGTGAGGAAAGTGTGGAAGCTTGCAGCATTGGGAGCAGTGTCAAAGTTGCAAAGTTAAACAGGCACTGGCAGTCACTGGGTCTATCCATATCAAGTATGCAATGTTTTTTAAAGATTAAAACATTTTGCAAACGTGTAGCGTACAAAAGAATTGCCCCAAAAATGGAGTGTTCCAGCAGCATGGTCAGTCCAGCACTCGTACTTAAGGACACTCCCTTTCAGGCGGCTGAGCACATTATCAAGATCAAAACGGCACCAATCACAGTGCAAGACAGCCAATAGCTAAAAGGACTGACCTACTGCCCCATGGTTTATGCTGTAGTGGGCAGACGCAAAATGGGAATGCCAGTTAAACAAACCAATGGATGTTTGGAACGAAACACTGCATTTTTAGGAAAACATGCGATTGGACAAACAGTTAAGGCTGTCTCTCGTCCAGACCTAAAAAGAATTGGGTGAAAACATTTCCAAAACCTAGTTTAAAATAAATAAATAAAAAATAAAATATTCTGTCATTTTACAAAGGGGAATTTTGCCAAAAGCAGCATAGTGCAAAGTTGACAAACTTCCAATTTTGTTGAAGTATGAAGCCCATCTACAACCTTTTCAAAACTTCACTGACAAAATTACGATTTCTCACACCTCTCTTAAATTAAGGCCCCCAATTTTGTTCAAGTGTAACAATTTCTATAAGTACACACTAACCTCCAAACCTCTTACCTGAAAATGAGCTGAGCATCCCCAATCCTATGAGGCTCATGTAGCTTGTGACAAGCTACAGGATCACTGCCAAAGCTAAAAGATGCCTCTAAAAAACCGACCATCATTTGTAGCATAAAAAATAAGAACAAATGCTGCAATATTAACAAAACATTTGATCCAATCTGCCAACCTTTTTACAGTAAAGCACTAACATCCCATGGGTTAATGTTTGTGCTACAAGAGAAAAAATAAATAAACTGACATAGCATTTAAAAAATAAGGAAAATAAACCTTAATTTATAAAGTTCTGCAAGAAAGAGGGCCTGCAGTAGTGGGATACAAGATGTGTGCGATTGTCCACGTGGGAAGGCCTGATAGAGGGCACTGCTGATATTTAATAATAATAATCATAAAACACCACACACCTCTGTTATTCTTACACCTCTTCCCTATCCTGGCTGAACTACAATGTCACTTCCCCCAGCAGACGGCGAGTTAAGTATAAAAAGCAGAGGCCCCATTTGCTCTATACAATAAATCAGAGGCGTGCTAGACAATAAAAAGTTAACAAAAAACAGAGCTTAACTCTGAAACGTTTGAGGTCAGCAGTTAAAACTATCTCCCACGTGGATGGTTGGAAGCCAAGAGAAGCTGCCTGACGGAAATTGCTACCACTTCCTTTCTGGAGATGGGCATTCAGGAAAATAGATTTGGTATCCTCTGCGAGATTAACATTGACATACTGCTCAACCGGAGCACCTAGAAGCGGTTCTGTTCATGTATGCGCGCTTTGCATACAGTGACATTCCTGCAGAAATAAGGCAGACAACAGGCGAGAGTTACCAGCCCACCTACACTAAGTACTTTAGAGGCCCTGCAGGCAGGCACTTTACCCCGGCTTCAGACAGCAGCAGACTTACTGCGGGCAACAAGAGAAACAAGAAAGCAGCTTTCATCCTGGGAAAGCGCTGCCTAGCACTGCTTCATGAACAACGAGGACCCCCACCCCTCTCAGCCACAACACGGACAGGGAGCAAGCGAGGGCAATGGGAGTGCTGTCGCCATCTTCCAACCGTGCACTCACCATTTTAAGACTGTCCACTTCTAGCTCTTGTTTTTCACTTGCGTTCCGAGGGCGGAATTGAAACTAGCTCTTGTTTTTCACTCGCGTTCCGAGGGCGGAATTGAAACTAGCACTAGAGGGGGTCGAGTATCGGCGGGAGGCTCTGTATAAAGCGCTCTGATACCTTGGGGTGAGTTTGCAATATTGTAATTTTTTTTTGTACAAAAACACAAAGCACATAAATTTAAAATGTTAACATGGATGAGGGGGCGCAGTATCTCCCGCTGTGCGGACGCGTTGCGAGCGATTTCAAAATGAAAATGTTGTCTGCTAAGCATGCAATTGCGTCGGCTTAAGCACAGTTGTTTCACCACTTCTGAAGCCCAACAATCCACATTCCTGAGGCAAGGCAAACTTAAACAAGCACGGCCGCTAAAGTGAAATCGACCGCGCTGTGTTTAATTAGTAACATGATCCACGACGAGGGAGGAATGCAGCTGCCAGCCTGCGCGCCGCTGCTCGCTCCCGAGAGCAAAACGCCGTGGGAGTAAACCTTTGGAGGAGAGTTGGGACATGCACCCGCCTTTGGCCATTTGCGTGCTTTCATTATTGAAAGACACACGCAAAGGCCAATCCAATGTGTGGGAGGAGTCCGACCCACACAGAGAAGTTTGGAGTGCTCACATGAAGCCTCCCATAGAGCAGCGCATGCGCGCTGCGCTAGGCTCGACCTAAAAAAAGACATTGTCTGCAAGTCGTGCATTATTTCCTTGAATGCCACACAATGCAGATTATTGTATGGCCTTTAGATATGCAGTAAAGTGCGCGTCATACCTCGAGACGGCACTGCTGCCTGTGGAGCCCTGCTGCCGCGCTCCTATCTTATAAACGAACGCAGCAAGTGGCATGTACAGGAGCCACTTGCTGCTCAACTTGTGACCCTCTGCAACGCCATACTAACCTGCCGCTTGCGTTCTTCTCCTCCACGGTGGTCTCTGCCGCTGCCCGAGATGGCTGACACTGCTCCCTCTGATCTGCCAACAAGCACATAACTCTTTTTTTATGCAGCTGCTTTTAAAGCACGAACAGCGCGAAAAAAATGGTCATTGGCTTGTTGATGGTCTCTCACGTGATGTGTAGTGAACAATGTGAGTGAGTGCTTCAGACTAAGGACTGCACGCTTCAGGTAGCATAGGTGCCCTTGCACACACCCTACAAGGAACAATGATCATAGCCTGAATGTCCTGGACTATCTTTCCTCGAAGAAAGGCATAAAAACCGAACCGTCTCCAGGGGAGCATCTGAGAAGGAGTTAGTTATGCCTTTAGCATGTTGATAGTGAATCCCAAAGATTACAGGAGGTTCACCATAGTCTGGAGGTGGTTGACGACTGCCTGGGTAGGCATAACCTTAACAGCCAGTCGTTGGGATAGACTGACATCCGGACCTCCTAAAATGTGCCGCCACCACTGCCATCACTTTCGTGAACAACCGATGGGCACTCGTGAGATCAAAATGGAGCACATCAAACTGAAAATGCTCCTGTCCCATCATGAAATGCAGTTAACACTCATAGGGTCGGCAGGACGGGTATATGGACATAGGGTCCTGCAGGTCCTACGCTACCATCCAGTCTCCAGGGTCGAGGGCAGACAAGACCTGGGCCAATGTGAGCATTTTGAATTTCTGCTTCCGGTGGAAAATAGGCCACATACCTCCATCTTTCTTGGGCATCAGAAAAAAATAGCAATGTCAACCACAACCTACTTCTAGTGCAGGTAACCTCTCAATAGCCCCTTTGGCCAAAAGGGCTTGCATTTCCTGCCGTAAAATGGAAAGATGTCCTCCATCAGTCCGGGGGGGGGGGGGGGAGGGAGGGGCAGTGGCAGTGGAAGGTGTGGTGGGGAAGAAAGGAAGGGTAAGGCATAGCCCGGCTAAAAATAAACAATATGTAGAACCCACCAGTCCGAAGTTATTGCCTGCCTCCCAGCCCGGACAGAAGCTGTGAATTTGGCCACCCATTGGGTGGCTGTGCTACTGTAAGGGCACGATAAAGAGGTTTGATGGGGAACAGTTGGGGGCAGTGGCAGACTGAGAGGCTCATTGACCTTGGCCATAAGGGTGATGGCCACCACAGCCTCAACCGCAAAACTGCTGGGTTCCCTGTGGAGGCTGGACAGCCTGGAGGTGGGCGGCACCATGGCCAAAGCGAGGAAAGGAGCAGTTAAACTGTTGCGGGAGGCAAGGTGGCGCGGAAAGGCCCAAAGAGCAGGCAGAAGCCCTGCTCTCCTCCAAACGCTCTAATGCGGAATCAGCTTTGTCCCCAAACAGCCGGGTCCAATCAAAGGGCATGTCCATCAGAGAGAATTTAACATCGCCTGAGAATACAGTCGACTGCAGTCACACATGGCGGCGAAAGGCAAGTGTGGCCCGTCCCATGCAATCAGTGGCCCAAGCCACAACTTAACGTGTGCCTGGCTGCATCCCCGGTTGTCTTGAATCGCTTGAGCGAGAACAGGGTGAAGGTCTTCGGGTACACCAGGGAGGACTTGTGCAACCAAATCTCAGAGGGGAGTAACGGCCCAACAAGCAGCAGGCGTTAACGGATCTGATGGCCAGACAGCAGATGAGAACACGTTTGCCAACGTTTCTACCGGTTTAGATTCCATGTCAAAGGGAGTGGTAGGACACTGATTTGAGTGACTCGTGAAAGCTTGCACCGCCATACGGTTGGGCGAAGGGTGTTGTGAAAGAAAAGCAGGGTCGTCTGGACCAAGACGATGGCGCCTGGCAATATCTCTACTGACTGGGGGGCCGGAGCAAGGTTTGTCCCACACACCCAGTGCCTTGCCAGATGGAAAAAGGGGCATGTTTGCTTCAATTGGAGGACATTCACCAAGATACTGGCCTTAACCTCCATGGTGGGGAATTGGAGGTCAAGGACTTCAGCCGTCCTATGTATCACCATGACATAGGAAGCAGACTCCTTTGGCGCAAGTCCAGGGGGTGAGAGGAGAACTGTGTCAGGGGAGGTATTGATACCACTATCCTCATGTAGGTCCTTGTACCAATTATCATCCTGGTAAGGTTGAGCAAACACATCACCTGGATCATAGTCATTATCCGAGTTTGTCCCAAAAAGGGAATGTAAAGTGTGTTGTTTCCCTTGTGGGAGTAGCAAAGCAAATGGGGGAAGAGGCACCTCAGATGGAATTGGGTGCAACTTTGATCGAGGTCGGACCGGCATCGACTCAGCATCAGAGAGAACAATCCAGACCCTCCTCCTTCGGTGTCAATGAAGCTGGCATTGACGTCGAAGAGCCCGGGACTGGCATCGGTCTTGGTGCCGGAAGCAGGGTCAGAAGTGTAGTTGGAAGCAAGATGGGCTTTGAGGGTGAAACTATCGCCGCAGACTAACCCACTGGCAGTACCCCAGATGGAAGGGATCTCAACTTCTTGGAGCCTGGAGGAAAGTTAGAGAGAGTCAGTAAGGAACCGAAGAGCAGGAGCATGGCTGCACGGAACTCTTCGATCTGTTGTGGCATGGTTGAGTGCCCCAGAAAATCGGGTGTGCTGGAACCAATTTCAGGATTGGGTCTGAAGTCGGCTAACTTCGGGAGTGAGATTGAGAAGGGTTGCGCCGCCCTACGCCTGCTCAGGCGAATGCGTGTGGTGTGAGGGAGCTGAATTCCGCTCAATTTCTTGTGCTTCTATTTAGTCTTACCTGATGATTTCAACTTCAACAAAGATCGACCTCTCGAGCAGCTTTGACGGCTCAAGGAGCGAGAACTGGACTAGGACCAAACTTTGGCCGCGAACCACGACTTGGAGCGGTTCCGCTAAGGAGTCTTTTTGTGCTTGGCAAAGTAGAGCTTGCCCCTTAGTCCTTGATGGCCTTCAGGTCCATCGATGTTGCTGCAGGCCGTAGAGTCGTGGCTCGACTCCAGACACCACAGGCATAACTGGTGGGGACCGGTCACAAACATCTGTATGCGACAGTCCCTACAGGGCTTGAAACCTGTCATTTTTGTATCGGACTTCCTTTGCACACTGGAAATTGTTTTGAGGAAATGCCTCTTCTAAGAGACACAAAGGCAGCTCTGGATCCGCACCTGGAGGCACGGAAAGAAAGGAACTAATGTCAGAGTGCAGGCGTGGTGCAAATATGGGCCCTGCACACCATTTTCAGAGCAGAGCTGCATGGTGCCACCTGATGCCGCGCCACTGGAAAGATAGCGGATCCAGTCTGATGCCTGGGGAATATTCAAAAGGTGAGGAATCTGCTGCTAAAAGTCTTGATCAAAATGGGTCTTTCTAAATATCAGCTACAAATCTGTGTTCATATCCAGAGTGGTACAGCAGGATACCTATCCATAAAAAAGTTCCACTTTTAGTAAATCAAGATGCCGTGGGTGTGCATTTGCATGGCCTCAGATTCTGGATGCTGTTTGAGAACTTATGAGCCACTATGTACTAGCCACCAACACAAGAGAGTGTAGTAAGAGACCCAAGCATAATGCAGCCACAGAAAGTGAAGATGGTGGTATAATGGATGCATCATATAAAATAATTTAATGATGTAAAAAATATGCCGTTCATGGACGAGGCGGTTACCTTGCCACAACTCCTGCAATGGTGTTTTCTTCTTATCACTGTAAATGGAGCCTTGCACGCTGTGCAATCACCGCAAGCTTCATCAGGGACCCACTCGGGAGGATCTGCAAAACCCAAACCAGATAAAACACAAGTCAAAAACAGTGGGACAAAAGGACAAGAACAGTTCATTTATCTATACAGAGCTTCAAACCTATGGTCTGTGGACTGACTGCGCAGCTGTGCCATCTGACAAAGGGCCAGAAAGCACAGTTACCTAGGTTAAGAGGATGTTGGACTCTACTTATGACACAGAGGGTGTTGGTCTCTTCTTATTGTAGAGTACTGACAAACAGTGGTTGTTCAGTAGCCTGTTTCATAGAAGTTAAATCCAATGCATAATAGACATTCGTCCACTTTTCAAACTCCACCATCACAAATGGCTGTAACAGGTACCTTCATTGACAGATGTAAATGCCTGGAAATAAAAGGCAGAGGAGATCTGAGGTAAAAAACCACAAAAGGATGCCCACACATGGCCTGCAAAGACATTTGCCCATCACCTTCAATGGAGGTTCAACAGTTAGTGTGAGCTGATGGAAGGTACAGGTGCACAGGTCCACCATTCGACTTTATCCAACAGTAAATTACTTTAGCCTGGTTGAGAGTTTGGGATATAGCAGTAAACATCTTCTCTCCCACCTTTGACATATAGGATTAAGGAACAAAAGGTAAACATAATGAGAATTAACACAGCTCTGCAGAATTCCCCTGAGGGCAAGTACCTAAAAACGGCACTGCTTTAAAGTGGGCTCAAACCAATATAAACTACAAGCCTCTGAGCTATGTTGGTAATACAGGCTTGAAAGCATGTCTCTTGCTGAGCAAAGATCAAGCATCTCCTCAGTAGCTTCAAATGGTGTAAGTGACTTTCAAATGAAAACTCATTTCAATTTTAAGATCCTCATTTTTAGCAGGGAGGCCATGAACATTTACGAAGTAACAGTGCTAAAATTCTACAAATACTTCACATTATAACACAACTGAAGAAATAAAATATGGCTTAGAGAGAATCTTCTGCAGTGATGACAACAAGCTTATAAGTATGCAACACAAAGAGCTTGCAGCTTTCAGACTCAGTCAGCAGATATGACACACAACCAAAAATATAAGCGACCTTTACTGAGTGAACACTGCACTCTATAAGTCAATAAATTACATAACCCAACACAATATATAACATCAACTTAAACAAATTAAACTTTTCTGCATGGTCGCCTCAGATTGTTTGCCTTTTTCTGGACCCAATTTTTGCTGGTATTAGGACTATGTGTCATGTGACATTGCTGATCAGTGACACAGTTGCTCTGGCCCTAAAAAAATATTGGTTTCATTCAATTAGTCAATTTAACTGCCTGTAAAACCATGGAATATGGCACAGAAAATGTACCTATGATGTGGAAGTTAATAGTCATATGTGGACTGCAGTGTGTATTTATACCACCCACAAATATGACAAAAAAGAGCACCTCTGTGCACTGGACTGCAGCTTAAATGCATTTCAGTGACACATGGTGGCGAAATGTGCCGTTGTCATGTAGGAAAAACCTAGCTTTGAATATACAAGAGTCACCCCTAAAGTGTGCCTTGCAAGTCCATAGGGCGAATATAAAACAAAAATAGAGCACAATACATACTGCGGTTTGTGCGCTCTCACAGTAAACTTGCTTTCTATTCAGTGGCCTGACTCTCCAGTAGAGTTGGTCCCAGGAATCCAGACTCTCCCGATCAAGCGCCCATTCACTTGTGCCTTCTGCGGCCCTGACTCCCTTGACTTGCAGGGCACAATATTTTGTCTCGTCTCCCAAAATGTTTTCAATTCTGCATTTATTGATTACTGCCACCAGCTACAGCTCTAATGCTCAGGTGTGCGGGGCATCACTTCTTGCCTCAATTACCTTGAAGCCCTCATCCTACTAAATCTATTCTGGCGAGTGACTTCTCAGTATCCACTATGTTTAGGGATGTTTGATTCTGCATATACTCTGAATCAGTTTACTGTTCTGGCTCCTACCCATTTTGCCTAGAGTGAGCTGCTGGCATACCCCAATCTCAGTTGGTGCTACAGACTCTTTTATTGCTCTTCTGTCCTGATGATGATCCACATTTTGAGGGAATTGAAACATTGGCATATCATAATATTTCTGTCCTTATTGAGGATATATGTACTGAATACAGCTACAGACATGAACACGCCAAACCCAGTGTCATTACCATACTTTTGTATATACACATGTTGGAACTGAGTTGATGTCAATGTGTGATCACTAGTACACTGAGCACTACTATCTCTTTATTACAATTACTCATATTGATTTTTATAAAAATATTTTGTATTCGTCTGTGGCACAGCACTCATGATTTAGGCTTTCTTCTGTGGTAATCTTTTATCCCATATTTTTTAACTGTCTTAATCCGGTTATAAATTATACTACTTGTTGCATTTGTGATTGTAAGACCACAGGGCAGGATGCAAATATGTAAAAAATAGGCCACACTATATATTGAGGTTTGTGTGCACTCACAGTGAAGTAAACCCAGAAAGCTTTTTCACTGTGTATGCTTTATTAGATTTTTCCTTTAACAGGCATGGGTGGAATTAAAATCTTTATTTTCTACCGCCTCTTCAGAAAATGGTACAAAAATGCTTCAAAGTTATTTTTTACTTAATATTCACATTCTGATTTAAGGGTGAAAAAATATTTTTGATAACGTAAGAGGAAAAATAACTTTATAAAAATTTACTTTGTAATGCCTCAGCCAAAATTGGCCTAAAACCAGTTGTGCCACTCAGCCTCAGGGCTACAATACACATCTTTGTCTGAGAGAGTTACAAATGCTGGTTCAGAGGACATTAGGCTGCCTCTGAGCCCAGGAAGAGCAAATGGTGTTATCTGCTGAGCACTTAAAAGGAATTATCTATATAGGGGTGGACAGGAAAAATTGGGAGATCAAAGGGCAGCTTTATCAGTACCTGTTTTAACTTGGATATGCCAGGGAGGGTTTTTAGGTCTCGCCTGAGCCAGCGCTTAGCGCTGCTCTGGCCGAGACATTTAGTAAGTGGGTTTTTGAAGTGCTACCAGAGAGGCTTTTGCTGGCCTCCAGCTTGCGTTCACGATGGCGTGCACGCGCGCAGCTGCCATCTGGGTGTTCTCTAATGGCTCCTCTGCGCACACTACCCCCTCCCTTCTCAGAGGCGCCATCTGGCTTTCCTCTCGCTCGGACAAGCGCTTTAATGCCCCCTCCCCCACCACAGATCACGTCACCATTGCATCTGCATTTGCCTGTGTTTTGTCAGCAGACGAGGAGTTTTTACATTGCTCATTTTCTTTCTTTGCATCAGAGAAGCGCAATGGTGCAAAAGGCAATGTATCTTTTGAATTAAAGGAAGCCGAAGCAGAGGCTACACATGTTCCTGTTTTACAGACACTGCGCACTACCCCCTCCCTTCTCAGAGGCGCCATCTGGCGTTCCTTTCGCTCGGACAAGCGCTTTAATGCCCCCTCCCCCACCACACATCACGTCACCACTGCATCTGCATGTGTTTTGGCAGCAGACGAGGAGTCTTTACATTGCTCATTTTTTTCTTTGCATCAGAGAAGCGCAATGGTACAAAAGGCAATGTATCTTGCCGAAGCAGAGTCTACGATTTTTTTAAAACCATGTCAAACCTGTACTTAACTCATCCAATTCCTGGTGCAGGAAATAACAAGTCGCGAAAAGTAAACACAGCAAACACCTCACCATCAATAAGCACCACCACCACAGCATCACTAAGTACCACAACAGCATCACTAAGCACCACCACAACACCACTCAGCACCACCACGGCATCACTAAGCACCACAACATCACTAAAGCACCACCACAGCATCACTCAGCACCACCTCAACACAACTCAACACAGCCTCAGCATCACTAAGCACCACAACACAGCTCAGCACCACCACAGCATCACTCAGCACCACTAAACACGACCTCAGCATCACTAAGCACCACCACCACAGCACCACTCCGCACCATCACAGCATCACTAAGCACCACCTCAACACCACCTCAAGCATTAGCATAGCCAATAGGTCTCGCCTTTGGGGCCTTATAAGTGTTTAACCATGCAACAGTTAATGTTTTTGCACCAAGGATATTATGCTGCATAACTAAATACTTATAAGGTCCCAAAAGCGAGACCTATTGGCTATGCCAATGCTTGTTCCAATTTATTACCAGGATCTTTCAAGACAACTCTGCTTCAGTTACAGAAGGGGGAAAACAAGTTTGGCCCCTGTCAAATGGAAGGAGAGCTCATTTAAATATTGGCCAAGGAGCTTAAGACAGGCTAGTCTGGTGGCAGATGGCTTCTGCCATTTAGAAACCGGGACAGCAGGGGTGGGGAATTTCTATCGCCCGGAACATATGGATTTTTGTCAAAGACAAGAAGTTTTAAACTCTATTTTGTCCGACGGACAAGCAGACATTCTTTCTACCCCTTACACTTACTATAACCTGACTATCAATTATTTTTAACGAGCAGCCTAAAAATCCTGCTCTGTAAACTGTTTTCACCCGTAAATACGGTAAACAGAACCAGCACTGAGGCGACTCTGATCACAATCAATGAGAAACGTGGAAGCAAATCTCACCAATGGAGAGAAATGTTTTGCAGGCTCTGATAGGCTGAGATCGGCGCCTGAGGTTAGTAAGCTTGTGGACCTTTAGCCCCTCTGTCGGTTAACTCAGTTAGGAAATTATCATATGTTTTTTTTCTTCTTTGGCGTGCAGTTTACCTATTTTCCTTAAAAACGTTTCTCCACATCAGCGAAAAGTGCCCGAGGGTAGTCTTATGGGTAAGCTCCTTTTCTCCCAGAATATCAGAGAGTCAGGGGGGCAGCGGACATACAAGAGCACTGCAGAAACACAAGGACGTTACACAGGACACAGTCGACTCGTCTCCCTTTCAAAGAACCAAATACATCTATTTGTGTATTCCCACTGAGCCAGCGTAAAGCAGTTCTTTACTGCACACCTTCACCTCTGATGGGTGGGCTGTGCTGTTAGGAGTCTGCAAGGCTTCTGAGGTTCGTGAACTTTAGGAAGGGTGCAAGAAAGAACTTAGTTGAAAAAATACAACATTGGTGCGAGCAAAAATTAAAGTAGTAGATGCAGTATGAAAGATTTGTTGATGCAATTTAGAGTAAAACGGGGTTGTTCTAGGGCTGAAAGGAACGCACTGTGTCAGTCTTCTAGTGCCACCGTCACTGCTTAGTCATTAGCTAACCAAGTCTGCCAAGGGAAACTTCGATGTCTGCCTTCGATTGTTTGCAGCGTGCCGAGTGAGTTTCCATATTGACTACAGCCCCGAACACCGTCTTGCCTTAGACTGTAAACACAGAGGATGCAAGAAGCAATGACTCGCAAAAGTGCACGTCACACACATTTTCACATGCAGGGCAAATTCCAGGTCGACCTGTGGAATCACAACTAAAAAGGAAGTACGTTTTTTACAGGTCTATTTAAGACTATGCCAATTCGTGTTACAGTTAAATGTGCACAAAAAGAAAATCTTATGCACGGTTTCCAACTGCTAATCTGGCACAGAGTGGAGTGTTCTTTCTCAGTCAATAATCTACATTAATGTATCATGACTGATGGCGGGGGTTGTGACTATCAGAAAATGTTATAGCTGCAACATCTGCATGCCCTTTCCATTTCCAACGGCAGTCAGGATAATGTCCTTTATTTCGCTAAAATAAAAAATCCTGCACCAACAGCTTCATTCAACTTTTCGTTTGAACTGCATCAGCAACTACCATGGGCCACTTTTCTCAAACACATGTTGCTTGAAAAAAATTAAGTAAATTATTGGTATTTGTTTTTCAAGTCAAAGACACCAAAACACAGTCCTCTTTGTTCCCACTTAGTCTAGTGCCCAAAAAAAAGAGATCAACTTATTTTTTTAGCATTATCATGGTGGCTATTGCCACTTCAGATGACTATTAACAAATTACTTTTTGGCGTTCTTTCCAGTGCAATAGTAGGTGGTTGGGATGCAAGTATTTTCCCCTCTGACTGAATTTCTACTTTGTGAAGAAGTCTTACCACTGGCAAGCACAGCTCAATTCACATGTTGAAAACGGAGTTCTTAGCAGCCTACGGTCTGTGAGTAGGTGGTAAGGGAGTAGGAACAGTTGCCACAAAACAAGAGGGAGATTTTGAGCAAGTGTGCTGGAGAATGAATGGGAACGGGCCTCTTGTGTGGTGTGGAAATGAAATGGAGTCTGTGGTGACAGGGATTAGGTGAACTAGATTGGAGTTGATGGAGCAGGGTAAATGTAAAAATTTTAACCTCCTAATATTTTCGTACAATATTAATAAACATGTTCGTTTAAGTAAATAACCAACAATGTATGTTAAGGGTTAATGGTAACACGCAATTCAGTGTGCAAATTAATTGACTTATAATTGTTTACGTTTTTAACATAACATAATATTTGCGTACTAATTTAATAATAAATGCATGATTTGTGCTTTTAAATAAAACGTGTGGTTGCAAAATAAAGCGATGGTAAGTAAGGGACAGCTTTATATGTTGCTTCTGCTAGGTAATACCTAATTGGGGTACGTAGAAAGACGGGAGGGAAACGAAAGGGTTTATATTTCTCTGTTTTAATAACATTTTGTTTATCTTTGAAAATAGTGCGCTTAGGCCTGCCGAGCAGCAATATAAAATGGCCGCGAGTTACTAGAGTGCGCATGAGCGGATGAGACCATGTGATAGAGGAGAGAGGCTGTGGAAAAGGGATGATCACGTGCTGATGCCGAGAGGCTAATATGAAAGTATGGTCAAGGCTGCTGTGACCCTTCTGAGCAGATGTGTGCCAAGATGATCAGCAAGAAGCGTGAGAAGCCTGCCTGAATCAATAGACGGAACTGTATTACACAAAATGTAGCAGAAAAAGATACAATTTGGACTGATCGAAACGGATGAGCAAGTGCATGAACTGTGGGAAACGATGCTTGCATGGACATTCCACACGGAACTGGTTAAGACCAGGAAGTTTGATTAAAATGTATATGGACCTGAGTTTTTGACCAATGAGAATGAATCGCGCCATGTAAGAAGAAACATTTTATGCTGTAAGCTAGAATTAGGGTATAAGAAGACCTACTCTTGGTGGGAGGGGTTAGAGAATGCTGCGAGATGCTGCGGCAGATGCTGAAGAAGTTAGATGCTGTAGATGGGAGAGTTTGCGGTTGCTGATGCTGACGAGCTGATGCTGCTGCTGTTAATTTTCCTTTTCCAGTTGAGTATAAAGATGCTGCTTTAGGAGAACTTTTTATTGATAGATTTTTATTAGAATTATTAGGATTTCCCCAGAGAGATAGATAGGTTGATTTATAGAGTTCTTAGTATGATAACTTCGTTTTTCCGTCTAATAAAAGTGCCATGCAATTTCAAACTATTCTTATAATGATGATAAATGCAATGATCTGAATAATAAGCTTAATCTAAATTTCATGCATTCAAAACTTTATATAAACTTTATTATTCTTTAAACAAATGACTCAGTGATTTTCTTTAGCATAATGATTAATAATGGAATGGTAAAAGAGTTCATTGTGATTGAGCTGGTCTTAATCACCATCAATTGATTCCTACTAGTTGGTCCATCGACCAATGAGCGGAATACCTTAAAAGCAAATGAGAAATATTATGTCATTATAAAAGAGGTATCCCGTCTCCTTCCAGCGAATCGTTTTTCTCCTAGGTTTCATGACGGAGGAAATCCAGGGAACAAATGAGTAAGTGAATGTATATGCGGTGTTATGGGCCCCACCGTTATATGGATATAGTGTGTGTGTTAGAGAAATAATTGCACCTGGATGACCAAAGCATAATAGGAGAATTATTTTTATTGTTAGCGCTGGATCAGAGCGTTTGTTAAAAGAGGAAAAGGGAGCATGTAGAGTAGCTGTGCATAAAGAAGAGAGCCTGCTTATGGTTAGAATTTGGAAGAAAAATAGGTATGTAGCTAAAGGTAGGTGGCTGATACAGCAAGAGTTCTGGAGCCGGCCTGTGGTGAAAGATTGGAAGCAAAGGGGGAATGGCGCTGCTGGTGACAGAGTGGATACCATAAGGCAAGCTTGGACCTGTGATGAGAAAATGGCAATGAAAGGAAGTGAGCCTCCATTGTGGAATTATGAAGCTAAAATGGAAGACTGCATTGTGAGAGAATAGACAAAAGGGAGCATGTAGGCTGTTGTGAGAGAGCAGGGGGAAAGCATGGAGAGTTAAAGAAATAGAGGGAGAAGGTAATTTATGCTATACTGTAAGAGTTGAGGGAAGGAACTCATAAGTCTGTGTCAGGTGTATGGGGATACTTAAGCCTATGGTGAGTGAAAACAAAGGAACCAATAGGTTTAGCACCCATAGACCAGCAAATGAATTTAGGCAACAGCTGGGGCAAGTTGACCTCTTTACAGGGCAAGTAGATTTCCGTTGCTTTTAGTACCCTGGACAAGTAGACTTTTTTTTTTTTTTAATTCCACATCCCTGCTGCCAGGGACACCTCTGTCATTTTACAGTAAGGCAAAAAGGAAGTGCTGGGGTGGTAGGATTTCTCCAATCACTGGCTACAGCATACGATAAATCTGGCAGCTCAACAACCACCGCCTTAGAAACACTGGAACTGGGAAGATTCCACCTGAAGGAGGACCTAATGGAAGACTCCTGACTTCTACTGGAAGAGGAGGACTCACTCAAGGACTCCTGAATATTGCTAGCAGCCAAGCTTGATTTCAATAGGGTCCAGCTGACCACAGAAGACTGGACCCTGCAAGAGACCTGGTGGAAGAGAGACTTAGTTTCTAGACGCCTGCCCTAAGGAGCTAGGGGCTGTAGGACTGACTGGGAGGAACTTTTCCAGCACTTTTGAAAGGTTGGGACTTGTCCATTTTTAACAGGTCCGCAAGACTAAGATAAGTTGCTCAGGTTTGTCTTTGGAAGCTGCACCCAAGACGGGCAAGAAAACAAGATGCATCATATTTGGAGCTTTTTGGCATACTAAAAGGTGGTTCAGTGGGACCTCACAGAGAAGGTCTCAGGCCGAAGTCTGAAGGTAAAACCTTGGACCCGGACGAAGTGGCAAATCTAGCCGATCTGCAAAGCCACATCGGCGGCTACGAAATACAGGTTTGTCCCGCTCAGAACTTTTACTGCCAAAACCAACAGATTCAAGGAGAGCTTGACAATGATGTATTCTACTTCAAGGACTGTCTCTGGCCACAGCCTTTGACCCTGACCTGTTGGAAAGTTTTGGTTTCCATTTCAGAGACCAAGTCTGAAGGCAAAAACTTTGACTGGGGTGACCCATATGGTGTATCCAACCTTCACTCCATTGCAGTTGGCCGGAAATCACGTGTAAGTTCCAGTTAACTTTGAAATGTTGTTTTTGATTGGTGCTTTACATTTTTTGGGCGTTTTTTTTTAACTTATAAAGCTTAAAAATTCATATCTCCGGTTTCTCATAACCTGTTTTAATCAGCTTCGTGTCCTTTTGATTGTATCTCTATTCTTCTAAATTTCACTGTGCTGTGTTCTTTATTTTACAATTGTTGGTTCTGCTTGAACTTAACATGCACTTCTCTGGGGAGTATCTGCTGCATGTGCCATTGCTGCTAAGGGTTGGAGCAGAGATTCTCTCAGAATAGTGTTCTCGCCTAACCACAGTAGACTTATTAAGTTGGCAAGAGCACCCCCACTCCCAAATTAATAAACCCATTTCCGACAATAGTATAACCTAAAGCATGCACATTATACCCACTGTCTCAAAGGGATCTTTTTTTCGGTAAGCTACATTAGACACCTATTTACTGCAAATGATGTCAGGGTCATACAGTACATCTGCAGTGTCAAACAAAGAAAAAGCAAAAAGTTGAGAATCATAAATCATCTCCGTATGTCATTTAGATCAGTATACCTTCAAGAATATACAGCACCAAATGCCAATAAATTCTATGTTAGTGTTCAAGGCCATCCATTAAACATTTTTCCCCCGTTTACAGATACTCGGACCAAACCTAGGACATGGGAAACTGGGTTGCGTTGAGATTTCCAAGAGAAGCATTCTTTACTTAAATCATCTAGACAATAAGTGAATAGTGGCCTTTTCAAGCCCTTTCAAGTGGCGGTAGTCTGGGATAATAACAGCCCTGTTGGCAGAAAATGTATTCATAATGGGGAGAATTCTCAAAAAGCATAACTTAGGAGACATGTTAAGAGCCAGTTCAAAAAGTCAACTAAGTTGACAAATCATCTCCCCGACATGATCAAAGGCATAATACATCCGCATCACATATACAAGGAATCTGTACCTCCAAACTACATCTTTTGGACCTTTTTCGAATTCCAGTGCACGTCCCACATATAGCTGGTGGCGAAGTCTTGGCTCTCATCAGACACTTGCAGTGCAGTACTTTTTACTACACTAGACCAGTTTCCTACAAGTATGTGCTTGACTCCACTCAGTGCTGATACTGCTGCTCCCATATCGGTCTCTCACTTATGCCATATCTCTTAGGACAGTTGTGGCTGGGTTGGAGCTTAAATTCCAGTACAGCATCAAAACAAGTATACACCCAAATGTAAGCATACTAAGTATTTTATCTACCATATGAGTCTCCGGAGTGGTTGGAAAATCACTTGATGCCCATGGAGCACCTGCTGACAAACCATGGAATTTCAGAAACCTATAGCCACACTCTCAAATCTGTCCAGTACATATCACTGATTATGAACTTACACCCATGTTCTGTTGCCAATCCCCAACCAGACCACTGGAATGCAAGTGCTAGGCCTCAAAGAGATTTTTTCAGAGCCAGATTTATGGCTCACTCAAGACAGACATCACACACTTTAGCATTATCTCATCCTGCTACGTACATTATTGAGGCCACCTCCTTAATAAAGACCTCTGCTGCCATTAATTTTATAACTACATACACGAGCACCCTGTCCATAGACATTTCCTTTTACAGCAAGGCACATCATTGGTTATAGTGCAGTCAGGGAAAACCCTCTTGCGGCTCAGAAGTAGTGAATCCCTAGGAGGCACGGGCATCATAAGACCGTATCCCACCAACACTTTGCACTTCTTAATCGGAATCGGCAAAATTGGAGCGACCCTTTCTTGTATAGGTCTAGAATCAGGCTGCAAGAAGTGACTTAGTTACCACTATGATCTCACAGGCAAGGTAATAGGATGATCAGGTTTTCAGCAGCTTTTGGCAGCCTGGACCTGCAGATCTTTTTTTTTTTTTTACAAAGATTAGAGTGTCTGGTAGGACAGTAATGACAACTAAATCCTTTCTGTTCATCATTTGTGAAATTTTGCTGACACCCAAGCTATGGTAAAAGGTATTAATCTAGGTTTGGTTTCCATGTATTCTTTTTTAAACTTCCGTTTCCTTTATCAGACAATCATGAATGGCTCAAATACCATATACTTTCATGTGTGAATCTTTGAACGGAAAACCACATATCAACATATCCTCAGTTGGAGCAATGTAAATACACTTGAACTAAATGTTAAGAGTTAGTTTTTGACCACAAGGTCTGGCTAAGGCTTTAAATCCGCTAAAGTGTCTCTGCTCCTGCTATCGTCATAGAAGTCAAAACATGGTTTCGCTTTCCATGGAGTTTTCTCAGGGTGTTTTTGTTTTGTATTTCTTCAAATGAGTAAAAATATTCAAATAATATGCCATTTCGAAATAGCAATAATGATCCTTCCATTCAAGCTGGAGTACTGCTGTTTTTCTAATGAGTTGCCCAATTGGTACACATACTCCAAACCACGGTCATGCTTCTCATTTAGGGTTATAATAAGCGACAACACATGCATGAAGTGGTAGAATCATTAGACTGCTTCCTACCAGAGCTAAATCCTGATCATCCATAAAATATTGCTGGAAAAGGGATAAGCTCAAATTTTGCAATCCTAGAAGTATATAAAAATTAGAAATAACGACTCCGCTGTTAGTGCCCAGATGCAGATCCAAGACCTGATAGGGTAGTCAGTCCTATTCTGGGGCCAAACACGGTGCACTAAAATATCTAACTACAAGTGCTAAGGGAACTATACTTTCTGTTACCCTCACAGAAGCCATAAAACATGTCAGTTTTTGGGTAGGGTGAGATTCAGTAGTCTTTTTCTCTTGTGCTATTTTTGCTCTCTGGACTGCCCTAAAACTCGGCTACAACTGTCACAAAGAAAACAATGGTGTCACCAAAAAATAAGAATACTAAAATGAAATTCAGAATTAACTGAGCCATATGAATGGCAGATATGCATGATACACAGACCAAGAAACATAAATGAGAGTACAGCTCTTCCATCTGCTGAGCCCAGACATAAGCATTAGCAAAGCTGGTAGGTCTGGTTTTGGCTGATAGCCTTTTGGATTTGTTATTGCTTATTTTGTCATGGGTTCTGCAAAACTGTATTGTTGGGAAAGCTACTGGGCCATCGTCAATAAAACAAAAAACATTGACTGTACGCCAAAATATTTTTTGGCCTCAAAATACATAAAGTGCCATAAAAGTCCTCTGGCACTGAAGGGAACTGCTTTGTGCATGGATGTGCTCCTTGTGTAAGGAAAAAATGCACACAATGAAGTTAGCCAACAGCTGAAGTGGGCTGACCAATAGGCCCTGTAGTGAGCGGAAGAAAAATATGAATAGAACAATAAATGACACATGGATAAAGAGGGCTGGCTGAGAGCCCCTATACAAAAGCATATTGTGCCTAATAAACATCAGATCCAAATAAAGCCATTTTCCCTTCACAGTTATCCTGACAAAACAAGGCCAGGTAAATACCCGAACTGGTCAGGTCAACACTGAATATTGGGCACCTGTAGCAGAGACTTGAATTCTTCACTGCATCAAGTGACAATGCATTATCTGGTTGGTGTCATCTAAGAAGACACATTTTGTGGATTTTCTGATAAACTAGGCAAAAAAGACCAAACCAAACAAACACCCCATGCCCCCATGAGAAAGCGCCTTTACTTTGTATCTGGTTCTCAGAGCTGTAAGACAAATGTGCATAGCAGACGATGGATCACATGCAGAGTGACAATAAATACTGTTGCTCTTCTCCTTACGACAGTACGTTTAGGCCTAGGTATGGACTTCCAGAACATAGAGAGAATTTGTGCATGTGCATAAGTGAAATTGTTTGCAAAAATTTAGTAGAACTTTACTGGGATCTCGTTCCAGACAGAGATTAAATTCTGCTGCAATTTCTTTAACAGTGTGTTTACAAAAAAACTATTATATAGTCTTTAGAAGCAAAGTTAAGTAAAGAACCTTCAAACTCTCCATCCCGAGCTTTTGCTGCAAGTTCTGAGGAAGAAATTGTTTCCTGGCACAAAGCACAGTCTTCTAGTGCTGCACTCCTCAAGCCTTGGTTAACTGGAAAACAAAAGATGGAAAGAAAGAAGAATTATGATCATCACTCTAATACATCAAACACCATATCTCTAATCAGAATACTACCATGTTCCTTGTTCTACTTAAACATGGTACAAGCATCTTGCTTAGACTTCCTTAATTTAAATGCTGTACTAGAGTGCTGTAGTGCACCTTATTTTGTGTAACCCTCTAGGAGCTGAAACGTCGACCTCTCCACCCTGAGGCCTTTTTCTGAAATTGAGGGCAGTGCACGGTGAAGCGGTCATACCTTTTTCTTCACAAAAAATATCCAGGTCAAATGTATCTCCTTTTCACCCCAGTGTTAGAAATTGAACAGGTACCCAATATTTGTGATTTTCCCTAGTGGGCCCTGAGATCTTAACCATACTACGTCATTTTTTTATTTTTATTTTTTTTACAGAAAATGGGATAAGGTCCTGTGCAAGAAAGCATTTTTTTTCTATAAAAAAAAAGTCACCAATAATAGTATAGTTGTGCTAAGTTCACCCAGCTTTCAGAAACGGGCAGAGAGGAAAAAAAATGTTTCACTAGTCTTTGCAATTCTCTAAGTGGTAGTCAATATCACAGGGTTCTACCAACTTTCAAATAGTGTGGGAACAAAGCTATACATTCTTGGAAACTAGGCCCAAAACAGAATTCATCAAGGGCTTATTTATGTACATTGCTCAAAGTTTTCCCAAAAGAAAACAATTATTGAAATAAATCAAAATTAATGTAAAAAGGACAAAAGAGGAACGTGTGACATGGTCTACATCAGTTTGTTTTTTTCACTGAAGGCCAATCAACGAGAGATGTATATTAATATGTCTTTCAGACTCTTCTAGCCGTAGGGACATATAGTGTTTGCTAGTTGTTCAAAAATCCGTGATACCAAGAGCCAACAACCAAGCCACAGCGAACAATAATTTTTCATTGTGTGCTGATCATACATCACTACAGATACTATTCAATAGGACTACTACTTGCTAACATCTTTGTATGGCATTTATTAGACGGCTACTGCACATGCAAGTTGACTGCTCAGTATGGACACTGTAATGAAAGTGCTTGCGCTTTATCCCAGGGTTATCCAAGAGGTGCGAGTCATATTATTGGTGCTATCTGTAGAGATAAATTCTAACAGTAGCGGCACTTTCCAGCTGAGCTTCTATCCACATGATGGGTCAGCACAGTGACACTTCAGCCGTGCTGCTGCGCCTTTAAGGAGACAGTCCCAGGCTCTGACTTTGCAGCAGGACTGCAAAACAGATAGTGGAATAGTGCAGGCATACTCACGTCGGTAGCAGTTTGCACTTCAGAATCAGGTAATGTGGGAGAGATGCCGGTTATATGAACAGGACACTGTTCTGGACAGAGAACAGTCTGGACAGACAACATTACAAAGTGCACTGTGAAGTCCCAGCTAGGGGTTAACGGCGTCATGAGGGAGGACATAGATCTCCACCATACATTCAATTCAAGGGGTGCAGCTGTGACTGCAGCCTGGACTGAGGGCACAAGAGTTTGGAGGGAGTTTCACTTAAAGAAACTGAAGAGAAGGGACTAGAATCGTGGGGTGTGTGGGTCTGCACAGACCCCAGTGCCCACAGGTCTCCCACTGCGGCACACAGCCTTGAGGCGAATTTCAGTGTACGGACCCCGGATACGAGGGGGGAAAGAAGCGACAGGGAAGGGGGAAAGAAGCGACTGGGATGGGGTAAAGAAGCGACAGGGAAGGGGGAAAAAGCGACAGGGATGGGGGAAAAAGCGACAGGGATGGGGAAAAAGCGACAGGGATGGGGGAAAAAGCGACAGGGATGGGGAAAAAGCGACAGGGATGGGGGAAAAAGCGACAGGGATGGGGAAAAAGCGACAGGGATGGGGGAAAAAGCGACAGGGATGGGGGAAATAAGCGACAGGGATGGGGAAAAAGCGACATGGATGGGGGAAAAGCGACAGGGATGGGGGAAAAGCGACAGGGATGGGGGAAAAAGCGACAGGGATGGGGGAAAAGCGACAGGGATGGGGGAAAAGCGACAGGGATGGGGGAAAGCGACAGGGATGGGGGAAAAGCGACAGGGATGGGGGAAAGCGACAGGGATGGGGGAAAAGCGACAGGGATGGGGGAAAAGCGACAGGGATGGGGGAAAAGCGACAGGGATGGGGAAAAAGCGACAGGGATGGGGAAAAAGCGACAGGGATGGGGAAAAGCGACAGGGATGGGGGAAAAGCGACAGGGATGGGGGAAAAGCGACAGGGATGGGGAAAAGCGACAGGGATGGGGGAAAAGTGACAGGGATGGGGGAAAAGTGACAGGGATGGGGGAAAAGTGACAGGGATGGGGGAAAAGTGACAGGGATGGGGAAAAAAGTGACAGGGATGGGGAAAAAAGTGACAGGGATGGGGAAAAAAGTGACAGGGATGGGGAAAAAGTGACAGGGATGGGGGAAAAAGTGACAGGGATTGGGGGAAAAAGTGACAGGGATGGGGGAAAAAGTGACAGGGATGGGGGAAAAGTGACAGGGATGGGGGAAAAAGTGACAGGGATGGGGGAAAAGTGACAGGGATGGGGGAAAGTGACAGGGAAAAAAGTGACAGGGATGGGGAAAAAAGTGACAGGGATGGGGAAAAAAGTGACAGGGATGGGGAAAAAAGTGACAGGGATGGGGAAAAAAGTGACAGGGATGGGGAAAAAAGCGACAGGGATGGGGAAAAAAGCAATAGGGATGGGGAAAAAAGCAATAGGGATGGGGAAAAAAGCGACAGGGGTGGTAGCGGTGAGAAAGGCGAAAGAAGCGACATGGATCAATAGAAAGAAGGGGGGCGTGGCCTGCAGCCGATGGAGACGGACGCGAGCTGAGGAGCTCCGTCCGCCGTCTCCCCATTTTCAACTATCCTGATCCCCTAACACAGCGGGGGGAGCCGCAACCCGCACCACAGCCCTCCGGAACACGTCTGCCAGACTCGGCGGAGTTCTGCGCGGACATTATAGCCGTCCCCGGGGGTGAATTGGCGCTCGCCGCCTCGGCGGACCTGGAGTTAAGATGGCGGCCGCGGTCTGACTGCTGCCGCGGTTCCTGTCCTGCGAGGTGGACAGACATCCCGAAGCAGGGGGTCATGCCAGTGCTACTTGACTGACATCAGCACTCTCCCGAGGAGGTGAGGAGGGGGTGAAGCGCTTCCATTGGGATCCACTGGCCTGCAGCGCAGCCTCCCAATCAGCCCCGAACTGCGGCACAAAATAGCGGCCGGGCGTGAGCGCCCTGTGATGTTGACTGTATTGGGCGGCCGCCTGCTTGGGGTGATCCCGCTGTTGTCCCTCCTTTAACCACCGAGCCGAGACGGCCGCGATCAGGCGCGGAGTAGTGTGGTGGCGATTAGGGATCCTGATGTTGCCCGCAGTGAGGGCCTTGCGGAGCCACGATCAACATGGCGCCGAGCGCCCAATAAGTGCACCGGCTCACCCTTCCATGGCACGATAATTAGGGCGGAGGTCATTGTGGCCCTAAGCGGTAGAGCTCCTGTTCACCCCGCACACCAACGGAGCCCAGTGCCTCGCTTTGACCGGCTTCACCTCGATGCTGAACACAGGGAAGGCCGCTGCAGAAGGGTCTGCGTACATCCCATGAAGTAAGGCCTACCCCATTGAAGCGCACTTAATACAGCAGGATGCTCCGTGAGCCATAACTGTGTTAGGGGATACATGTGAAAAACCTGCACTTGCCATATCAAACCCCCACCGGGTGCATTGAGTGTCCAGCGATAGCGGCCCTGCGTAAGTATACCATACCTTAGCGCCTCTGCCACGAATGCAGCACCAGTCCCAGAGGCGGACTTGCCGGCTCTCTGCGGGACATCACTGAGTCCGAAGGAGGAACAGTGGCGCGATAACGGAAGGGGACGCTTACGCTGGAAATCGGGCCTGACACAGGCTACAGAGAAGAAGAGGAGGGGAACAGCTGTGAGATGCTGTGGTGTACAAGCACAGGGGAGAGCTAGTGGGACCTGTGAATTACTGAGCGACGTCCTGTCTCGGCGAGCCCCTTCGGCTCGCGACGTCAGCGGTGGGAGAAGTTACCCGTGACGAGGACGACGAGTGCTCTTCGAAGCGAGGGAGTGCCACGGATTGGAGGCCGCCTAGCGAACTTGGTGGTGTTAAGGCACTATACTCCCAGAAGTCACTGAGCTCCCTTGGACGCCAAATCCACACATCAGAGCTTCGAGATGGGGAGACCACAAAAGAAGCGGGGTTTCACTGCCCTTAGTGTGGATGTCTCCGGTCCTCACTCCGACGAAGAAGAGGAATCGCCTGTAACAAGTGGAGACCTGCCCTCACGGAAACATACATTAGCGGACATAATGCAGGCCATAACGGCCTCCAGGGAGGCGCTGGAGGGAAAGATAGATGCCATCGGCACGGACCTCAGCTTACTCAAAGATGATCACTGTAAGCTTAAAGACAGGGTGTCAAGCACTGAAAAGGAACTGTGCGGCCTGCCGGATGAAGTGCGTGAGATGCACCGATCTCTTACTGTCCTTGAAACTAAGGTGAAAGCCCTGGAAATGCGTGCCGAGGACAGTGAAGGGAGGTCGCGGCGGAACAACATCTGCGTCATCGGAATACCGGAAAAAACGGAAGGGACTGATATGGTCTGATACTTGGAGGACTGGCTCCGCGCTGAGGTGGCTCCAACAGGCCTGTCCCCCTTCTACGCACTGGAGCGGGCCCACAGAGTACCAGCTAGGCCACCAAAACCAGGAGCTCCCCCAGCCCTGTGGTGGCTAGACTCCTACACTTTCGGGACAGAGACCACATATTACATTGTACCCGCCAAAAACAAACACTACGCATCGATAATAGTAATGTCATGATCTTCCCAGACTTTACGAGGGAAGTTCAATGAAGCAGGGCATCCTTCGCTGCTGTTAAGGCTAAACTGCGCAAACTGAACCTGTCCTATGCAATGCTATTTCCCGCTCGCCTTCGAGTGGCAGACCCGGCGGATCACGCTTCTTCAATTCGCCTCAAGAAGTTTGGGACTGGCTAGAAGCCCGCAGCTCAGTAGATCGTCCAACTTCGGCTTCAGGGACCCCACAGCAGAGTCCTCATGGCCATAGGGCAGGCTCCAAGGCTCCTTCGCCCAGGGAACTTAGCCTTGAACGACGTAAGGCACTGCAGGCGGTGGTGTCACACAGCCAGGCCAGCCCGGGTTCCTCTCTGGGCGGCAGCGGAGGCCGTGTTGGTGGATCGGAAACCTCGCCGGACCATAGCGACAACGACAGCTTGGGAGCGAACATGCCAGTGGTTATGCCCCAAACAGCCTATGAACTAATGTAAAGTACGAGGCCTGCCATTCAACATGCTGATCTTCCCGGGGCCTCTCATCCCTGCTCCGTAGGTGCAGCTTCCATGAACTTGTGGCTCCCCCACTTGGAATTATAGGTAACATCCACCTGAACTGGGGCTTATTGATTGGAACAATTCACGGGGAGGCGGCACTGTGGGTTTCCTTGCGAAACGCTTTGCGGGAGACCACCCCTTCCTTTGTCACTAGACGTTGTACTATCATGGTTTGGATGGGGATACCTCGTTGGATACCTGTCCTGGGGAGGGGGAGTTGGGGTTGTTTTCTTAGTTGGGATTTTTTAAGGGGATCCAGGCATGTCACGGGGGGACATTTTTTAAGAGCTTTATGTGTAGGTTTCAGCAATGGGACCCCCATTAGGCTTGACTTGTCTCTCGTGGAATGTGAGGGGTATGCACTCTATGGTTAGGCGCCACAAGATCCACTCCTATCTGATTCGCAGAGGCATTCAGATCGCATTTCTTCAAGAAACCCACCTCCTGGAAAAAGGGAAGGCGTTACAACGCCGCTGGAGGGGTCAGGTTTATTATACTGCATACTCTGCCTTTGCGAGAGGTGTATTGATATGGATACGAGCGGGCGTCCCATTCCAATGCACATCACAGGTGATTGACCCGGAGGGCAGATTTGTGGTAATAATGGGGAGACTAGACGGGAGAGACCTCACCCTGGGTAGTATATACGCGCCTAACGCGGACCAGCCGGCCTTCTTCTCCTTATTATCCAGAAGATTGGCGATCACCCTTACAGGGTCACTGATACTGGGGGGCGACTTCAATTGCACCACTGATGTTGCCCTTGATCGCTCCCATCCCCCACTCCCTAATGCACCTGCACACAAATTAGCGGAATCACGCCGTAACTGGCAACAGAAATGGAGCTTAATCGATACCTGGCGGGCACAGCATCCCTTGACCCGGGATTACTCCTTCTCAGCCCTCCATGAATTACATGTTCGGCTAGATGCCATTCTGTGTTCACCCGATGTTCATGAGGGAATTAGTTGCAGTGAATACCTCACCAGGACGCTCTCAGACCACAACCCTGTCCTGGCACAGTTACAATGGTCGCGCGCCCCAAAATCCCCACCTGGCGCTTGCGTCCAGAGGCCTTAGATGACCAGGTTTTCCGTACAACTATTGGGGCAGCTATCACGGACTATTTCCAGGTGAATGAGGGCACAGCTACGTCCACGATTATGGAATGGGATGCCTGCAAAGCAATACTTAGAGGGAGGTGTATATCTGAGCTGGTTGGGGTTCGGAAGGTTCTCCTTCAGGATATTCAGCGGGAGGACGCGCCCTGGAGGTGGACAGGCCTGAAAACCCGGGCACACACCAGGAGTTACTTGAGGCAAGGGAGGCAGTAGCCGCCCAAGTGGAGCGTCTGCGCTGCTTCGACTATAGGACTTACATCACTCGGGCACACTCGGAAAGGGACAAATCGGGAGCCCTTTTGGCTTGGTTGGCGAATCCGGCTAGGCGGGGATCAGTTATACTTGAACTTAGAGAACAGATAGGAGTAGCTAGGTATGACCAACAGGGGATCAACAACCTGTTTTGTTAATACTACACTGAGCTCTATCAGAGCCAACTGGCCCCAACGGAGGATGAGCTACAGGAATTCACATGAGAAGTTGACCTTCCTGCACTAGACGAGGATGAGACAACTTTGTTGGGACGTGAGATTGAGGTACGAGAGGTGCGCGGAGCCATCAAAAGTATGGCTCATAATAAAACCCCAGGCACTGACGGCCTCCCGATAGAATTTTACCTCGCCTATATTGACCTCCTAGCTCCCCAACTCGCACAATTATATAATGATGCCAAGAGGCTTGGCAAACTACCTGTCTCCACTAGAGAGGCGCTCATCATTCCTCTGTTAAAACCGGGCAAGCAGGCTTGGGATAGAACTGCATATCGCCCTTTATCTATGCTCAATCTCGATTATAAAATATTAAGTAAGATCCTGGCCTCCCGATTGCTCCCTCACATGACCACCTTCATACACACTGACCAAGCTGGGTTCATCCCCACCAGAAACACAGCGCTAAACATCAGAAGACTCTTGCGCATATTAGAAGCAGATTCTTACAACGCCACTACCGCTGTGATCTTTGCAGTAGATATAGAAAAAGCCTTCAACAGTTTGGAATGGACTTTCCTGTTCCATGTGATGTGGAGAATGGGGCTAGGCCCCGACTTCGTGAGTTGGACACCTCTCTTGTACACAGACTCCACCGCCAGAGTTAAAACTGGGGGAATAATCTCGGACGCGTGCAGGGTGGAGAGGGGTACACGACAGGGGTGCCCCCTCTCTCCTCTGTTGTTTGCTCTGGCGATGGAACCATTAGGGGCGCATACGAGATCGGAGCGGGCGTATTGAGGGCTTGACGTACACGGACTAGTCCATCATATTGCACTTTACGCGGACAATCTTTTACTTTTCCTTGCTGACTCGGGGGAGGCCTTATTGGGGGCAAAAAGCCTGCTCCACGCTCTTAGCAGAGTGTCAGGATTAAAAGTGAACTGGTCAAAATCCTGTCTTTTCCCGGCGCGTAGAGACCGAATGGATCCGCAGTGCACGGAGGGAGTGAACTGGGAAAACAGATGCCTACCCTACCTGGGCACTCTTATTTACCACAGACAGGAGGACACTCTTGAGGGTAACATTAAAAAGGCCATCACAGGGGCAAAAGCTAACTTTGAATTCTGGAGCTCCCTGCCGTGGTCAGTAGCAGGCCGGGTGGCTCTACTCAAAATGGTAACCCTCCCGCGGCTCCTCTATTATTTCGGGACCCTGCCGATCTGGATCCCAGCAACTTATTTCAAGCAGCTCCGTTCCATGATCACAGCTTTCCTATGGGGCAAGGGCAGGCGCAGGGTAGTCCTCAGCACACTCATGCGACCAAGGGCGGAGGGTGGTCTAGCGGTCCCGGACTATGAGACTTATTTAGCAGCCCAATTTCAATGGCTCACACAATGGGTGGCGAGGGCCACTAGAGGGGAGGATGGGCCCAGGGAGGACTTGGGGCCCCTGTTGCTGTTGTCCCGCATAGTACTGTGTCTCCCAATCAGCGCCACATCCCTCACCCTAGAATTTGCCACAGCACGAAAATGCTGGAACAGGTATTTGCGGAGGACTTCTATTAAGAGCCCCTATGCACCGGAAATACCATTGATAATGTGCAGGGCCTTGCCACACGGGGGCAACTGGCAGAGATTAGAGACTTGGGCGCAGCGGGGACTGACCACCATGGGGGACCTCTATGAGGGTGCAATGATCCCGTTTAACGATCTGCAGGCCCGGTATGACTTGCTCGGGGGTGATTTCTTACAATACACGGCCCTCACGGCAGCCATCAGGAAACATTGGGGAGGAGGTCTCACAGAACCACCCACTTCCATGGGATGCCAGTATGTGGCGTTGGCAGCGGGCACCTTTAAAGCAGTGACGTGTCTCTATAGACGCATGACTACGGAATCCTTATCCCCCCTGTCTGCCCTAAAATTCAATGGGAAACGGATATAGGAGGGGCCATCCCGGACAAGGCATGGGGTGAGCTTGTGGAGAGAGCCTGGAAGAGCATGAGGAATGCGAGGTTTCAGCTAGTACATTTCCACATTCTACACAGAGCATATCTTACCCCAGCAAAACTGCACGCATATTTCCCGGCCCAGCCATCCTCCTGCCCGAGATGTAATGCAGACAGCGCACATTTTAAACACATGCTATGGGACTGTGCGTTCCTTGACAGTTTTTGGGAGGAGATATCCACATTACTGTCGGACCTCACTGATAGGGATCTTGACCCATCCATGGCACACTGTATCCTACACTGGTTTCCACACACCTCAAAGAACAAAATCACTAGTAAATTTCTAGACTTGGGCTTGCTACTCGCCAAGAGAAACATCACCACACATTGGAAAGCGAAGCAGGGCCCTAGCATCGCCAAGTGGAAAGCAGAATTCCTAAAGTGGGCTGAGTGTGAGGGAGTGATTAGGTTACAAATCGCACACCACACGGGGAGTGAAAAGGCGCTGGAGAGGGTGAGAGCCTGGGAAATGCTTGTTGTAGCTCTCAAATCTCCTGAAGATGATGGGGAGACCGCATCCGTGGAGGAGCCTGTGGTAGCAATAGTTTAACGTATAACCAGCTTGGAGCCCACCTTGCTCTATACCTTTGCGATTAGTTGAGGCGCTCGACCTACCAGCCTGATTTCACTTAGCTTCCCCACATTCCAATAAGTCGCCCCACTGCGCTATTAGCTCTACTGACCTTTTTGCAACCAGCACTTAAGTGACACACCTGGGGGGGTGAAGTGGGAGGGGGGGTGGGGGTTTAGTTGGGGATGGGAAGTTTCAATGGTTGGGCAGTGCCTATTGCAAGGAACATACTCATAGGTTGTACCCGGCCAGCAGGAATGGACACCTTAGAGAGCCATAGATGTGCCTTCAATAACCTGATTTGCCATGTGTCTTTGCTTAACACCTGGGGTATGTAACTGAACCCCCTATGGTCTTTTTCCTTTCTTTGCTTTACTTCTTGGATGTATGGAAACTCAATAAAAAAATTTTTTTTAAAAAGGGATCAATAGAAAGAAGCTATAGGGATGGGAGTGGGTGAAAGGGGCAATAATCGACAGATGGGGGCAGGTGGGAGGGGACGGAGCGAGTGAAAACACAAGCACTCGTATGGAGTGCTTAAACCCAAATAAAAACGTAGCACCAAAAACGGGAGCAGAGGATGGGCACAAGTACTTGGTCCATGTGCAAAGGGATTGACAAATGCAAGAAGAGGCATGACGCATGCGTGCCATGGACAAACTGGACCGAAGGACAGGAGAGTGGCTTTGGAGAGAACAAATGGTAAGGCTATGGGTGGGCTGTAGCCAACTGATTGTAAAGAACATGTCTCAAAGAGACAGCGCATGCGCTCTCTAGCCGAGACTTAAAAACTAATGAATGAAACATGGGTATCAAGGAAAGCTATGCATTTTTCTTTAATGTATGCAAGAATCTTATTTAGAAGTTATTCATACCACTCCAAATTCTGCATTCCCACACTTGTCATAAAAAAGGCACCCTACATGTGCAGGTGCGCCTATAACACGAGACAGGAGAGGCCCAAAAAGCACAACAATGGAAGTGAGGAAATGATGTGTGGATAAGGGGGTGACTGTTAGCTGTATTTGGCCTGTACCAAAGGAATCCTACCATCTTCAGACATTTCTGAAAACTAGGGGCCCAGTGGGACCAGAGAGATACAGCATGCACAGATTCCACTACTTTTCCCAAGTGCCTGTAAACATCAAATTAAGCTTCCAAAAACAATTTCCTCACGTTTTCGTTACAGAAAGTTCTAGAGGTGCGAGGAAACTGCAAATGTCCTATTAGGTGTAAGAAAGTGCCCTCTTTTTGCTAAACTGCTGATGTACTTTGACTGAGTGTGCCCTGTGCTCCTGCCAAACAGGTACCCAGGGCCTATGTTCTTTCCCTAAACTGCATTAAAAACAAAACCCAATTGGCACTCTTTGGCCACATGTCAGTTCCTTGTAAAAGGTACCATGGGTACCAAGGGCACTGTGACCAGGGAAGGCCTCTAAGGGCTGCAGCACTTATTGGGCCACCCTTAAAGGCCCTGTATGTGTGCGCGCGCGCACACACACACACACACACACACACACACACACACACACACACACACACACACACACACACACACACACACACACACACACACACACACACACACACACACACACACACACACACACACACACACACACACACACACACACACACACACACACACACACACACACACACACACACACACACACACACACACACACACACACACACACACACACACACACACAGCCATTGCAGGCTGCGTGTTTTGGTGCAGAACAAAGTGAAGAGTCGACATGGCACACCCTGTGTGCCATGCCTACAACCCACTGCCCTGGCATAGGTCAGCCACCCCTCTAGCTGGGTGCACTATACCAGTGGTGAGGGTACAGGTGCATGAGCCCTGTACCCCTACAGTGTCTAAGCCAATTCTTAGACATTGTAAGTGCAGTAATGCCATTAAGAGCAAATGGTGCTGGGAGTTTGTCATTACGAACTCCACAGCATCATAATGGCTTTACTGAAAACTGGGAAGTTTGGTATCAAACTTCTCAGCACATTAAACCCACACTGACGCCAGTGTGGGATTTAATGAAAAATGCACTCAGAGGGCATTTTAGTGATGCCCCCTGAAAAACGACCTAACACTAGTGTCCAGGCTGAGTGGCTGCTCGCCAGCTGTCACCACCAGACATGTTTCTGGACCCCTGGGTCGAGAGACTTCTGCTCTCGGGGGTCTGAAACAATGCACATCCTAGGACGAGGTGCCAAGCCTCCTCCCCCAGGATGGGCAGGGTTCACGAAGGGGAAGCTTCAAAGGTTTGCCGCCTTTGTGAGCTACCCCAGGCCTTTGATGCTTCCAGCAACCGGCCCCCACCGGTTCTGACCCCCACTTTGGGCAGGAGAATCGGCGGGAAAACCAAGTGAGGAAGGGAGGTGTGCCCACCTTTGCCAACCCCCAGCCCTAAGGTGGGGGAGGCGAGGTGAAGCACAACTCTCAGTCCCCGCCATCTTGCAGATGGGGGGACCCAGCCAACCTGTGAGGCATATGCCCCCCTCCCACTGGAGGGTGGCATAATAGGGGATGTACTAACCCCAAGGAAGGGACTCGTTGGTCCCTACCTTTACCTACCTCTAACGCCCCTAAATCTAGAATTTAGGGGCAACCCTGAACCTTGCCTCCTCTGACAAGAACCGACCCAGAAGAAGAGAAGAAGAAGGACCGAAGAGCCGTGCTGAAACTAAGAAGAGGAGGACGTCCATTGACTTGGCCCCAGCCCTACCGGCCTGTCACCACCTCGAACCTGCTCCAGCGAAATCCCGGTGCAGCCAGCAGCCTCAAGAACCCGAAGGACTTGCCCTGCCTTCCAAACCAAAGACTTTGTCTCCTGTGAGCACTGGATTTGCTCACCCACAGACTCTGGCTCCGGCCAAATCCGCAAGTCTGCACCCAACGCCTACGGCCCGAGTTAGAGTGGCCCTACACCACGAGGAGGTCTCCCCAGCGATCCTGACCTGAGATCTGGTGATCTCTGACCTGCCCCGAATCCCAAGTGAAGTCTGCAGCCTCTTTCTGGAGGATCCCCCGACCGCGACCGGAGCTGGTAAGGAAACCCTGACACCTAAAGACACCCCTGCACCTGAAGTCCCACGGCCTTGGGTGGCCCAACCAACGGTGTCCCAGCATCCCCAACTTACCTCTCCAACCGGTGGTCACCTCCAGAAGATCTTCGTCCCCGAGCTTGCAGTCTATGTTGCAACCTGAGAATCCCCATTGAAATCAACAGGGCACCCGACGCCAAAACAGCACCCTGCCGCCCCTGCGGGTGTACTTTGGGTGCTAACTCGGATCCCCCTTTGCCCTGAGCCTAACACCAGGAGCTTTGCTCCCACAACCTTGTGGCCTGTTCGTGAGCAGCCACCAACCGGAGGACCCATATCCCCTACTGGATAACATTGGGCCTCAGCACTCTGCACCCGGCCGCCCTAGTGCCGCTGACGGTGTTTCAAGGGTGCATCCTTGACCCTGGGGGAACCCTGGTTCTAACCCCAGAATACCAACTCCCACAAACTTGTACTTACCTGTAAACCGATAACTCAATTTCCTTCCATAGGATTGCATTGACTGCTTTTCATGAAAATTGTTGGAAGTGTGGAGTTGGTTTGTATGGAACATTGACAAAACTGCAAATTTACTAAAAGTGATTTACTTACCTTTTGTCTATGAAATGTCTCAGTGTGATATCTAGGTATATTACACTGATTAGCAAAAGTAATCTGAAAAGTAATCCAATAAGTAACGTACAAAGTAATCTGAAAAGTAACTGAACAGTAATTTCGAAACATTGACTTACCTGTAATTCAATCAACTGCATTTGAAACTGCATTCAATTGTAAAACATTGCATAAGATTTTGCAAAGTATTATTTCACTTACCTGTGCCAGGCTTGGCTTTAGAAATAAAATAACTTAATAATATTTTTGATACAAACAAATCGGTCTTGAGTTCAGTCTTCGAGTGTGTGACATTTGCTGCCTGAGTGTGTACAACAAATGCTTAACACTACCCTCTGATAAAGCCTTACTGCTCGCCCACACTACCACAAATACTTTTACCTCTGCCTACCTTTGGGGTTCCACTGGACTCTGTGCACATTATACCTCATTTTGGTATAGTATATACACAGCCAGCTTCCTACACCGTGTCAAGTGTAAATCAGAGAAAAGATGCCTGAATCTCACTCACAATTCTTGCAGATATGAGAGTGAGAAGGGAGGCTACTTTCCAGGTAAGGAATTTGAGGACTGCCTTATGAACACGCCAAATAAAAATGATAGCCCAAGTGTCCGGTGGAGCCATTTCCTGAGATGGGAAAAGACCAAAAAAGGGCTATAATATTTATTTTCAAAGTGCATTCTTTTGGGCTGCAGTTAGCTGCTATATTTGGGCTGGAGTCAACCATCACCTGTGCAAACATACCAACCGCACACAAGAGATCAAAGTAGAGTCCATAGTGGTCTGCCTTGCATGGATCCCACTACACTTTCTTATCCAGAATGACTTGCAAAAAATGTCCTCATATTTCTGTGAGTGAAAGTTCCGGAATGTGCAAAGAATGACAAAAGTTCTATTGCCCAGTGTTCCCGTAGTTAAAAAACAGAAAGAAAAGTATTCCTTTTATTAATAGATGAGGTAAGTCCAGATCTGTAAATACTTTACAGTATAACACTTCTGGGCATCAGGACAGGCAATAGCACATCCACTTTAAGGTATTTTAAACAAGCAATTGGTAAGACGACCCAGAAATTGAAGACGACGCATAACATTAGAATAACAGTTTCTCACATAATCAGTGTTCACTTTTGTCTTGCCCTTCCTACTGCATATATTGACCTGCCTCGTTCTAGGATAATGCAATTAAGTTCTCCCTCATACAGGCAACGATAAGCATCGCCGCACGTAATCCTAGAATGTATAGTTACTCCCCAACCGGATACTGCACAATGATAGCGCCAGTGGCGTAACGAAACTTGAGGGGGCCCCCCTGCAAAGTACACGGAGGGGGCCCCCTCCCCAACACCTACCACTTTTGCTGAGGGGGCCCCCTGGAGCTCTGCACTCCCGCACTGCGGGGGCTTATGCTACTTCACTGCTGAAGAAAAATAATCACTGAAGTATTGCCTAATATACATACAAACGTTACAGAAAAAAGAAATAGGGGCATGCACAATTTACTCTGAATGTGTGGATGCGAAGCACGACTGGGTATTTTCAACAAAATGAAAAATTAACATTGCCATATTAACAGAACACCGCTCCTCCAGAGGAAGCATGGGATAGAAGACATTTGGGTCTTGCCGTTTGTCCGCTTTCATAGTTCCCAACAGGCTGTAATGGCGAATGACTGTTGCAAAAGCCATTTGTCAAGTTTTTCATGTGTCGCATCCCATCCGGAGACACCGGACCCTCCAATAAAGAAGCATTAATAAATCAAATACCCTTGTAGGGCCGCAGGCTGACATCTGCAAAATTTCGCGAAAGTAAGGCTTATTTTATGATGGGTGTAAGGCTCGTGGTGGCTAGAGTCTCGCAAACGGATTGCAAGCAAACCAGAGGCCCAGGTCCCTGAATAAAAGCAGCACCCACTGCAGAGAACTGAAGAGAGAACATAACCGAACTCAACCAGTGGTCGAAGTGGGGGAAAAAAAGTAGGGGAACTGTGGGCAGAGAATCAGAGGGCGGGAATAACCCGAGGATTGGGCCAGTGGACGGAGTCAGAGGTGTAGCCAGAAAGAGAAGGCGATCCCAATTTCTAGTATTTGTTTACCATTTCACTGACCAGTTACAGCTTATTACATTATTTAATCCAACCAATGGATGCATATGTTTATTAAAGGTTTAATATGAGTAATTGACATTAAAAATGCATTCACAAAGTGGGATACATTTCCAATCACAGAAGGTCCCACATACGCTCAAAAGTGGAATCACAAGCGATCTGTCTCCGAGCCATGCAGTTTCTGTCATCAGAACTTCTCTTGCCCTTTTCCACAAGAGCAATTCAAACATGAATGGCGAAATATCCTAGTTTGCAAATGTATTCCACATAATCATGGCTCTGCCATATTTGCCACATAATACATCATCTGCTGCATAATTTGACGATTATAACTAATAAATTGTTTGTTGCTCAAACGGATCAAAAGTTACTAAAAAATGTGACTTCTGTTGCTGCAAAGTGGAGGGCCCTTTGCAAAGGTTGACTGGTCACCTTTCTCACTGCTTGATTTGTATGTTACACTGGTACCAATGAGGCAAAATCTTTGCAAAGACTGTTAGCATGTGTAAAAAGTCAAAATAATAAAGTATCAGAAAACATACTGCATTACGCTGCCGCCGTTTTTTTGCTGCATAATTTAGTCAACACTGCGGCATAATTTTGTCCTCCATTGCTGTATAATTCCAGTGGCCCCAAAGCAGGCAGCACATGTTAAAAGTGCTTGTGCATGAAGCAGAGAGACCGTGAAGTTTGCAAACTTAGTTTGGTGTACCTGCAAATCCTGCATTGCCTATCCCTGGTGAGTTGCAGCAACTACTGCTGAAACAAGGCCAATGGAGGTACCAAAGGGTGAGGCGGACTGGCTTCAAGGGTCCTGTGACCTCAGTGATGGAGTCACTGTTGCTCTAGGGTATGCTGCTTCGTAGACCTGCCCGCAAGACTGAAGGTGAACTTCAGTATGGATTATGGTGGACAAGCCTTCAAAGTTAACGCACACTTGTCAGCACTAGGGTCGACATGCTGGTGCTATGACACCAGAGCTTCTAAGGTCTTGCGGTGCCTTCTTAGGTCTAGCATGGGAATGCACTCCCTCAGGGGAGTGGTCTGGTGGACTGGTCGTTAAGGCTGAACCTGGTTCCCCAGTTCCAAATTTAGCAGCTCTGGCCATAGTGCCACATCCTCTCCCCCACTGACCACTTGTCTCCTCCACTGAGAGAAACTCGCACTGCCTTCAGCTACAACCAAATTGTGCCATGCTATAAACACCTGGATGCGACTCAATTCAAATAATGCACTAGACAAGAGTAATATGCTGCCTAAAAAAAAAAGTAACAACATCCTGGAAAAAGCAAACACTCATAGGGAATAAGTAAAGGATGTGAAATGTAAGCAGGAACAACATGGTTACCTTAACGCTTTTACACTCATTCAGAAATCAATGAGTGTTTTTGCTTGGAAAGTTAAGGACACGACTACAGGGCCTAGAAGTGAACCATTTCAATGTCCTTTGCTTATATCCTTACAAAACGTAAGCAGTTTGGTTTATAAAGACCACATCCCTGGACGCAGATAAACTAAAATAAGGAAAACAGCTGAAAATGTACACATTAAAAATGTTCCACTCTACACATTAACTAGGGATTGCAGTACCTTCAGGAATGCTGCACTTCCCCAACTAAGGAAAACAATGCTGTTCAAAGAAAGACGAGAAAACGAAAGTAGCGCTTCACTGGTAAACTCTGTAAAGTGGCGCTAAAGTGTGTGAGTGTGAATAAAACCAATCTGGCCACTTTGCGACCACTATGTCTTGCTTTATTTAGTTATTATTTATTTGTTGTATTTTTAACCTTTTTTTTTCTCTCCATCCCGAGGCTGTACTTTGGAATAGAAAAATGTCAGAAAAAGACGCCATTTCCAGCAAGTGTTTTTCTTTTTTGGATCCATTTCACAGGGGAACAAATAAAAGAGAGGAGAGAAAAGAGAGGGTAAAAGCCGTTTGTTGAATTCATGATTTTCAGCAAGTAAGGAGGAGCGAGACAGAGACAGAAAGAGAGGAAAGAAGAGGAAGGAAGAGAGGGGGGGTAGCTGACAGTGGCAGAGCAAGAGAAGTGGACACTGCCCTTGTCTTCTCTGGGCAAGAAGGAAAGAAAAAAGAGTCAGTTTTCCTTCTCTGCACATCCCACCCAACCCCAACGACCATGAACGCCAAGCCTTATATATAGGCCTTGGCTATTTATGGCGGCGTCGTGGGATGCATTGTTTAAATAAAAAAGTAGGGGAATCATGGATCGCATTAATTTAAAGAAGAAGGGGCATGCGCTGCCCTGCGGATATATTGTTGTTTTGCTATGCATATCCCTCGCATAAAGGCTTTGAATGTGTCCCATATTACACTTGATATGAGAACAGTCAGCTCATTAATTTGATAAAAGGATGTAATTTCCGTCTTCACTTCTTCCCGAAAAACCTCTTCTAGCAGTGCATGGGGAAAAAGGCGCTAGATGAATGCTTCGTTTTTGGAGTCTGGGGGTTTAATCACCCACTTAACTGGGGCATGGTCAGAGAATGTGCGTGGGAGATGCGATATGTGCGCCGTTTAGCTACAGATATCTCTGGTGCTAATCCAGTGATCTAACCTGGCCCAAGATCCATGAGCGGTCGATGTGTGTCCTCTCTCTCATGTTTCGGTGTCTATGTCTACAAAAGTCAGTTAACTCGTATCTGCCCATTATGTCTCAAAGCGTTGATGCTGCAGTATTGTGGGTGCGCCTAGCTGTCTGTGAGCATTCCATAGTTTTATCGAGCACTAAGTTGATGTCTCCGCCCCATATAATGGTACTTGGTGATAGCTTCTCGCATCTCTGCCAGATGTAAATAAAGAAGTCAGGTTCATCAGTTTTGGGTGCATAAACATGCCGTCCGACTTGTCTAGCTTGCAGAATGTTAAATCTGCCCAGGGTGTCGGTCTACTCATGCAAGACCATAAATGGGAGCCCCTGCCGTATCAGTATTGCAGTACCTCGTGCATATGAGGAGTAAATCGCTAGTACTCTGTGGGATGACCATTTTGAGGTCAATGCATGGGTTCTCCTAGCATCTAAATGAGTTTCCTGCAGAAAAGCGATGTCAATATTGTATCGGTTCAGACAGGCTAGGATTTGTCGTGTTTTTCTAGGGTTATTTAGGCCACGCATGTTTCACGTGAGTAGACTAAGTTGCAAGGGAGCATGCTGGTGGTGCAACTTTTGTCATAGTTCATATGATGAATGCCACAGGGGATAGCAGTTGGGATCCCAATATGTCATTGCCCAAGATGTCAACAGAAATGAAGCAGTCGCTTCTGTTCGTGTCAAGTGCCAACACAGAGCAATTAAAGCCCTCTTACCCCTCATCACAACTATCTCTTTCTGTCTATAAGCCTCTCCCCATCCAACATTCCAACATTGTTGAAGGAACAAGGCCCCCCCCTACCTAAATTAACCAGCAAAACCAAGCAGATAAGCCAACCGAGTACAGTTTTAGGACTCATCCCCAGAGGGACCAGCAAGGCAGACGAACGGCCCATCTCAGTTGAGGTGGGTGTCTGATCCGAATGTAGTGTTTAGCAGTCCAGGATATTGTTTGTGTTTCTGCCACATAAATCGACGAGCCTGCGAGGTGAACCCTGTCAAGCACGTCTACAGGTGTGAGCTGCAGGACCACAAAGCAAGGGAGTGAGCCGAAGCAGTCCCCTATGAAAGCTGCCTCGTAGTGATGTCACATTGTCACCCAGTGGCTCCATACAGTCATTGTCACTTACATGATTATGTTCGTCTCTCCGCTCTTTCAAGTTCCCAGCATTAGAGCCATGAGCATGTTTACAACAAAAGGTGAGGGCCTACTTAGGCTCGGTGAAAAAATGGGGCTTGCCATTATGGAGAACTTGTAGCTTTGTAGGATATACTAGTGCATACTTTATTCCTGCCATTAGGAGCAATTTTTACGCTGGGATGAATTTGCGTCTCGGTGCCTGGGCAATGGCAGTGAAATTCGGATATATTGATAGTTGGTTGCCTGAATAGATCAGTTCGCCACGTTTGCACGATAAACGTAGGATGGTGTCACAATCTTTGTAATTCAGTAGCTGTGCTATAATAGACCTAGCTGGTGTCCCTGAGGCGGGGGGGGGGGGAGCGGAGGATGGTGGAAATTCACAGGCTGAGAGGTCTATGCGCGTGTTAAACAGAAATCAGGGGCGTCAAAGTTCCTCCAAATAGTGTGTTCAGCATAGTTTTCACATAGTCTTCAATCTTTGTCATCACTGTAGTTTCCGGAATGCCAGCTATCCTTGTATTAGTCCATCTAGAGTGTGCTTCCAAGTCTTCATTCTTCACATTTCTAACTGCTAATACCTTCTCCATACACAGTCGTTGTTCATTCATCAAAGTGGCATTGTCCTCAATGTCGGATACTCTACTTTCAAAGTGCTTTAGACGCGTATCATGTTTGTCTATTTGTTCTTTCATATGGTCCAGGCGGATTCTGAGGGTGTCTGTTTTGGAGTCTGTTGTGCTGAGACTGCACTTCTTGTCCGCTAAGATTGTTTTAACGTCTTCCATCAAGGTTTCTGAACTGCCATCGGGTGGTAGCAGGCTCTGCTTATTGTGTACTACTTTATTTGCTTTTTTAGCGTCAAGCCTGGACTGGCCCTGGTCGTGTTTCCCCATAGTGTCCTGCCAACAGCGAGCTCCGAGGTAACTGTCATCCACCAGTGCTACCCCGTGTCGCAGAGCCCGGGTCCCTCCTCTCCCTGGGCACTTGCAGCATGTGCCTAGGGGGCACAAGCAGACAAGATATGCGGCTTCAATTGAATAAACTGGATGGTCAAGAATTGTGGCAGGCAGAAACAATCAGGAGGGCTGAAAGGAGGGGGCCCGCTTCCGAAGTATCAATCACAGGTATGCCCAGAACAGGCACCTCCCCAAGCCTGTGCCACTCACCACCCCGACAGAACCCTCTCGATAGAGCCAGGAGGACTGAGGGGCCCAGGAAGGCACATCATGGTCATGAAGGCCTCACCGTTATTCAGTGCTGTCGCCACTGGTACAGCACTTGTAGGATTTCAACAGCAGTCTGCCCCGGCATGACCCCGTAGAGAATCCCTGGGGCCGCAGGGCACAAGGAAGCAGCTGCTCCAGTTGTCACCTGCAGGCAAGGACAGGTATCGCCCCCGGGTGTGTGTGAAGGGGGGGGGCAGATTCTATTTGCAGGGTGGCTCGTTTGGGCCCGCTGCTAGCAAGGCAAATTCAAGGCTTCACTCCGGCTGCGCAGCAATCCCACTCATCTAAATCAGACGGAGAGCCAGGGCTGCTGCACCCAGCTCACCTCAGCAGCAAGCCCAATGGCAGCGCTCCTGTCACGCAGATCTGCCCACCAGAGGAGTGGGCTGCTCACACGGGGATCCACAGGCCAAAGTGTCCCACCACCTACTAGTACATATCAGCAGTACGCTGCAATGTGGATTAGGGCCTTCACTAGCCAGGCCACGGTCATCCAGCACAATCACCGTGGGAAGGTGTAATGGTCCCAGGCAGCTTCCTGGTAACTGAGATGTGGCTCCTACGGGATATAGCAGATTAGGACACTAGTGTACAGATTACTGATGGATTATGCACTCAACCAGCAGTCTATCACTAACGTGCGACCATCTTGCAACGGGGCTCTCTGGCTCCCCTTCTCAGTGTTGTTCCCAAAAAATCAGTAATGCACATGTGTGGGTAGGTCTATTACCAGGAAAAAAGGGAGGGGGGAAGTGTCATTCAGGTTGCTGGACATAAGTTTAACCGCCTTCATGCCAAAGCTGATATCGGGACTTGGCCCTCTCTTCAGGGTAACCCTCAAACTTTTTGCTTTCACCCCTCCTGTTTTCTGAACCCGCTTTTGTGACTTCTAGAACTCTGTGCACTATACCACTGCTAACCAGTGCTGAAGTGCTTGTGCTCACTCCCTAAAACCTGGTAAAATTGGATTACACCTGACTGCCATTTTGATTCATAAGTCCCTTGCAAAGTGGTATATCATATACACAGGGCTAGTAAATTAAATGCTCCTAGTGGGCCTGAAGCACCTATTGAGCCACCCACTTAGGTAGCTCCTTAAAACATGTTCCCTGCCTGCCATTGCAGCCTGTACACAGTGTTAAACTGCCAATTCAATTTGGCGAAAAATGCCCCTGCGAGGCCTTAAACTCCCTTTTTAGTACATAAAAGTCACATCTAAGTTAGGCCCTAGACAACCCATAGGGAATGGTGCATTGTAATTAAAAAGTTGGACATGTATTGCTAAGTTTTACATGTTCTGGTAGTAAAAAAATCACACAAATGTGTTTTTACTACTGTGAAGCCTATCTCTTCCATAGATTATTAACCTTGGGTTACCTTATTACATTTAATAAGTGCTGAATTTCGTTTACGATCAGGTAAAAATATCATGTTTGGTGTCGGGTGAATTGTGATTTAAAATCCCCTTTAATGGTAAAGACGGATTCTGAAAATGCCACTTTTAGAAAGTTGGCTTTTTCTTGTCCTAACCACTTAGTGCCCGAATCCTGTTCCTTGGTCAAATGACTAGGTTGGCCTTTGTGTATTTCTCCCAGGCAGCCACACAATAGAGGGGCTAGGTGTTGGCAGGATGAGCAATCAAAGACAGGATGGGGGAAGAGCTGGGAACAGTCTCACTTGCACTTCAAAAGACTATGCCTCAGCTTACACACACAAAAAACTTCACACTAGCCTATTGTGCCTGCAGCCAGGGTAGGGAGGCAGAAAATTCCAGACACTTCTGTGGGGGGAAACACCAGAAGTTCCTTCCACTTCAAAGGGGGCGCATGTATAAAATTAGGGCTCTGAGACCCACACTTCAGTTCACTTCTGGACCTGCAAAACGACTCTCAGAGGACTGCCCTGCTATCTGTGGCCTGCTGTGTACTTCAGAGGACTGCCCGGCTGCACCATGAGGTCTGCCCTACTGCCTGCCCTGTGCCCCCACAAGATTGTTCTGCTGCTTGAAACCTGATTTCCTGCTTGAATCCAAGACTTTTAGAGTCACTAAGACTCCTTCTAACAGCCCCAGGGACAAAAAAAGGCTCCAACCATCTTTAATTCCCACCTGGACGCAGCCTGAGTGAGTTCATGGGCCTTCATGTGGTGCAGCTCCAGTCCTGAACCCTTGGAAGTGGAGGGATGCGGGAAGAAAAGGGTCCCTCAACAGGATGCCTCTGCATCAAAATGGGTTTTGAGATGTTTGACAACAAACTGCCAAAAGGTCCCTTGGTGGCATGCTTCATCATCGGGTTCTTCCTGCCCCGCTGCGGGACGGGGCGCGCTACGACCGACGACGACGAGGGAGCACTTGTTAGTGAAGTGATGCTATGTGTGATGTGAGAGTGGTAGGGTCTAAGTGGATATAGTGGGATTTAAAAAATACCTGGCTGTCTGGAAACTAAATTTTAATACTCCTTGTAGCTGGTATTATTAAAAGCGGGGAGTAGAGGTTTATATGCTACGATGGGCTACTACCTCCCCTTCTCTACATGTTTCGAAGCCATCCCCATGACTTCTCTTCAGGACCAAAAAGTGATCCCTGTACCACTCTATGTTAGAAAATAACCTAGTGGTTTTGCCTGCTCAATTTTGCAGATTTTAGTGCCTATAGATAAACATGCTGTGGTGCGGTGGAGAAGGAGTCGGCAGACAGGGTATGGTTGTCAGAGTATTTTATTACAGGGTTTGTTATTATAGGACAGCGCCCTAGAACAAAACAAAGATGTGGCCGTCTTCACTCTCTTCCGTCAGAGAGCAGGAGTCCTTCGGCTTCAGGCTCCCGAGGACAGGAGGGGTTGATCGCTCCGTGCAGTGATGCCAGGGTCCGGGAATATAAAGAGAAAGAAATGGAAGGCACGGTCAGGGGGACGTTTCTGTGCTTAACAACCAGTCAGGGGAAGGGAGTGAGGGACTGTACACCCGACCAACACCGTGATTCGCGCTGGTCCTATTCACAAGGCTTTACGCGCTAGGAGGCTTTGTCGATTCTCAGCGTTTCAGCCTACTCTGGAGCTTCGGTGCGTCTGCCCCTTACCCCCGCGCTTCCCATACCCCACACAGCCCCCAGCTGGCCTCGTACCTTGTGGAGCCACGACCCTCCTGGGACGTCGTGGCTTTCAGCGCGGTGCCGGGAAGGGTCCGGCTCCCTCTTTTCATCGTCCTTGGTCCTCCCAGCGGACTGGAGCTCTTCCTTCTCGTTAGGGCAGGTCAGCGGTTCTCCGTATCCTGGTGCGATGAAGAAGGTTTGGACGTCTCGTTCTCCTACAAACTCGTCGGCTGCTCCTCTCCGGCGTCCTCCAAGCGAGCTCTCTCTTCCTCCGGTCTCTTCCTCTTTGAAATCGAGGAGATCATGTGACCAGGTCACATGGCCGGCAGAGGGAGTCCCTGGTGGAGAAGCCTTAAAGGGGCAGTGTTCGACAGGACCGGCAGCCGGGGCCTGAAAACAGAGGAGGGGACATGGAGACAGGTAAGGGGGCAATTGTTCGGGCAACAAGTCCGAGGAGGCAGGGTCAGTATTCGGCTCCTCGTCACACACCCCTACCCCAGCCTGATCCCGATCGGGGAACAGGGTGATACGGGAAAGGAAGTCCGCGTTCCCGTTCTCGGAGCCCCTGCGATGGCGAACCTCAAAGGAGAAGGGCTGCAGAGCCAGGAACCAACGCAGAATGCGCGGATTGTTCCCCTTGTTCCGGCTCATCCAAAGGAGCGGGGCGTGATCAGTATAAAGGATGAAATGGGAACCCTCAAGGTAGTAACGCAGTTTGTCCACCGCCCACTTGATGGCCAGACACTCCTTTTCTATGATGGGGTACCCTTGTTCCCTGGGGTACAACTTCCGGCTTAAAAAGAGGATAGGGCGTTCGAGCCCGTCAGAAGACACCTGGGACAGTACCGCCCCCACCCCATTATCAGATGCATCGGTTTGTAACAGGAAGGGCTTGGCAAAGTCAGGAGAACGCAATATGGGACCAGACGTGATGGCTTTTTTTAACTCAAGGAAGGCTTGTGTAGCTTCGGGGGGCGGGTGAAGGAGGTCCCTAGTCTTTACGTCCTTTTTTAGCAGGTTGGTAAGAGGTGTGGCCATTTCAGAATACTGTGGAATTAAACGGCGATAATACCCGAGGAGGCCCAAAAAAGCCCTAACCTCCTTTTTTGTGACAGGAAAAGGGGCTCGGGTGATTGCTCTCACCTTCTCTTCTTGTGGCTCTATGTGTCCGTTTCCGAGGAGGAACCCTAAGTACTTCACCTTCTGAAAACCCGCTTTTGACTTTTTCGCGTTGATATGCAAACCCGCCGATTGGAGAGCCCGAAGGACTAGATGGCAATGTCGGAGGTGTGACTCCCATGTGGGGCTATAAATGACTATATCGTCTAAATATGCTGAGGAGTATGCTTGGTGTTCTGCCAGCACTCGGTTCATGAGCCGCTGAAATGTGGCAGGAGCCCCGTGTAACCCGAAGGGTAAGACTGTAAACTCAAACAAGCCAGAGGGTGTGGAGAAGGCCGTCTTTTCTTGGTCTTGTGGGTTCAGAGGCACCTGCCAATACCCCTTCGTGAGGTCAAGAGTCGTGATGTATTGCGCCTCACCTAGTCGTTCAATCAACTCATCAACGCGCGGGAGGGGGTAGGAATCGCATTTCGAGACTGCGTTAATGGCTCTGAAATCTATGCAAAACCGGACGGATCCGTCCGGTTTTGGTACCAACACGATTGGTGAAGACCACTCGCTCTGCGAGGGTCGTATCACTCCTAAGGCAAGCATGCTTTTCACTTCTTTCTCTATGGCCTCTCTCCTGGCGGCAGGGATGCGGTACGGTTTCTGTTTAATAACTTTTCCGGGCTGAGTGTGAATGGAATGTTCGGCCAGAGAAGTGTGGCCAGGGAGGTCAGAGAACAAAGGGGCAAATGGAGACAGTGTACTTTGTAGAGATCTCCTCTGTTCTCCCGTTAGTTCCTGGTTAACTATCAGGTGGTTGAGAGTGCTATCGTGAGCCGTTACGGGGTTAACGAGGTGGAGATCTTTGGGAAGAGGGCCTAACCACTTCTTCAAGAGGTTGATGTGATATAGTTGGGTTCCTCTGGGAGTGATTTGGATCTGATAAGAGGTTAAGCCAACCTTTTTCACAATCTGATATGGGCCCTGCCACGCTGACCTTATCTTCCAGTGACCCCAGATGGTGTGAGAACCAATACCCAGTCCCCTGCCTTCAGGTGGCGCCATCTCTTTCCTTGATTGTAAAACAGTTGTTGCTTGATTTGTGACTTTTCTAAATTTGCGTCAGCGAAATCTCGCAGTTTCTGTATGCGGGTACGCAGGCCTTGGGTGTACTCCAGAAATGACTTGGTGTCTTCCTCCTTCTCCTGTTCCCAGAACTCTTTAGTGATCTCTAGAAGGCTCCGGGGTTCCCGACCATAGAGGAGTTGGAATGGGGAACATCCCAGACTGGATTGAGTCTGGCTTCGGACTACATATAATGCCAAAGGGAGGAGCCTATCCCATTCTGTCCCTTCCACACTCAGGAGTTTTTTTAATGTCAGTTTTAGGGTGGAATTATAGCGTTCACATAAGCCATCTGTTTGGGGGTGGTATACCGAAGTCTTTATGTGTGAGATATCCAGGGACCGGCATACCTCCTTCATTATCTTTGAGACGAAAGGGGTCCCTTGGTCCGTGAGTATCTCACGTGGGAAGCCTACCCGGGAAAACAGTTCCAGGAGCCTGTCGCTAATGTTCTGGCTGGTGGGGGTACGTAAGGGAAAGGCCTTGGGGTATCGTGTGGCGTAGTCCACGACCACCAAGGCGTAGAGGTTGCCCTTCTTGGTTTGCGGGAGTGGACCGATAAGATCCATGCTTATCCTTTCAAAGGGGGTACCGATAATGGGAAGGGGTTGCAAAGGTACAGGAGGGGGCTTGTATGGGTTTTTCCTTTGGCATATTTCACACTCCTGACAAAATCTGGTGACGTGTGCAAATATACCTGGCCAATAAAAGTGCTGTAAAAGCATGTCTATTGTCTTCTGCACTCCCCTATGACCCGCTGTTAAGTGAGAATGTGCAAAGAAAAGTATTTGGTCCCGGAAGGCCTGAGGAACCACAAGTTGGGGGGTGTCGCCTTCCTTAGCTACCCTATAGAGGAGCTCATTTTGTATCAGGAATAAGGGGTATACGGGTGTCTGACTTGGAGGGTCTCGTCTGGCGTGCTCCCAAGCGGGCTGGAGAGTGGGGTCATTCGACTGGTTATAGCGAAAGCTTTTATCAGAGAGCCAGGGGGCTTGGGTAAGGAGGGAAGGACGTGTAGGGGAGTGTGCCTCTCTGGACTGTAAGGTGTTTTTAAGGAGTGTTAGGAAAGACGGGTTGTCCTGGCCTAGGATCATCTCTTCTGGGAGAGAAGGTAGAACCCCTTGATTAGCCTCTAGTACCACCCCGCTTGGAAGGGAAACGGGTAAACAGATCAAGGGATAGGGTTTGATGTCTCCATGCACGCATCTGATATAGACCACCTGTCGAGTTCTATGGAAAGAGGGTTTTACTAGGGACTGGCGAATAACCGACTGTCGACAGCCGGAGTCTAACAGGGCTTTGATGGCCACTCCACCCACAGAAACACTCACGTAAAAGCTGGGTCTCATTTCGTCCGTATACAAGATGGACCGAGGGACACAGCCTATGTCCATAGGTTCTTCTGGAGGCTTTTTCCGGGGACAGTTCCTAGCAATATGCCCCCAATCTCCGCACTCGAAGCACTGGGGACCCCTAATAGGAACGGGTTCTGGACGATAGTGTCGGGATTTCGAGGGCTCAGTACTTGGTTTCAGGGTTTTTCGTTCCACTCTTCCGGTGGGAGCAGGAGGGCGGGGAGGCTTCTCGGAGTCCCATGACAACGTGCGGGGTTGTGCCCGGTAGAAAGACGTCGCCATCTCCACGGCCTGTTCAGCTGTCAGGCGGGTGTGTTGTTTCAACCAACGTTGTATAGGATACGGTAGGGCTTCTATATATTGTTCAAGATAAACAAGCGACATGATTTCTTCTTTTGTGCTCGTTTGGGGCTTTAGCCATTTGTCTGCTGCTGCTTTCAGCTTGAAGTATAGAGTTTTCGGATTATCTGCAGGTGTTCCCCGCTCCTTTCGGAACCGAACTCTGTACGCCTCGGCGTCCATTCCAAGGTGATCCAGAATGATCCCTTTTATCTCCAAGTACGGGGTATGGCCATTTGCGTTTGCCACTTGATACGCGGCCTGGGCCTCTCCTGTGAGAAGAGGAGCCAAAAAGAATGGCCACTTGGGCTCCGGCCAGCCTGACGCTCTGGCTGCTCTTTCAAAGTTAAGGAAGAACGCATCGGGGTCTTCACCGGTTATATATTTGTGAAGGGAAACAGTGGGCCCGACCCCAGCGCGGTTCTGTAGTTGGGTCGTCAGCTCTAGTCGGTCATCCGCAACCTTTTCTAGCCGTTCGGCGTGGTTAGTCATGGTGTCCTTAAAGAGTTCCCTGTCTGCATGGGCTGTCGTCATCTGCTTTTCTACAGCCCATTCCAGCTTCTCCTGCCCACGTATGAGCTGTTGAATTAGGTTCTCCATTCTCTCCTGGAGGCGTAACTATCCCACTTCTGACACCACGTGTGGCGCGTAGGAGAAGGAGTCGGCAGACAGGGTATGGTTGTCAGAGTATTTTATTACAGGGTTTGTTATTATAGGACAGCGCCCTAGAACAAAACAAAGATGTGGCCGACGTCACTCTCTTCCGTCAGAGAGCAGGAGTCCTTCGGCTTCAGGCTCCCGAGGACAGGAGGGGTTGATCGCTCCGTGCAGTGATGCCAGGGTCCGGGAATATAAAGAGAAAGAAATGGAAGGCACGGTCAGGGGGACGTTTCTGTGCTTAACAACCAGTCAGGGGAAGGGAGTGAGGGACTGTACACCCGACCAACACCGTGATTCGCGCTGGTCCTATTCCCAAGGCTTTACGCGCTAGGAGGCTTTGTCGATTCTCAGCGTTTCAGCCTACTCTGGAGCCTCGGTGCGTCTGCCCCTTACCCCCGCGCTTCCCATACCCCACACAGCCCCCAGCGGGCCGCGTACCTTGTGGAGCCACGACCCTCCTGGGCCGTGGCGGCTTTCAGCGCGGTGCCGGGAAGGGTCCGGCTCCCTCTTTTCATCGTCCTTGGTCCTCCCAGCGGACTGGAGCTCTTCCTTCTCGTCAGGGCAGGTCAGCGGTTCTCCGTATCCCGGTGCGATGAAGAAGGTTTGGACGTCTCGTTCTCCTACAAACTCGTCGGCTGCTCCTCTCCGGCGTCCTCCAAGCGAGCTCTCTCTTCCTCCGGTCTCTTCCTCTTTGAAGTCGAGGAGATCATGTGACCAGGTCACATGGCCGGCAGAGAGAGTCCCTGGTGGAGAAGCCTTAAAGGGGCAGTGTTCGACAGGACCGGCAGCCGGGGCCTGAAAACAGAGGAGGGGATATGGAGACAGGTAAGGGGGCAATTGTTCGGGCAACAAGTCCGAGGAGGCAGGGTCAGTATTCGGCTCCTCGTCACACATGCACTGATACAATAACTAATTGGTATGATCATACGAATTTTAGTTCTGTAAGGATAGAAAAAACATGATTAATTACAGTCATATTGCAATTATTGGACCACATCACCAAACTTGTGGGAGGTCTATTTTGTGATATATTTTTCTCAACCTTTGATTCAAGTGGGTGCCGTGCTGCCCCGGATTGTCACATACAATACATTACAAGACATACCACATAAAACATGAAACACACACTCTAAATGGTTGGTTTCCATAGTATTTGGAAACTATGTCTATAGATCATTTTGCCTCTTTTTTGTCACTGTAACCGGAACTGGGGAAAGCTCTATAGAATCAAATACAGCAAAAAAGTGTCATACAGAAAAAGCGTGTGGCAGAATTTACATACACTAATGTTACCAAACTATAGCCCCATGAGCTTTTTCACAGGAGTGGAGGAGCGCTTGTAGTCACACACTGTAGGAGACCAAATGTAAAGGAGATGGACAATAAAGTTTAGTTGAAAAACGATACCCTCGTTATTTCTAGTTGCTCGTTGTCTCCTACCACTCTCACATCACACATAGCATCACTTCACTAACAAGTGCTCCCTCGTCAGTCGTAGCACGCCCCGTCCCGCAGCGGGGCGGGAAGAACCCGATGATGAAGCATGCCACCAAGGGACCTTTTGGTGGGTGAGGGTTTATTTTAACAAAACAGTGTGTTTTTCCTATACAAACTTAGGAAAACTGACCAGCTTTCTCTAATACTGAAGAAAGAAGGATAGTAACATTTTTATAGCTAAAGATTGGACTTTGTTTGGTTTTTCATAATTTACAGATGAGGGGAAGTCCACTACCTATTGAACCTCTTCACTCCTTTCCTTGTTTATATCTATATGACAACTAACTGCTACAACTTATTTCTTGCTTTTCTCAGTGCACTGTTTAATCTATCATCTCCAATGGGTGGAGCCACCCCTTATCTGAATACAAAACAATCGGCTCTTGAGAGATGATGTAGTGGTTATAAAACTGAGAGCAGACGTGAAGTAGGTGTCAGTCAATAAACAGGACTCACGGCACAATGTGCACGACTTCAGCCCAGATCATTACGGCATAATCTTTCCAAGTCAGAAAGATAAAAAACAGAAGAGAAGCACGGCTAGGAGTCAACAAATTATGGAAATGCTGATCATGGGTGTCCACACTGATTGTTGGAAAAAAGAGAAAAGACAAAACTACATAATGACATTGGGGATGGAGAAATTGGCACCTACTGCATACACATTCTGGTTACGCACAATTTACATAAAAAGGTCGTGAAGCATTTACCAGTTGCACAAATAGGTCGTAGGCTTTGTGTTGGTTGGAGAACCAGAATGCAGGAGTAGCTTACATTTTATCACTACACGTTTTTCAGCAAATATATAGTAACTTAACAATATGCATAGATTTGTTTAAATTGAACATTCTTTTTCCATCGTTATTTGAAGTTTGAATCATTTTTTATCAGCAGCTGACAAATGGCATAGTTATTAGGTGCTAGAGCATTAATTTGGTACATATTTAGGGCCTCAAGATATGTGTGTACTGTGTTCTGGGCACATGTGAGTCACTAAACACAATGTAGCATGCAAAATGGACTGACCGCCTGTAGGCACCATGCAGCTCACTAGCCAAAAACTGAATATCGGAGCAGGTTCACCTACGTAGTCTGAGTATTTTAAACCTTTCCACAAGAACGATGACCAGGAGATTTTACATCTATTCCCATCGAAGATTGTTCCAAGTAAAATACCAATACTGGTTAGTGAAAAGAAGCCGCATGTAAAAGACTTTAGCTCAACTGATTTGATTTGGAAATGTACAGAAGTGCTAAATCCCCACCAGGAGCAATTAAGTCCTGGCACTGCTTTTGAAAACAGCTCAGAAAGATGGATCTTAGGGCTCCATTTAACATTTTATCTTACTAGACAGGTTGGGATTGTACCTTCTAAGGAATTTTACTGACAGCAAATATAATTTACCGAATGCGAGTGCCACAGGCATAACTTTTGTTAGACCATGGGCCAACCTTACTTCTGAATTTATCGACAAACCTTTTTTGGGTCTCACACAAAGGTTTCAGGACTCCAGTCTCTAGTTGACAAGGGTCCTCCCTAATCTAATCTAGGTGTTTCTGGAATAGGTGTGTGGTGCATTACCTTTCGTGGGTTCTGAATTTTAATGACATCTCTTTAATGGTGGACTTCACTTAATGTGTTATCGACAGCTGTTTGCCCCACTGTGTCACCAGCCAGTTAAATGTAGGGGTTCTGGTATCATGGTGTCGCCCAACAAACTTGTATGAAGTTTTCATAAACTGGTTTGATCCCTAAACATTGAATTCTATTTAAGATGTGGTAATTTGTAGCCATTTTTTGTCCATTCTATGACACAAGGATCTATTCTGTTCAGAGTCAAAGGCCGGATTGTAAGGCAGGTGTGTTGGTACCTTCACCAGTTTCATGGCCATATAAGCATAACTAAACCTGTTTGTCACTGAAGGATCATAAACAGTGTCACCGTCTAACAACAATTTAACGCGCTTTACTTGGGGGACACAATTTCACGTACCTCAATCTAAAAATCATAAAAGCCCACAGAGGAAGAAGCTACTCATCTGCTGGGTAGAAAGATCTGGTAATACATATCTGAGAGGTAAGCTGTAAGATAAGCAGCATCTTTGGGTGGTCTTAGTAAGCTAGTCTAATAACGTGTTACTATGCCAGAGTGTCCATGTGCGGCTAGCTTCAATAGTAATGTACACTGTGTTTCTTCACTTGCTTTTAAAACTTTTTTATATGGATTATCCTAAACCTCCTGAATATAAATAAGTAAATGACATATCATAATAGGTGTGCTCACCTTTCTTCTGCTTATCTTTGTCCTCCGTTTCAGGTTTGGTTGCCATAACTTCAAAAAGGGTCTTAAGGATACTTCTCAAGTCACTTGCATAGTTTGTCTGCAGCTGGTCGGCAACACCTAAAGTATTGAGGAAACCAATTTCCCAAAAAACATTGAATAAAACAAAACAAATCCTATCTTACATATCTTGAGTAACAAGACACATATGAATCTTGAGCACAGGACACGAGTCCTGCTCTCACTATGCCATTGGACTCAAGCTGCACCAGACTGATGAGGCAGAAATAGGCCAACAACGGTCGTGGGTTTCTTGTTTTCCAGTTCAGAGGGGGCCAAGTCTGGCAGCCCGGGTAGAACTGTTCCTTTAGGAGCAGGATTAAGGGTGATTAGCATGTGGATGGTTCCTGTCTTTGATGGCATAGTGGGCAACAACACAATGGACTAGGATGTGGCCCAGAGTAATTACAAGTGGCTAAGATTATTTCAGGCATTCCACACATCACTTTTCTGTATCTCTTAACTAATTAGATAAAGAGACACATTGATCCTGTTTAGCAACAACACTAGTGACTCATTAGTTTCTGTTCTCAAATTTGAGCCATAGTTCCTTTAGTCCTCTTGAATTTGGTACTCAACTCACAGCCACAAAGCAAGAACCCACCTGATATGCAGACAAAAAGACGGTGTATGAGGTCGTTGCTGCTGTGGAACCGTGATCGGATCTTCTCCCTGGAAGCAATTTTTGCGGCTTCCATCGCCAGCTGGATCTCCTCCTGGTCTATATCATCTGATGAACAGGAGCTCGTCATTAAACTGCTGGTGGAAATGGAATTAAGAATCAGTAGTGCTCGAACACTTTCTGTGACGTTCAAGCTGCCTGTAGATCCAAGTCAGCACACCCACGGTATTTCTTCGGAAAGCCGAAAGAAAAAACCGGACAAGCGGCTGCAAGATCAATCAAATGGTGAGAAAACCTGCCTACTAAATGCATATTATACATTCACTAAAAAAACTTGAAAGGCATTTGAGCATACCGAAGACATACTGAACCCGTACAGAGTTTTGCAGAAACAAATATAACTTTCTAACGCATCTTTTTCACACTCTTGTTTCGTGTGTTCAAGAGGAGATATCTAAGGATTTGCTATCATTTGAGATCATTTTACTGAGCATTTATATACAATTTCTACTGAATTAATGTCTAGTATGTGGGTTTAAAGCGTTCTAGGAGTTAAATAAAACACTGAGACCAACCCCAATACACACCAACTTACCTTTTCAAGAGAAGAGGAGTGAATGAAATGAACAGAAGAAGAAAAGACAGATTTCTTATCTAGTATTTGACAAAGCACAAATTGAACTGAATGGAGCAGCCAAGTTGCTTTACTTATAACATTGTTACAGTAGCAGAAACATCTCCACATATGCGGTCTTAAACAAAGGTAGCCCATTCGGGAATGGATTACATGAACCACATTTGATGGGAGGGTGGGAAGGAAACATTTACTTGGGACAGTACTAGGTAGCAGGCTGTGTAAATGATTTTATTTTAAATTATACAATTTTTTGTTCATTACACATGTTCATATTGAGACACACAGAGATAAAATGATTTGGTAAGAGGCAGAAGCCAGGATGTACTGTAATTTTCACCTGGGGTGACCTTCAGCGTGCATATATCAACAGCAATTAAGTATACTACCCTGTTCTTTTATACTGTTTGTATTTCTGTAACATATGTTGCTGTCTGTAACATTCTCTATATTCATTGTGGAACTTTAAGTCAATTATGACAATGGAGAGTAGACCGCATTCTGGGGAATCTTGTTTTATGTTTTGTTGTTTTTGGGTTTACTTCTTTGCTTTTTAATTTTGTTGTTATTTTTTGTACACCCAGGGGCATTATTTCGAGTGACTCCAATGTATTCTCTTTATCAGGTTCTGGAAGTAAAAAAAAGTTGAGGAGTATTCTCTCTCTGGGGCAGATCGTCTCCTGGTAGGCCAGCCCAATAGTCTGGGAAGCTTGGACCACTGAGGCCTCATATTTTTTTTAACATCAAAAACCGAAACAAGATATTACTAAGCCTTAAGAAGGCTCAATGAGAAAATTCAACTGTGAGTGGAATGTGTCGGCTGAATGGTTTAAAGCAGTGGTTCTTAACCCGTAGTCTAGGAAACCCTAGCAGTCCACAATGTAGCGACGGTTTCTTCACTTGGGCGGGGGAGTGGCGCCCCCCTCTGCTGTGAGCTGCACAGGAAAAATAAAAGGCCATTTCAAAATATTTCATTGCCATTTTATTTTTCTGACGTGCACACTTGCAGCAGCGCCAGCCCTGAGTCCAGAGACATACAGGCATGGCCTCTGCTGCCGATTGGCAGCAGAGGACAGGAGCAGTGGCTGGCTGGAAGCTCCAAAGTGCGCATGTCACTTTGGCCGGCTGTCTTGCGCCAGCTGAGTAGAAACCAAGCACAGGCCTACAGGGCCTGAAGGAGCATCCAGCCAGCCTGCTCCATCCAATCCTGGTGCTGCTCTCACAGCATGAGAGCAGCATCAGGATTGGTTAAGGGAGTTGGCTGGGCCCATGCTGGAACAAGAAGAAGAAGATCGGTAACGACTAGGACGTGCAGCGAGGCAAGTGCCTTTTTAAATAAAATTATGTATTTTGTTTTCCGCCTCGTTATTTACTGTACTTTTTCCCGGAGCCACGTAATGAATCATGCATGTGGTTTTTTAAATTTTTACACCAGTGGCGGTTTGCCCATCACATCTTATAGCTTGGCAGCCGCCATTGACACGATAGCTACTCAGCGGGTCCGCGACTGCTTAGAAAATTAAATAATATTAACACATTAATAAAGTGTATGTAAATAAAGTAGCAAAATGTAAAACTGAAAATGTTAAAACGTTTACTAAATGTGTAGGAATGTTCAAATGGAGGCTAAAAATTAAGTTGTGCCCTCAGATTGATTCATGGGAGCAGTGCAAATGCATCAAACAGAATACAGTATAGATGATGGGTGGCCTCAGTTGAATTTATAAAAGTCCCTACCATCCCATTAACATGGAATTTTTGATTGCTTTATATTTGTGAATTAATTAAAATATTCCATAATTTGTGCATTTGTTTGATGAATGCTTGTTTCTATATTTGTTTCTATATTTTTGAAGTTTAAATTATCCAACTTGCTTAATCCAGGGTACGACTTCCAGTAATGACTCAGTGCGGAAGGGGGATGGGGGGTCCCCAAATTCTAATAATGATTCAGTTTAAGGTCCCTGGATTAGGGTAATGATTACGTGGGGGTTTAAAAGAAATTAGCAGGTTGAGAACAACTGGTTTAAAGAGTGCAATGAAATTAATAAAATGAAAAATGGCATTAAAAGAATACAAAACTATTGCTCTACAAATAGGTTTAAGACGTAGTGAGTACTGCAACTGAAATAAGATTAAAACAAAAACTAAACCGATGATACAACAAGTACTTCCTCCTCCCAACTTTTGCCAATCCATTCTTTTCTGCTTTCCCACAATTCAAAGAAAACATAACTAGTATTAACGTAATTACCGGGCAAAAAAAAAATGACTAGCGAGAAGATGAGATAAAAAGGCGCATTTCTTTTTGTCCCACGTGTTTTTATTTTGGCATTTGATATTCAGGTACCTTAGCCCAAAGAGAAGCAGATCGATTGGTTTTAAGGCAGCAGAAGCGTCTTACACATGATGTGCTTTACAAACAATTGGTGGAGGAACAAAGGATGGAAGAGAAAGAGAAAATAACAAGATCGCCAGACATCTTCCATCACAAACAGGGAAGGGTGCTAACAAGAGGCTCGCTTACAGTACAGCATGTGTGCCCCTGGTCACCCTTGATCTAAACCTCTCCACGCGCATGCTGCTGCATGGAAGATACTGACAACGGGTACGGAACGGATTCCATTGTTTTGTGAAGGGTCTTGCACCAGAGGTCATCACAAGAAATCAATGCTGCTCATTGATTAAAAATGTGCCTTCTATGAAAGGCACAGGGCAAAGTTACACAATCTGTTCAGAGTTAGGCAGCCCTCTCTGTATTTTTCACCAGGTCTCAGGTACTAAAAACAAATCTCCGGCACGTTATTCACACACTTTGTATTCCCGCATAAGGCAGTTTCTCATCGGTGCAGCCAGAACACTAATAAAGTGGGATTCACTGAGATACTCACACAGGGAACCAAGAATCCCGACCGGGAGAGCAAACCTCGTGGACCCGAGGCGGGAATAACACATATGCATAGGTGCTCATGGCTACAAGGGGGCTTCTCAGAGAATCAGCTTGTGGTGCCCACCACTTGGTCTTGTATATAAACCAATACCTATAAGATCTTCCAGCAAAACAAAATAGTCCCCAATCACTGTTTCCAGGAAATAGTTCCCACATTGTTTTGTACCTTTTATCACCTATACAGCTGCAGCTTGAGAAAACAATTTAAGACGCACAAAACTGCTATTTTATCAACCTCCGCTAGATGGCGATGACTTGCAGCAGTGACTTGTGGAATCAGACAGCTGGCGCACAACTCTGTCTCCCGGATTTTCACAAAACATAGCACCAGAAGTTATCTTACCTGTTATGTTAATATATGTCTTATTATATCACTATATCATATGTCACTCTACACAAGCCAAGGATTACATTGTTTGTTGGCAGACTTTCCTCCACAATAAAAAGACAGGAGACCATGCTGAAAGGGAGCGAGGTAAAATAATACAGATATACATTTCAGAATTTAGAGCCATCAGTGATTTATTTCACAATGTCGATAGCCTGTATGCAGTTCTTGACAGGTTAGAGTCTACACTGAAAAGCCATTTTGTTTTGATTTATATATATATATATATTCAATGAAAAAAACAAAGGTTAAAGTAATGTTATAGTTGGGTGATTAACATTGAGTTGGGTAACAATAAACATCTGTTATGCAGCGCCAAGATGCCGTTCTGGGTCAACTTGCACTTTAGAAATACACGTTATGTTATGTACAAAATACATAAAAAGAAAAGAAAATCTCTTCCAAGATGTCGGTTAATGTTCAGCCTTTTAATTATTTCTTTAGTTTCAGTGATAGGAAGTAATTTCCACATGCGACGAAACACGTGTCGGCTGGTTTTTCCACCTATCACTGAAACTAAAGAAATAATTAAAAGGCTGAACATTAACCGACATCTTGGAAGAGATTTTCTTTTCTTTTTATGTATTTTGTACTGTAGCACTTACTTTTACATACTGTGGTAACTTAATATTTATGTGTGCCTAGGTTTCCGTTTTGCTTGTTTAGTGGGGGTTTTCTACCCACACACAATTGGGGGGTTACAGGGTTCATCCCCTCTCCTAGCTGCACCATACAGATTATACTTCAGGTTTGGAATTTGTGCGTATATAGGGCAGAGCGCCTAGGATCTTTCCCTGATTACTAAAAACCCTTCTTCTAGAGTTTTACTCGCATTTTTAGCTTATGTTATTTATGTATATGAATATATGCGTCATAGCTAAAAGATAATGCTAGCGCAGTATTATTTCTTCCTACTGCTTACGCTGTACATTATATATCTCGCATACTGTCTTGTGATCATAACAGCTCATATTTCTTACACGAGAAACAAGACTGTTCAATAAATCTTTTATTGAAACGCCCGTCTATTCTTTCTGTGTAACTCTGAAGAAACTAAGCATGCACGATTAGCTGAGTGAAACTGTTATCTATTGTTTCCACGATTGTGCGAGTGTTCCGTTTCTAAAGGGAAACAAAGTTGTCATGTTTATGCGGTTGCCAGAAACTACTCCCTTCTTGTTTACAAGGAGTTTCTAGTGGCCTCTGAGTTAGCTGGCACAAAGTAATTAAGTTTAATATACTCGATAGGGACATACTGACCTCAGTCCTATGTCGAATCTATAGGGTATATTATTCCAATGCGCAGAGCCTATTAGGGAAATAGGAACTACACTACATGGCGCCCAACGGTTTGGTAAGGCACTAATTTAACGCTAGATACTGAGTAACTCAGTCGTGCTTTTCTCAGAGACCCCTACTCACATACTCCATAAGACGTCTGGAGTGGGTAGGGTTAAATATCCGCCAAAGCTAAATAGGACAAAAAACCTATAGATTAGCTATTTGGTTTGTTCAACGTTGAAGGATACAGTGTTCCAAAATATTGTGTACCTTATCTTTTGTTTCCTTGAAACTTGTTCTACATTTTTCAAAAAACAAATGTCCATACACGGGGATAATGGCACAGAGGACAGTGTAGCTGCGGCTGAGCGAGTCGTAACAGCTTTTAACTTTACAGGTTTAAATGAAACCGATGAGGGTGTTATAAACATCCCTCAAAACTTAAGGAGAGCCATCACTCTAAAACGTATAAAACACGGTCTACCACCAAGAGGTGGTAGAGCGGTTTTCGTGATAGAGGCACACGAATCCTTTCAGACAGAGGTATTCTATTCATGGATAGTATTCCCAGAATCAAATCCAATAACAAAACTATTTCACTTCTTTAAAGAAGATGAACCACCAGAGGAATATATTCCTTTCGAGGATATTGAAATTCCACTCACATACCAGGAGCATAATCTCTGGTTTAAAGGCGCCCTAAAACATCACAAAAACATTACCAGGCTCGGTCCACTAGGTAGACCAGGAGCAACATGGCCGATTCTAGCCGGCTACACACCTCATCCTGACATCGATGTAATGTCAGTCGAGGAATTACTTACTCAACTACAAGAGTTAATAAAAATTTACAGACAATTAGTCCAATATGTCATGCGGACTTTCACAGTCCAACCACCAATGACCATTCCAAATCAAACCCCTCAACAGGGGAATACACTAAAAATTACCCCACAGACTTTACACACAGTCATGGGTAAAATGCCCACAAAACGTGAGCAAATTCCATTCTGGATAGCTCAAAAAATTACTCAAATCGAAGCAGTATTTCCAAATACTAGCCCTTATGAGAAACACAGAATCCTAACAATCTGGTTACCAATGGGGATCACACCACAACTGGAAGATTGCACCACTTGGGGCGCAGTCTTTGCTGCCATCTATACTAAAACACATGGTGTTCCGTCAATTGCAGCAATACCAGATGTCCTGAAACAAATTCAAAACGAATACGGGGCAGAACCTGCTCTGAATTTAGGTATGAAATTACTGAAAAACATCGACCAGGTCTCAACAATAATATTATCTAATATTAAAGGGAGGCAGCATCAGTGGCGATCCGCCAACGCTTAAGGGAATTTGATGTAACAGAACATCAACATGAACTACCCAGAATAATAGAACAATCTTATGCAGAATTAGGCAGAGATAGTTTGGGTGGAAAACCTTTGAAGCCAAAACTATCTGAAAGTCCCGAGAAGGACTCTATTAAACAAAATCCTACATCTTCTAAAAAGAAGTGGGAAACTAATAAACAAAATTCAAAAGAGACGTTCTCAATCCCAAGGTAGGTCTCCTCAAAAGGAGCCCTCTGAAAGGAGGTATAATCTCAGGAATAGAGATAATTTAAGAAAGCCTGACAGGTATCAAGATACTGATATATGTTCCTCTCGTACCTTTCAGATATCGTCACAGACATCAGAAAGAAGAGGACGGTCAGAACACAGAGAAGAACGCGTGAAATCCAAAGACGATAAACACGTTCAGAAAAATAAATCAAAACCTCAATTCACAAAAAAGAAGGTAGCAGGTCTGAAGATCAGACATGCCGAGAATACTGAGAACACAGCTCAAGAACGGAGAATGGGCTCAGACAATGCTGGACAGTGTAGCAGAAGTAACAATAGCTCGCCAGAACCTGAAGGAACTTCTGGAGATAGTGGACTTGAATGAGTACATCACAGTAGAGACTGTAGACACCAGGGTTAGTACTCCACAAAAGTTATATGAAATAACACTCCGAATGGAGGGAGACATACCAAGAAAAGTGAAAATACTCTTTTGGGAGAAAGTTTCAAGGGCTTATGATATACTTCTAGCAGAAAAGGACTGGCCACCAAACTTTGTCAGGGAGTGCCCACATGGTGAGGACATCATTATGCCTGCCTTCTCCAACCATATTCCAATTCACCTAAAATATACTTATGCCAGGAAATGGGCAGTTGCCCAGGCTCCAGCATTATACAAAAATCATGTAGGATGGGATGAGGACTCACCTCACCACAAAATACATCTAAAAAATGAACCTACTGCACAAAGGCAGTACCCAATAAAGCAAGAAGCTAAAAAACAGGTCAGGAGATCTTAGATCAACTTGAATACCAAGGGGAGATTGAAACATGCACCTCCTCAATGAACAATCCTTTGTTTCCTGTATCCAAACCAGACAATACATATCGTCTAGTTTTGGATTACAGACACTTGAACACTTGTTCAAAAACATTTGCAGTGCAAAATGCACATAGTACAGCATTAATGAATAACATTGTGCGCAAAAATATAAAACCACATTGGACATTTCAAATGGTTTCTTTTGTCAAAACATAGCACCTGAAAGCAGGTACTTAACAGCTTTCTCAATAATGGGGACCAGCGTCAATTTTGTAGACTCCCACAAGGGTTCAAAAACAGCCCGGGGTTATTCTCAGCAAGAGTAACAGAGTTACTACAAATTTATGATAATGAGGCATTGTCATATGTCGATGACATCTATCTGACAGACGATGACCTGGATAGGCACTTGAACAGGGTGAGTACCATTATATTGGGCTTCGCCTCTGAAGGCTATAAATTCAACTTTAAAAAATCCAGACTTGCCCATCTCAATGTCCTTTTCCTAGAATATGAGCTTTCAAGTGAAGGCAGGAGCCTGGCAGCTAACTTTTTAGAAAAATGCGCGCTGCTTCAACCTCCAAAAACGCTGAAAAACTTACAATCCATCTTGGGTTTCCTAAATGTTGGAAGAACTTACATTCTAAATTACGCAGAAAGGGTTAAACCTCTCTTACGAATTAATCAAACCTGATTTTTCAACAAAACATTGGACACAGGAACACACAGAAATCCTGCGTTCACTCCAAGCTAACATGTTAGCAACAAATCACTTACAAACACACGTAAATACACGCAATTTAGTGATCCGAATAATTTCGGGACAATGCGGATTCACCTATTTAACATTTAATGAGGGTGAAAAAGTACCAATAGCATACAAATCACATTTGTATACACAAGCAGAAATGCGCTTCACTTCAATAGAAAAAATACTGACAGCAGTTCAAACCGCTGTAGCAAAAGAAAGAGCTCTAGCCCAAGGGAAACGCATTATTGTCGTAACTCCAGTACCAGCCTTAGAGGCGGTCACAAAAGCGAGCATTCCAAATGCAAAAGCTTTACATCCTAGATGGATACAATGGGTCAATTCTCTTGCTGCAACAGATGTTGAATATGTTTTGATCCTGATTTAAAAACACAAGCGTTCCTGCAATATGAACATTAATGTCCTCTGCCCACTGAAATTCTGCCTCTAGATCAGTATGAATTTATAATTTACACTGACGGATCCGCACAACCCGCTACAGGGAGTAAGCAAGCTTACAGTGCAGCGTGCGCAATCGTTAAAGGTCGGATGCAAGATGGTAACTTCAGACCAATGGTCATTAAAACTCAATCTCTAGGAGATTGTACAGCTCAGCGAGCTGAACTACAAGCATTCAAAGTGGCACTTGAAAATACAGATCGCGAATTCCCCACACTTATAGTGTGCGATTCTTTTACTGTGTTCAGTCGTATAATGAATATATACAGAATTGGCTTGAAAACGGGTTCAAAGATGCAAAGGTGGCACAATAAAGCATAAAACGCTTTGGGAACAAGTAGTTCAGTTAAGAAACGAACTACCAAAAGCTCACGTGATACACACGCTGAGTCATCAACGTGATGGCATTCACGTTGCAGGGAATTCATTGGCTGATGAAGCCGCAAAGGGGGCTGTTCAGACGGCTTCCGTAGCTGCGATCACTCGTTCAAAAACGAGAATAGACAGTGAGATATTGTTGGCTGTCAATGCTTCAAGCAAAGGCAGTGGTGCAGCATTACCAAAGAAATTTCCACTCAAGTACTCTTATGTAATTGATACGAACAACGTACCTTCCCTTGCCCAAGCAAGTAGGAGGAGACCTCGACTTTAGAGGAGCCCGTGTCCCGGCCTGACGCACTGACAAGAGACGCTGTCATCCCTGCTCGCAGAGAATCCAGCTCCCAGTGTTCTGACTCCCTTCGCGGGGTGTTAGAGTTCGAGACCCGGAAGGAGATTCCCACCTCTCTCATTCTCCAGGTATGGAGCTGACTAGAACCTAGAGGGACTCTTGGCATACCATACTATAGAATACTTCACCTACTTCTTACCTTGCCCTACACCTAGGTTAGGTTAGGCACACTGGGGTAGAACTAGTTTAGAGAAGCATCTTATGAGTACTCGCATTTTTAGCTTATGTTATTTATGTATATGAATATATGTGTCATAGCTAAAAGATAATGCTAGCGCAGTATTATTTCTTCCTACTGCTTACGCTGTACATTATATATCTCGCATACTGTCTTGTGATCATAACAGCTCATATCTCTTACACGAGAAACAAGACTGTTCAATAAATCCTTTTATTGAAACGCCCGTCTATTCTTTCTGTGTAACTCTGAAGAAACTAAGCATGCCCGATTAGCTGAGTGAAACTTATCTATTGCTTCCACGATTCTGAGTGTTCCGATTCTAAAGGGAAACAAAGTTGTCATGTTTATGCGGTTGCCAGAAACTACTCCCTTCTTGTTTACAAGGAGTTTCTAGTGGCCTCTGAGTTAGCTGGCACAAAGTAATTAAGTTTAATATACTCGATAGGGACATACTGACCTCAGTCCTATGTCGAATCTATAGGGTATATTATTCCAATGCGCAGAGCCTATTAGGGAAATAGGAACTACACTACACAGGAATTTGGCTTTCTCCAAACGTTTGTATGGATATCAAATACTGTGCAATGAGGGTTTCCCATATATCTGAGGTTGACTGTTAATGGGAACTAGGCTACACATGAAGTGTGTGGTAAAGGGTCAATGTTGCACATAACACATGCTTGCTACACCTACGAGAGTTGTATCTGAGATGGCATTAATGATGCTTCATATTATTCTGAGCTATTTCGTACTTACTTTCAGGTCTCTAATGCAATACTAGTTTGTAGAGTAATGTGTACAAAAGAAGTTTGGGTGATGTCATCAGTAATGTCATTTGAGATATCAATTATGTCATAGAACATGTCATAAGTGATTTAATATGTGAAGTCATAAGCAGTGCATGGTAGGGGCGCAAGTTATAGTTAGCTCTGCAAACTATAACTGGTGAATTCTTCTGTGTTTTTTTAAGTTCAAAACGATAATGTTGTCACTGACATTCACCTAACTATGCTACTTTAACCTTTGTTTTTTTCAGTGAATTTCTAACGATTTTTTAACGTAAAGTAATATTTTATTACCATACATACCTCTGCCGCGCTGGGCCAGACCCTGCGCAAACCCCCCATAGGCAGCCAACCTCACACTGTGCACGGCCTCTCTCCACCTGTGTACAGCACCCCCCTTGAGCTTATTCTGGCCACAGGGACTTCATCCCCCGCAGTCTCCATTTCAAATAGGTGGGTGACCCGGTATTCACCCGGGGCACCCACCAAGCACATGCTGGGGGAGCCAGTGCAGCCCCAGCCAACTCCTTGCATGGTGCGGTACCAGCATTGCTACTGCTCAGAGAGAGCAACTATTTATGCTGCTCCCTCCAGGCAAGAGCAATATGTTGTTCTGTTTCCCTGCCCACATCAGTGCGGGCTAGGAAACAGATCACAAGTCTGCTACCAGCCGGCAGGAGCCGCTGGGAGCAGACTGTGTGTTTGCTCCGAATTGGCTGGAGATTTGAAAATGCTCCCGCCAGACGGGAGCCAACACATTTTCTCTTTCCGCGCTGATGCAGGCAGAGAAACTACTGTTTCCACGGGGTGGGCTCCCTGGGACACAGCAAGTGAATCGGCCTGAGGGATGGGGTCCCCTGGGCCATTAAATATCATGGAGCAGGGCCACGCGGCCCCCTCCCTTTTGTATAGAATGATGGCAGTGGAGGATAGGGTCCCAAGGCATTTTTAAGGCTCTGGGAGATTGGCTTGTGCTGCCCCCCTCACCTTAAAAAGTACTTTGGGCCCCTGGGGATGTGGTCCTCGGGGCAGAAAACGGCTTGATAAAGGGGGGGGGGGGCGCGTGACTCCCAGCCCTAAAAAAATACTTTGAGCCCCAAAGGATGGGGTCCCGGCACCGAAAAAGGTTCAGGGAGGGGAGCCGTGCACCCCCTTCCCTTAAATATACCCGGGAGTTGGGGTCTCCGGGGCCCTAAATGGGCTGGGGAGCAGGGCCCTACTGACGCCCCTCTGGCCATATATGTATAATACAATAGTGGCCGCCTTTTCTTTTTTTTCTTTTTAGTTGTGGGATCGCAGCAAAATATTACTATTTTTTTTTTTTGGCCATGCGGGGTTGGGATCCCTCTGTGACATAGGGGAAACCTACAGCCTTTTATAATTTTATTTTTTCTTCTTCAGGACAGGGGACCAAGTCCAGAGTCCTGTAATGGCTGCCAGCAACATTTTTCTCATGTTGATGGCAGTCAATCACAGCGCTCACTCCCAAGGGGAGCACGAGGGTCCAAGGGAAAAAAACCTCTGTGGGCCTATCAGAATGCTCTGTTTTTAAACTGGAGCTCCCGCGAGCCTCGAGGGGATCCAACTGTCCGGGTATACAAATATTTTAAAACCTAAAATATAGTGTAATTCCGTTCAGTAGTTTTTGCGGTAGCCCTTCTTAAAGACGTCTAAGGGAAATGCATGGGGATTTCAAGTTTTAGAAAACCCTTTTTTATTGTTCCGCACGTGACGGATCACTCTGAAACTTTCCACGCACAAACTAGGCAAAGCATTTTTACTTTTTTTTGGTAAAGTTTCAGAGAAATTTATCAAATAGTGCCAAAGTTATTAGTAACACACAAAACCCATTTCCTATAGAAACGCTGACCTAACTATAAGTACCCAGTGGCAGCTGCCACTGGGTAATACATATAATTATATCATTTCAGTATAACAAGTTTTGAGCAGATCTGCGTGGGGGAAGCGGGGGGGGGGCATTTCCCATTTTATCTTCCATCAAAAAGTTTGCTCAAGGCTACAGAATAAACCACTTAACAGAATTACACCAAGCTTGGCCTGAAAGAAGAATTTTACTCAAAGGAGGGCCTTTTCTGTGTTTGTTGTGAACCGTTCAGTAGTTTTTGAGAAATTAGTGTTTCAAAAATGTGTTGGGTGGCCTTTGAAGGGTCAAAAGTGAAAGATAACTGGTCGGTTAGTTTGTGAATTGTCGAAACTGGGTTTGAGGACAATTCATGGGCCCAAATTTAAAACGTTTGGGTCTGTGGAACCAAAACCACATCTGCAGACCAGAAGGTTTCTGAATTGGCTGTCCACAAGATAAACTTTCTATTACAGCTGCCTTTACACGATGCAGAGCTCAGTTTCTGCGTCCTGTTAACAAAACAATTTAAAAGAGCCATAAGGAAACGAGGGAGCATTCCCTGAGCCTCTGCCTTAGAGTGAGGGGTCAGAGACCTACCTAGGTGCAAAATAAATGACAAAAAATTCAATTTTTTTAGCATGGATTCGTTCTAGAGCCTGGGATTCGGGTCTGTGAACCCTCACAAAAAAAGTCTAAGAATAATAATGACAATAACAGTATTATAAAATAATTAAGAGGGGTCTACCATCACCTGGCAGTCCGGGGTAGGTCGAGCACAGGACCTGGCAAAATGCCCAGGTCCTGTTCACAGCTAAAGGCCCTGAAAAGTGTAGGTTCGGCAAACGGCAGGGAGAAGGACAAGCCCTTCGACCAATCGTTGTGGCGCACGGGAATTAGCAGCCCCGAGTATTCTGGGTGCAGAGCTGGGAGAAGGCTAGCCCCTGGAGTCAATCCCTGCAGCGCAAGGTTAAAGAAAATACAAGTGACATTCCCTATTTTAACTCCCATATTAATCTTTACTCCCCAGAACAGAAAAATCAGCAGAATAGAATTAGACGGAACTTGACATTAAACTAGAGTTTTACCTGCCATTGGTTGATTTGGTCTAGATTAATTCAGTAGTTTTCAAGAACGAAGCAGAGTGGGCTAGACATGGGTCCAAACTTTAAAATATCTGAAACATTACTGGCAAACTTTGGGAAAATAATTGAATCCCTTGAATCCCTGGTTAACAAACAACTAATGGCCTATCTAGAACAACACCAACTGTTTGACCCTTCCCAATCAGGTTTCAGGACTGGTTTCAGCACTGAAACAGCCCTGGTGGAGGTAGTAGACAACATAAAACTCTCTTTAGATGACGGGCAATCAGCAATGCTGGTCCTACTGGACTTATCGGCTGCCTTCAACACCATCTATCATGCAATCTTAATACAGAGGCTTGAAGAGATTGGAGTAAGAGGCAAAGTCTTTAACTGGCTGAAAAACCTTTTAAAAGAACGTACCAGCATTGTCCAAATTGAATCCCTAGTCTCTAGTAGTTCAAAGGTTGACAAAGGGGTCCCCCAGGGATCAGCGCTTAGCCCTATCTTGTTTAATGTCTATGTAGCACCTCTGGCAAGGGTAATCAGAATGTATGGCTTAAATGTAATCTCATACGCAGATGATACCCTGCTGATAGTCACCCTGGGACCCAACCCTGATGATACAAGAACCAGATCTATTAACTGTATGTCTCGCATACCCAATTGGATGCAAAGCAATTACCAACAGCTCAATGCGAGCAAGACCAAAGTGATTTTATTTGGTAAAGCACAAGTACTTTGGTCAGCTGACTGGTGGCCGATCAGCATGGGCCCATGTCCTACTCCGAAATCCATGGTGCGAAACCTAGGCATATAATAGATGACAAGCTATCCATGAAGGACCATGTAAACCAGTCCCTGGCCACATGCTATGGCATCATGCGAACGCTACAAAAAATCTTCCAATGGGTACCTTTGGAAGCCAGGAAAACGATGGTTCAGGGTTTAATAATTAGCCGTTTAGACTACAGCAATGCACTCATGGCCTATATTAATGAAGACCTATATACTAGACTCCAGATATTGCACAACACAGCTGCCAGACTAGTGCTAAATCTCCCATCCCGGTCCTCATCTGTACCAATCTTGAGATCATTGCACTGGCTCCCAAATTAGGACGCGTACTCTTTTCAAACTTATGTGTATTGCACATAAGTCCCTTTATGGTGTTGGGCCAAGTTATCCATCTAAGAAACCCAAGTGGTATTCACCAAGAAAGAACTTTAGGTCTGGAGGAAAACACCTTCTGACCCCTCTGACAGTTCGAACTGCCAGAAATGATAGTAGATCTTTCTCCCACCTGGCCCCTCAACAATGGAACAAGCTTCCAACACATATTCGTGCTATCACAGATCTTAAACTGTTTAAAAAGCAGCTGAAAACCTGGTTATTCTAATTAATCTTCCTATGTCTGGGACTCTTTCCTAGTTGGCCCCGCTACAGCGCCATGAGACCCCTCGGGGTGATATGTGTGCTTAATAAATGGTCATAACATAACAAAGATGAGATTAGGACCCTAGGCAAATATTAATTTACGAGAATCTAGAAATATTTGCAGATTTCCGAAAAGCAAATGTGGATCCCTCATGCACCACTTGGCTTGTCCCATTTCGCAAAAAATGTATTCCATGCCTAGTAAATTGAAAGCAAAGAAACCCTAAGCAAAGGAACCCTAGTAAAGGAGACGTGGTAGGACAACCATTTTCAATAGGACCAAGTGCTCCTCACTGCTATTGGAAGACATCATTAAAACACCATTGAGTAGTGGAGCTGCAGCCTTCCTATGGTTGCCATCAATTGTATCTTCAGTTGTCTGACACACTTTAATATCCAAATATTTAAAAGTATCTGGATCCACAGTAATTTAGAATCTTGCAGAGTAAATTGGGAGGAATCGTGCCCTGTTTAAGATGTATTCAAATTTGCTTGTAGGGCAGATACTGGGCCGTAGCCAATCAAATATGTGCATCACTAAGGTGAGATCTCACAGTGGACTGCTCATATGTAAAAGTAATCATCTGTGTAGGGAGGAATACCATGTTTCGGTGAAGAACCTTCACCCCAGTATAATTTGAATCCCTACTTACATGCCAAGCAGGAGCTTCTATGGCTAACACAAACTTTGGGGGATTCCTTGTTGGGTACTTCTTTGCAACACCCATCTGTCCGAAACAAGATGGCCCTTTGAGTCTTGATGTAGGTTGTGCACATAAGAGTTTGATCTACTGAATAAAGTTCTGACCAAAATTAATGCATCTTGAAGTTGCATACATTTATTCCAACCCCAGCGTGTCAAACACTTTCTCCATTTCCAGCTCCGGTTAAGATGAGTTGAGGCCGTCCTGTAGGATACAGGGATGTTGTTCAACATACTGAGTGCATAGATGGAAAAGACCTGCTGTCTTGTATTTTTCTTCCTTTTTACACTTCCTAACTTACAATCTGCTGGTGTCTTGGATGTTGGTGTGCCAAGATCTACCAGCTATGGTGAGTGTGTCTACAAGAAAGCAGGGGTGATGGTCGTAATGGCTTTGTAAATGATGCAGCTGGTTTTGAATATGGTGCGGGCCAGAAAAGGGAGCCAAGTTCCATCGGTCTGAGGGTGATGTGATTATATTTCTTCAGGCTCTGGATGAGATGAGCTGCAGCATGTAGAATGCCCCAAAGAGGGGTCAATGTAGCGTCTGAAAGGCTGTGGATTGTGGCATACCAACCAGATATAAGAGTATAAGCGCTTGAACAGAAGAACAAAAGCTGTGTTCCTGAAGAAATTATTTGACTTTTTTTTTTAGAAATGAATGAATTCCTCAAGGGTGAGGTTGGTGTCCAGGGTGAATCCAAATGACTTGGCATTAGGTGAAAGTAGGGGTCGAAGCCATTAAACCGTCATAACATGATACAATTTTCTCAAGCTGGGTATGTACTTTGCAAATTCAGGTTTATTGGCTTTGTCAATATTTGGGTCTTAACTTGACCAGATACCAATGAACAAAACATACCTCACCTTCAGGCTAAGACTCGGATCACATAGAGCCATGCTGGCCCTCCTAGCTGATTTAGAGCTCCATTGTTGTCTAGGTCAGTGCGTTGCGAACTCCACTGTTGTCCAGGTCAGCGTGTTGCTGCTTTGCGGCTTCCTATGGACACTCTCTGCAACAGTCCAGCACAGCTAGATCGTATTTCCGTTCTCTTAGACAACGACTTGGTTGAAGAGCAGTGTAACGTGGCCATGAGGGAAAGTAGCGCAAAAAAATGGGGATGAAGATTCCCCTGCAAAACGTTAGCGAAGAATCCCCAATTTGTGTCTCAGACCAGTTGTCTCATAACAAGTTTACCAGATTGTTGAACTAAGGACGGCTCCCTAAGAGATGGGCATCCCATTGCAGAGCGGGGGCAGGAAGAGTCTACAATACACGAGTGCGGGGGGATGCAAAATGTTGCAAAGCATTTTAAATCTGTGCACAAATTCTGAAAAGACTAGCCTTGAATCATGTAAAACACAGTGATAACAAAAAGGACATCTGCCTCAAGTTATTATGCCTCTCCTCTGTAAATATTTAAAGTGCATGTTTAACACACTCATACCAGAAAAGTCATTCCCTAAGATATTGTGCTTCACCCCTGTACTACTTAACATTCACATGCAATACACTTATACCAGAAAAAGTATCTCTCATAAGACATTGTGCCTCCCACATATTATTTTCTATGTGAGTGTAAAAAAAACACAAGATGTTAAGGTAGCCAGGTGTGAAATTATATACCCAGAGCAATGATACTAAACTCTTTTTGACGATTATTGGATCACTTGTAATTTTCACTGACTTACTAACTTAATTTGATACAAGCAAGCCGCCACGTAATCTTCTAACTGGCCTCTTTTACTTTCTGTAAGCAGGTAATTCTATGTCAGGACTGGAGGCGAGGATTATGCCTTCTTTCTTCACTTTTATTTTTTACAGCAGCCATCATTTAATAAGAAAACAAACTACGTTTCCCATGAACACTTGGGAAAAACTGTAGTAAAAGAACATCCAATCAGGAACCGTCCTGCAAAGTCCTATCAAGGGGCAAAATGGCCCAACATAGTCCTTCTTTACTAGCCCTTCTCCCTCTTTCTTCACTGCTGCACAGTCGAGATAAGTACTTCCGATATTGTGGGCTATAATTGCATGAGTGTTTCATTGGGTTTTTTACTGTCATATTCAGTTATGGACATCGTTTTGTGAAGCGGCTCCGCTGCGTTTTTCTCGTTGTCACCCTGCGTTTGCTTGCCGGTTCTCTCGACCGCGGGAACACTTTGCGCTCCTACGCGGGCCGATGTGGTGCGGCTCACGTCATCAACCTCCCACCAATAGAAGGCTCTGGAGGTGGGGCTAGACCGTGGAGCGCACGTTTGAATTCCTCACAGAGGAATTCGTTCGGCGCGCTGTGGTCCTGTGAGCTTTGCCGGCCTGAGGGAGACGCCCCGGTGGGGTCCGTAAGCCGATCAAGTCATTTCCTGAATAAATTAAGGCCGATTGCGCTCTGCTGTGTGAATGCTTTGCTGCCTGCAGTTATTAAACCAGCAGCACAGTCTGTATTGATTCTACTTACGCCCTATCAGGGTCAGTATATGTTAGGCCCCAGAGGAGTGTGGGGACACTAACCCAGGCCGGCTCCCTACTAACTGTGCACCAGGGTGAGGTGTCCCAGGGCTGAGTTCCCCTAAAAAAATAGAGAACATTGCGCAATACTATTTGGCTGCCACCCAGCCTACCATTAATTAAAGCCTCTTGCGAAGGACTTTTGGGCCGACACCCAGCCCCCCATTACTTTAAAAGCCTCATCCAGTCCCTGAGTCTCCTCTGATAATGGACTATGAGGAGGACTCCCAAGGGATGGAAGACCCCCTGGCCAACCTACCTTGGGACGATAATTTCTACGATGCAGTGGACGCATCCATATACAGGGCAGTGTCAGAGGCCATGGCCCCTTTAGAGGAGAGATTGTCCCGCCAGATAGCGCAAGCTTGCGCAAAAATGACAGCCCCCCGCCCCCCACAGCTCCCGCTCCCCCTTCAGAGACCCCAAGGGTCCCCCCCCCCTCGGCGGACATAGATCCACCTCCGGCCAAGCGTACCCGCGAAACGGGAGTGGACTTGGACACCTTTGATAGGCTCTAGCAAGCTTTCCTGGCCAGCCAACCTTCCTTGCCAGTAGGAGATGAGGATTCCCAGACTCCTGATAACTCTACCCCTACTAATGATACGGGGGATGCTGACAATGAACCTGGCCCTTCCAGGCCGTGGCTCCCCTCCAGTCTCTCTCAGACCACCCCGGGTACTTCGGACATGCTTGACCCCGACGACATCATCCACCCTCGGTCCTCCAAATGGGCCCCGGCCGACAAGGTCGTAAATTTTGTGGCGGGGTGTATTTGCAGGCCACTGGAGAAAGATGCCCGTAATTGCTTCCGGGCCGAGTGCCCTCGCCCTTGCCTGAAGGGGAAAGTGGCTCTCATTCCCGAAATCGACACACGTATGGCCACCTTCTTACAGACGTTTATAAAGGACCCCAAGAAAGGGACTGATAGGTCCTGGCGCGCATGCCAGGACAAACTCCGCGATACCCTGGGTCCCCTTACGAAAATCCTAGATATGGCCTTAGAGGCCAAGCTAACGGGTTCCCTAATTTCCCCAGAAATACTCTTGGCCATTATCTTCTTGGGCAACGCAAATTGCGCCCGGTCCACAGAGCTTCGCCACTCTCTTCTAATTAAGGTGGACCCCAAGCTGGGAGTTCTGGCTGATTCAGAGACGGGGCCATTGCGCAGGGAGGGCTCTTTGAAGAGCCATTTGTCAAGGAACTTGGCAAATTCGTTAACACCTTTACATCCCTGGACAAGGCCCAGACATCCATTAAAAAAGTATTCCCTCGTGTTTTCCGCGTAGCCGGCCGAGGTAGGTGCCGCTCGACCGGCCGCCCTTCCAACCAGTATCCCCCAAGAGGGTAAGACTCCAGGCAAGGACAGTACCAGGACCAATCTCGATTCGGGAATTTCTACCCCACGAGAGATCGACGTGGCAAAGGCAGAGGATTCAGAGGCGCGGCAACCTCCTCAAGTCCCGGTGAGTATCCTCCCTTCTTCCCGATTAAAAGTAGGGGGGAGTCTGGCAAATTTTTTCCAGACCTGGACTTCCATCACAGGGGACGCGTGGGTCCTTCAGACAATACAAGGGTTTCATATAGAATATTTTGGCAAACCCTCCGAAGGGGCCAGGCCCCGTCCCATCCAGTTCTCACAACGGGAGGCCGCCCTGTTGGACGAGGAGGTCGCACCCTCCTCTCCAAGGGTGCGATTTCCCTCTCAACCCCTCATCCCCAGGGGTTCATCAGCAAAAAAAAATGAATGTGTTAGTCTGTAACGAAACTGGTGCTCATGTAATGCACTCTGATACCCGATGTCTCTGGACTAGTTTGTGCTATATAAAACTCTAAAAAAATAAAATAAAAAATATCTTTCTGGTTGACAAGACCGATGGGGGCCAAAGACCAGTGATAAACATCAGCGAATTCAACGAGTGGCTGGTTTACAGCCACTTCAAAATGGAGGGTACTCACCTCCTCAGGGATGTTCTACGGCCCTCGGATTGGATGGTACGGCTAGATCTCAAGGACGCCTACCTGGACATTCCAATTTTACTGCCTCACCGCAGTTTCCTTCAGTTCATATGGTGGCAACGGACGTACGAGTATACCGCTCTTCCTTTTGGCCTATCCTCCTTGGTGCTTCGCCAAGGTTCTCAAACTGGTGGGGGAATACTTGAGAGCTCGAGGTATACCAATGATAGTGTATTTGGACGATCTGCTCCTGATGGATCAGTGTCCACGTCAGCTTTCGTCCCACCTCCGGATGGCGGTGGATCTCCTTCAGAGCTTAGGCTTCGTAGTGAACGAGAAAAAAGTCGCTCTTAACGCCTGCTCAGAGCTTGACATTTCTAGGATTCGTAATAAGGACTCCACCTCATCCACTCTAAGTCTGCCCTCTAGGAAGGTGTTGAAGATTTGACACGAGTTGTGGCGCACTCTCACCAAACAGGTGTCTCATAGGCATTTGGCTAGAAATAGTGGGCCTCCTCTCCGCATCGATCCAGCCCATTTTTCCGGGACCCCGCCACTATCGGGCACTGCAGCGTCTGAAGGCTGCATACCTACGCAGAGGGTGTCCCTACTCCCACAAAGTGGTACTTTCCGAGGAAGCTCGAGAGGAAATCCAGTGGTGGCTAGACCACATGGATGCCTGGAATGGCCGGGCAATCTTCGGATCAGCCCCAGATTTGGTCATAGAATTCGACGCCAGCAGAGCAGGCTGGGGTGCCAGATGCAGCGTTTTCTCTACGGGAGGATTGTGGTCGCCAGAAGAACGAAAGTTACTTATCAACTGCTTGGAGCTTCTAGCAGGTTCCTTCGCAGTCCGTTGCTGGACGAGGGATTCCATCCAGTCATGTGTCCTTCTAAAAATGGACAACATCTCGGCGGTCCGTTATATTAATCACTTATGGGGCACTCGGTCCAAAGCCCTCTCAGACCTCGCTGCCAGCTTTTGGCAGTATTGCCTGGAACATCAAGTATCTGTCTCGGCGGAGTATTTGCCTGGCCGGGAGAACCAAGTGGCCGACTTTCAGTCGCGCAACTTCAGGGACTCCAGTCTTTGGAAGCTAGACCCAGAGATCTTTGCGATATTGCATGACCGCTGGGGTCCTTTCTCGGTGGACCTGTTTGCCTCGAGATTAGACCACCAGCTTCCCCGCTTCTTCGGCTGGAGGCCGGACCCACTAGCAGTGGCCACGGATGCTTTCCTCCAGGACTGGAGTCAGGAGAAGGGGTACGCTTTTCCCCCCTTTGCAATGATCACAAGAACGACGGTGCAGGTCAGGCGACATCGGGCAGAAGTGGTTCTAATCACTCCCCTGTGGAGATCGTAAGTTGGGTCCTGGGATTCTCCAATCTGAGTAAGACCTCCGACCCTCGGTCTAGGTCCACTCTCTCCCCGCAGCCCCGCTGTGCCGTCTCTTGCCTCCAGACCCTGACCTCCTCCTTGGGAGGTTCGAGGCTGCTGCCCGCTCCTGCGCCTGCTGCCCGCTCCAACTGGGACCAGACTGCCTGCAACCACCGTAACCTTTCTCAGCCGTTTTCTTTCCTTAATTTTTCCCTGTTGTGCCACTGTTATTGTGCCCATCTGTGTCTTGCTCTAATTCCACCACTGTTTTTATTTTCTCGTGCCTGCCTGTTCCTTTCGCCTTTCGCCGCTGCTGCCCCTCCCCCCCGGAATTCCCCCGGGAAACCCCCCGCTCCCGCCTCCCAGCCTCTCCTCCCTCCCACCTCCCCTACTTGATGGCGGCCGCTGCGCGGTCACGCAGCGGGCGCACCACCGGCGCGCCAAAGGCAAGCCCATCTGCGCCCGTCCGCAACCCTACCACGGCCAGCGCCAGGAACACTGGACCTCCCACTACCCATCGCTACGACACCACCACCCTCCTCGCACTCAACCCTGGAAGACTTAAATAATGCCAACTGGCCTCGCCGAACACGACCCACGGCCAGTTCTCCTGCCTCCACTGCCGCCAGACCCTCACCGCCACCCCGGCCTCCAACACCGCCGACGCCAGCACCAGCGACACCCTAAAATTCATACTCCTTAACGTACGCTCCGTACACAAACACGCCATGAAAATCTGGAACCTACTCGACTCTCTCTCGCCCGACATCGCCTTCTTCACAGAGACCTGGACCAACGCATCCTCCGCCCCCGACATCAGCACCACCATCCCAGACGGATACAAGATACAGAGGAAAGACAGCCCCAACCACCCAGGAGGGGGCCTCGCCATCGCCCACAAGAGCACCCTCCGCCTCACCACCTCCAGCGAAACCTTCCCCTCCGCCTTACACCTGCACTTCCAGACCACCCCCAAAGCCACACTCTGAGGAACCCTCATCTACAGACCCCCCGGCCCCCGAACACCCTTCGCCACCACCATCACTGACTTCATCGCACCCCACGCCATCGCCTCAACAAACTACATACTCATTGGAGACCTGAACTTCCACCTCGACAACCCCAGCGACCCCAACTCCACTATCCTTCATGACAACCTCGCCAGCATCGGACTTAAACAACTCGTCAACACACCGACCTACAGAGCAGGACACACCCTCGACCCCATTTTCACGGCAGGAAACCGCGTCCAATTCAGCCACACAACGCAGCCGCCATGGACCGACCACCACTGCGTACACTTCGCCATCAACAAACTCAAGGCACCCAAACCAGCCCCACGCCCACCTCGAAGGAATTGGAGCAAGGTTACCGACTAGCAACTTAACTCCACCCTAACCCGAGACAACCACACCTGGGCACCCGACGCAGCCAGAGAACTCCACACCTGGATCTCCAACTGCGCAGACGAGCTCGCCCCGCTACGCAACCCCAACAGACAACGCCCCAGGAAAGCCGCCTGGTTCACCACCTCTCTCCAAGAAGCCAGACGCACCTGCAGACGCCTGGAGAAGAACTGGAGAAACACCAAGACAACCGAAAACCACACCACCTACAAGGACGCCATGACGGACTACCACAACCAGATCAGAGCCACCAAGAGGAACTTCATCCACAACAAAATCCTGGCCAACTCCACCAACTCCAAGGAACTTTTCAGCGTCATTCAAGAATTCACCAACCCATGCAGCGAAGCCACAGACATCACCCCATCCCAAGACCTCTACGACAAGCGTGAAACCTATTTCCACCTCAAGATCAAAAACTTCTACGACAACTTCATTGACCATCCACCAGGCGCCACAGACTGCCCCCAGAAACACCAGCCAGCCCACCATCTCCAACTGGACACCGATCACGGCCGAAGACACCGCCTCAACCAATAAAAAACATCCACTCGGGGACCCCCACCGACCCCTGCCCCCCTCACATCTACCACAGAGCCGCGGCCGCCATCACACCCGAACTACAACGCACCATCAACACCACCTTCAAAACAGGCACCTTCCCAGACAACTGGAAGCGCGCAGAAGTCAGACCCCTGCTCAAGTAGCCCACAGCGGACCCCACCGACCTCAAGAACTATCGGCCCATCTCGCTCCTCCCCTTCGCAGCCAAAGTTGCAGAGAAAACAGTCAACAGGAAACTGACACGATTCATTGAGGAGAACGCCGTCCTCGACCCGTCCCAATCCGGATTCCGAAGCAACCACAGCACAGAGACCGCCCTACTCGCCGCCACAGACGACATCCGCACCCTCCTGGACCAAGGCCACTCCGCAGCCCTCATCCTACTCGACCTATCAGCAGCCTTCGACACCGTCTCCCACCGCACACTAGTCGCCAGACGACACGACACAGGCATACAAGGAACAGCCCTGGACTGGATCCGATCATTCCTCACCGGAAGAAACCAAAGGATCAGACTCCCACCCTTCCTCTCCGACCCCACGAAAATCACCTGCGGAGTCCCACAGGGTTCATCACTGAGCCCCACCCTCTTCAACATCTACATGGCACCCCTCGCAGCCATCGTCCGACAACACGGCCTCAACATCGTATCCTACGCCGACGACACCCAGCTCATCCTCTCCATCACCAAAGACCCCACCACTGCCAAACTCAACTTCCAGAAAGGAATGTAAGACGTCGCAGTCTGGATGACCAACAGCTGCCTGAAGCTCAACGCCGAGAAGACAGAAGTCCTCGTCCTCTGTACCATCCCTTCTGCATGGGACAGCACCTGGTTGTCGACCGTCCTCAGAAGCCCACCTACCCCCTCAGACCATGCCAAGAACCTCGGCATCGTACTCGACTCATCACTCACCATAAACCGACAGGTCAACGCCGTCACCTCCAGCTGCTTCAACACCCTCCGCAAGACCTTCAAGTGGATCCCCCCTGAGTCAAGGAAGACAGTCACCCACGCACTCATCACCAGCAGACTGGACTATGGAAACGCACTCTACGCCGGCATCAACAAGTCCCTACTCTGCAAACTCCAGACAATACAGAACACCGCCGCCAGACTCGTCCTCGGCATCCCCCGACACGAACACATCAGCCAACACCTACGAAGTCTCCACTGGCTCCCCGTGGAGAAAAGAGTCACTTTCAAAATCCTCACTCACGCCTACAAATGCCTACACAACAACGGACCCAAATACCTCAACGACAGAATCAACTTCCACGTACCCAAAAGAAACCTCCGATCTTCCAACCTCGCACTGGCCGAAACCCCACGCATCCACAGAGCCAGAGCAGGCGGAAGATCCTTCTCTCACATTGCAGCCAAGACCTGGAACGAGCTACCGGCAGACATCAGACGTGCCCCCTCCCTAAACACCTTCAGGAAGACCCTCAAGACCTGGCTCTTCGGCTAAACAAATCTGCGGACCCCCCCTCAGCGCCTTGAGACCCTCACGGGTGAGTAGCGCGCTTACAATTCCCTGATTGAATTTTACTCCCCGGGTTTCCGACTCTCCTCCTGAATCCCGACCAAGCTCCTCATCCACTGATTCAGAAGGGCTCGTTGTAGCTCATGGCATGGCGGATTACTGGGGACGTTGGGAGGTTCCGGGCCTTTCAGGAAAGGCTGAAACCTTCATGTCCAAGGCTTGGGCGGACAGCACTGTCAAAAGATGCCAATCCGCATGGGGCAGATGGTCCAGTTGGTGTATGCGATGGAGTCTTAATCCCCTGGATGCAGATGTAGTGCACATTCTCAATTTTCTGGCAAACTTGGCTTCTAACGGTTTAGCTTACAGGTCAATTAATACCTTCGGGTCAGCCATCTCAGCCGGCCAAGTGCCACTAAACGATGTGGCGGTGGGGGTGCACCCCCTATTATGCAGGTTGAGAGGTAACAGACTCTCTCTACCTCCAGAGCCGCGCTACTCAGCTCTTTGGGATGTGAACCAGGTTCTCAACCTGTTTCTCTCCTGGCAACCTAATCGTTTTCTGTCAAGGAAGGAATTGTCCGATAAGCTAGCTATGCTGCTTTGCCTCATCTCTTGCCGCCACGTCTCGGACGTGAGGACATTAGACATCACAGGAAGGATATTTTCCCCTAACGGAGTAACGTTCACACTCCACAGACGAGCGAAGTGTCACACAAGAGTCATCACTTACCCAGAAATTCCAGATTCCCCTAAGCTGTGTGTGGTCAGATTCCTGAAGGCATATCAGGAGATGACCCAAGAGTTTTGTCCTCCGGGGGAGCGACAGCTCCTCATTGCACTGCGTAAGCCTTTTAAGGCGGTTTCTTCCCCCACCATAGCTAAGTGGGTTAGATGGGTAATGCAGGAAGCTGGAATTAACCTTCGGATGTTTGGTGACCACTCGGCACGAGGTGCAATGGCCTCCAAGGCATTTGGCTTGGGTGTCCGTTTGGAGGATATCCACAACGCAGCAGATTGGTCTTCGGACTCTACCTTTAAGAGGTTTTACTTCAAGCTGGTGCTGGACATGGCTCATCTTGTGGTGAGCAAGCTTTAAACTAGCATAATCCTCGCCTCCAGTCCTGACACAGAATGAAAAATTTCCTAGCTATCGTAACAGAAAGTTTCAATTCTATTAAAGGACTCGGAGGCGAGGATTATCCCACTCTAGGGTTTCATAAGAAGATTGCCCTCCCCGTATAAGAGTAAGTAATATTGCTTGAGGTTTGGGGATTGTCTTGGTTGATGCATGTGATTTTATTACACGATAACTACTTTCACTGCTGTTCGTCCGCAGGGTTTAGTGGTTACGTGGTCAGGCTGTGACAATGTCCCTTTGTTTTTTGTAGGATCTGACACAAATAAACAGGATTCATGAAAGTGATCCAATGGCTGACTTCACGTGACGAAAGAGGGAGAAGGGCCAGTAAAGAAGGACTATGTTGGGCCATTATGCCCTCTGATTGGACGTTGCAGGACGGTTCCTGATTGAATGTTCTTTTACTACAGTTTTTCCCAAGTGTTCATGGGAAACGTAGTTTGTTTTCTTATTAAATGATGGCTGCTGTAAAAATAAAAGTGAAGAAAGAAGGCATAAACCTCGCCTCCGAGACCTTAATAGAATTGAAACTTTCTGTTACGATAGCTAGGAAATTTTTCAGTACTACTAACAGGAAAAATATGGAGTTGAGAATAAACTATAGTCTACCCAAGCTTCCATCCACACTGGCTTAGAAATATGTGCACATCACTGGTGGTGTATCAAAAGAAGGTGCTAGGATATTGTTGCTGCCTGATGTGGAGCTTTAAGGTGGATGATAAATCCTAATACCCATGCATTTCCAGAAAAACTAAATAAATACGGACTACTAAAATGAAAAATATCTTAAGTTTTCATCTGCATAAAAAATGCTACAATGACGGATCATTTTGAGCAAAGATTCGAAAAAAAACAGGTTAAAATACTTCAAATTAAAAAAATGTCTGGATCAATAAATCACATTTTAGCAAAGTGAAAAAAATCTTTTATGGATCCTCAATCTGCGATATTGTGAGTGCATTAGTGATGAAACGAAAAAGCAACAAGTCCATTTAGACAATCCATGGCAGCATTTATTTAATAACAATATTATAAAGACTTTACACTATGTGAAGCAATGTTTTATTCCAGAAAGTCAACCAGCTGAAATTAGTTATTTTTGATTAGAGATGCTTTGTAAGAGGCTAGAATAGCACCTTTCGGTGACTTCAGAGTGTTGGTCACTGCTGGAACGGTGTCAACGCTGTTTGCAAAATCCATTCTGAAATGGCCTTAAGAAACATGTCAATTTTTGGAAGGTGGCTAAAGTATGTAGGGGAGGGATTCGTATGGGTTAGATAGGGGGCCAGTTGGTCAGAACGGGATTGTTCTTTGGCAGACACCAGACTGAAACAGACGCGGAGGCTCAGTTCGGCCTCCTTCTGTAGCTACAAGCAAAATGTTAGTCCGACAAAATGACAGTAACTCAAGATGACCGTTCAGATCGTGCGATATGGTGTCCAGGGACATTTTGAAAGGTTATAGTCCTGTCTGGTTGGCTGGGTAGCATGTATTAATGCAGCATCATTTATTTAGTTTTTCCCTTCATTCATAGGCAGAGTCGACCAATTTAGATTTATTTCAGATTAGTTAGAAACACCTATAAGCAGTTAATTTTCAGCCTTTGCTTAACCGGAGGACGTCTAGATGGAATGCTTTCTATCCTACATTGATCGCTCAATGTACGGTGGAAAGCATTCCCCAGTTTTGGCCTGAGTATCTCAACACTTTAAAAGTTGTGGTATTATCTTGCTAGAGTTTGATGATCTGAAATCTCTGGTTTGTATAAAGAAGGGTGCCAGTTATTTGGGGTAGCGAGGCCCTCTATTCAAGTGCATCTTTTGCATATGCACTAGGTTCTAAATTCGATCCTTGTCTGGAAGACCACCTTCCTTTTCGTAAAGCTCTAAAGACATAGCTTTTTTCCTTGTAATGCCTTCTTAGGGCTGGGACCTTGCAATTCTTCGCCTTCCTCAGTAAAATAACCGCATTAGCGCCTTGACGCCTTCGGGTAGTTGTTCGCACTTTATAAATTGCCAAATCAATCAATCCTGGTTCCAGTGGGAACCAATCGGGGCCTTTTAGGGCTGGTTTATGGTGTTCAGTCTTAGCCTGGCCGTCTGTTTTGGAAGCTGGCTTGTTTTTGGATAGGCCAGTGTACATTATGGTCCAATAATTCAACGGGCCCATCACCAGGGATCCAATTAATTCTATGCATTGGTTAGTCAGCAAGAGGGACAGGACTTTCTCTAACAGCAGCAGCTGATGGTTAGCCTTTTGGACCACCTTTTTAATCATAGTAAAAAGAAAAGGTCCGTGTAAAAGATGGCGTCCACGTTTTTTACATTGTGTTGGGTCTGAAGCAGGGCCCACAATTTAGGGCCAGACAAAAGCAACAGCTTCATCCTTTGTGGCACTCATGGACAATACTTCTGTATTAGCACGATTTAGACAGAGCAAGTTTTTCTCCATGCAGAAGTACATAGAGAAAGCAATCAGTCATAGTAAATGATATTACCATGACCAATGCTGTTCTGGTAGCAGTGTGCTAATACATTGTAAGTTGTACTAGCCACGTTTCTGATTTAAAACCTACAAGTGGTGCAGAATGGAGCAGAGGCCTATACTCAAACATCTTCTTTGACTCACAGTGAGCGGTAGAATGGTGTTAAAACTACTTCACCTAGCGAACAATTAATGATACCAAAATCCAACCCAAACTTTGAACGAGAGACTACAGGCTTCTATCCCAGTCAGAAAGCTGGCACCAAACAATGCCCATGTTCAAGATCACACAGATGCAAGAGGTTAATCGCTTCATTGCATCTAATGTGGCCATATGTGTGTAGTGTAGAATCAGCTGGCACATAAACCCAGAAGATGAAATAACTCCAGGAGCTAGCTTTAAAGAATCAATTATATATTTTAGAGCGCCCTACAGGACTTTACTATTTTCACTGAATTCCATTTTATTTATTCCCATTTTGATCAAATGATATATAATATACATAAAGATAGAAAGGGAATGTGGGTATCGAGTAGAAGGGATTGCTACGGAGCATTTTTTATTTAACCACCTCCCCCAACACACCCAAGCCCCCCCCCTCCCTCCCCCACAAATCTGAGTGCTATAGAAGGCTGAAGTTAAAGCTGATGTCATAACCTTAGGGAGGTTCGTAAGTAGAGCCATTACAGGTTCATTTTATCTTGAAAACTGTTACTGTACAACGGATGAGGAGCCGAAGGCAAGCATTCATTGTACCAGTCAGCCAGGCTTCCCGTCAGTAGGACTAACTGAAGCATCGGCTTCATTCTGAAAAAGACTGAACAGCCCACTGGTGATGCAGCCCGAGGCATGTGGATTTTAGGAAACGTGACAGGAGATTCATGTGAACCATGCAGCAGGTAGCCATGGACAGGTTCATTGAAGTCGGGTCCCCACTCTGGTTAGCGTGCCCGTCTCACAAAAACATTAATACTTTATTAATAGACAGCTGGAACCACGAATCATACCAACGCTACATGGGACCGAAGCAGTAGGGGCAGGCACTGGCAATCACAATAGGTCTGGACAGTGCTTAATTTGTGTAAAAAAATTTTTTTTTTAAAGTGCCAGGGCCCTCCTCAAGAGGCCACTGTAGCTTGAGCCACCCATTGCCTCTGTCAGTGCTACCAATGACACCACAAATACAATTACTAACATCATGCTCCTACACGTGTGACAATTCAGACTATTCCAGGCACCAAAAGCTATAACAATGGTTTGGTCGGCAGGTACTAGTCATTTTTAATGTTAATTGAATGAATAAACAACTGCTGTAGTTCTCATCTTAAATTAGATAGACAGCGCCACCATGTGGCAGACTGTCATAAGTGCCGGTGCAGACAATTGTCAAGCACCAGAAAACACCTGCTCAAATTAAGCACTGGCACAAACTAGTCAAAAATTAGCACCTTTTTTGGAAAGTTTCATGAAGTTTGTCAAACGGGACAAAGTTATTAGAAACACAAAAAATGCTTTTCTATGGAACAGCTGACCTAACTATAGCTACCCAGTGGCGACTGCTACTGAGTAATAAATATAAATAAATATTACATATTAAAAAAGTGGAGTCCCATAGTTTCTCATCCTCGCGCCGCAGGCCCATGGGCAGGACCCCATACGGCTCTACAACAGTCATGCAGTTCTCCACGTACCTGCCCCCATTGCCCAGGTTCTTCCACACTATAATGGGTGCCTTCACTAGTTCGGTCAAGGGGTAAAGCCTTTCCATCTGGTGCCTCAGGTGCCGGTGCCTCCCCCTCCCTGGCAGCCATTTCATACAACATACTCACCCACTCTCGACAATCATCCTCCAGGCACCCGTCCACACAAACTTCTCTCATGCATCTCACTTCCGCCCATGGCCATTCCTCTAGTCCTTAGACCATGCCAGGATCGTGGGTCCAGTAGGAGACAGCCACCGGATGGCTTCGCTTAGCCAACAAGAGCTGGGAAAACCCATAGCGCAACCTGGCCTCCTTGGGGCACGGAATCCGACACAGTGAATAGGGTTTGCCCGTGGTTTCGGGGGGTGGGGGTTTAGGGGAGGGCATCAAAAAAATTAGTTATTACCAATTTTAGCTCGAACATGAAATTTTGTTCAGGCTTACAGCCTGAACACCTAAGCCGATCATATTAAACTTGGCATGAAAGTAGAACTTTAATCAGAAAGCGTTAGGGTGACCAACTGGCATAGGTGCAAATTCAGGACAGTGAGTGTAAAAATTCAGGACAAGGGGTCAAAATTCAGGACAAAAATTCAGGACAGAAGGTCAAAATTCAGCACAGAAATTTGGGACAAAAGGTACGTTTTCAGACACATCAGAGTAGGCCGTACAATAGTGTATAAGTAAGTAAATAGACAACCAACATAAGTACACGTCAAAATAAGTTTATATTAAGTTGAGACAATCGTGCACCTCACCGTTTTGTATGTGCACATCTTTGAGCAACTGTGCAGGTCTTTTTGTGGTATTTCATATGATATTTTGTTTACAGTTTGGGGTTCCTTTGAAGTGTTGTCCCACCCGCACTGCAGGGGATGCAAAGGCCTTCAGCCTTCATTACACCCCTTTACCAAAGACCTCCCTCTGCACAGATTCCCTCACTATAAACCTCCCATGGTGCCCCTCATCCCTATATAGACCCTCGCTCATGTGTATGTCATTTATTTTACAGTGCTGCTCAGCCCAATGTAGGGTGTTGAGCGCTTTAGCTCACACAATTATTGTTCAGAGACAATGACTCATAAGTATGTAAATCAATATATAGGAGATGTTACTTAAGACAAGGAGGGCTACAAGGTGTAGGAGCCACATGTCATCCATACTGGTAGGTACTATATGCAGGGCCACTGGAATTATGCAGCAGGGAGGGCCAAGTTATGCTGCAGGGTTGACTAAATTATTTGGCAAGAAAAGGGAACTTTATGCAACCTAATGCTGCAAATTTTGTCATAGTATTACCATATTATTTTCTCATTTTTGCACATTTTAACACTTTCTGGTCATAGGTTGCAACTCATTAGTACCCGTATAACACCCAAATATAGTAATATGCAAAGGAAGGTGACCAGTCAACCTTTACAAAGGGCCTTTGCAACACGTCGCTACCTTTTTAGTTATTTTTTTAACCTTTTGAGGTAGAAACTGTTTTTAAATTAGAATCTTCAGATATATTCAGCTAATGATGGATTATGTGGCACATGCGGCAAATCCATAATCAAGCAAAAACTGTTGAAGTCGCACAATCGCATAATTCCAGTGACCCCGAAATACAAACTGAGGATATAACACATAACATAGTGGTTGGGGTGGTCTTTACAATTATTATACAAATGAATACTTTGCTCTGCATGTTACACTTTGTGCTTTACAAGAGGCGCATTATGCCTCTATGCTTCTTTATGATGAGTCAAAACCGGCATTAGTGAAAACTCAGATCTCTCCGAGAGATACATTAATCACCAGAGTTAAATAGACATTTTTGTTATGGCACAAAAATTGCAGGCGTGCAAAGCACTCAGAAGTCTTTCCTTTTCATCCTGTCGGATATTTCAAAATGTAGCTTAGTCCTCCAGCACAGCTCCTCTACAAAAGCAGCATGCTGTGCCCTAGGCTATGCAGAGGACGGCACCCCACATGCTGTAACTACACAAGGGCCCACAACAAGGGAGTAGCCAGAACAATAAAATACCCCCGCTTTATATGGCACTAAATAAAGGAGCAAAGTGAGCTGTCCTGGTCTTTCCTTTTGAAGTCTGTGAAAATTGTTCCCCTGATGAAATATTTGCAAAAATAATGCAAAATTATGCTTTTTACAGCAGGAAAGAAACTTGGTCAAAAACTGCATTTACCTATATTGACGTTTGTCTTTTATTCTTTCCGTCTTTTCACTTTCTTTCCTTATGTCCTTTCTATCCACCTTTGTTCTCTACTTTCTTCTTTACATCCTCCATTTATTTTTCTTTCCATCTTTCTGTCTGTGCATCCTTTCATTTCGTCCCTCATTCTCTCTCTATTTTTTAAATTCATATTTCATTTTCTTTTCATATTTCCATATTCCACATTAACATTCATTTTGTGTTCTTTTTTTCCATTTGATCATCCTCTTGTCCTTCCTTCCATTGTTAAATCTAAATCTTTCTCTATCTTTCCAGCTTTCTTTCATTATTCGCATTCTACTCTTCCTTTGCTTTCTCACTCCATTTGCCTTGTGCTTCTTTTTGATTTACCATTATCATAATGTCTCTTTCTGTCACCGCTTTTGGCTACTTCGGCACCCTCTGCCCCCCCTCCACTCCCCCCCCCCCCCACACACACAGCTGCATCACAATGATTATTCTTGCTTTATTTATTTGTTTGTTATTCTGTCCTGTGCTGATCTGCGAGTCACAGATCAAAGTTAGGAAGGGCCATGAAACACTTATCTGACCCCTACACCTTTAGCCCATTGTCATTCTTTAGGTGATAATCAGCCACATCAGAATGACAGTGGGCCTGTACAGAGACTGAGGGAGGTCGGGGAGGGGCTGCTGCAGCCTCAGAGAAGTGCGAGCTGGCTCCGATTGTCACCGGGGAACAGCACAGCTTGATGCCATCCCCAAATTACGGACAAAAGGTGTCCGTGAAAGAAATGCTCACGGACAACGGACCCAAATAACGGGCAGTCCGTGAAATTTACGGACGGTTGGTCACCCTAGAAAGCGTTCTATTGTTGGTTTGGTGCAAACCTGTTTAGTAGTTTTTGAGATGTCCGTGTTTAAAAATGTAGCTGAGCAGGCCTTAAGGAGTTGTATATCTCTAGGACTTGTGATTCCAGTCAATCATATTTTTACTTTTTTAATGGAATGTGGTTAGCTGGATAAGGGCTCTGACTTATTTTTCAACCATCTTGAAACTCTTGAGTCAGCTGTAACTCGAGATTTTCACGCGATGGAAAAACATTGTGCACAGTTATGATGGGCCATCCTCAGAAGTGCCTGACCCATGAGAGTTTTAAGGGGTACCCAGAGGCATGGAAAACTCAAGTCCCACACCAGAAAGAAACAACAAAATCGATGTTTGAGGCTGGAGTCACAAAAGATTCGAGTCACGCAAGCTGCCATTTTAGGTGCCAGAATCAGCTATCACTGCCTCCCGCTCCTTCCTAGCAAAGACCACCAACCTGACACAGATTTGCTGGAGGTGTGGAGGCATGTAGGTGAGAGGGAGTATGGCAGGAGCAGTCACTCTCCACAGTAAATAGAAGACATTTTGCTTTGATTTTTTTTTTTAACCACAATTTGATATTTACATTGCATTTTAGGTGGTAAAACCTGGTGGGATTCACATAATCCACACCACAGATTCTCTACTTTTCAGAAACTAGAAAAGCGATTGGTAGGTTTTCCTGAGTGCTGGTCAAACTCATGCCCAAATACTTTAATGATTTATGTATCAAAAACATTCAGTGATGAGTAATACCTGCTCAAACCATTGGAAACCCCACGCCTCCTGTACCCCTACACCCACAGGAACAAAGATGTGAGTCAAGCCCTCACAGGGATATGTTCCTGCATGAGGAAGACCGGAAGGGATTACCAGGTTTTGGAGAAAAATTGCTGAAAAAATTGCTCAAAATGTGACAAATTTTATATTGAACAACTTTTTCCCACCGGCTAATCAGGGGAGTGAGGTACAATATTTAAAGAATTAACGACATTTCCTTATTTAGCATGTCTAGGTTTTAGGTTTTTCCATTTGAGAAAATGGGCTAATTTGCTAAAAAATCTTCAGGGTGCACTGCGTTATTGCAATGGGAGTTGCACCAAAACACAGCTCTGAAAGTGCTAAAAACAGTTTGCAGGGGTGCACAAAAGACCAAAGAGGTACATGTGTTTGAACAACACCATTAGTTTGAAAAACCTTTGCCACAGGGCTGAGCAAACTCACTGGCAGTGAAAAGGAAACCAGAACAGTGATTGTCCTTTAATGATTCTTAGACCTTCAAATCTGTACCTGTGATCACATTCTACCCACTCCCTCCTTTCTACTGTTCTGCTCCCTCTAAACCTGGCTCGAAAGAGAAGATCACTGGGGCGTATAATGATGAAATAGGGAATTAGATCAACAATGCAGGCGTACCCAGTTTCTATTAAGCAATACAACGGTAGGAACAATCAGATGGGAGGACTGGATTGAAAAAATAAGGCGATATAATGTGTGCTGGCTGAAATGAAATACATTTATTTTAAAGGATTTTAAAAATCAATACATACTACAGAAAATGTTTATTATTGTTTAAATAAATATCATTTTTCAGGCCCGTACTATATTCTAATGCATAAAGACAAACCAATAAAAAACATAAATGGACTGGATTGGGGGCAACAAGCGAGCATGTGGGGTTTTTATAAACAGTGAACACGGGTGAGGAAACAGTTGAGACTGCTTACAGTTCTTCGTCTGTATTACGGTCAGGGCCGCCTTGCTAACCGGTGCTCCACACCAAACAGAATCGACGGAGTGTGCATCAATTGTTTACAAGGTATATGGGGAGAAGGAGGTGAAACATAGGGGCCGGGCAAAACGCAGTTCTTGAAATATATTTTTATCTTCAGTGACACTAATAATGATAAACGTACGCACCTCCTGTAAAGCGGCACTGAACTACCTGGAGGCAGCGGCGGCCACCCCATTAGGGCAGAGGAACGTTACCACGCTGCTGCCAGTGCAGCAAATGTAAAAAATTAAATGGTAATAAAATGAATTAACATTTTATTTTTCACTGCTCCCAGCCCAAGCTGTGTTTGGGGCGGGCCTGCTGTTGAATGGCAGCAGGGGAGTGGTGCTCAATCCACCAGTTTACACTGCGAAATGTCTCTTTGGCCGACTGTCTTGCCACAGCCAGCCTGACATGCGCAGTGCAAACCTTTCCACCGAACTTTTAGACAGCTGGGTGGAGAGCAGGCACAGGCCCCCTCTGTGCCTGCTGGAGCCTCGAGGCAGCCCGCTCCATCTGCAGCATGAGAGCAGCGTCAGGATTTGGAGAGGGGAGCTGGGTGAGGCTCGAGGAGGAATCGCACTGACTGCAATCAAGACGAAAAAGGTAAGTTTGTTTTTCATTATATTTTTACCTTTTCTGCCCACTGACAGGCACTGTGAGAAACTCGCATTGCCTTCAGCCCTAAATCCAGAGTTCTTAGTCATGGCCCGATATAAAATCTGTTAACGAGCCATAATTGAGAGCTTTGGAATGTGAGCCTAAAGCCCTGTGATTTATCACAGTGCCTGCCACTAGCTCGACGACCCTCCACTTATGCGAATCGACCGCCACTGCCTGTAGGCCCGCCCGAAAGCCTTCAATGAGGACGGTCCATCAGGAAAGCATTAGACTGTTAATGGTCAGTCCACCATTGCGCATGCGAGTGATGCAAATCAACAGGGTGCACCAGACTGCCAAACGAACAGCACAGTCTTCTACACACACATACACACTGCCAATGTGTGCGTGTGGCATGCAGTAATATAATAGTGTGTTAATCCATCGCTTCATGAGTCCATTATTCAGGCCTCAGACAATGGAGCATCACTTCAATGTTCCCATGAGGGTGGCTGTAGTCCCAGGCTAAACCCCATCTCGTGTGACCTTCAGACCCCTTGTCAGGGGATGGGTGCAACTGTGCAAATCTTGGTAGTGCAGTACTGGCTTCAGGGGCTGGGTGAGTGATTGTGCACCCACTGCCTTCCTCTGAAAGGGGCTAGACTGCAACTGATGATGGAGCCTATTACTGCATCCTCCCTATAAAAAGGATGGAGGGGAGTCCAGGGACTTTTCGTTCACTGTGGAGGGCCTGTTTGTCTTTTGGGGCTTGTTTGCCCCCCAATGTCTTTCATAATGGTAGCATTAATCGAGGTATTGGGCCAGGGATTTTCTCATGAAATAAGGCAACATCCGCTGTTGCAACACGTCATAAATTAAGTATTACAACATACGGCTTATGACGCCTTCTGCAATACAAAGCTGTTCTTACACCCTTTGCACAATAGGTCCCTGATACACTCCATTTTATTTTCAGAAAAGTGGATTACGTAAATTACATAAATACTTTATTGTGTCAGCCTGACAAAAGCAGGCCATACAATACATAATCAAACATTATGCATTTGACAACAAAATAAATACATACTAAAAGTTTTTAACACGCTTAAAACAAATCCCATTGCTAGAAGAGTTCGCTCATAATTAAGAAACGTCCAGTAATAAAGTGCTAGTGCACAGCCGTGCAGCCATCTAGAAAAGTGCTAATATTTATGATAAGTGCGTTGATGGCAACCAGTCGAAGTGCCATCCAGCTAATTGCAAAAAGCTGCAAATAAAATGCTTTCTAAAAATCATCCAAGAACTAATGTTTCAGGGCTCAATGCTACAAAGGTGCAAATGCTTCTTGTTGCAGAGGTCCAGGAGAATTTTAAATTACATATAAAGTGCTCCCTGTACACAAAAATCCCAATTTCCTGGAGAAAACAACAACAAATGGGAAAAAATATAAAAACAAAATCTTGAAACCCAACAAAAATAGAAAATGAATCAAAGAAATTAAAGTTTACTTTGTATTGTATAATTTATATAGTGCTCCTTAACCCAGACGAGGCTGCGATCGGATGGTATAGTTGATAGAGTGTTTCATGTAGTACGGCCTGTATAACCATATATATGGGGTATTGCATGAGGTGTATGGCATTAAAAGACATGCTTCCAACATAGTGCTTCACACGCCACTGCTCATAACAATCAGGGTGCACAGGTGGAGCAAGAATAGTTGTCATCAGACATACTTACCATTTTGTCGGTCATCTGTATCATGCAGTTATGTGCATGGTAAATCCAGGTTTTAAGTTATCTCCAGAACTTTCGGGGATTGTCATTCATTCTTATTTTGTGCAAGGATGGAGATCCAGAGTTAGGCCGTTCAAACAGAGTAGGTGATTTTGGTAGGTTTTTGGGGGGTATTTTTGAAGGGAAGGCTGGTCAGAAGAGGCCAACCTCAAGTGCGGTTGGCTCAGACAATAAGTGTCTTATTTAAGTAGAAGGAAGATTAGTCAGTTCTAATGACTGAACTATGTGGGATCCTCATTATTTTAAAGGAGCTACATCTAGCCAAAGGTAGCCAGTGCAACAATATGACGTGTGGGATCAGAGTCCAAAAAGGTCAATGGAATAGCTGTCAGGTAGATGGGTGCATTCTGAATTCTCTGTAGCTTGCTAAGTAGGCCAGTATCATTCAGGTGCGATTCTCAAAAAATATATTTTATATGGATCTCATCAAGAAATATAAAATTGAGGGCCAGAATAGCCAACTAACAGCACAATTTAAGAGCTCGAGGAAGCTTTAAACTATCTGTATAGATAATATTTGAAGGGATATCCATTTAATCGTTAATTTAATTATCAAACAGGATTACGGAAGAGGTCAGATCAGAAGACACATCAAGCACAGAGAGCTACCAGTTAAATATATGTCTCTGTTAGCGGATAAACTAATGTAAATAAACATAGATCTATGTTTCACCTAAGAAATATTTAAAATGCAACTGATTTTAAACCTGTCGTCCAGGACAACTTCACAGTTTGCTAGTGAGAGTAGGGAAGTTTTAAATACAGTTTAAGCGATACCAGCCCTTTTTGTCTGCCCCAAGCCTTCAACCTAACTCATCCCCCACCCAGTAGACGTTAAATGTGCAGTGCTAATGTTTGTCACTCTATAATTTATAAGGCAAGCACCTCGACAAAAAAGTAAGACGGGGAGGGGAAATCAACTTCTGATGGAGGCTTGAAACCTGCGAAAAATCGCACATTCTGTCGAGACCGCTTACATGTGTGCAGTTGCTCCACTTTTGTTACCGCATATGGAACTGAACTGCGTCTACACAGGGAGTACCAGTGAACGTAGCCGGCTCAGACTGAATCTATGGTTCTCCATCTTAGAGGATTCAGCCAAGATAAACTATTCATTATGTCTGCTTAAAAATACAGTTGACAATCTGGAACATTAAGAGTTGATGGAGATCTTGTCATGTTTTATTACAGACATAGCTAAAAAAAGATGTTCTGTGATAAGCGAAACAATCTTTCAAACATCTCAACTAGCCTTCCACTCATGAACAATTTGGCTCTCCCCGTTCACCCTGTGCTTTCCACTTCTAGGTACATCAGACATAACAATGAGTAATTAAATCACAACGGGGCAGTTCACCACTTTGCACAACCAGTAAAGAATAGCCTCCTCTACTAGGTATGCCCAACCTAGTGTTTCAGTAAAATAGCAACAAAATGAGGGTTCATAACGCTGTAGACATATGATGATGGATGTGTCTGTGTATGATAGTGGGGCTGTTGCCATATCATTTTGGTTGTGCTGAAGTATAATTGATTGTATGAGTGTTGGTATGGGAATTGGTGTACGATGCTGCTTGTGTGAACGTATGAAGGTGGGTGTACTAAGTATAAGAGCGAATGTGTTGGACTTTGATGTTGGTTGCATAGACACACAATAGTATATTGTGTTGGTTCGGAGTTTGTACAATGTTAGGTGTGTTGAGGTATGATCACGAATGGTTTGCGGTATAATGGTGCGTGTGTTGATATTAAATGATGGCTATGTAGGCCTTTGATGTTGGCTGTGTAGACATTATGATTATGGGTGCGTGATGCTGGTTGTGTAGATGCAAGGTGGTGGGTGTGTTCATCAAGAGGTGTTGTAACTGATGGCACAATGTTGGTTGTATGGACAAATGATGCGGCGTATGATGTTGGGAGTTTAATGGTGGGTGTGTAGGCATATGATGTGGACTATGTGGACATATAACGATAAATGTGTTAGTTTATGTTTTTTTTTTTTTTTTTTAAACAAACTTTATTAGGCATTTTTCTCGTAATTGTATACATCACATTTGCATATTTCGGCTTTTAAGGCCTGTCTAGTATACATTCTTTACAAGGTATCTATATTTACGTCCGATAAACTAAAATATCTCACTATAACATACTCCTATGCAGATTTACTTACAATATCTGTTTAATACACTCATCTTAAGCAGTCCAGACAATAGTATTACATGAGTAACAGCTTTGTTAGTCCTTTACCTGTGCATGGAGTCCTTTGTGCCTTATGTAACAATAATACTTAACTACCCAACTCCCGTCCCACCCCCTCCCTCCCTCTAGGCGTGTCTTGCTGTATTGTGTCTCAGTTGAGCTTGTCCCCTTTATGGTACCGCTCTGTGTCCATAGTGAACAGGTGTCGTACTCTGCTTATCCTGGCGCACTGTGTTTGTGAATTTGATTAGTGATTTTCTCCTTCTTCTACGACTCCTTCCCTCTCCTCTCCTTCGGTGCCACTGTGTGGGTTCCCCTAGTAGCGCCACCAGCGCTTCCCATGCCCTGGCTTTATCTAAGGATCCCTTGCCACGTCAGGCCTCATTCAATCTTACCGCACCCTCATACGCCGCCCATTTCGTGAATTCCTTCTTCCACCTGTCTGCCCTGGGACCTCCCTGCGCTTTCCAGTTACTAGTAATCTCCCTCTTGGCCAACAGGAAAGCCAGGTCCTGGAACTTACTGGTTATTTTGGTCTTGGATGTGTGAGGAAACCAGTGGAGAAGACAGTGATCTGGTGTCACTTGCACCTCTCTCTCAGTTATCTCCGCCGTTACCCGGGTTACTTCTCTCCAGGAGCACTCTATCCTGGGACAGTCCCAGAACATGTGCAAGAAAGCCACATTAGCTTCCCCGCAACGCGGGCACCACGCTGTTTGTATCCCAAACTGCTGGTTGATGTGTGCTGGTGTGAGGTAGGCTCTATGTAGCACGTAGAAATTTATTAATTGAAACCTGGCGTTTCTAGAGACTCTTGCTGCCCTTTTGACTAGTGTATCCCACGCTTTCTCCTCTATATCTTCTACTTCCCACCTCTCTCGTAGCTGGGTTAGCGCAGGTAGTGTCTCGTTCCTTAGCCGTCTACACAGAAAAGTAACTGCTTTAAAGGTCCCAGCTGACACCACATATTGGCAACCTTCCGACATTGGTGGTTCCGAGAGGCCCCCTCCCCAGTGTTTACGTATTGCCTTCACAAATACATTATAAAGCAAAAAAATGACCTCGCGGTATGTCATATAGCTCTCTGAATTTGTGAAATGGTAGCAGGGATCCGTCCTCATATAATGCGCTAACTGTGGATACCCCCCCGTCTGCCCAAGTTTCCAGCTCTCTCCAATCTCCTTCATGCGGAAGTGCCATGTAAATGCTCAGTGGTATCTCCGAGGCGTATGTTTTTTTAATTCTAGCTCTCTGGTGGCTCCTGGCCCAACATCTACAAATTACTTTAATTTCCTTGGTTTCTTCTCCCCTCCATGCAGGTAGTTTGAGCACTATGTTAGACAGCGTTCTCAAACTAAGGACCATGTCATCTGCCTGGTGCGTACCTCGCACCCTCTCCGCCATCCACTTCGTGAACCACTGCAACTGTGCTGCGAGGTAGTAGTATTCGAAGTCTGGTAGGGCCAACCCTCCAGCTCTCTTTGGTCTCGTTAATGTTGCCCATGCCACTCTGTGCCTGCCCGTTCCCCATATGAAGTAGATCACCAGCGATTTCAGGTGACGGAACATTCCCGCCGGTATCCAAACTGGCAGCGTCCCAAATAGATATAGCAATCTCGGTAGTGTCACCATTTTCACAGTAACACCCTTCCAATTACCGATAAGGGTAAAGATCCCCAGAAGGTGAAGCTCGTCTTGACTCCTCTGAGTGCTTTCCCTATATTACCTTCTAGTAAATCCGTTCTGTCATGCTAGATTGTAACTCCCAAGTAGGGGAGACATCTATTCTTCCATGCCACTTCCACCTCTAATTGCGGTTTCTCGCGCCCTGCTTTATGGGAAAAAGACATGACTTCCTCCAATTGAGCCTAAGTCCCGATACCCTCGCCAGGGATGCCAATAGTTCTCCTGCCCCTTCCAGGTCATTCCTCGTGTTTTGAAGGAATAACAATAAGTCATCCGCATAGAGTGCTATGTGATGAGTACGGCCCATGGCCTCCAGCCATTCATAGTGTAGTCCCGTTCTGGCCTTGGCCGCGAGGGGCTCCATAGCCAGAGCAAACAATAATGGGGAGAGCGGGCACCCCTGGCGCGTCCCTCTGCCTACCTGATAGGAGTCTGCTATCAACCCCCCAGTCTTGACTCGAGCTTTCGAGTCGGTGTAGAGTAGGGCCGTCCATTTTACAAACTCAGGACCCAATCCAAATCTCTCCATTACTCTGAAGAGGTAAGGCCACTCAAGGCCATCGAAAGCTTTTTCAATATCGACTGCAAATATTACCGCCTCTTATCGTAGGTGTCTGCTTCTAGGATACGCATTAATCGTCTAATATTCACAGCCGTATTGCATGTCGGAATAAACCCTGCCTGATCTATATGGATTAGGTCTACCATATGTGGGAGGAGCCGCGTGGCTAATATTTTACTCAGGACCTTATAGTCTAAATTCAGGATGGACAGCGGTCTATACGCTGTCTTGTCAGTTGGGGGTTTGCCTGATTTTAGCAGTGGTATAATCAGCGCCTCCCTTGTGGAACACAGTAATTTCCCCTCCTGTTTTGCCTGATTGTATATTTCAACCAGCTTAGGACCCAAAATATTTACATATGTAGAGTAAAACTCAATCGGGAGACCATCCGTTCCCGGTGTTTTATTCCTGGCCATCGATTTAATAGCTGCATTTACCTCCTGTAGTTCTATGTCCCCCCCAAGGAGTTCAGCAGCCTCCTAAGTTATCCGAGGCAAGTCCTGGACACCTATGAATTCATCAATATCAGCCACTGAGCATTCAATCCTGCTTTTATATAGTTCTGCATAATATTCCTGGAACACCTTGTTGATATCCTGCTGTTTATCGGATTCCCCTCCCGATTCCTCCCTAATTTCAAGTATGGGTGAACCTCTCTTAGCCGGGTTAGCCAGCCACGCTAACATTGCCCCCGATTTATCCCTCTCGGCATGCGCTCGGATCATGTAGTTCTTATAATCGAAGCATCTAAGCCTCTCAACCTGCTCCGCCACCGCTTCCTTGGCTGCCAATAGTCGTCCTTGCAACTCCCTATGCTCAGGCCTTATTTTTTCGATGTCTCTAAGACCTTGCTCTGCTTTAGTGTGTCCGTCAGGAGTGCCCCTCTTATTCCCACTACTTCAGAGATGCATTTCCCCCTAATCACAACTTTAAAGGCATCCCACTCCACCATTGGGTCAGAAGCTGTTCCTGCATTAGTCTCAAAATATTCCTCTATCGCCACTTTTATTGTTGCCTGAAATACCTGGTCCTCTAGGACTTCCGTTCTCAATCTCCAGGTGGGGATACTTGGTTGTACGCTCGTCCATTGCAGTCCCACTAACAGTGGATTGTGATCGGAAATCGTCCTGGCCAGATACTCGCTTGATTTTATGTGTTTGTGTACATCAGGGGAACAGAGGACAGCGTCCAGCCTGACATGCAAGTCGTGTAGGTATGAAAAAAAACGAGTAGTCCCTGTCCCTCGGGTATAAGGCCCTCCAAGTATCAATCAGTCCCCAGTGTTGTCCCCAGTCCCTACGCGCTGCATCTACATTGACAATGGGGGAGTCTCTCAAAGGGGGGTGGGAGCGATCCAAGTCAACATCTGAGACACAGTTAAAGTCCCCACCCAAAAGCACCGATCCAGTGAGATGCGGGGCCAACTTTCTGGAAAGGGTTGCTAGGAATGCAGGTTGATCAGTATTCGGCTCATAGATGCTCCCGATTATCATGTACCGCCCATCTAATTTGCCTATGAGGACTGGATATCGCCCTTCGGGGTCCACTATATGGCTGAGGCATTGGAACGGCACACCCGCTCTTATCCATACAAGCACCCCCCTCGCGTACGCTGAGTACTTCGTATAGTACACCTGCCCTCTCCACCTCCTCATCAGAGCCTCCCCTTCCTTAGCGGTGGTGTGTTTCTTGCAATAACGCTATATGTGTGCCTCTCCTAGTCAAGTATGCATGGATCTTATGCCGTTTAGACATGGTGTGCATCCCTCTCACATTCCATGCGATACACTGAACGTCTATGGCGGAAACCATGTGTTGGTATTTGTTCTGTATGTGTAATCGTTGCAGCCCAGGCACGCCTAGCCCCAACTTGATCCCCCGAGGCAAAACAAACTCCCCACCCTCCCTTCCCCAGGACAGGCAGCAGTCCACTAACCCATCCAAACTTGATATCGAATGATATCGTTCCGCAGAGTTCCTGCGCAGTTGTACTTGTGGGTGAAGTGTTGGCCAATTATTCCCGGAGCCCCCACCTCTTGGTCCACCCCCACCCAAAGGTGCAGGATTGTTACCCCCTCCTCCCATCATTGTTACCATTCTGTGTCCCTTTCGGCGTTCATAATTACCCCCTGCTCAAAACCAAAAGGATACCAGCTCAATCAGTTAATGTCTCACTGATCATGTCCCTTCAGAGTGCTTGTATTCAGATGAGCTCATCTACTGACTTGGGAGTGATTTTGGGAAGGTCTGTCTCCGTGTCCTCCGCTGTGCTGGAGCTTCGGGATCCTTCTGACATTCTTCCCTCATTGTCGTTTCTCACTGAGTTAGGGCCACAGTCTGCTTGACTGAGCTCTGCTACCTCTTGGAGAATTCTGTCTCTTTCCTCTCTAGCCTCCGCCGAGGTGGGCGCGCTGGCTTTGTCCTGGCCTCTTATTTTCATCTGGAGGACGATTCCGGGGAGTTCCCTCGTGATCTCCGCACTTGGGCTGTGTCAATCCAGCTCCATGCATCCTGCGGGGTTTGGAAAAATTGGGTCCCTGACGGAGTGACTACTCTCAGTCGGGCCGGGAACAGCATTGCATAGGGAATCTGTAGCTGCCTAAGTCGCCTTTTTACTGCCAAGAATGACGTTCGCTGCCTCTGTACTTCTCTCGTGAAGTCCGGGAAGATCCATATTTTATTATTCCCTATGCTCATATCTTTCCGCTTCCGGGCCTGTGATAGAATATGGTCCCAATCCCTAAAATGTAGTAGCCTAGCAACAACGGGACGTGGGTGTGCTCCTGGCTTGGGGGGCCGCGCCGGCACCCGATGCGCTCTTTCCAGTGCGTAAAATGCAGATACCCCTTCTGGGCCACCTCTGTCCTCAACCAGTCCTCTAAATACTGCACCATGTCGCTGCCCTCTTCACGTTCTGGGATTCCGATAATGCGTATATTGTTCCTTCGGGCTCTACCTTCGCTGTCTTCTGCTCTCATTTCGAGTGTTCTCACCCAATCCATCACTTCCGAAATGGTCTTGTTCATCTCAGCTACCTCCACTGGAATATCCGCCATTGTTCGTTCAGTGTTTGTCACTTGTTCTGGCAGGCGGCGGTGGTCATCTTTTAGAAGGCTCAGATCCGTCCCGATAGCATCTATCTTGGCCTCAAGGGCTTCGCAGGATGCTGTAATTGTTTGCATTATGTCCGCCAGCGTCGGCCTGGCGGGCAGCCTCTTTGGATGCTCCCCCTGTATCCTCCTCCTCATCGGTCAGTTCCTGCCGCTTGCCTGTCTCCGTATTGTCGTGCACTCGTTTTTTTCGGTATCATTCCCATTCCTGGCAGGCAGGGTCCCGGGCGCCTCTGCTCCACTTAGTATTGCCCACTGGGTGCCTATTTACTTGATCTTTGGCTCTCTGGGCCCTTCTGGACCCTTTCCCCTCCAAGTTGTTGCCTCCTGTGTTTAAGTCTTGCTCCTTACTACTCATAGGCTTCCACCCACAACACCTGACTGTTGTCGCGGCTTACTTCATGCTCAGCCGAGATTACCCAGGGCCCTGTGCCCGACAGTTCCATCTGTCTCTTTCTCTCACTCCTCTGCAACTGAGTGCCTGTCCATGTTGCGGCCTAGACTCTCTAGCAGTACCAGTTCCGCCCGCGATCTTCCCTAGTCGTGGTGGCCCCTTCTGGCCTATGCCTCTTTCTCTATACTTTGCGGGCAATATCAGCTCTCCTTTATGCCTTTGGAAGGGCCTGCCCCCTGCTATGTTGCTCGGAAGGCCGCAGCCATGGCCCAGCCTCCTACTGTGTCGCTTCAGCCCGGTGCGCCACGCAGCAGCGTCTCTCAGGCCCAACCAACTGCCAGCTCTTAACTTTTGCAGCCTATTTCCATTCAGACTCCTAATGTGTCTCCACTCCAGTCTCCCGCGCCACTCCAGTACTGCTGCACCGGTGCCCTCACTGCCATCTCCTCGTTAGATCTTCAGGTGAGTGCCCTCCTCCTCCCTCGCTCCATTGCTCCTCACCTCACTGGTCCTCACGGGACACACCTCCGCCTCCAGGCCGATTCCAGGTCGCCCTTCGTTTGTCTCCGTCTGATCGGGCCGACTCCGTCTTGCCTCTGCCGGGGGTCGTACCTCTCAGCACCGGACTATGGTCACCTCCGCCTCCTTCGCAGCCATCAATTCCTACGACTGCCTCTGTCAGCCCCGAAGTCGGCTCCCCGGCAAAGTCCCGTATCTGCCCGGCTCCGCCGCTGCTGTCAGGCTTTGGGCTCCGCTTGAGTGCGTGGCCCCAGATCTCCGGAAGGATTACCCTAGGGGGTTCTTCATGCCCTGCTCCTTTGCCGGACACCCCTTCCGATGTCTCGGTCACAGCTCAGCTGGTGTTGCAGCCGGCTTCTTGCTCCGTCCCGGCACCACTCTGTTCTCAGGCAGCAGCCACCATTTTAAGCGGCCTCGGAGGTCTCTCCCGTGCTTCGCCATTTATAGTCCCACCGGAGCAATCGCCAGCTTGCACTTCTCTCCCTCAGCTCAGCCGGACTTCACCAGCACCCACATATGCTTTAGGGGAATGTGGGTGCTCAGGATGATGGTGGATCACCGAGCGGGAGCTCCTTGGGACTCGACTCGCTCCATTGGCATCAAGCCACACCCCTGTGTTAGTTTATAATGTTGCTTGTAGATGTCCAATAGTGGATATGCCCCCGCCGTCCTGCAGACTTTCTGTGCCCCTCTAGCCCTTACCTGCAGGCTGTGTGTGCAGCCCCCGCACATTCTGCAGTGCCTTTGTGTGGCCTCCCCTTCATCTACATTCCCACCTCAGCCTCTCAGCTCTGCATTCCACAACCTGTGTCCCTGGCAGCCCCAAAGTGTCACAGTCCCTTACCCCTGAGAACCTGATGTCTACCTTCAACCTTCCCTGTTTTCCTTCACTACCCTGTTCCTCTGCAGCTCCTCTGTGCTACCCTGCCCTGTGACAGATGCCTCTCTGTGAGCCACAATGCCTCTTCACACTCCCCGTTTCCACTGCCTCTGCTTCTCCCACACAACACTTATGAATGGCCCGCTCCCTGCAGCCCTTCTATGTGCCCCACCTCTCTTTCAGCCCCACTGTGCACTCCCCACTTCCCCTCTTTATGCTCCTGGCACTATGAAGCTGCCCTGTGAGAGCGCAGGCGCATACGGTCCTTCACAACATCAGACCTAAATACCTGAACAACCATTTCTCCTTCCATGCACCCAAAAGACACCTCCAATCAGCCGACCTCACTCTGGCCTCTGTCCCACTCATCTACAAGACCAGAACGGGAGGCAAGTCCTTCTCCTACCTCCAAGGCCTGGAACGACCGCCCCCTCTACCTCCGGCAAGACCCCACGCTGCTCCAGTTCAGGAAGGACCTCAAGACCTGGCACTTCGGATGACCCCAGCACTCAACGGAGCTGCCCCCCCCCCCTCACCCCATCAGCGCCATGAGACCCTCACGGGCGAGGAGTTGCGCTTTACCAACCCCTGATTGATTGATTGGGTAGCAGGTGGCTGCTGCCCCTGGGGTCGGACCATTGTTTTGGTAACCGACAGTCAGGGTCACCAGATTACGCTCCCACCATTTTGGCTTCAGGAACAGACACAACTTTTTCAAATTTGCAATTCTGAGTTAATTTAGAGTTAAAAGGAAAAAAAGTTTTAATTGAGTTGTGTCTAGGTGTAGGGCCTGGCCCCCCAAGCCAAACTGTGCGTCTAACCACTGGGGCACATCAGCAGGTGAGCACAGGGCTTTTTCTCCCTTTCTGAGTGGTTTGTAAAAATCACCAGAAACCAAGAAGGCAAAGGGCTCTGAATGAGAATGTTTACGTTTTGTTTACCTTTCATGAATACATTTTAATAAAACAACGGAAATTGTGAGGACCAGTGAATTTATGCATTAATATTGCTGCACAGTTTACTGAATAATTATGAGTTTACCTATTTGCCACATAATCTACCAACTAATTTGCATAATTTACAGATGTGAAAAAGTGATATTCTCGTTTACATGTGTGAAAAGAATATTGCCATAAATTGTTTTTTGCCGGACAATTTAGATAAGTTTGCCACATCATTTGGCTCCTCATGATGCATAATACTACTCATTCAGACAATGGTAAAGCACTACAGAGTGATTTGGGAGCTGTTACTGCGATGATGAAATCCAGATATTTCACAGAGAACTATGAAATAGTTTCCTTACTTAACAGTTCCCTGTAAAATAATTTGTTTCACCACTTTGTGTGTAATAAAAGGACCTAGATATGTAACATAATAAAAATTCCCTGCTTCCTTTATTGGTCCATTCATGGTCACAAGATAGTCTTCAGTCAGTAGCTCTTCAGTAAATCTCTAGGAATACAGAGATTACTTTGGGAATATGGGATTATTGGAATTGAAGCACAAGTTACTAACTTGTGTAACGATATATCTGTAAGAGACAGTAGTTAGTGACAGATTCCTTACCTTAGAATATCCCCAGGCGTCAGGCTGGATCCGGAAAGTTTTTTGCGTAGCAGTACCCTTGCGCGTCGGTAGGCGGCGTCGTGCGGCTCCGCGTCCGTCGTCGGCGTCGTGATCGCCGGGATGACGTCGCGGGCAGTACTTAGGCGCCGCCCCTGCGCGCTGACGTCAGTTCTGTACACGACTTTCCGCGCCAGGAACGCAGAGCCATGCAAGAAGCTGACATAGGTGTCTGAAAAATACTAGGGCCCTGAAAGGGATGTCCTTAACCCTAGAAATCAGTTCGCAGAACGGGGAGGATGGGTGGGCGGTAGGAATCTGTCACTAACTACTGTCTCTTACAGATATATCGTTACACAAGTTAGTAACTTGTGCATCTGAAAGAGACACGTTAGTGACAGATTCCTTACCTTAGAATAGATACCCCAGCAATACCAACCCCGGTGGTGGGTCTGCGAACAAAGATCAGACAAGGAAGTCCTGGAGGACAGAACGGCCAAAGAAGCCGTCCCTCCGGACCTGACTGTCAAGGCAGTAATGCTTTGTAAACGTGTGCAGCGAGGCCCACGTAGCTGCCTGACAGATAACCGGCAGCGGAACACCGCGGCCCAAGGCCGTGGTAGCAGCCGTTGCCCTGGTGGAATGGGCACGCAGCCCAACAGGAGGCTCCTTTTTAGCCAAAGAATAGCAGGTCTTGATGCACAAGGTAACCCAGCGGGAGATGGTCCTCTTGTGCACCGCCCGACCTTTTGGCGCCCACGTAGCCAATAAAGAGCTGGTCATCCACCCGGAAGTGTTTTGTGCGGTCAATATAGAAGGAGAGCGCACGTTTTGGGTCCAGACGGTGGAGCCTCTCTTCCTCTCTGGAAGGATGCGGAGGCGGAAAGAAGGTGGGCAAAGTGATGGTCTGCCCAATGTGGAAAGCAGTAACCACCTTTGGCAAGAAGGACGGACGCGTCCGAAGAACAACCTTGTCTGGATGAACAGACAGAAAGGGAGGTTTGCAAGATAGAGCCTGGAGCTCACTCACCCGCCGAGCGGAGGTGATGGCCACCAGAAAGGCTGTCTTCAGAGTCAGAAGACGAAGAGGACAGTTATGTAGAGGCTCAAAGGGAGCGCACATTAAAAAGGTAAGAACCAAGTTTAAGTCCCACTGAGGCATCACAAACGGAACAGGAGGGAAGAGGTGAGTAATGCCTTTTAAGAACCTGTTAACAACAGGGGACTTGAAAAGGGAGGGCTGATCAGGGAGCCTGAGGAAGGCCGAGATAGCACAAAGATAACCCTTGATGGTACCCAGGGCAGAACCCTGTTGGGCCAGAGAGAGAAGGAACAGAAGGACCTCAGAAAGAGGGGCAGAAAGGGGATCCACAGCCTTTGCTGTGCACCATGCCACAAATTTGTTCCACCTGCAGGCGTATACCACCTTAGTGGAGGGACGCCTGGCTGCCAGAATCACATCACAAACTTCGGGAGGCAAGTCGAAAGGAATCAACTGCCGCCGCTCAATCTCCACGCAAGCAGGTGTAGACTGGACAGGTTCGGGTGGAGGACCGTCCCCTGCTGCTGCGACAGAAGATCCTCCCGAAGAGGCAGACGGATCGGGGGATCTACGCTCATATTGAGTAGCTCGGGATACCAAACTCTTCGAGCCCAGTCCGGAGCCACAAGAATGACTTGGGCCCGGTCGTGCCGAATCTTCTTCAACACTCTGGGTAGAAGTGGTATAGGCGGAAAGGCGTACAATAGACCGCAACTCCACTCGTGACGAAAAGCGTCGCCGAGCGAGTGCCGCCTTGGAAATTCCAACGCGCAGAACTGATGACATTGCGCGTTCTCTTCGGTGGCGAATAGATCTAACCAAGGCTCTCCCCACTGTAGAAAGAGTCCTTGCGCCACTTCCGAGTGAAGACGCCATTCGTGATCCATCATGCACCTGCGGCTGAGTTCGTCCGCCCTGGCGTTCAGGGAACCTGCCAGGTGTTGAACCACCAGGAACATGCCCTGGTGTTCCAGCCATGTCCAGAGGCGCAGAGCCTCCTGACAAAGGGTCCACGACCCCACCCCGCCTTGTTTGTTGCAGTACCACATGGCAGTGGTGTTGTCTGTGAACACCTGCACTACCTTCCCTTTGACAGAGGGAAGGAATGCCTTGAGTGCAAGTCGGATCGCCCGGAGCTCCAGAAGGTTGATATGGAGCCGGGACTCCGCCCGGAGACCAGAGGCCTCTGATCTCCGCCTCTCCCATGTGACCGCCCCATCCCAGAAGGGACGCGTCCGTCACAACTGTGTGCTCTGGCTGGGGAAGGGAGAGGGATCTGCCCATGACCCATTGCCGGTTCGAGAGCCACCACTGCAACTGTTTTGCAGTCCCCTCCGAGATCTGGACGTGATCGGACAGGTCGCCCTGGTGCTGCGCCCACTGGAACTTCAGGTCCCACTGCAGAGCCCGCATATGCCATCTGGCATGAGTGACCAGCAGGATGCAGGAGGCCATGAGGCCCAGCAGCCTCAGGGTCATCCGTACCGAAACCCAGGATAAGGGCTGAAAGATCGGAATCATAGCCTGAATATCCCGGACTCGCCGTTCGGGAGGATAGGCCCGAAACTGCGTCGTGTCCAGAACTGCTCCGATGAAAAGGAGCTGTGGAGAAGGAATCAGATGCGACTTCGGCACATTGATGGAGAACCCCAGCGAGTGCAGGAGTTCGGCCGTAGTCTGGAGGTGGGAGACAACTGCCTGGGACGAGCCCGCCTTCAGCAGCCAGTCGTCGAGGTAGGGGAAGACTGAAACCCCTGCCCGGCGCAGATGAGCTGCGACCACCGCCATCACTTTCGTGAACACCCGAGGGGCACTGGTAAGGCCAAAGGGGAGCACGGTGAACTGAAAATGCTCGAGGCCTACCGTGAACCGAAGGTAACGCCGGTGGGCCGGCAGGACGGGGATGTGGAAATAGGCGTCCTGCAAGTCCAACGCTACCAACCAGTCTCCGGGGTCGAGGGCAGTCAAGACCTGAGCTAGGGTGAGCATCTTGAACTTCTCCTTCCGGAGGAAGCGATTGACGTTCCGGAGGTCCAAGATAGGACGCATGTCCTCCTTGTCCTTTTGGGCACCAGAAAGTAGTGGGAGTAGCAACCACGCCCTACTTCTGGGGTCGGAACATGCTCGATGGCCCTCTTGGCCAAGAGGGCCGTGACTTCCTTCTGTAGAAGCACCAAGTGATCCCCTGACATGCGGTGGAATTGAGGTGGCATGGCTGGGGGGTGGTCTCGAAGGGGAGGGAGTAGCCCCTTCGGACAATGTCCAAGACCCACTTGTCCGAGGTGATGGGACGCCAGTGGTGAAGGTGATGGCGGACCCTGCCCCCGACTGGCGTGCTGTGCACCTGAAAGGAGGGACTAGGAGGGCTTGGAGGCCGCGGACGTTTTGGAGGTGGTGGCCTGACCCGCACGCTGGTTGCCCGAACCGCCACGGCGGTATCCACGTCCTCGGCCACGCGAGGCGCTTGCTGCGCGGGCCGTTGGCCGGGCTGTGGACGTGACTGGGCGCCCCTTCCGTGGCCACGAAAGGGGCGAAAAGCAGACGTATGCGGAGGGCGCACAACAGCAAGGCCCAGGGACTTAGCAGTAGCCCGTGAATCCTTGAAACGCTCCAGCGCATGGTCCGCCTTTGAACCAAAGAGACCGACTCCATCAAAGGGCATGTCCATGAGAGTATTCTGGACATCCCCTGAAAAACCAGTGGTTCTCAGCCAGGCGTGGCGACGCAGCGCCACCGTCGTTGCAAGCGATCTGCCCAGCGAGTCGGCGGTATCAAGGCCACAGCGGATGGTATACTTAGCCGCATCACGCCCTTCCGCAATAGCGCGGGTAAGCAGTGTCTGGACCTCCTCAGAACACTGCGGCAAAACATCAGCCACCGAATCCCACAGGGAGTGGGTGTATCGGCCCAAGAGGCAAGCGGTATTAACAGACCGCAAGCCAGCACTGGAGGAAGAGAAAGCCTTCTTCCCAAAGTGATCCAGGCGCTTGGATTCCCTATCCGGAGGGGCGGTAGGGAAGGCTGTTTGGGAGGCAGAGGCTTGGACAACCAAGCTCTCAGGGGTGGGGTGTTGGGAGAGAAACAGGGGGTCGCCCGGAGCCGGGCGATGGCGTCGGGCCACGTTCCTATCCACAGGAGCCCCTGTGGTGGGTTTGGACCAGGCACCCAAAAGAACGTCAGTGAGTGCATCGTTGAACGGCAGCACAGGCTCCGAAGAGGAGGCCGCCGGCTGAAGCACTTCAGTCAGGAGGTTAGTCCTGACGGCCACTGTAGGCAACTGGAGATTTAAGGCTCCAGCAGCTCTACGCAACACCGTTGCAAAATTAGCCCCCTCCTCCGTTGCCACGGGAGGAGACAGCATGCCAGAGTCGGGGAAGTATCCAGCCCACTGGCATCCCCAAGTTCCTCAACCCAGTCCGGGTCAAACTCGCACTGTTGTGTGAGAGGGTCGTCAGACCCCTCCCAGCTCTCCTGGTCCTCCTCAGGTTGAAAAGATGGAGGAGGAGGGACATAAGGGACCCAAGGCCTCATCGGCGCCGGAACCGGCGTCGGGCGACGCCGGTCCGGCTCCATGTCCGGACCCGGGGAGAACCGGGGAACGACGCCGCCCGGAGCCCCGGACGGCGTCGGAAACGGCACCGGGGACATCGGCGTCGGCGGAGGCGTGGTTAGGTCAACCGGCGTCGATGGAGGTTGCGGCACCACCGGAACCGGGGTCGAGGCCGGGGCCGGAGCCGAGGCCGGGACGAAGGCTGGTGGGACAGGCGACGCCGGGACCGGAGTCGACGGCGACGCCGGAGCAACCCCATCTGGGCCCGCGGGGCCCGAGGCGCACCGGAGGGACCTCGAGGCCCGAAGAGGCGGGCCATGGCCGACAGGAATTTCTGTACTCGGCCGGAGTCGCCCCCGAACCCGGGAAGGACGGGTAATGCGGGGGCAACTCGACAGGCACGTCCGGGGCCGCGGGGCGGGGACGGTGCCGACAGGGACCTCAGCCGAGTCGCGCGACCGGCGAGGCGAAGTCTTAGAGCGATGACGCCGCTTAGACTTCTTGTGCTTCGACTTACCGGAGGAGCGCGAAGACTTGGATTCCGACGAACGGCGGGGACTCCGCGTCCGGCCCCTCGACCTCTCCCGGGACCGGGGCTTGCTGCGGCGCGGAGCCGACTGCCGGACTTCAAGGAGCTTTCGAGACCGCTCTCGCAAAGCCTTCGGATGAAGTTTCCGGCAGTCAGGCACGACTTCGTGTCGTGGCCTCGGCCGAGGCAGAAGAGACACTCGAGGTGGGGGTCCGTGATGGACATCATACGACCACATACCTCGCAGGGCTTAAAGCCGGGCATCCCTACGACACCTTAGGAGTCGTGAAGACTCGTTGAAGAGAACAGTGAAAAATTTCACAAAAAGATAGTCAAAAAGTGACTAGGGCACTGCTCTTCCCGGATCTGCGCTTACTGGCGCGGAAAAGAAGAACTGACGTCAGCGCGCAGGGCGGCGCCTAAGTACTGCCCGCGACGTCATCCCGGCGATCACGACGCCGACGACGGACGCGGAGCCGCACGACGCCGCCTACCGACGCGCAAGGGTACTGCTACGCAAAAAACTTTCCGGATCCAGCCTGACGCCTGGGGATATTCTAAGGTAAGGAATCTGTCACTAACGTGTCTCTTTCAGATTAGTCACAACAATCACAAAACCAACATAACAGTACAACAGAAGTAACACACCATAACAACAGAACAACACAACAGCGTGTGCAACACAACTTTAATACAATACACCTGCACAAAAGAGCACCACACTACACACATGTACAACACACATAGCACAAGGGAACAAAATCATTACACAAAACACAGCACACTAATATAGTGAAAAAGCACACCACAACATTAAGTCACAACAATACAAAATAACTCTACAATAAAATGTGTCAACACAAGCAACACGCACAATAAAACATAACAATTGAACACAATGAAAATACAACAAAGTCAAAACAGCTTACTAAACGCTGGGTGCCAGCAAAAGGACTTCATCTCTATAAAAATAAAGAACAGGTGGGGGTATCTGGGAATGGTCAACCTCACTTGTACCAAACACATCTCCACCACTATTATATCAAAATATGTCGATCATAGTGAACTATAAACTGTTTTTGAAGTACAACAAACATATGAATTTAAGACTGTGCAGATCCACATTACAATCATACGGAATATAAGGTTCACGCAGGCTAGCACTGTTCAGAGTAATCGCACTCACACTTGGACTGTTTGAATTTGGTGTACATAGGCCTTTCCTAAAAGCAGGCCTGCAAACAAATGAATTCAGAACAAGGCGCACGACCAGTTATGGGCTTTAGACCACCAGGTAAGGCAAGAGCCACATTTGTGATGTCTACCAGTTTAAACTCTGCCACGCTCTCAAGATCCTATGAGCAATTCCTAGAGTGATCAGAAACACTGGACCTCCCTACTAGAGTCACAGTGACAAGCCACACTGCAGCAAGATCCTGATCATCTGTTAGCCCTCTGCTAGCCGGCCCGTCCACGCCCCTAGACTGAGGGAGCGTGGGGGTTCTCCACCCAGAAAAGGCTCTCATCTCGTGAAACTTTAGAGAAGATACCAAACTTCTGGGACCATACAAGTGTAGAAATCCTAAACTCTCTTAGCTGTCTAATTACCATGGTGTATAAGGACTGGAGGTAGCATGTATGTGGTTGAGGTGTATCATGTGGAACATTAAAAAAACCTGACGCATTATGTTAACTCATGGTGCTTACAAGGCATCAGTCTGTAGTTAAATAAAGGTAGCTTCTGTTACAAAACAAACATTTTTCCCCATGCAGTGCTTGAGTGAAGACCAAAACTTGCCAGCCTTAATTTAACTGATCACGTAGTGAAGAATTCATATCTTCCTTTTTTGAATGGTGTCTCATCCCATAGGACGCTATTATTACCCAATTTAAAAGTAGCAAACACAACAAGAAGATGGACGGAGTGCTGCAACTTTTCAACCACTCACCCACTGTCAAGAGATATGGGTTTAATCCATCGTTCTTTTGCTCACTATGCCACCCCAGTTTGGACCCAGCCATATACAAATCAGTCTTGACCCTGCTCCTCATGGGAACAGTCCAGCCCAAACTGCCAGTCTTCCCTGGATCGGAAGCAAGCATCCTGGGGCCGGTTTTGGGGTATCACCCCTCATCAGCCAAGTTAGCTTGAATCCAGTGGCACAGCGAGCAAGGGACCCACGATTTAATTAGCGGCGCACTCTGCTCTTGCGATTTAAGTTGCAGCACGCTCTGCTCTTGTGATTTGAATGGTGGCACAAGCTGCTCTTGTGATTTAAATGCCGGAACACGCTGCTCTTGTGATTTAAATGGCGGCATATATCAATCAATCCGAATTTGTAGAGCGTGCAAATCAACCCGAGGGGTATCCAGGCGCAGGCTGTGTGGGGCTATTCGAACAGCCAGGTCTTGCGGCTGCTCCTGAATTCAGCGAGGAAGGTGGAGGTTTGGAGGTGGATCGGGAGGTCGTTCCAGGCTTTGGCAGTGAGGTGGGAGAAGGAACGTCCTCGGGCTCAAATAGGAGGAATGCGGGGGACAGAGGCGAGGGCCAGGTGCATGACTTCTCTTATGATTTAAATGGCGGCACAAGCTGCTCTTCCGATTTAAATAGCAGCACATACTGCTCTTTTTCCCCCTCTAGGTCTCTTAAAACGCATGAAAGATCATTTACATTAGATAACAAGTTTTTTTTACACACAACCCCTCACAAATTATTTGGCCTTGTGCTCATGGTTTGTAAATAGATTTGTTCCTCCATTTATTTGCGACACTTACCCTCTACAGGAGTTACAAAAAACTCGACTTTGGATTCGACAGGTTGACAAACCATTGGAAAAACACAATTAGTACATTATGAAGTACATGAAACTAAATGCAAGACATTAGACTAAACATCTGCTTCAAATGTTCTTGCTGGCTATGATCGCCTATTTGACTTATGACAGAATACCCTTTGCTTGAGCACACCACACAAGCTGCCGTGGAAGGCATGTATTTGTCCCAAACAACAAAACAATGCAAGTAATTGAAAACTAATACATCCCGGTGGAGTCAACATCAGCTCCCTCGTAACTAAACCTGCATGAGTTAGGTGCCACATCACCTACTACTATGACCTGGCCTAGGGTGCTTCACAAGCCGCCTCATTCAGTGGCAGCTCCTCCGCTAAGGCAGAGGAGCGTCACCCCACTGCTTTCAGCAGTGTAAAAAAAAAGAAAAGGAACATGATAACTCGTTATTATCATTTTATTTGTTCCTGCTGCAGCGTCTTTACGGGGCGGGGCTGCCCTCTCTCAGAGCAGCGGGGAGGAGTGGTGGGCACTTTGTTAGTGCACAATGACTGTTTGGACAGCCCTCTCGGGCCAGCCAAACAGTTATGCGCACATTGCATGTTGTCCACCCAGGCTGCATTATAGCCTGGGTGGAGAGCATGCCCAGGCCCCCATTCCCTGGCTGAGTGTCGAACCACAGCACTCAGACCAATCACAACGCTGCATTGCAGCGTTGTGATTGGTCAGGGGAGCCTGGGTGCTTCCTGTTCCTGCCCAGCGGAAGGACGACATGGAGAGACGACGGAGGAGAGACAAGATGCGGCAAAGAGGTAAGTTTTATTTTTTTTCTTTACCCCCTGCCCTCCGCCCGCCACTCCCGATCCGTGCCAGCCGCCACTGGCCTCATTAAAGGCAGTCACTCAGGAGGTCTCTCTGAGCATCTCTGGTTCCATAAGACAACCACTTTCTGCCCGTCCCATCAGGAGTCTGGGGAAAGGGTGTGAATATCGCAAGAAAGTACTACTTTTGCGAGATGAGTACTACTGCCTCCCATCAAGTGCACAACTCTCCTAATACTAAAGCTAAGAACGCCTCACTAACAACACCTTACTCTATCCCCCAGCATGCACTAGTAAACCAGGACATCAATGAGCTATAAATTTATTGCCACTACCACTGTGCACTTGCCACTCTACTTTGGGTTTTGTTTTGTTATCTGGAGCTGCAGCTTCCACAAGACATACTATTCACTCTCTTGCCACATACCTGTTTGTATCATCAGAGTCTAAAGCCACTTGGATCACATGCAGAGGGCATCTTGTCAGGCACCTGTGGTGAGTGCTTGGCCCAACCTTCAACACGCCCTGGTCACTCATCTCTGCAGCACCACCGCTGATTTCAAGTGAAATTCTCTTAGTGCATGGCCATTTATTCCCACTTGATTTAAATGAACGGTATCTGCTCATTGGACCTCACGGACGCGACAAAAACTATCTTTAAAAGTATAAGTTTCAAAGAATGAAATGATTATGCTGAAAACCAGTCAACCAGCAGTTTACATTTTTACAGATAATACTAAAACCAAAGTGTAGAGACGCTAATCCCACTGTTCAGCAGTCAGGAAACATTCAAAGAATTTCTTCCTCATAACTTGGAACAATTTAACAGTTTATTTTTTCCTTCCTAAACCTTGAAGTAATAAAGCAAGATTATATATTTGGTTAAATTGGTTAAACCAATAAGTTTCTTTCAAAAGAACTCTAAACTTAAAAAATACATATAAATAGGAATACCGGATATTAATATGTATGTACCTCGAAATATATAGCGTTTATTTATTTTAGGAAATTTATGCTATTCCGAAATACCCAATTTTTGTACATATAAAGCGAGTCAATACCCTCACTTAATCGTTTGAAGCCATTCCGAAACTTGTGAATTATTTTAACGCTTTTGGAAAGATATCACTTGTACGTTTAGTTCACGATTGAAGAACATGGAACTTCTCTGGCACATGCCGGTGTGCTTCAGATAAGATACTAAGAGGAAATCATATATAATTGGTTTTTAAGACTTGAACAGCGCACTGTCAACTACCATAACGCTATTTATGTTGGAATGCTCTGGCAAGTACTATGGCTTTTTACAGGCATTTCAAAAATTTGGTAAGGTTACTTTAACTGTGAATGCCATATTATATAACTGTTGATGCCATATTATATCACTTAATTTCGATCAAGTGAGTCCAGCTTTCTTTATGTTTCAGATGTCAACAATTTTGTTCGATGTTGTTAACAAACAGGGACCGGTTTTTTCAGTTGAGAACTGTGCAACGCTCACCATGAAGACAAATTCGCCTAAAGGCTAAAAATTAATTAATTGCCTCCAAGGTGCACAGGATAAGAGAAGATTAATGCAGACTCTCTGTGATGGAAACCCTGCTTAATACAAATGTTTAATGCAGTTTAAAAGCAAAAAAACATTCAAGAAAAAAACAAAAACCGACCAAGTTGTTCCAGTTTTTGACTAGACCTTCCCTTGCCCCATAGCACACACTGTAAGTTGGGTAAAAGTCTGCAACTATCTTAATGTGGAGCCCTCCCAGATACGACCTAGGGGTGTGTCAGAGTGCATTTAAAGAACAGACACACCTGCATGTGGCAAACGAGATTGAAGCAAGGCACGTGAATAAAAGAAATTAAACAGGATCAACCATCAAACTGTTAACATTTCCAAAACAGTAACATAAATAGAACCACTGCTGTGCTTAAATTCCTAGAAAATTAATAAAAGCACTGCCAACCTGACAAATACCCTACAACAGTATGATCTGAAATATTTGTGGTCACTTAAAAGCCATCGTGTTGTTAGTCTTGAAAGGGATGTAGGCGCGCAGTTGATAGCATTTTTCTCAAAATAACGTAATTCTCACAGACGAAATTGTTGTAGCTTTCTCCTAAAAATGCATACAATAAGTAATTGAAAGATGGGGATAAAGTAAACTCTTCAAAGATATTGTTGATTCTTTCAAAATAATAGGGAGGGCTCACCAGCTACAATAGAACATGCAGCCAATGCTGTACACAGCAAGAAGCATTGTACGCTAAGCAGAGAAGGATGGAAAAAAGACTAAGTAAGGGAAGAAGAAAGTCTCAGTGGAAGAGGTGATATTAGGACTGTAGGGAAGTTTCAGAGAGGGTAGTACATGAAGAGAAGCTAGGAAGGATGAAGACAGAAGAAAGAAGGGTTCCTGTGCCCTCAACGACTGCCAACCAAAAATGAGAGATGTTCATAAGCATAATGAAAGACACTTGGGCACAGTGCTTTGTGTAAAGTGGTATGATTACAGTACCTCAGAGTGTAAATGCTGGAGAGACTACATGTAGTGACAGAAACACTCTCATAGTCACTGCTGGAGATGGAGCTGAGGGGGGAATCGCGTAAGCCATCCTGAGAACTGAAAACAAGCACATGAAAACAAAATGAACTGAAGACAACAAAAAGATGAGTGAAGCAATGGAAGCAAATCCTTCTTACATGGCAATACAAAAGACATACTGCAACAATTCTCGTCAATGGCAAACCACTACAGCACTTTACAAAATGCAGATCAGTGCAAAAAGAACAATGAGTTACAAAGAACAGAAAACACATACTTGCACTTAAAACAGCTGCCCTTTAGCAACAGTCGGAGACTGACTGCAAAGGAAAACGTGGGCACATCAGTGTTAATTGTCTCCAATGTTTTCTTCTTCTGGCTCTATAGCATAGGGTCCTTAGAGATAAATGGGCAGCTGTCACAAATAATACACATCTATATTGGATTCAATGTACAGAGTAGAGTTCTTATACATACGATTACTGTCACTGTGGAAGACACTGTGCAATTAGAACTGAACACTGCAATAAACCCGACTTTGCTTCCAAACGATCAAGTTTTCCTACAGGTATTGTATTGTGTTTGCATTTATGTAGCGCTTAATATCCCTGACGAGGCATTGAAGCCCTATATAGCAAACTACTCCGGTGAGCATCATTACGGGGTTATAGCTACTACATGTCTCCCTCTCTGGTCCAACAATCCCATCCTCCCTCCAGAAAGGAACTTACATTTAGAAGCCAGACCCTTCATGTCAACATACAGATCGCAGCATCACATACGTCACTATTGGCGTCATGGAACAGGGGTAATAGAGCACTGTTTTTCTCTCCCTTAAAGAGACCGATTGTACTACTGATTTGATGGATGAATGAATGTAGCACCCATAAAAATACAGGCCCTTTACGTGGTATTGAGGATCACCGGTTTTGACCCATGTTTGCTGTATAGATATGTGCACGCTCTTGAGTTCTATATTGCACACTGATTTTTGGCACATTGTGCACGTTTACCTGGTGCTTCAGATACATTACGTGTTCGCACAGCTGAGGGAACAATACTCCATTATGTGTAACTTTTAACCATACCCTACCTCGCGCTACACCTTCACAGCACATTAGAATGCTTTATTGATCACCAACTTCATCTTTTAGCACTGACCGAGCACTCTCAGGCGCTTGGCGAGTAATGGCGTGGCAGAACCCTTTTTCACAACCCTTCCACATCCCGCATCCACATTCGACTACTCCTCTCCACAGACCTACCCACTACCTTACTAAACTCAATCCTCTCCTCGGATTGGAATCTGCCTGTCAATGGTGAGAGAGTGGGCCAAAACCAGCAGATGGATGAATGGCACTGCAATGAAAATACATGGTGCTCGTTAGCAGATCGGGACTACGGTAACCTACCAGCGGCGGCTCCTCGGTAATGGCGGATGAGCATCGCCCCACTGCTCAGGGCCAACAAACGAAAAATAAAATGAAAATAAAACTATTCTATTAGCATTTTATTTTTCATTCCCTGACTAAGTGAGCCGATGCCACGAGTGTGGAGCAGGGCGAGGCCGGGCCATCCTCCATGGACAGCAGGGAGGAGCAGTGGTAGGCACTGTAAGTGTGCATGTCGGTTTGGCCGGCCATCTTAGGACGGCCAAACCGACATGCACACTTAGATTTCTCCAACCCAGCTGTGTTGTACAGAGGACCCCCTGTGCCTGAGTGAGCGTTAAACCAGCCAGCTCAATCCCAGCACTGCTCTCATGCTAGGTAATAACATGAGCAGCAGCATCTGCATTGGGTGGGGAGTCTAGGAGCCTGTGCTGTGTGGCTGCCGAGAGCGGAGGAGCACAGAGGAGGCCGACAGCGGGACCAGAAGTGGCAGGTAAATGTTTTTTTAATTATTATTTCCACCTGCGCTACCCCACCACTTTCTGTTGCCAGCAGCCGCCACTGTAATCTACATACTTGGTTTTCTTGCATTTGGAAAAGACAACCCAGTGACTTGCAAATGAGATGACTACACAGTGCTTGAAAGACATATTTATCCTCAAAACACCATGGAGCCTTTTCACACTCCAAGGCAGTTGGCAGAACTCATGGCTTCATTAAAAGAGAGAGGTGAGATAAACCACACTCTTGTGATCAAGTAATGAACATTATTTCCATAGAACAATAAATCTTTCATTATTAGATGTTTCTCAGCACAAGTGAAAAAGGATAAACAAATAAACAGTTCCATGTCGTAATTTCAAGGCCGTTATTACGTCAGGATTCATTTCGGGGTAATTAATTTTGCATACCTCTTTTTTTTATTTACGTAAATGCAACACGTTCCTGTTTTTTTTTTTTATAGTTACTCTTACCCTTAGCATATAGCTATTGGACTTACCACCTGGCACTTTATTTGATAACTTGTCATTATATTTTTTACTTTCCATAGTTTTGCCCTTTTTCCAGAGGCTTTTGGGCCAATTTTTCACATCATGCAATTAACTTTATCTGACAGCATATTGAAGAGGTCATTATTGGGCAGAAGGCAAAATTTACTAACAAAATAATAATATCCATTCTAATTTAGAGCACATTCTAGACAACAAATGCCTCCACCACATCCTGATCCCAGCCCAAGGTACAGCACCAATGTAAGGAAGTATCTTGCACGTCTCAACACGGTTATGGTCTTTAACAGTGCAACAGCTTGCTATTAAAGCATCAAATTATGACTGCTCAAGATCTTCCTTGACATCTGCCCCTGGTTTGATTAAACATATGCAGTTCTTCATTTGTAAAAGAAGAAGCGTCTGTGCCCAAGTATTTGCTCAGAAGCCTGTGTCCGGCGATATTGAATGTCGGTGTGCGTTTTACCAAGGATGCGTAATTTTGGATGCACCGCAGACCTCTTCAATCCACCACCAGACACTTGCTGCCTCTATCTCACTCTCGCAAATTCCTGCTTTCTTCCTTTCTCACAATCTTTACGTCTTTCTCTTCCTTCCATCTTGAATGTATTTTTCTTGCTCTTGAGCTGGGTCAAAGTCTAATGAGGAAAAAATACGTGCCGGTCACCAAAAATGAGAGCCTGTGGTCGCCACCTGCAACACCCGGCTCAAATTAGGCCCTGAATACATCTCCCTTGCTAATGCTGTTCATCTTTATAATATCCTCAACTATGCTTTTATCACACTCCTCTGTAATGCTCTCTCTTTTACGTAATATTGACCCGCTGACCCTACTCACGTTATCAACTTTTTCAGCGGAGTGTTAACAAATCCTTTTAGAGTTAGGGCAATCTAACTCTGCATGAGGGACTTCTTCAACCCTTGGCAGCCTAGTAATGGATTGGAGAAATGGGAGCACGTGACTGCAGCACTGCGATCCCTGAACTGGTTTCCAATGTGGTAATGTGTCCATTTCTAGGCCTTCTGAACAGCACACCAAGCAGTCGATAGGAAGCGTCAGTCATTTTTGCAAACTTTCTTGTTATAGTCATACTTAAGACTTTCTACCTATTGTGTCACCCAGCTTCTTGTCACAGTCTGAAATTCTCTTTCAAACAAATCCTCTTCCATTTAGAGTGGCTTAATGTACGGCTAACGCTATACCCTAACTCCTTCCATCTTAGGATCAGAAACATCTTCTGCCCTTGTTACTCTGTCCAATTGACAAGCCATATCCAGGTGGTATCGCTCTAATCAATATTCTGTTAAGGCATCCCAAAGAAGCGATTCAACTAATAATCTTTACTTAACACATAAAATATTACTCTTTATAGTGAAATGTAGTGGGCACGGTGTAGTCTTTGACAAAGGTTTAAAATATGTTGCTGAAAAACCAAGGATTTCATAGCAGTACAGGCTTCCTCTACTACAAGTGATCATCAAATGCAGGCAGGAAACCACCCAAACAAAAATAGTTATATTGGTAGAAAGATGTAAAACAACACAAAAGCAAACTAAGAGCACCCCAGGCAAAACGCAGCATATTCCACATCAGCTCAGATTTGCCAGTCCATGGTCTGCAGCTCCTCCTACTAAATCTCTAGGCTCAATTATTCTTCAGAAATGGAAAAGTCCCTATTGTTGTCTTTGGCGAGGCAGGTCTACAACTCAAGTACTCCCAGTCGCTGATCACTCAGCGACTTGTTCACCGGCCTGCCTCACCCACAAAAGTCCATGTTGTCTTGCCACTGCTCTCTCTGATGCCACGTAAACACAAGGTTGTTTCCGATTGTGAAGCACCCTGGCACCCGTAGGTACTGGGCTCTGAGGACTGATGGAAAATTCATCTCAGCCATTTAGTTTCCATCGTACATACTCAATAAGCAAGGCAGTAACATGCAATGCATTGCAGCCACTATGTAAGTCCTGGAATAGTCTACATTTTAATGTATAATTCCTTTCTCAACCCTGAGTAGGAAGACACTACTTTATAAATATTGCCACATTAGCAACTTTTCTTTGCTTTTCTACACTCCAGTGCTTCTTTTACAAAGTGCACCAGTTACATTTTAAGAGATGCTTGAGAAAGTATAACAGACGATTCGGAGATAAAAAAAACCCTTCCTTAAGCACACGTTTAAGCATGTTTATGCAACAGTATAAGCACCATTGCCTGCATAAATATTTCATAATCCCACCCCTGCTAAATATTCACTTTGCATTTGATACAGGAACATAAACTGCATCTATGAACATAGGTTGAAAAATTAAACTCGATTGTTTGAACCCGGCACTACAACAATTGCATTTTCATATCAACTGATCAGCAGCTGTTTAGATATGTGTACATAGACCAAGCAATTGGCCCAATATGAACATTTTATGGAAATAGGGTTTGCCAGAATAGCACCCACAATTTTCATAACACACAGAGGTGGCTCATAGTTCCTGGTTTCTAATTTTGTTTAATTAAACACACTAAATCGTACTGCAGCGACTGGTAGAAAGAACTCCCTCACTCTCTTGTCATAGCACTGTTTGGCCAGTGCACATGTGCCTGTCGCAGGATTAGCAGGGCGGGTATGGTTTCAGCCCTGACCTCATCAGCTAGCAGTTTGCAGGGCCACTCCACCATGTGATGTAGGATACCCTTGCTGATTGACTCAACCTGGGCGCTTTAGGCTTAAGCCCTGTGCGACCCACAGTCAGGACCGGCCTTTAGCATGGGCGAGCTGGGCACAGGGCGCAAATTTTCCGAGGTGTGCATGGAGCTGTGTGCCTCAAGGTTATGCTATAAGCAGCACCCTTCTCATCTTGCTCCAGCCTTGTACCTGTTCTTGCCTGTTCGTTTCTGTCTGATTTGCCAGTTTAAAGTGATTTTAGTCCTTCATTATTTTACGGCGGCGGGCGATGTTTGTAATACCTCTATAGCCCCCGTCCTTGCCGTCCCTTCACCCTCTGACCCCTGCTGGCACACATCAACAAAACCATCATCTGCGTGAGGCAGCTAAGCTATCAGTGATTTAGGTGAGCTGTGGGAGGTCAGGGGATGTTTGTGTTCAGGGGCAAGTCTCTGCTCATCCAGGTACTAACCAGTGGACACAAAAAGGACCCCTCCTGCCTCATTAGGTCGAGCCTAGAGTCTGCGCGAAAGCACTGCTCTGGGGAAGAGCTGCTGTAGTTCAGTACGTGAGGGAAGCCCCGCCCACTCCCCGCCCATATTTTTCATTGGCTTGGGTCTTTGTCCTTCGTAAATGCTGCCTTCGGATTCATTTATAGGCTTGTTAGTCCCTCCTTATTACGGCCATGTCGTCATTTGTATCCTCCCATGGCTACTGGCCCCTTTACTTCGAGTGTTACATGGTATGTGTTATTTAAACTGTGAGCACTATTTTCTTTAATGAGGTTCTCCTACTGCCTTCTCTACTCCCCCCTCCCTTCCGTTGTCCATGCCTTCTCACCCCCTCCCCGCGCCCACACTCCCGTGGTCCGAGCCTTCTCGCCCCCTTCTCCCTCCTCCCGCACTCCCGTTGTCCGTGCCTTCCCCCCCCGCCCTCCCTATTGTTGTCCGTGATGACTACCGTTTGCAATGCAATAGGTCTTGCGTAAATGCGAGTCCTATTGCATTGCAAATGCTTGTATTACTTGCTTTGACTTTTAATTGGGCTCGTGCTCTGTACAACGAGTGTTGGCCTTGCGCCCGGTGCGCACACACTGTGTTGGCGGGTCCTGTCCAGGCAATAATTCCTGCTGGTAATAATGAAAGTGGGTCTTTCAAGTGTGTATCCCTCTAGGAGGAGTGGAAAACACAGTGTGTGCGACACGATGTGATGACGCTGAGCAGTAAGGTTGGCAGAGCACATATAGTGCAGCCCTGCTGCGCCTCTGTGCCTAGAAAGTAAACGCATTGCCAGGTCTGCAAAGTGGCTTCAAGGCACATTGTGTTCTTTGTGTGCTGTGCTGTAATGTTCAAAGCTGGCTTCCATCTCTGGAGAACTTCCGGTGAAATGCAAAGCAGTTGTGGGAAGTAGGTGCTATGATCTGCCCTCATTCAAACAGAACAAAATGTACCATTGAAACTGGAAAGAACAGACAGGAAGGGGAGGCATTCATGTAACATGAAAGTCTCGCTCCCTTTCCCCAGCCATCATGCACCCGCGCTATCCCTCTCTTTCTACCCGCCACCCTACACCCCCTGCCCTTTCATTCTCTCGCATTCTTTCTTCCCTTCACCCTCTGGCTGCTCTATCCTCATTCACCCTCTTTTCTCTAGCTCTTTTGCTTTTGGTTTCTCTTTTGTTCTGTTCTTATTCTCTCAGTGTATATCTTTTTTCTTTGTCTTTCACTTTACCTCTCTCTTTTATGTCCGCTCTAAATTGGTGCAGATTGCCAGCAGAATCATAATTAAACAATGTTGCTGCAGAAGTACAGATGGAGGTGGTGGTCGAGGTTTTCTTTAATAAAAGGGGTCAGGGGCAGGGTATGAGCTAAGGAGTCTGGTAGAGAGCCATGACTGCTTTCCGAGGTAAGGGAGGGGTACGTGTGAGTCGGCAGGGCCAGCAATATTGTGAGTAGGTTTGAGACGGTGGTGGTGGTGGGTCAGTAGACTGGCTTTATTTCGGTTTTTATGTAAAGAATTTCACTTTTACAATGTTTCTTCATTGGTGTAAATTAATTTACCATGAGTCTTAGCCTCAACTTTGAGTATGTGGTTTACAACCCCACTCTGGAGTGTCACTGAGACTCTTAAAAAGAGGTGGTTGATTGTAAATATTGGTGTGCCACCACAGTCTACTTCACTCCACCAAAATGCTAGCAAATGCTAATAAGCTGGGCCTGGTTGGACCTTTTCATTTAGAGTTTTTTCAAAATCGAAATATTACATGTAAAATTGAGGTATATTGGGAAAAGGTAGGAAGCAAAGAAACCATTTCAAAGCGTCTAGACTTACAAAGTGTAGTAAGCTCTCGAGAGGCTGAAGCCAGAGACTAGGTATGATCTCTGGGCTTATTTCCTAGGTGTGACATTTCCCTTACACACAGCTTTCATTGTACCATGAATGGTGTGGCATCTCAACGTCAAAGATACTGTGTCACAGCCAAGGTAGTTACATTTCATGCGTGTATTCATTAATATCTGTAGAGCAACCACCTGGACCACAACACATGCTTTCTGCAAGCACCAGTAGCATCAGTTGCAGGTCATACATCAGTTTTTAGGTCGAGCATTCTAGACCTCTTGTATATACTTTAGTATATACTTATATGTGTATGTACTTTGTGGGCTCTGGAGATCAGCCCTAGGACTTGTCTGTTTCCGTTTAGGGGCTTTTTTTCTGTTCAACTGCCTCTATTTAACTGTCTTGATAGAAAACGACCAGTAGAGGTCAGTAAAATACCAGAATCACTTTAGCATTCTCTAGATTCCAGTCCATAGAAATTGTCTTCCACGAGCACCCGTAGACAATAATATTTTTTCAAATCTTGTATTTTCAGTGACATGACCATCGAAGGCCCTGATTTTATATTAAAAACAGAGCTTTGGACTATACCGTTTCCAGCTGAAAGGCAATATTTCTCTCCATGTGTTCCCATACCTGGTGTGTCACACAGTTTGGTTCTTACTTTCCCTCCATGTTAAAGAACAGTAGCTGTTTCAGCACCCAGGCTAATGTGCTGCATAGCTAAATACATATAAGGTCCCAAAGGCGAGACCGAATGCATTGCAAATGCTTGTTTTTAATTCACTACCAACACCAAGGGTGCCAAATTTCTCTCCGCCCGGGCGCTAATTTAGCAAAGGCCGGCCCAGCCCAAGGGTGCACATTTCCTAACTCATCACAGGGTGGGGTGGGAACAGCAAGCCTCCCTGGCCTACGGTGACCAGACGTCCCGGATTTCCCCAGACAGTCCCGGTTTTCAGAGGACTGTCCCGGTGTCCCAACTCTTGTTAATTTTAGCTACATGTCCCGGTTTTTGGGACAAAGGTCAGGTCATCCTGCAAAGCAAAACTGAAAGATATCTTCCCCTTTCACAGGAGACGCTGAAGTCTAAAACAAAGTATTATTTCTGCCAGGCAGCACAGGAGGAGGCTCCTGTCTGCATCCAGCAGAGAGATTGGGGAGGAGGGGGCAGGGGGCCACAGGGTGGAGGTCCTGCCATTGCTAAGGGTATGTAGCCACGTAAATCTGTGTATGTACGTATGTGTGTGTATATATATATGTATATATATATATATACATATATATACACACACACACACACACACACACATACATATATATACACACACACACTTACAAGCCTAGTGTGTGTGTATGTGTATGTGTATATCACACACATTTACAAGGCTACGCATAAAATGGGACAGACCAGATATAGAAGTAAGATTAAAGGCTTTAGTTCTACTTTTATGTCTGACCTGTCCCGGTTTTTGAGTCTCCAAATCTTGTCACCCTACCCTGGCCCCCAACTAACTCTGCGACCAGGGAAAGGGAGGAGAGAAAAGGAGTAACAGGGTGGATCTTTGTGCGAGTGAAAGGCGTCACCCGTGACACCAGGTCACATGGTGTAAACAGATACACTGAGCATGCTTCGGTTTACTAGAAGCTTGTGAGTTGCATGTGTTGATGAGTTTCTGTTCGTTCGTTTCACGTGCATCGCAGGCCATCTGTGAGAACTGCCCTGCCTTCAACGGCTGGAACCCAACAGAAACCTTTATGGCACCCCAGGGCAATGGGTTTGGTTGGGTCTGAACAGAGCATAATTCCATTTACTAGCACCAGCCTCAAATTTAACAGCACCCACTGTCTGTTGTCTATGCGTTGGTGCCGGCCTCTTCGAAAACTGAATGTTATCCTGTCAGTGAGGGATTTGGTAAACATTATCTGAGGGCAAGCCAGGAAGGTAATTTTTTTCATACATTGCCAAACTGTCATTTTTTGGTATCCATTGTTGTCTATCAAAGAGAGACAGTTTTAATTTGATCCTAAATCTAACACTTTAAAATCAAAAACACAGTTTCTCTTTTTGATATGCATGGTTTGCACCATAGCTGCCAAGGTTTCATGCCATGTTTCATGCAGATTGCCATGTGTGACATTTTTATAATGTCAGTGAAATTATGAGCGACATTCAACAACTATGAGTGACACTTTCTCGCAAGCAAAATCAAGCAATGAAGACGAAGGAAACATATATAAATATCAGAAATGACACCCATTTGAGCGAGAATCTCTAAGAAGATCTTAAAACTAATGGAAAGTACCAGAAATTGAAGGGCACTAGTGCTCATGTAACCTGATGGTAGTTAAACTAAAGTGTAACCATGATATTAACAGCCTACAGAATTGGTGATGTCAGCATAAGTAGTAGGAAAAAATATCGTCTAGAAATGCAAATATGGACTGAGGCATACAGTACAATCATAGCCACATTGCTGAATTCGATTACCTACATATGGTTTCAATTACTTTTGAGCCGGGTGCACACATGCGAAGGTCAGGGAGGGTGGCCTGCTCTCTGATCCTAATCCACGCTCCCCCATTCTCATTGCTCTGAGAGGAGCAGGCTCTGGCAGCCGGTCCGAGTCACCACTCTGTCAGCTGAGAGCGGAACGCTGCCCAGCATGCCTCGCCTCTAGCGCAGCCTGAGGAGAGCAGTGAGGTACACGCTCAGGCTGACCCTGTAAGACTGAATATATCTGCAATCCAACTGAAGGTCGGATTTTACCTGAGAGTAACTAAGCTCCACGGTGATGAGTCTACCAGTCTCCAGGGGAGGGAATCATGATTAGACGCACTTGCATCGGCAGACTGCAAAACGAAACTTCAAAAGTAAACTTTAGAAACATAACTGCCTCACCACTCACGCCGCGGGCAGTCCGGCCACGCTCACAAAGTCCTGTCTCGCAGGCAAATGAATGATGTAGCAGTCATGTGACGCCACGATATCACGTGAATGCCACCGCGACGCTACAGCCAGCCAGCGCTGCTGACCCCAGCCTGGCGGACACGACCGGACCCATCTGGCAGATGACAATGCATGTAAACTATCAATAACTTCAACACGAGGCATAGCAGTCTATCACACGCTCTGCAGCTGCCAGAGCAGGCAGCACGTGTCTATGCTTCAGTCAATGAGTGCTAATAGCGGCGCTATCGTCTCCCGCTTCTCAGCAACTTCAGGAGGCGCTACAAAGTCGTGACTCAGCATTTTAGTGCGGTGATGCGGACTACCCCACTAAAATGCGTCAGTCTAACGCCTTAAGCGTGGTACTTGGCAGGACTGAATTTGCACAGTACATTTTTTATGGGTACTCTGTGAAATACAATACATAGAGCGAGATTTCTTAAGCATATTGCTAGTCAAGTGAAGTGTAACATGTCCAGCTTACTTCCAGTTTGTCAACTGATTGTTTTTCCAGGATTGTGTAGCACCTGCAAAACAATGTTTTACTTCCCTGTAGTTTGGGAGTTGATCACTTTGGAAGAGAAGAATCAAGGTGAGAAAGACAGTAGAAGGGAAATAAGGCAATGAAAATTGGAGAAGTTGAATGAGCGAGTCAAAGAAGAAGGAAGAAACGAGTATATAGCTAATGATGAGAAAAAAAGGGGGGAAGGGAGCCAGAGGAAGAACTGGAAGGAAGTTAGAGATAGCTGTGTGAGACAAATTGTTCATAGCCACTGGTGCCAGTAATTCACCTGGTTTTCCTCGGTTTTCTGGTATTTGTAGCTTTGCATTTTCTGTTATAAGTGCAAAACTAGAAGTATCAGAAAGCAAAGGATACAAGAACGTGAATTTGTAAAGCATCCATTCTCCTCATGGGGCATCTTGCTGCTGACTAACAGGTGTGTATTGTCACCCAATTCAGTGGTACTCATTCAGGCCACCTCAGAAAAGTGAAGAGTTGAGTGGGCCACTTGGAGTAAAACCTTTGACCCTGAGGTGAAACACAAGTTTCTAGAGTGAATCCATTAGTCTCTTGAACCACCAGAGGGAAGGGAGGCATGCAAAAACAAAGAATGAAAAACTGGAAGGAATTGGAGAAAAGGTACTGAAAGAACAAGAGAAGAGAAAAGGAACAAAACAGGACAGACTGCACAAAAGAGGAAGTCTGGCCAAGCATCTTAAACGCTTTACAACCACACATATGAATACTCAAATTCCTTTCCCCATGTACACATGTCCACTTGTACCTGGTCCCCAATGTCCGCCACGCAGCATATGAGGGTCACTGCACGTGTGGATCTTAGTTGGCACAGCATGGAGAAAGGGCGCTGTTCATTTTGCTAACGTTATTTTAGAAAGTGTGCCAACAGTGCACAATTTTACTTAACTTTTTATCCGCAAGGAGTGGTGGAAGCCCAAATGCATGTTCGTAGAGTTGCGCTCATTGATAGCACATGCTAATCCAGGATTTGTTCTTACGCCACACCACTTTGAAAGTTCACCAGCCGCCACTGATAACACATGCCAGTTTTTCAATTCCTAGTGGTGTGCCAATAGAAGACCATGGTTGCCTAGAACTGTCTATTTTCTTAAAAGGGCTTGACAAATGGAACAAATTATACCACAAGATCAAATTTGCAAAGCACGTCCATATGGAAGCTCTCTAGGTTAGAGATCTGGACACACATTCCAGGATGGTCTGTCTTCAGATAATTCAACAAAGGAGTTTACGGTAACTACAATACATTGGCAATGTTCACAATGGGCAGTTCACTTAGTAAAGGCTAAACTGGATTACGCAGTTCTTTTCTCTGTGGGGCTACCTAGATATGAACTTAAGCAACTGCATTTCTGATGTGAAAAAAGAGCTCTATCAGCGGAGTGGCGAGAGTGCCATGCGCCCCTAAACCAGGGAAGGAAACGGACTGCCATAACTTTTGGTTTGGCTATAAATAAACAGCAATAAGTGGGGAGCAGTGGACACCTTAAATGCCTGTTTTCTGGTGCCACTATGTCTGCTGCACCACTGATAGCTACGCCACTGAGATCTGTGGTCCAGTCAACCAACAACCCAATTTCTTACAATTAATTTCACTTCATTACTTACTAAGGTGGGAGTTAAGTACTTGCTCCTGGGATCGGTGTGTAACCTGATGTTCACAAGCTTCGAAACCAAGCAGCACTGACTCAGCCTTTCATTTTCACACGGTAGATGCACTGAATATAATTAAGTATAGGATGCAAACAATTTATTGATGCAAGCCCTACTATGACTCTCCTGTTGGGTGATGGAAAATGAAGTGTGACCGAGCTAGGTACATTTAAAGCCAGAGGTTTAGGAGTAGGATGACCCTTTTACCCATCTCGTTTCTCATTATTTCCTATGCTGGTAATACTACTGCTATACAATAGTATAAGCCTATCTTAGATCTTATAAAAACTGTCTATGAAAATGCTGTCAAGGGCCTTTTGTTGCCAAACCTTGGCTTAATACCAAACTCTGTACCCCTAGCTCTTTCGAAATAACTTGTGTGCCCATTATTTGTTAAGAACGGTCTAGGCAAGCTGGGCGTTGAGCTGCAAGTCTCCTTTATCATTCAAAGTGGAGCTACAATAGCCTTTAGACGGAATAGGATCTGTCAATGAGTCCTTCGATCAGGGTGTGTGGTGGGGGGGTGCCTATGCTTTTAATCTGCAGTCCCTGACAATTAAAAAAAAATACAATTTTCTTTACTGATTTACTCCCAGTTTTTCCAAAAGGGTTGCACTATAGTCCTAAAGTCATTTTAGTTACCCAGGGTTTTAAGAAAGGCATTTTTTATTATCTATAAGATTTGTGATTTAACAAGCAAATTAGGTCAATTAAGGAAAAGAACTTCCACTTACAATTTTCAATACACGAGCAAAAGTCGACCTTTTGTGAAGCCTTGAGTCCACAACTACAATCTGCAGTTTGTGTGTAATATATGTATAAATGATACACATGTACTTCATTTTGAATGGGTCCAAGTATCTACGAGTGTACTTCAGAAAATAATTATTTCCAAGACGTCAGCCAATACAGTGGAGGGGCTCGAAGTACAAGCTGCCTTTGTCCAAAGAAAACCACAAATTAGGCTTTATAGAGATCACTATTGTTAACAAGAAGCAGAAATAATGAATTATTCATTTGCGCCAGTAAATAAGATGGAAAGAAACTGAACTGAACAAAAATGATAATATATGAAAAATTACTCTTAGTTTTTGCAAGGGTATTTTAGCAGTTGTACAAATATGTTGTTTGTTCCAAAACAAAAGTATAAGTGATCATTTATAACAAAAAATATATATGTGGCTCTTGCCATCGTTTAAGAATTGGCTTTACTGAGATCGAGCCGTTAATTTTAAAACGCAACGTAGTGCACACGCAAGAAATGCCATACACTTGATTAACTGAATAATCGCTAGTCTGTAGAGGAATGTTTCACTAATAAGCGAGAAATGTAAATGTGGCTTTACACTGAGGGGAAAAGGAATATGTTAAGGCTCACAACTGTAGTTTGTTCTGGGAACATAATATAATCTATGTTACTGTGGCTGTGACAAAAGGTTTTACCAATGAATCTTCAACTATGGTGAAGAAGACAGATTCCTGTATGTGAAAGAACGCTTGTATACTGTGCTTCAAGGTTAGTCTGTTGGCGCTGTTCTGCTAAAAACACATTAGTTGCCTAGAATATCCTTAAAATAGGAGACAATTCAATAAAATGCTATGGAACACTTTTGCAGGGAGGGAGTGCAAGATATGACTCTACTAGCTGTCAAGCCTCTGTCCCTCCTTGGTTGTCAAGCAAAAGTGGAGTCAATCACAACTTTTTGTCAGTAAATCTTAATAGCCTGGTTGATGGATAGAGACTGACCTTCCCCTAGGGGTAAATAGGTGCTAACCATTGTTAGCATTTGAAGTTCATACACAAACATTTTATTTCACTCTGGATTCCATAGCGAGGCAGTGAATTGTCCTACAAGCCCCCTGTCACGGTGCTACATTTTGCAGCCCTGCCAAGTACCACGCATCAGGCGTTAGACAAACGCATTTCATTGTGGTGGTACGCATCACCGCACTGAAATACAAAGACACGCATAATTAGCACCTCCTGGGCTGTCAAGCGCCTGGAGCGCTGGCTGCTAACCCACCATTTTTGACTGTGACTGCTCAGAGCGGCACCGCACGCTGTACGCTGTTCCCGACAGGCTTGAGGGCTGCCTGAGTTCTAGGGCAGCTGCTACTGTTACAACGTAACAGACATCATTAGGATTAGTATTACTATTCCACTGACGTGGGAGGAGTCGTCAGTGAGTGCCCAATGGCTATGTTCAGATACTGACAGTGAGCCAGTGAGGTCAGTTGTGAGTCTCTGAGAGTCACACTGATAGGCTAGTGGGTCCTGTAACAGCCGCCCGCCGCGGCAGTTGAATTAGAAAGTTTGCCTGCTCAGCTGGTAACAAACATGTAGGCTAGCGCAGCCGCTAAGAATAATAACCCCACCGGCGGTTTACTGAGTCACGAAATGGTGGCCGGAGTGGTTTGCAGCTGTCCAGAAAACTTTCCTGACTCCAGCTATGTAACTGAGCTGACCCTCAATCATGCCCGGCGGCCGACGTTGCCGCGGGCGGGGCCAGAGTTGGGTTAGGGAGGCCGGACAGCACCAGTCCGTCTCTCCCCGGCCCTCGACACAGGATTCCCAGCCTAGCCCTGAGGTACCATGATTTTAAAGTTTTGCGGTCTTAATGTGCTTGCACGCACAGCCCGTGTGGCATGATACATTCCTCTTTAATTATGGGCATGTTTCACAGCTGACCATTATATAGGCACACATTGCGCGCCTGCTTGTTTGCAGAGAATGCAGTTGATTATGGGCACAGATTACCGTTTCTTGTGGCCATGTTGCACTGCTGTGTTTTGCAGGCGTGTGTGTGTTCTTTTTTTGTTTTTTTTTAACGTGACGCTTAGGAACAGGCAGAGGCAGCCGGTGCTGCCGTGACTCACAGGCAGGGCCCGGTACCACAAGGCAGTGAAGCGAGGGAGCCTGACTGTAGGCCAAAAGCGTGCCAACCTTGTTCGGAGGCTCTGGGAGCCCAGCTCACTCTGCATCTGCAGCCTGGCTCCAAAAAAGAAGGGGCGGTGCGGAGGGCGGTTAGGGCCAAGCAGGGGATTGAAGCAGCTCGCCAGCCCAACTGGGACGCATCCTTCCTGCATTGCCCAATTTACAGAGGGCCGGCTGTTGGCCTCTCAGGACTGCTTTGGGGCAGTCGGGACTGCAAACAAGCCCAGGTGGCAGAAGCCATTGTTCACCCACCTTCCTGCGGACAGGGTGCCAGCTTCCGACTAATGGGCCACTCTCCTCACGCTGCCTGAAAGAAGTCTGGGGCAAAGGTCTGCAGGCCTCATTCAAGGGCTCTCAGCTGAAAAAAGTGTTGCATTTTAGGAAAAACTTAGGTTTTCAAAGGGCCCAGACACATTTCTTTGACACAGAGGAACGTAGAAATTATAGCCTTTTTACAATAGCTGTCAAATACAGTTTTGCAAACATGCAGGGTTCATATCAGTTATTTCATGAGGATTAGCTGGAACTGCTTTTTACAAGGTTAGTGCCCTTCCATTTCTGTTGCTTTACAACAGTTTTAAGATCTTAGAGTTTCTCGTTCCTCAAATGGGTATAATTTCAGAGATTTAAATGTTTCCCTCATCTTCATTGCTTGATTTTGTTCAAAGCAAAAGCAAAGTAAACTCTTGCATTCGGAGCCCCTGCAATCTATACAACAGTATTTTGCAATGACCAGACAGAGGGCAGTGGCGTAATCTATTATACGACTGGCAAGAGATCCTACATTACCACTCAGAGAGCAGTATTTTCTGTTACTGACATCGGAAAGTAAAAACATGATGGTTTTTTGCAAATGGTCCATTTGTGGACCAAGACAGAGTTCAATTTACAAATGATTTATGTACACCTGGAAACTGCTAACCCAAACTTACTGGAGAACCTACCAGAGGAACCCTGCGTGTTTCAACAACAGTGTTAAAGATCAACTGGAGTGGTTACATCCAAAAATTCATAATCTATTCCTTCATCTCCAGTAATCCATATACTACACCTTAACCCACCATCTCTGAAGATGAATTGACAGCATTAAAACTTAGGGATACAGAAGCATACAATGCACATGGGCAGCCTTACCCAGCCTCATGTAAGGAATAATTACTGCTCCCCCACAAAAAACATTTGCCTCATGTATCAAATCCATGGTAAATGTGTCTCATCTAACAAGAGTTTTTCCTAATACAATTAAAAGTGCAATGCTGTCTAATTAAAAGTTGGCCTCCTACCCTAGTAAAGATATAAACAGGGAAACAGCAAGGCCGAATGAAGAGAAAGCCACCACCTTCATGTTCAACAGTCAGTGTTTAGGGCCCATGATTGGCAGTGAGTTCTCTTTGGCCAATCTCGGGTTAGAGCTTCTATCTCAGGATGAGGGTTGGAATCCTGCCTTGACTTCTCAGCGGTGCATGACACATCACCATTATACAGGCACGGGTTAAAGAACAGACTAGTATAACATGGATCAGATTCTTTCTCTACCGTTGCAGTCAACACACACAAATAGGCTTCAATGGTATTGGTTTGCCACATTGTGTCCTGTGGTGTGCCTACCTCCTGTGTTTTTTCAATATTTACACATGACCATTGGCCATTTTTTTTTTGTTTAGATGAAGATCAGATTCACTTTCAGTTAGGAAACTAACCAGCCCATCTTCACCTCTACCCTGGACCACATATTTCACTGGATGGAATGCAGCCGAAGTGTAAGATCCTATGTTGAGAACAGAACCTTATTCACTGTCCTTTAAGTGCCCTCTCAATCAAGAACAACTTAAACTTTTGAAATGAACACAACTCCTTTTATGAGTCCGAAAAGTCTTTCCAACTTGTAAAAGGGGCTTTATGATCCATTATTGATCATAAATAGGAGGTGGCGTGAAAGGGGTGTTGCCCTCCTATTTTAGAGTCACAATCAAATGTTTCAGTGCTTTATGACTAAGATCACAGAGGGTGGTATCTGATTTGTCAATGGGAATGTGTAGGTCTGCTTGCCCTTTGGGAATTGTGTTGGGCAAAGTCGAGAGAGCAAGCACTGCCTCCCACCCCCATGTGCTCCCGAACAGGAACCTTTTTTTGTTTTAGAAACAGCATCCATGCCTTTAATGGACTAGGGATGTTTTAAAAAGTGATTCCTGTTTGGGAGTGCAAATGCAAGGAGTGATCTGCAAGTCACCAAGCCTGCAGCTGTGACAATCACAAATTTTGATCTGCCCAATTAATATTTATTAGGCAGGTTGTTCCGTGAGCTCCTGTAAACGGACAATTTGCAATGCAACTTATTAGTACATAGGACACATTGCATATAGATTCTCAAACCAGTAGGAGGGCAAATTGCACATTATGATGTGTGAATCTTACTTTGTGCATCAGGCCCTTGGTCTCCCTGATGCTGTGCAACTTGACGTTTTTCTCTTTGAACTCATTAAATGGCAGATACTGTATGTGACAGACATGATGTAAGCATAACACTGCATTTAAGAAAACTGTTGCAGCTCCCATACAACAGGGCGGCTAACAGAACCAATGGACTTTAAACGTAAGGCTTCCTATGATGCACGTCTATGTCCCTTTTTGATTAGGGCTACCAGCAAATAATAATGTTCCTGTGATATCACTAGCATGGCACCAGACAGAGAGCTGGGAACAGAACTTTGTTGGCCATTTTCATTCTGTAGCCCCAGCTATTGTTGGAGGCGCACAAATTATTTCACATGGATTACCAAAACAATCGAGAACCTATGGCCCAAGACTGCATGTTAGAGGTTCATACCTTAAACTAAATGAACACTAAGACCAGTCTAAACACAATACTGCATTCAAGAATATTGGAAAGTGCTCCCACCCAATAGGGAAGATAGCAGACAAAAGGTTATACAGAAAAACACACTATAAAGATGGAAGTACAAATAATTGAAGATTAATCAAAATACAGTCAAGTGTCACTTAAGCAGAGTCTTCAGGCGCTCAGTGACCACAGATGGTCCCAGCAGGTCTTCAATAGATATGTGTGACTCTTTCCCTCAAGTCATAGATCAACATACAAATAACTCAATACATCTCAGGACCACCTTCAATTTTCATAAGATGCAATTAAAGCCATTGCGATGTTGTAATACCACCACACACACTTTAGCGTCGAAGTACACATTAGACTGGTCAAACACGTAACAGATCATAGCACTTGACTGTTATTATTGTTTCCAGATTTCTAAAACTTGAAGAATTAGCCAACATCAAAATCTCACGAGGCAAACTTATTAAAAAGAAACCCTTCCAAAATGTTTAGCATCCAGTCTTGGTCAAGAAAATAGTGTAGTTTACTGTCACTTACCCAGGACCGTATCTTGGCTTCATGTCTTCCTTTGCTAGCGTCTCACTGCTAGTTTCATCAGTACCCGGCAATTGTCTTTCCTTGCCATCAATTGCCTGGCTTTTTTTCACAGTTTTTTTCGGTTGACTTGAAACCCCCACGTCACCCTCTGTTTCATTTTCTACTCCTATATTTGATCCTGAGTTGTGAGCCAGGCACTTGGATGAGTTTGAACACGTATGTCCTCTGCCAGAATCTCGCTCTGTCAACAAAGAACTAGAGTTCCCCTTGTTTAAGATCTCTGGGACAGAGATTGCGCAGTCTAGTTTATCTACGTGATCCTTTTCCTTCGATTTCACCAAACTATAGGAAGCATTTATTACTTTATCTGGAGAGTGTCTACTTTTTATGCATGCTATACTCTCCTCCCTGCTGTCTTCACAGGTACCACAACACACACAGGAGTTAATTAGGCAATTGGTGGCTGCTAAAGCAAGTTTATGAGATTCGTCATCAGATGGAGGCTCAGGTGACACTGAAATACAATCACCAGCTGCGTCTGGCGTAGTTGGTGGAGATCCTGAAGAAGAAAGAGATTTGGGATTAAATATCACAGTGGCAGAAATTTTCATCCCACCAGTCCTGTGCGCAATAATTTCTGCAGTCTCTGCATCCTCGCCATTAGCATCCCAGCCATTGAGGTATACCTGTGAATCGGGGCCTTCTAAACAACTACAAGTATTGGGAGCAGAGTAATTAGTCATTAGTATTTTAGCATCTTCAATATTGTTATTATTGCTTACATCACTTTCTGTATCCTTTATAGATCTTGATTCGTCTGGCTGACCATTATGAATAATTAACGCATCCTTACATTGTACCCTCTGTGTCAAATTATGGCATGAGTTTTTGACCCATGCCAAGGTGTTCTCAGCTGATGCTATCACACTAAGAGTATCTCCAGCTCCGTCAAGATCATCCATAAAAAATACTCTCTCCTCTTCATCGGTTAAGTTTTCTCGACATCTCCGGCTTGGTGAAGCCTCTACGCTAGAATCATGCCTCACTCCCGGCCTGCGGGCCGGAGACTGACAGACACTTGGTGGAGAAAGCAAAGAGGACATCTCATCCCCCACCCGGTGGACCATCATGTTGAGCTGTTCTAGCTCTTCTTCATCGTACTGCATGGAGCATGCCAACTCCACCCCTGTGCTTTCAGCTTTTGCTGAGAGTTGTTCTTCACTTGACAAGGCAGCTACTAATACAGGCGTGAGGACAGAGGGCACTTCAGGATCCGTTCTGACCGGAAATTCCATATCTTGTGATATGCAGAGGTTGCGCTCAAGCGTGTGCAGCTCCTCTTCAGTCAAGGTTTGCAGAAGATCTCTGAAAAGTAAATAGTGAGAGTCAGGGGCAAGACATACATTTGTTAGACTTAAGTAAAATAATGTATGCCTAAGGGCAGGGCTTGCCATTATTTCATATTTACTATTATGACAGTCTGAGGCTCAAAAACAATAAATAACTGAGTTTCTAATCAGAAGTAGTGATACGGTGAGGATCCAAATGTTTTCAGTGTTGAACCAAAAAAATATACTTTTACATGCGTTTTTTTTAAGCCAGGTATAAAAAACTCCTCTTCTCTGTTTACCAATATATCAAATCTGGGGTTCCTTCAACTGCACGCCACACTGAATGCTTAACCACATACGCACACATAGACTCCTTTCATACTCTCTCACTAAAACGTCAGCATCACAATAGTTGAACCAGTTTGAAGATGAACCTAAAAAGATTAAACTTTAAAACACTTATGTAAACTGGACTGAGATATATATATATTAAAACAAAATCATGAGAATAAAGTAGGATAACCAACCATAACATACAATCATTGTGTGCAGATACATTATAAATAAAAACAGAACACTAACCAGTAATACAATTGTTTAAGGTGGGAGGGTTAAATTACAAAGTGTTGTCACTGCCAACCGGGACCTAGCTTACCTCAGCGTAATCCTATTGACCTACAACATTTATTCAATATTATGCATGGCAGGTTAAAGTGGCTAAAATGGTACAATTAGCCAGGCCCTCATCACCTACGCTTACTGGATATAAACAAAATACTTCCAATGGAAGACTGAGACAGTGGATACCTCAACCCATAATTAGCCTCCTCCCAAACTCCCACCTGTATTGCCAAGGACACTGATTACTTTTTGCTACTGACTACTCTGTTTTGAACCTTTGGCATTCCCCAAGTAACGTTCGGATCCATGTTCTTTCCAGCCTCATCAACCATTTCAAGTTACGTCTTAGGGGAATGCACCAAAGCCCCGGTGCTAACAATTCCATCACGAGCGACCAAGGCCCACTGTCCTATTATTAACCTAAAGTACGTCAGCGATTACATAAGTGCTTTTCTGCATTTTCTCTTTTGTTTAGTTATAGTTAACCATGTCGAGGTATTTAAAGTGGATCAACTAATACCTGGGACACAATATTCCTTTCATGGGGATCATGATCTCCTTTGCCAATCTGCCAACTTGAACAAGTGTCTTACGAGAGCCATGTTACCTGGATTGTGTACTCTCTCTGGCGGAGGGGCTTACTTACTTTCTCCCATATCCCTAACACGACCTTTGTCACCAAAGGAAGCCTGTCTGGAACAGTTACTTGGCACAAGAACACCCTCTCTCAGCAAATCAAGTTTCAGCCTATTTGCTGGGTCTCCACCACATGTGAAAATCCAAGGATCGATTACTGAGAGTTGTGTTACCCAGTAATAAGCCTGAATACCAAAACTTCTCATCCCTCCTGGTATGCTGAAATCAGTAACGTTTCTCCAGTACCACTCTAGTGGTCGTCTAGTCCCATATCAGTTCTCATGTTTCAGGTTTCATTTTCAATCCTACAAAATGTTTATCCAAAACCCCATTCTGCCAAATAATTTGAACATATATCACAAGCTTACTGCAACAAAAAAAAAAATCTGCATCAGATGCTACGTTTGCTTTACTGTCTTTTCAGATTAGCTTTGGTCAATCAATTTGGCATGATGCAACACTTAGTGGAAAGAAACTAAGTACTATGAGTAGTGTTTTTTGCCTGCACTTCTGCCAATATCGTTGTCTCTACATAAATCAAGAATATTGGCTAGTATGACTCACAGAGGGCTGTTATCATTGCCTCTCTCAAGTCTCTGTAATCAGTCCTGCCCTGCCTGGAACATTTGAAACAGGTGGGGTCCTACCTCCACTCCCTTAAAAGTCTATTCAGTCACAGTGTCATCCCGGTCAGTATCTGTTGCAGGAGCTTAATAATTTCTCCTAATTTTACATTTATCTCAACTTTATTTTTGAATTAATAATGTTTATTGAAGTGTTTAGTCAATAAAAACCGTTACACTAAAATTCATTCATTGAGTATAGAGTTTTACTTCTTGATAATAATCCCCCACGTAGGTCAGCCTTCAATGCTTGTTGTTTAAATTAATTGTTCTTTAAATTTCTTAACTGGATTGAAACAGTTTTTCCTTTATGCCTAATATAGTCCCAGGATTAAAGTGTAAGAGCCTTGTGCAAATTAGTCAATGTTACTTTGTTCTTACATATTCTACAATTATTGTTCCCCCAATTGTACTTCTTTATAAAAGTGCAAGTGCCTTATGATAATTGTTCCATTACTTTGATGTTTGCTTTTACAAATTTCACACCCCGGCAAATGAGGGGTATAGAGGAGCCACCAAGACACGTGATTACCGCTTGCCTGCAGGATCGAATTTTTTGATCTCTAAAAATTCCTTCCAGCATTTTTTTCCTTTCTTTCAAGAACTTCTGGCAAACGCAGAAAATATGTACCCAGGTTTCTTCCCTATATTTTCACAGTCGACATTCTTGGTTTGGCGACTGGTCCTTCCAGGTTGGGATCAGATCTTTTGTTTCCCATTCTCCAAATCTGAACTTCATGAACTGGTGTTTTGTTGACAGTAAGAAGTGTGCTATGAGATACTCCTGGGGCAGCAGTTTTTTATATGAATTAAACATTGTCCAGAGATGTCGTCTTAGCGTAAAGGGGTTATTGTCTGTTAAATATGAAAGTTGATTAATTGCAACCTTTATTACTTGGTAAAAAGCCTGTTTCCCAATGCTTGTACTCCAGGCTTCTTGTACTCCCAATTCCTCAATAGCCTGTTTAAGGTGTTGTCCCCAGAAATCTATTTCATTATTCCGTTTTTGCTCCTCTATTTCCTGTCAGCACAGATTATTGATGGATCCTCTTTCAGATGCGCGAAGACTCTAGCATAGTTTTATGAATGCGCCTTTACTTTGATATTTTTGGTTCAACATCCAAACTCTAAGCGCACTTGGGCTGGGGATGCCGATTTCAGAATATTAAACACAGATTTATATACTCTTGTTTGTGTTTTATTTAAGATGCCTTCTTCTCGGCCTTTCTGCGTTTCCATGCCATATGTCATTGTTTGCATTAACTGGGCGCGCATCACTGTTAGCAGGTGGCCTAATGAAGGACAGCTCAATTTCTTTCTTAAAATTTTGAAGCCATAGTTCAGTGATTGAGCTTTCGCTTGCATTGCTTCTATATGTTGTTTACCTTTCATTTGAAATTCCACGTTAAATCCCAGATATTTATAGGTTTTGACTTCCTCGACTTTTTTCCCTTCTAGGAACCAAGAGTGCTTCTTGTTAGTTGAGTCTACCAGCCGTACTACATTAGTTTTTTTCAAGTTTACCTCAAACCCTTGATTGTCCATATAACCTCCTTTTAGGGTCTTCATGCTGCGTTGCAATCCTATTGGCGTTTGGCTTAATAAGACTATATCGTCTGCGTGCTGAAGATATTCTATTTCCTCATGAGCCAAAATTGGCGGATGGGAGTTGATGTTCCGGAGTACGTCTGCAAGATCAGTCAGATATATGTTAAACAAACATGGAGCTAAAACACACCCCTGTTTTAGTCCATTTTTTGTATCAATTTTGTTAGTTACACATGTACCGTTTCCAATTTTGACCTGGGCCCAAGTTCCTGTTTAAAGCTATGTGATTGCCTTCAATAGGCTATTTGGTATGCCCCATGAGGCCATCTATTGCTATAAGTGCCCCCGCGGCACTCAATAAAAGGCAGACTTAAGGTCTACAAAATAGGCAAGAAGCGGAGTTTTCCTTTTTTTGGCCTTTTCAGCTAATAGTGCCAGCGCTGTTAGGTTTGTTAACGTCCCCATACCAGCCCGAACCCTGTTTGCATGTTTTTGAACTTTATAAAGGACTACATAACGTATAAATGCTGCTTTAAAATGCTGTGGGAAAAAAAAGGAAGACATGCCATATGAATGGGTCAGCAGGCATTCAATGATGATCGGCCTTCGGCTGGAGTCATGAGGGATCATACCCCGAGAAGGCCTTCGCATGGAATGGAGGCTTGTCATGCTCTTCCTTTTGTCTCACTGTGGGTGTCTTTGGTACACCACTTAAGGACTCCACATCTATGCCTCCTTCTTCACATCTGCTCTAACACCCTCACTGACTGGGTGCCTAATTTGACTGCTCTGAGAACACATCTGCTTCAGAGACGGGGCAGCAGGTGTCATAGATCGGGAACACCCTCAGTACTACATCATTGCCTCATCCACGCACAACAATCAGAGTGCATCTAAGAAGTACACCCTTCGCTCCAGGAGTTTGGTATGTCACTTCCGTATCCTAAACCCACTGCCTGTTGGGTCTCTGCTGGTCCTTCCCACAAGCTATCCGGGATACCTGTTGCATTTCATAATCTGACTAAAGACAATGTTTGTGGGCACACTTCCCATCCTGCCAATACCTGAGACAGTGTTTTGGGTTCTCTTCAAGCAGCCTTCTGTGGGTTTCACCTCTTTGACTCAGACCGCCCCCTCAGCTGCAAGGGATGACCCACTCATTATCTACTTTCTGGCTGTGAGTTGGATGTTATTTCTTGGGTCAAAAGGACAGGTCCTTAGTCACATCACAATTGTCCTCCTCCCATTATCTTCCTAGGTGTCTTTACACATCCTTTCATGCCGCCACCTACTTCTCTTCCTTGCTAATACTTGAGGTACTGTGGTGGGATGTCATTCTCCGTTGTCCCCTGCTCTTTGGCCTTCCTAAATGGGTGACGCATCTACAAAGGTGAATATAAAATATGGGGTTTTTGGTTGACTCCTCTTCTTTTTCTCACCCCCGCTTTGAAGTGGCCTCCTGTTTATTTTTCACCAGATGCACTATTATAGCAGGTTCAGAAAGGCACTTAAGACCCTCCTTTTCTGCTGACATTCCTTCAAATGTTAGTTGGTAGTTCTAGTGCAATGAAGCCCTAGAGCTGAAGTCTGCTTTATAAAAGTTTCTCATTTACCTATTCATTCATATGGTGCCTACCTACACTAGCTGACTGGGGAGTATGGTATCTGCTAAAAATTCAAAATTAATTCTTGACAACCAAAGTGATTTACTCAATACCGAGGAGGTTGCTATTAATCCACTGAAAAAGAGAGGAGAATCACAATCTAAAAGAAGGACGAAAGTGAACAGATTAACCTATCCATGTGTTCCGCTACAGATGTGTATGCAGACAAACCCTATTAATTACAAAGAAATAAAGTAGAACACAGGTCACAAAAGTCGGCGATATGCCTAGCTACAAAGGTGAATACTAACAGAGCTAAGCCTCTCACTAACCACCGTCTTGGAACTAGTGAGGGTCTATTAACTTCCTAGGAACTGTGTAGCCCATATATAAGATCCAACTGGCAGAACACCCATAAAGCAGGAATTGGCAGATATGGTGGAATCATGTCCCTGTTTTTGGGGGATGCCACACAATAGCGATTTGACAAGAAAAAGGGCCCACATGCCTTCGGTGTCGGAAGCTCAATTATGTAGCAAAATTGTACAGTGTTCAGAACTCCTCTATTCAACAAAGAAGTGCCTGCTCCAAGTCCTAACAAGAGAGGCAGGTAGCAGAGGTATGCAGCTCTTTAGTCTCAGATGAAAAATATTGCAAGGACCAACTTACAATTTCATTGGTGGGCAAGAGATTGGAGAAAGGCAGAAGTCACCAGTGATACAAAATACACACTCATGGACTGAATGGAGACAATATGACCACAAAGGCACAATCTAAGTGGTTGAAAGCACTTCCTATTTCACTACCTATCAACAAGGATTTTTGCACACAAGGATTAGTGTTGCACCCCACTGAAAGCAAGTTTGACTTCATGTTTGGACACAATGACACAAATGTATTTGTAAACAAATTCACAAACGAGGGTACATTTCTAAACTGTGCTACGATAGATTTCCTGCAGGTAACAGATTTTCCCCTCAACATCTGTACTTGTTAAGAGGGTGGACTACTACAAGCATTCTAAATACATTTCTAACTGGCACATGTTGCTAGAAAAAGAACGAAGTTAGCTTCAAGTAGATGAGGCCGTTCAGTTGTTGGCACGTAAGCATATCTTAAGCTAAGAGGATACAAAACAAAGAGGTCTGAGGTCTCTTAATTGCAAAAATATTTTAGGATACAATTTCAGATGTCCTGCAATATGAGTGAAGACAGTCAAACATATGCCAGCCTAGACAGACAACACTGAGAGACTAAAGATGGTGCATGATAGGTCGGCAAGTAGAGGCTTGAAGCACCACAAGTGAAAATGTGATTTTGATTACATCAATATTAGGGGTTTTCTTGGGTTTATATTTATTACTGATTAATTCTTGGTGGCCTGAAAAAGAGGCAGGAAATGAAGAGGGTGGTGCCACAATAGAATGTCCTATGGTGAAGAGCTTTCTCAGCATGTCCAGCTATTGTGGAGATCGATCCAAAACCATGAATCTCTCATCAACCGAATCAGCGAGCTCCTGAGGACCAGCACTGAGTAGACCTGGCACACTAACTCAGGGGGTTGTTCAACCAACCAAAGATGCTTTATTGGCTGAATTGAACAAGCGGCCCAATTAATTACTCACTCTAGTCTTTGTGGGTTAGAAGCTATACTGACCCAAAAAGAACAGCGGGAAATTGGCTCCACATGGTGTAGGCGAGCTGTGTCCTGGCTGAGAAGAGACACTCGCAGACTGAATGCAAAGCTATTCCTCCTCTGTTGAGATGCTGACACTGACCGCTGACATTGACTGATAAGTTAATGAGCCATCTTTTATAATGTTGACTGCGTGCCACTCACTCCCAGGGCCCTCCCTCCTCCACTACTGCAGACCATCGAAAAGTAGAGGCAGCAGCTTTCTGGATATCAGTTTGAGGTGTAATTTCATCTGGGTGTTGACCGCCCAGTAGACTGCCTCAACATACCCACATCCATGAAAACCTTTCAAATACTCCGAACTTGATAACTTCAAAAAATACATGTGGATGGTAGTTGAGAATACCACCGAGGAAACAATCAGCATTTAAGAAATAACTTGATTTCTCTCAGTAGCCACTGAATGAATGTCAGATGTTCGACCCAACGAACTGCAAGGCAAGGTGGAGCAATACAATCATTAGATACCAGAGGCAAAATAAACACTCCAGGCACCAATGAATGCAAGGCAAGACTGTTGTGTGATGTTTCAGGTGGAGGACATCTGCTTTGACAAGGCAGTATAGTAATGTATTTTTGGCACATTAAAAATATCAGTGTGTTTAAACAAAAGCAAGACTGTGAAAGCCGGTATGGTTAACACAATGGTGGTACAGGAAATAGCCTTATGCCTTCTGTGCCATGCTACAGGGTAGAATAACACCCTGGCACATAATATTAAAAAGCTGATGCCGTCAGTGGTGACATCTGTAATTTTCCTTATGCTCATACCTGCTGGTCATAACAAGGGAGTATTGCCACTATGTAGATATGTGGTACTGTCACAGACTAGTAGATACAGTAATACCAGAACCCGAGAAGGTTCTTGCAAATCTACATAAGGTCCCAGGGAAAATAAAGACAAGCAAGTATTCCCCACTTCATGATGGTCAATTCCAAAGACGTTAAGTGTTTAAGAATCCATCAATAAATAACAGCTGCAGGTCAATCAAGAAGCAGAATGCTTCATGTGGACCATGAACAAGAAGAATAGCAGTTGAGCAACAAGGACACGAGTCTGGCTATTTTCATTTTCTGTTCCCGAGTAACAAGCACCTTTCATGCCTCAGCTGAGTGTGCCCTGCAACACTGATGAACTCACAAATATCACCACTGGCTTATTTCTATTAGGTGCCTCAAAATCCTGATTAAACCTACCCAAAAGCTGGCATAGAAATAGCAATGATGATGTGAGTGGTTGAGTGAAGCATGGACCTCAAATATTCAGAAGATCAGTTACACATAAGGGACTGCCACTGCCACCTGTGCTGGAAATTTCAGATGCCATTGGTGACTCATCCATTTTTTCTTTACCACAAGTATTAGGCCCATGCTGACGGGATCGTAAGACAAACAAATTACCAGCTGCAAACTTTTCCTGGACAAGAAATTGTCAGTGACTGCACCAGAGCACATTGCCTAGCATGATGCTCCAAGACCTGTTTGAATCAGAGCTACAGAATGAAAATAGTCTTGAACGAGAATGACAATCAGCCCAGATAGCGGCAACAGCCCAGCCTGCAGCACAGAAGCGGTGACAGCTTGCCTCACCATGTTACAAATGGACTGAGCATCAGTGTGGAGCTCCTCACAACCAGACTAATAAACATGTTTCAAGCTATCCAGTGATACCCTCCCTTGTTTTTTGCGACCAAGCACACAGATTCATATTTGGAACTGGGTATTACCCACAGCAGTATAACTTGTGTCAAACCACAATGAATGATAATATATATATTGACCTGTTGCATGCCTCATTTATCACAATCACTGCAGCTCCCCATCCCTGACCATGCCACACTTACAGATGCCGGACTTCCCCCCCATACCACCAATAGTCATAACATCTAACATTTTCAAAGGACTGAGTCTGGCACCTAATAAAATCTATGAAACAGTCCTGAAAACTATAGTATTGGTGAGATATAGTGCAAAAATCAAGGGTATCATGGCCTTTAACCACCAACCTGACTTTAATGTCTAAAAGAAGAGTCAACTAGTTTACCTATGTATAGATGCAAGTCAACTACCACAGGAAAGAGTAGAAGGGCATGACTGACTCATCTGTAGGTGCAATAACAAAGGTTGTGATTGGTCATATTCCCCTTCAACTATTGTTAGATGCAAAGTGGCCATTCATTTTGAATGGAAAGAGACATGTAGTGCATTGAAGCCACCTTCCTTAGCAACACTCTCACCCAGGGCAACTAGAATTATCAAGAGTGTCTTTGTGGTCAAGCTCTCTCCTCTAGCACATGGAAGTCATACGACATCTGGACCATACAACAGAACAAACTTAGCTTGAGCACAGCTATTTGCATTCAGTAAGGACGAGGACTGGTGCCAAGAAGGAGCAGAATGAGAGGCAAATTAAATGACAACGCAATGGATTATGTTACATGCAAAGAACATAACATAAGGTGAACATATCGTTAACATAATAAAATCTAATCTATTCCTCTTATCTCTTCTAATACAATCAGGTCAAAAGAGATGCCAGCTAAACAAATCACATTTTCAGGGGACAAAAAAAACATTCTTCAGCTTTCTACGAAGAGTTAAAGGTTAAGGCCTCAAAACCAGAAGACATTAAGGTAATGAATCTCGATCTATATTTTGTATTGAATTATAAGCGGTTAATTTTCGTTCCATGAAACACTAGACAGTTTTATGAGATCAAAACCAATAAAACTGTATTTCTGAGAAAATGAGAAGGGTTTTCTAATTGCCATGATGTACCAGATATCTTTAGTTCTATTACACAATAAGTCGGCGCCCACACCAATACTATAACCTTTCGTTATTAGAAGTATTACGTTTTTCAGTCCTCAATCCAGACTTTTACTCACTTACTTCAGTGACAGAGCAGAGCAATAGTAGTTCAAAAATATCTATTTCTGTAAGGGTTACACACATGAAATGCAGCTTTTGCAGTCACTAGGACATGGGAGGCGCGAACACTAAGATGGTGAGACAAGGACAGACTCAGTGGGAAACCGGTATAAGCGTCAGGGAAGAAAGAGGTACTTGCACCGACAGAAGAAACCCCATGGCTGGTTCAGGGTGCGAAGAACAAGGAGACCCGGAATTGGAAGACACTCAAAGTAAGAATGGCACACATGTACAGGGATACTGAGAATGGTAAAGGCACACTCACAAGGTCAATGGGACACAGATAGAGGAACGATGAGGAAGGAAGTCCCTTCAATGCACATAAGCCAGTCCCATCCCGGCCATCACCATCCCTTAACTATCTGCCAATACCTGATCATATCTTATTACCCTGCCTCCAGTGCATGGGGTCCTGTGCGTTGTGTTACTTCTTATGCTAACAATATAAAAACAGGAAAAAGGAGGGCTGCTCCAATAACCCGAGAACCAGGGCAAGACATAACATAACATAAACAGAGTGGCTCCCTCAGGAATGCAAAGCCAGCACGTACAATTTAAATAATTTTAAGACACACATTGATAAATTGAAGTCATACATACCTTCAATAAGAGAACATACTTGTAAAATGAACGAACACGTGGGTCGGGAAAATTATTGGACTCAGAAATAACATATAAATGTATGTACAATTTAGATTTTAAATTTAGTAACAGAACGAAGGTGCGCCATTTGTGGGTAGGGTGAAAAATGATGCAGTGCTTGTGATAGTCACGTGCTATTTGCGAGAAGTAATGAAATAAGTGTATGCAGGAGAACAATAGGTCACTCATCCTCACACACCATCGTCAGACCGTCTTTACTGCGCCATACACCAGGTTTCTTCGTTGTGAAGTTTCTCCTACACGAGAAGGTAGCTCCTCCAACTGCCTCTTGTATCTTCTGTTCCAGTGCAGGAATCCTCATTTGCTAGATCTACTCAAGATGGCGGCCACTTTGTAATTGTACGGAATCAGCCCTGTCCAATAAGGGCCTATCATGTGACATTTTTGTAACTTCCCGTTTCCTGCCTCCTTCTAGAAAAGGTAGAGGTTTATCTTCTGAAAATGCCGCAATGCAGCCATATTTTTTAGTGAATTTATTGCACCCTTAAGCTTTCAGTTTTTATCCCTTTTGCCCTATCTCTGCTCTTGTCACACAAGTATTCCTCAGCCCTTTGTCAAATTCAGAGCAGTCTTGTGCTTGCCTTGCATGGAGCCTTTTTCAACCCATATTTTTTTTTATCATTGCCCTGCCTGTTGAAGACACTTTAATAACCGTTTATGCAAGTGGCATTTTCAACTATCACTGTGATGCTTCTTGCGTACAGCAGCCCTTCACACAACTTTCTTGGTGTGATAGCACTATGGCTTCAGAAAGGCGTTGACTTTCCTTTGGGTAAGCTAAGTACAGGATCAGGAGAGTCCATTGTGTCCACCCTTGGCAGTATGCCACCTTCCACCCAATCTACCGGCCTCCTCGACAGAGCGAGGACTTCACGGACAATTCAAGACAAATGAAGCATGAAAAAAACCCTTGTCGGTCTCATTGACACAGTCAATATGGTGTCACCCGATGAATACACTCCAAAGGCAAAAATCCTAATTTTCCCTACATCAACCAAACAATACAAACCTCCCAAATATCTATCCCTGGACTGAACCAACCACATCACCATGCCCACCAGCCTGCTCAGCATCCAAAGAACAAACGAATATCAACCCAAAGGAGAACAAAAACACTTCAGTTAATCCAAAGATGTATCTATCCTCAACCTAAAGTTCAAGCTCATTTTTCACCCTGCCACCTCCAAGTTAAAAGTCAACACTCGTCTCATTTCTGGAAAACCATGTGAACACATGCTCCAACTAAAGCCCAAAAGAGTAAGCCAAACACTTTGCAACACTCACAGTCCACAGACCTTGTCAACAACAAAAACTCTATCCACAGACAGGAAAGAAAATGGAAACAGAAATAGAAACACACAGACAACTCATCACCTCAGCGAAAGTCATGCACTATACCAACACAACTAATTAAGCTGCCACGAGAAGGAAAAATGCTTCAAGACAATCAAGCACTGCATCATTATCACTGCCTGATTCTCCAATTCACAGATAAGCGCAATTCCATCAACTTTAATGAAAAAATAAAGAAGATTTAACAGTACTTTAACACCACCAAGCTGGCTTCTTCTCTAAAAGCCAGTCCTCCACGTAGCATCTCACAATGGTCATATTTCGAGTCAATACCTAGCAGACATCCTCAAGTCTCTCTAAAGACCTCTCCTATAAAGAGGCAGTCTTACCCTTGTTGTTTATCAAAACACTTTCCAGTGTTCATCCCTACTGACCATCATAAATACCTCCCTCACTTAAGCCATCTTCCCAAAAGCTCTCAAGAAAGGCCAGATCCTCCCACTTCTGAAGAAATCTATATTAGACCCTCATGACCTCACCACCTACTGGACCTTCACTTACCTATCTTTTACTGCTTAGATCAAAAGGGGATTCTACATGAAACTCCTAGATAAAATCAACAGCGACCATTTCCTACAAACTACCAACCTGACTTAGAATCATGCTGCAGCAGGAGGACAGCTATCTTACAAATAGTAGGCAGCACAATTCTCACTGCAGAGGAAGAAGACTCTTGGCTCTAGTCGACCATTCCACTCTTTGCCCACACACTTAAAGTCATACATGACATTCCCTGGCAACAGTCTTCACTGATTCTCCTCTTACTTCTCTAGCAAACACCAGTTAATTTACATGGCCACTTCTAGCACCAGGAAGATACTGATCACCTGCAGAGTTCCCCAAGGGTTCCAATTTGTCTCCATTCATCTCCAGTCTCAAACAACATACAGCTATACTTAAAAGGTTTCTCCACTCCAGACGCCCAATGCCTCTAATATTACCTACATCTGGTCCAAACTTAGATGTCCAGCATCGACCTCAAGCTCTACCACATCAAAACTGAACTCCTGCCATTCATCAAGACCAAGCAACAACTAGTCAACACCTAGCGGCAGAACATGAACTCGGGTAAATCCCAACTTTCACCCAACCTCTGGTCACCTGGATTCACCCTGGACACCCATCTGACCATCAACAAACAGTACCAAGATGCTTGGTAATAAATAAAATGAAACAATTCCTCCCAGAAACCGACCTCACAACTGCTATTCCCCCTCATCTTTTACATCACAATGGTGACAATGCCCTACCCCATCTTACAAGCACCCTACGCATAACAACATGCCTCATCAAAGGCCTAGGACTGAAGACATATGACCCCATCTTCACCACCCAGGAAACTCCACTGGCTCCCCTTGCCGCCCCACACCCTCTTCAAAGCTAGCTTCATCATCTACAAAGTCATTATGGGAACTGTTTCACTCTGCAGAATGTGCTCGGATTCTCTTCTAGCTAGCTGGAGCTCTCCGTATGAGTCTAGATCCTGAGCGTTCAGGTTGTAATGTAGGTTCCCTTATTTTTTGCTAGAAGTCCATTTCTTTTTTTTGCTTTATTCAGGTGTAAAAGGGTAGAAGTATGAGAAATACGTTTCCTCTGAAGAACCGCTTTTGCAGTGTCCCATATTGTGTCCCAAGTTACCTCATCCTCTGTATTATCACAGAAGTAATGTTCCATAGTTTCTGTGATTGAATAGCAAATTACTGGATCTCAGAACTCTCTCTTTCCCTCCGTTAACCTCAGTTTTTTTCCACCATTAATCACACTTTTTTCCTCCTATAGCCTATTCTTTAATTCCACCACTAACCTCACTGTTTTATCTCTGGTAGCCTTTGCTTTTATTCGAAAAGTTATCTCACTGTCTTTCCTCCTATAACCTGGAGTTTTATTCCACCATTAATCACACAGTTTTTCCTCACTGTTAACTCTGTTTTATCCTGCCTTTAATCTCGCTGTTTCGCTCCTTTTACAATTATCTTCATTTTCGCTTTAACGATCAGTTATTGTTGCACTCTTACCAGCCTGTTTCTTCCTGCTTTGTCGCCACTTCTCCCGCCTGCTTCCTGTCTCTTGCTAAGCCTGCCCAGTGCCCCTCCCAGGACCTACTTAATGGAGGGCGCAGAGGGGCCGTGGAGCGGACACGGGTAGTGGGCGCACCAAAGGAGCTGTGCCCATTGCACCTGGACCGCACCCAGCGCTAGGAACTCTGGTTCTTCCACCCCTCGTAGCTACACCGCAGAAGACCTCTGAGTCCTGGAACTCGGGCGCACCAACAACTGCTGCAGCACATCTCCAACCAGCACCAGAGGACCATTCTCCTGCCAGCCCTGCCACTTCACTTGCAACAGCAAAGCAACCAACAACACCAGAGACACCGCAAACAAGATGGAGTCCACCACGCCGACTAAGACAGCCACGGCACAACTCAAATGCATTCTACTCAAAGCACGATCCCTCAGCAAACACGCCACAGAGATCTGGGATACAATCTCCTCCCTCACCCCGGATGTCATTTTCATCACAGAGACCAGGCTGAACCCCGCCTCCGCGCCAGACACGGCTACCGCTACCCCAGAAAGCTACAAGATAACGCAATGGGACAGAAATATCAAACACAGAAGTGGAAATGCCATCATCTACAAGGACATCATTCGCTGCACGCACTGCTCAGACGATGCAACCCTGTTAATGGAGCATCTCATCTCCACACAGACAGAAAAATCACTATCAGATGCACGCTCACCTACACACCACCAGGACCACAACCCAGCTTCTGCAATGCCATCCCAGCCCCAATCGCCATCAACTTCGAGCACAACATCTTCCTAGGGATCTTAAATTCCACTTTGACGACCCCAACAACACCAATACAGCTGACCTGCTGGAAAGCATGAGCAACATCGGCCTCAAGCAAATTGCCATCGACCCTACCCACATCGCAGGGCACACGCTCGACCCATTTTCACATCCAGCAACAAAGTCAAGTACAACCACGTCTCACAGCGCACCTGGACCGACCATTACAGTGTCCACTTCACCATCTCAGGACCCACCAACAATGGAGCCATGCCCCCCAGCTCCACGTGCCGCAACAAGATATCAGAAGACCAGTAGAACAACACTCTGAACGCCCACCTACCAGACAACAGCCAACCCAGAACAGGATGCGGAAAACTTCTCCCAGTCGATCACAGAATGCGCTGACACAATCGTCCCGCCAAAACAGCCAAATCCAAAGGACCTGTAAGAAGAACCAGTTGGTTCACTGTGGAACTTAAAGCCAACAAATGCAACTGCCGGCAACTAGGAAGGAAGTGGTGGTGCACCAGCAAAGAGACAGGAGACTATACCACCTTCAAGACAGCTCTCAACCAATATCACCGCCTCCTGAAAGAAACGAAGAAGAACGCCCTAGCAGAATGCATAGATGCCAGCACAAACCGCAGCAAGGAGCTCTTTGTCATCGTGAAGGAGTTCTCCAACCTCACAGCCACTGAGAACGACATCAACTCCTCCCAGGAGCTGAGCGATACCCGTGCGGACTTCTTCCACAACAAGATCTCAGTCATCAACGAAATCTTCAAATCCCAACCTCCCGCCGTGGACAGCATCGGCCTGCTCAAACCCACAAACACAAACCCCGAACACCTGCTCACTCATTGGGACCCTCTCACAACTCAAGCCACTATCTCCATCATGAACTCTGTGCACTGTGGAGCACCCACGGACCCCTGTCCCAATCACATGTTCAACCTCTGGAGCAAACTGGCTGACGACGAGCGCAAGAAAATCCTAAATCCCTCCATCACCGCAGCCTCCTTTCTTAAGGTCTGGAAACATACGGAAGTCAGGCCACTCCTGAAAAAAACATCTGTCGAACCAGCAGAACTGAAGAACTATCGGCCCATCTTTCTGCTCCCCTTCCCAGCAAAGGTTTTCAAGAAAGCAATCAACCAGCAAATCACCAAACACCTGGAACAAAACAACCTGCTGGACCCCTCTCAATCCAGATTCCGAGCCAATCACAGCCCCGAGACAGCCCTGATTGCAGCCACCGACGACATCAGGGCCATTCTGGGCCGCGGCAAAACAGCAGCCCTCATTCTCCTGAACCTGTCAGCTGCCTTCGACACGGACTCCCATCACATCATGATCAACAGACACCACCACATCAGAATCAAGTCGGTCGCCTCATGCGTTACCAGAAGTAACCAGAGAATCCGCCTTCCACCCTTCACCTCAGAACCCAAGAAGACCATCTGTGGCATTCCCCAAGAATCGTACCTTAGTCCCACCCTCTTCAACACGTACATGATCAACCCAGGCCAACACAGTCATATCGCACGGACTCAACATCATCTCCTATGTCGACAACACTCAGCTCATTCTCTCACCGTGAGAAAACCCATCCACCACCAGACCAACTTCCACAGCTGTATGATGAACGTCGATGAATGGATCAAGGAGAACTGTCTCAAGCTCAACTCGGACAAGAAAGAAGTCCTCATCTTTGAGAACAACACCTCGCCATGGAACGACGCATTGTGGCAAGCCGAACTCGGCTCACCCCCCCAAACCACACCCGTAACCTCGGCATTATCTTGGACAGCAAGTTATCCATGAAGAAACAGGTAAACGCAGTCTCTCCACCTGCTTCAACACCCTACGCATGATCCACAACATCTTCAGGTGGCTCCCCATCAACACCAGAATAACCGTCACACATGTCCTCTTCACCAGCAGGCTGGACTAAGGGAACACACTCTACGTAGGAATCACCACATGCCTCCTGAAGAAAATTCAGACAGTACAAAACTCAGCAGCAGGACTCATCCTCAACCTCCCCAGACGGACCTACATCACTGCGCACCTCAAGAAGCTACACAGGCTCCCGATCCAGAAGAGATGCCAGTTCAAGATGCTGACCCACGCTTACAAAGCCCTGTACAACGAAGGACCAGAATACATCAACAAACACATCACCTTCCACCAACCAACCGACACCTACGTTCCGCCTCCCTCTTCCTCATGGACACCCCCTGAATCCGCCAAAGCAACCGCTGGGGACACTCCTTCTCTCACCTGGTGGCCAAAGCTTGGAACGGCCTTCCCCTGAACCTCAGGACCACCTCATCACTCCAGGAATTCAGGAAGGGACTCAAAACCTGGCTGCTCGAATGAACAGATCAACACAAAGCAGCTAGCAATCCCCAGCACCTTGAGATCCTCATGGGTGATTTGCAGCGCTCTATAAATCCAGATTGATTGATTGATGCACATCTCTAATATAAGGCCTCATAGTGAACGCTGAATCATCAAATGCCATGATCACAGGGGCATGATCAGAGAGGACAGCACTCCCAGCTATCTGGCTGACAAGCTCCCAATCTCTGGAAGCCTTCTGTACACCAGCAGCCTGGACACCATCAGTCTGGAGACAAAGTTGCAAAAAAGAAAAAACAAGGCAACAAGCTTTCTATACCTGTGCACCTTAGATCTGAAACGGCATCTCCCGATCTAACTGAACTGCATGCTCTCTGTTGCAATGTAGAGAAGAGAGGAATACATATCTCTGTATAAAAGCAATAGGTACCTTTGAAGAAATGGTACAGGCCAGTTATAAAACATTAAGGAGAAGTAGGTGTACAGATAAAGAGTTAGTCTGGGAAAAAATGAGGCAGAACTACAAAAGGAGATTTTAGGAAGCCATGAAAAAGTAAGTGGAAGTGAGGGCAAAGATGGAAAAAATGGGGAGAGGCAAAAGATATACACAAATTTATGAAACTAAGGGCCTTACTTATAGTTTGGTGACTAGGGACTTTGTCACACATGCCGTATTACAAGTGTCATTGACTATAAAGCACTTGTAATACAGTGAAGGGGACATCCGCCATGTCTGTGAGAAAATACTAAAAATACGGCACTATTTGTTTTACGAAAAAAGGGAATAAAGCAGATATGGTACTGGTTGGTGGGTAGGCTAGAAGAGAAACAAAATAAAATGCCTACATAAAATAAATAAATATCTGTTCCTCTTGATGCTGCTTACCGTGTCCAAATCATAGACACTGGTTTAGGCAGAGACTTTGTAAGAGGAAGTTCCACATGATGGAACATGATTCCAGATCACTTAAGGCTGAACTCTAACTCCTTGCAGTCAATGGACAGATAAAAACTCCCTTCTTCCTCCCTAGTTTACTCATTTAGTCCAGTTCATGTTATTTGTGTGATTGCAGAGTGCCCCACTGCACTAGTGGCTCGATTTGCTTTATAAAAAACCGAAAAATAAATAAATCTGGCCTACTGAGAATTTTAATATGGCTCTTTTTTTCACTTGCATTTCTGCATTCACACATATTGTTGTTTTCAAGACTTGTTCAACTCAATGATTTTATTGCATATAAGAACAAAACTGTGCAGAATTTCTTTGCTCCTTTTGGTTCACTCAATTTTGCAGCAGGCGTCTTGATACATACTGTAAGAGTGATTGATAGACAAATTCAGTGGGATCCAAACCTTACATAGGGAAGTCCAAAGAGAGTTTAGAACCAATATCAAAAATCATCAATTGCCTCCGGGGGGTTAACCAATGGATGACATGGAACTATCTCAAACTGAATGCCTCCAAAACCAAAATACTTACCTGTGGCGACCTGAAAACCTATGATGTCTGGCCTGATGATGTAGGACCACCGTCAAAACTATCCAAGGAGGTAAGAAACCTTGGAATTACCATGGACACCAAACTGTCAATGAATTCACAAGTGGACAATGTAGCCAAATCAAGCTTTCTCACAATGAAAATACTGCGATGCATCTTTCCACACCTAGGGTTCCCTCACAAGGTTCAAGCTACGATCTCTCGTCTAATCAAAACTGGATTATGTTAATTGCCTGTATCACGGCTCACATTTCTCAACTATCAGAAGATTACAGAGAATTCAGGACGCTGCCGCAAGACTGCTCCTACAAGTAAAACAACAAGCACACATCTCCTCTGTCGGGAGGGCCCTACATTGGTTACCAGTTGCCAGAACATCCACATTCAAGCTGCTTCGTATCACACGCAAAGCAATACATGACAATAGACCACTCTTCATCAGGAAGAAAATCAACAAATACATACAACAAAGGAACCTATGCTCAAGAATATCTCCCCGCCTCAACATTCCTACATACAAGAAAAAAACATGGGTGGAACATCTTTCTCTGTTCAAGCAGCCAACTATGGAATTCACTACCCATGCATAAGATCCACTGACAATCATCTTAACTTCAGAAGATTAGTCAAGAGCTGGCAATTCCCCACATCACAACTATACTCTATATACAGCAGTATACTCAGACATGACCACCTATGCTCCCACAGTATAGAGAGGAAGTTGTGGTTATGCATTTGTCGTCGTTCATTGAACTATGCTTTCTGCTATAAGCAGATACATTCATATGAGACAAATGCATATTACACCACAAGAGACGTATATATATATAACACAATGTCATAATTACTGCTTCTATCTACATATAGGTGGATATATGCAAGAGTTTACACCTGCTACCAAAACTAAATGCCATAAAATATTTGGGTACCTCACAAGAAGATAAATGTGCACATCGAACTTTGTAAATATTGCTGCTTCTGTGCACATATGGGTATTTACACAGAGGGATTTTCTCCAGCCAATACAACCTTACCAAGTGTCCTGTGCATATGTGTATGTATAGCTTAATCTCAGATTTTTTTATATTAAAAAAAACCCTCGACCTTTTCACATCCCGCCTCTCTCCGACTCATCCCAAACATTTATGACTACTATGACCCCCAAACATCCCTCTCATATTCACCCTTCTTTTTTAGCCATACCACCGAACTAACAGGCATACATGACCACTACTTACAAAAAAAATTGCTACTCCCCCTTTCAAACCATTCCCATCATTCTATCCCTACTCTAAACTCTACTCTGCATATGGCTGGGTCCAAACTGAGGTGGCATGGTGAGCAAAAGAACAATGGGTTGAGTGCTACCGCAAGCTATTGCCAGTGGTTAGACTTATTGCAAAAGGCCTCCCATCACCTTTTGTGTATTTTATCTACTGCCCTTATTGGAATAGGTATGCCCAGACGTGGGTCCTACGCTCACTGTGTCCCTGGAGTCAAGATGTACCCGGTTGACGAACCCATAACTAGGGTGAAACCAGCCCTGGGTGGGTTGTGGGCCAGTTCAGGGAGGACCTGGCTTGGCAGTTTGGGCTAGACTGTTCCCATGATTAACAGGGTCAAGACTGATTTGCATATGGCTGGGTCTAAACTGAGTTGGCATAGTGGGCAAAAGAATGATGGGTTTGAGTGCTACCCCGAGCCACTGCAAGTGATTAGACTTATTGCAAGCAGCTTCCCATTAACCTTTGATTGTCTCACATACACACTTCCACCATGAAGTGGTATTTTCCATCTTCAAATACCAGTAAGTGCACAGCACACTGAACATTGACTCAAAACACATTCCACAACATTACAGTTCATTGCTTCATACCTCAGGGAGGCAAGTATGTCAAGTTACAACACACACCAAAGAAGGTTACAGTGGAACACAACGCAAAATAAAAAAGCTACAAAACACCTTCCACCATACACAAACACAACACCAACTCTCAAGAACAAAGAAAGCCCATACCAACAATAGTGTAAATTACATGCAACCCCTACAGTGCATCTGGATATGTTGCAACCTACTCGGGTCGTCTTCCAATCTGCACAGGGAACCACAGATAAATAAGACCCATCTTGTTTTCCAATCGGCACAGGAACAAGGAAATGCAACTGCTATTCCAAACAGGCATAGGGACACCCAAATGTTACCCCTTTCCAGGAAGACATAAAACCAGGAGTCAGGACAACAAATACTGACCTGCCAAACAGGCAGATTAAAAAACAAAGCAGCTTCCATTCGCACATATCCTGCTTACCTTTCCAAAGTCAAAATAATTTACCCCAAGATGCTTTGAATCAGATCCACTTTTACTAGACGAAAGATGAAACTGTCATGGCTGTGAGACGAATGGACAATATTTAATTCGAAGAAGACTCTGTCATCATTTTCAAAGACGTTTCTTCTTACATGTTAGTGAGGAGACACAAGTTGAAGGATATTACAAAACACTAGTGGTCTGAAAAAATTCCCTACCGCTGGGGATTTCCCTTTCACCTTTTGTTCAACTATAAAGGAAAACAACATGCGCTCACTTCAAAACAATTGGCTCATCAAATACTTGGGTTACTGAACAAGGACCCTTGCGATTGAGTCAGAGATCCTGGCAGAGACAATTAACTAATAAAGACAAAGTGAGGCCAGGAGTCTCTGCTGAATACAGGATAAAGAAGCAAGAGAGCTTTCTTCTTAAGATGAATGATGGATAGAGACCCTATAATACAAATCTAGTTGTTTCATTTATGGTTGATGTGAAGCTATACCCGTTTACTGAAGACCAACTACCATGATGTACGGTAACCTGTGAGTATGTGTTTGTATGCATTATTGTTATTACCTTTATCTCACTGTTTCTCCTTTCCAATCCAAGTTCTAACCTATCCCTGCTTAAGGTGCAGGAACAACAGAGTGTCCTCCAGAGAATTTTGCCCAACAGGTACGGGGTATACATTAAAGGTAGATCCATGTAGAGGTCATGGAAACATAAGCAATAGTCAGATAAGAGTTGTCAAAATTACTCAGAACAATGTTTCAGTTAACAATCAACTTTAAACACACAGGGTGTAAATTCCCCATTAAAACGCAGTAATCTTCTCAATTAGCTAGATGCCAGGAAATCAATATAGAACTCCTGAAAGAAACATTTATTGGATCGCAACACACAGATTGAGGTTCCCATTATACCCCCTACAAGATCACTCTTCAGCTCCTGCTAAATGGCAAGTTTGAGACCAAAGAAATAACTCTTGTGAATGTTTATGCCCCATATGAGAATAGAGAGGCATTTCTTTCTGATTTTTTCCCTCAAATTTCAGGCTTTGCCCAGGGTTTTCAGATTTTTTGGGGTGGGAAGAGAGGGGGCTGGGGAGAGATATTTCAACACTACACTACAGCCAACGGAAGACTGATTGGGCTCGAAAGGCGGGGCACATTAACACAAAGTACAAAGGCTGATGGATTTAAATTTGGTAAACATTTGGCACCATGCCCCTCTGAGTGACAGGAGCTATATGTTCGACTCCAACGTTCAAACAACATCCTCAAGGATAGATTTCCTGTTTATAGAACAGACAGTTACACACACACACACACACACACACACACACACACACACACACACACACAACTCTGCCTTGAGAAATAGGAATGTAGATCCTCTCTGATCATGCCCCTGTGATCGTAGGGTTTGATACTTCAGCGTTCAGTATGCGGCCTTACACTAGGCAATTGCCTATGAACGAGCTAAAATTCTGAGATCCAGTAGTTTTCTATCCGATTAGAGAAAAAATGGAACATTACTTCTGTAGAGGGTGAGGTCGCTTTGGACACAATATGGGGTACTGCCAAAGTGGTCATTCAGAGGGAACTTATTACTCATACTTCTACCCTTTCCCGTCTGAATTAAGCTAAAAAAAAAGAAATAGACTTGCAGCGAAAAAATAAGGGTAACTTACATTATGACATGAACGCTCAGGATCTAGACTCATATACAGATAGGTCCAGCTGGCAAGACCACAATTGGAGGGCATTCTGCAGGGTGAAATCGCTCCCAAAACTAGGCAAGGGAAATAAGGCTGCTGGCCCACAAACTAAAAATTAATATACACTCAACAATATCAGACAGATCATACATTCCTCGCGAAACACAGTAAGGTCACCAGAAGATATTGCTCAGAATTTCCATGACTTTTATTTGTATTTAAACAATAAGAAAGAAATACCTGAATCAGTTCAAACTGACTATCAGCGGAATACCATACTCCCTCCGATTGAGCAAGAGAAAGTAGACCTCATCAACGATTACATTACACTTGATGAGATCAGATACAACGTAACAAGCCTCCCCAACAATAATGCATTGGACTTGATGGCTTTATGCCTACATTTTATAAGGTCTTTAAAGACATACTTTCTAAGCTATTGGCAAACGTTTACTTCCTGACATCTCAAAAAGTCACCAATACAATGTCAGAAACAATCCTTATATTAAAACCTAATAAAGACTCCAAGAAATGTACGTCATATTGATCTAAAGAATTACTCAACATTGATGTCAAAATTTATAGTAAAATCCTATTGCACCATGTAGACTATCTCAAGCATTCCCGGATGCATCCAGCTCAGTCGGGCTTTATTAAGAACAGACACGCAACGGATCTTCGTTTAGCCCTTGACTTGGGCAATGGGGTAACCATAGCAAGATAGCAAATGCTCCTTCTGTCGCTAGATATAGAGAAGGCATTGAATCGGGTTAATTGGACATTTTTGACACAGCAATTAGATATAATAGGCCTGGGTCGTAACATCACATCTTACATATTGGCAAATTTCTGCAACCCAAACATGACATGATCAATGGTGTGTAGCCTCAACCCATAGTACATTCTAGAGGTACACGACAGGGATGGCCCTGTCACCGTCCCTGTTTGCTCTTGTTATTGAGTCATAGGTCCAAAAAATAAATAACCCTCTCACATTCATGGTGTGTAGATCCTAACACCTATAAACTAGCGCGTTTTGCAGAGGATATTCCTGATAATGCAACCTGGAAAACCTGTCCTCCACTTAACTTTGCATCTCTGCGACATTGGAAGGACCTCAGCATTTCTCATTAACTATTCAAAATCTATAGGTTTGGGTATTCCAACGCTTTCAAACAAGAATATAACATTGACTCATACACAGAGATTCGAGATCTCCACTTTGGGGCAAATTGGGAGTATCATGATAAGGAAGCCATGTGGCAATAAAAATGAATTACCTCCTCCAGTTGCTGTACACGTGTCAGACTATCCCACTCATGATACTACTTGCCACTTTGATATACATTCAAGACAATTTGCTAGAATTTACGTAGAGTAATAAAGAACCTAGGATATAAAAAAGAAATTCAATTTAAATCTATATATGAAAGCAGTTTATCTTTCCCACATTTGGAAACCTATGTTCAGGCTACACAGCTTCTGCTATTACTAGATATTCTAAACACAAATTCTGAGAAACTCTGGGTCCAGATAGAAAAAATATATGCAAAGTTGCCTCTACATGTTCTTATGTGGTGGGTCCCTAAATCGTGTAATGCTGAAAATCTTTTAACACCGACCAAAATCACCATGAGACACTGGTCAGCTAAAGTATGGAACAATGTGGTGACTAAGAGTCCTTCTCTCTCTCTCGGATTCTTAACAATCCTGACTTTCCATCAGGCGTACATGATAGGGGCTTCAAAGGCTGATTTGTAGCCCCAATGGCAAAACGTAGTGACCTATATGACAGGGGCCAGATTAAGCCACAGGCCGTATTCCAAATGTTTTGCCAACTCCCTAGAATTCGACTCCTTTAGAGGCATATGGCTAGCACATTAGGCAAAAAAACAGAACAGAAAAAGGAGGCAGTGAGGGCCCTCGCCATATTGGAATCATTCTTGAAAAGTGGGTCGATGAAGAGGTATATTGAATTTATATAGATTGCCTAATACCCGACATCAGCAGATGGAACCCCCATATATATTCATATGGGAAAATGAACTAGAGGGGCAAATAAAAGAGAACTCATGGTAAAACAAATAGTCCTAGGAAGAGAAAGCATCGATTTGTACAAAACAAAGAAAATGGCTATAATATCATCTTACGGTAGTATCTTACTCCAGTCAAGAATTATGCAGTGTTTAGCTCATCAGAGAAGTTCTGGAGAAGCTGGGGGGAGAGGTCAACGATGGATGAAATATAATGGATCTGTGACCAGATTCAAGCATTTTGGAAGGTTTTAAAACAAACTAAGCTAATAACAGCTACTAAGTTTCCTATGAATCCCCTAACGCTGCTTTTGGGAGATGCAAACGATGATCTGCAATACCTATTAACTACCCACACAGGCAAATGTCTTCCATAGTTTTTGCTTCCTGCTCTCCTCACAATAGCTCATACACCTAACCCACTGCCTCTAAATATCTGGAAGTCCAAGGCATGTCTTATTTATGTTATGGAAAACCTGTCGGCATTAGGATCTGGTCAAATGAAAAGATTTGAGAACTTTAGGGCCCCTTTTTGTACATTTATTAAAAAACGTAGCCCAACACAGGTTCCAGGCCACCTGTTTATGGTTGTACATCGATAGGGGATTTGAAGACCTAGTCTGTCCCCATCATTGGCAGAGGGAGATAACTCAGCAGACTTTATACAATAGTTCTGGCCTCAGGGGAGAGATATATAGTATTGATATCATATCCAGGGGAGATTCTGCAAGACTTATTCTAATAATCATTGAATACTACTGTTAATTTATAATTACTTATTTCTATGAGCCTCTCTTTTTTATGTAATGAAACAAAGTAACTGTTTCCCATGCCTGTATATGTAACTGAGGATATGTTTATGGAATAACGCCTTTCCTGCATCATAAACCAATCTTAAAAGCTTGGGAGAAAAAAGCAGCTTGTATTGCAAACAGGCATAGGGACATTCACAACCTCTCTTCCAATTAGGCACAGAGACAATACTACAACTTCCCATCCAGCTCCCAGCATGGCCGCTCGGAGCTGATGCTCCGTGGCGAACCCTCGCTCCACTTTCCGGAGCGGCGTCCCGCCGCATTGTGGTCCCACTCAGCCCAACGATTCCTCTGCCTGAACACTTGCTGACTCCCAGAAGCTGAATTGCGCCCTTCTTGGACCTTGCTTCGCGGAGATACGAGCCGCGACATCCTGGCCTTTCTATCCTCCTTGATGGCACCAGGGGAGCTGCGAGACCGCGCCCGGTGCCGAAGGAGGTGTTTAGCGTAGCCGCCTCACCGCCATTCCCCGGTTCTCCATTCCACACGGGATTGAGCTTGCACTTTGCACGGGGAATTGAGTATCCTGAACCGAGTCCCAGGGAGCGGACGCGCTGGACAAGATGGCGCCTCGGGACTCCAGTGACCTCCTTTGAGCCGACGGTGAGTGGGGATTCCTTGTAATACCCTAACGGCCCATAACTTTCTCTGGAGGTGGACTGGGCTTGCCCCTGTTACCATAGGGCTCTCTCCTTTCACGAGACAAATACTGATTCCCGGCCGCGCCTGACTCCAACATGGCGCCCATGCTGATTTTGCTTCGGGCAGGACTTTTCGGCTCTCTCCAACTGGTGACCTCCTCCCTGGATCATCATGGAGTCTCCTGGTCGACCATAATCTCTATCCAGGGAACTGGCCTGTCCTTAACAACAAGGGACTTGAACAACACTCCGCGCCTGACCCTAAAATGGCTGCCACTGATACCACCTAGTCAAGGACAAGTCTCGCGGTTGAAAACCCCCAGTGTCAGAGTCACAGTGATCAACAACCTCGACCTACCTGACCTAAAGAGGGCAGCCAAGCCACATATCCTCTCCTACCCCCCCCCCCACCCTTGCCATCTCCACTCACCCGCACATGGACTCAAGTCCTTCGTTCGCCTCCTGATCCTCACCCTAAACCGGCGGAGTCCGAACCGCATGGCCGATCCCCGGTGGAGCTGCTCCGACAGCTATAGGGGAGACTGGCTCTGGCACTCCGCTTTGGCCGTCGCCTACCCAGCCGGTCTTCGGACATTTGTCTCGTCTTCTCCTCCACTGCTGTCTACTTCCTTTGGACTCCCAACTCTCCCTGATCTGTTTGGATCCTGACTCTCGTTTTCACTAATAACTCCTGTATTGAATATGTATTCATTCTGTTATTAATGTGAAATCTCTGTAATTTGTAACACACTCTTTCCTTATGTAAAGCGCTCTGATACCTCCGGGTCTAGCCAGCGCTATATAAAACTCAAATAAATAAAAAATAAATAAAATAAAATAAAATAAATAAGTAATCAGTCCTTGCTGATTCACAACACTATCATCATATTTGTTTGAGGGTCTCTTCCAGTATACCCGGAAGCTACAGGAACATCAAAAACATTGAAACTGATGTGATGGCTAGGATGCTAGGCATTAAATATTCAGATCACTGGGTACATCAAATACCTGAAAGAATATGATCTTTAAGATGCTGCCTTAATCAGCTCATTAAGTCTGATATTTCAAACATTCGCCCAAAGGGTAACTAGGCCTTGAGGGACCCTTGCATACCAGCCAGAAAGACCTACAGCGTTCAAGGGCTAGATTATTAAAATGACGTATTGACATTCAATGGCACTGAAGACAGAAAAGCAATTTTTAGATGCCATGAGGTAGGAAGGTATTGGTTCTTGGAAACCTGCAAATATCATTATAGATGTACCATAAAAACTCGCCCAGCAATAAAAAATCTCCTGTGTTCGTAATAGTCACATTTCCATGGAACCCAAAATGATCTAGGAAGCTGTGGGCTACTCAAGCTCTTCTAATGCTGTGCATTAATGCAGGAGAGTGGCATAAACAACACTGTATCAAGTAATCTCCTACTATGTGGCAGGCTCCTTGAAGATCCTTAGCTCTTTGTCTTATTCCATTTAATCACACAAATAATCCCAACAAACAGAGAAAGTATGAGATACGTAAAACTCTACCCATTCATCCAAATGCATCACTCTAGAAATATGTCCAGACCAGCAGCTTTGTACCACAAGAAGGTACACTGCAATCCACACTGTTTAATCTGAAGAGGCAATTAAAGGTTAAAAACAAAAAAAAAACGTTTTCATTTTGTAAATTTCTAGCTGCAAATAATGCATTGGTTACATAGAACAATTCCCATGTTTAAAATATTAACCATATTTACATTATTTTTACCTGTCTAAAAATATTTCCATCAGGAACCTCAATTAGTTTCTACACCCCAAGAATTCATTTTACTCCTACATTCCAAAGGTAGAGCACATACCACTCCTGATTCAAACCCTTATCAGGTGCACTGTTCCAGCACCAAAAGATGATAAATGAAGATCAATATTTATCATCCTTTATCCACTTTTACAGATGCAGTGTCCTTTAACAGTGGCAGCATTCTTTAGGCAGGGAGATGCCACCAGTGATAATAAGATGACCTTATTGGGAACTCTCCTGCCTGCAGGTATGCATGCATCTCTACAGTACAAACCTAGCAAGGGATCAACAAAGCGCTGTACATACCACTAAGGTGAAACTGAAGAGGAACGTAGATAAGTTAAGATTATGACAATATTAAGTGAAATGGGTTCTGATTCTGTGTCAGTGGCCAAAGAATCTGGGAAGATATTGCTGATGCTTGGGGATACATCTTCAAAATATGCATCCCCAGCTCCTTTCTGAATTGCAGACGTGAGGGCGCAAACCTGATGTCTGAGGGATATTATTCCAGATCTTGGGTGCACAGATGGAGAAGACTGGACTGATTTATTTTCTCTTTCTGCACTTCTTGGTTTGATATTGAGCACAAGTCTGGGCTCCTTGTGTTATGTTGGATTCCTTAAGGGAATATCTGTTGGGTCAGGGATGTTAGTGTGCCCACTTGTGCTGCATTGCATTGATGCATAGGTCATGAAGATGATGCAGGCTTAGATAGTTAGGTAGAGGATATTATTCAGAGAATGATGTGGCCATATTTTTTCAGTCCTTCTATGAGTTGGGCAGCAGGGTATATGATGCCCACTAGAGGGGCCAGTGTGGAGGCAAATGTCAGCGATAACATCTTACATCCACGGCTTAGATATTTAATCTGAAGTCTCCTTCAAGGGAGGCATAGCTTCACATTCCAGAGAAATGAATGCTGGTATTCCTTAGCAATGTGTGCCTTAAATTGTAGGTCGATGTCCAGAAATAAGCTACGTTATGTGCTGCTTAAGAACTGAAGTGTAAATCCATCCAGCTTTATGCAGCGAAATCATTCTTTGGCCTGAACTGGGGTGTTTGTGAAGAAGGTGAAATCAGGTTTTGTCAGGTTTCATTTTAGGCAGGTACTTAACATCGAGTTATGTAGGAAGGTAAGGAGGTTTTCATGTAATCTGATTTTGCTGGTAGGAGGTGACATTCAGATAGTTGCATATCAACATGGTATTGTTAGAGTTTAATATGATTATCATCTAGAAGCTTCTCCTGAAGGTGCTGTTTCAGGACTGCATTCTAAAGTATCTTTCTGAGGAATAGCAAGTGCATAACGGATCAATAACTGATGAGATTTTTGGGCTCAAGAGTGGCAAGAACTGTTTAGCTTTAAATGTCTTGGTGAACACTGTATCATCTTCTCTATGGTTGACGGCAGGTTGTTGTCTTGGAGTGTGGTAGCTTTGAGAGTTGTGAGAAAGGCTGGTGAGATGTGTGAGTCTTCTCTGCAAATGAAACAGTTGATTTTGAATAATTTCTTAGTACGGTTTGGGTACTTGTGTGCACAAGTGGAAATCTTGTTGACCATGCTTTGGTTAGTTGCGATTATTAGGCTGATTGAGATGCAAAGAGCCAGAGTTGAAGAAAATCTGTTGTTACCTAGGGGAATTAGTGAGTGGGGGTATATGCCTGGCATGGTTATGACGATTAGTTCAACACTGTTGCCTTGCACAACAAACATAACCTAACCCATTACATTAAAGCTATGACTAAAAGTGCCAACCATCAGTTGTGACTACTCAAATTCAAGAGATCCAATTATCGTTAAAGAGGATCTTAGGCATGATGTCCAGGCATTAGAATCTGGATGCCTGGACATCATTAGATTAAAATTAGATCTGGAATAATATCCCACTGAGACTATGAGCATTTATTGTTAAAGGCCTCGCTGTGATACAAACAGAACCTATTAAAGCGGTCCTCTACGCAGATGCCAGAATAATATAGGACACTAGGAAATCTGACCAAAAAACACATGTACTAAAATAAATCAGATGGTCTCTCTTGAATCTAACTGCAGTTTCAGATCAACATGCATTTTTTTCAAATTCCTGAAATTAAACATGCACAAATGCTCAAAAAACAAACTCAATATATTAAATATTTGTAGAAAGCTCTAAAGCACCAGGGCACTTTGCCTAGGAACTCCATGCTGTATCAAAACGTCCACTTTATCTCGATCCTCCTCAAGATTTGAGCCCTAGGTCTAGAACAACATACCTGAGAAATTATTAGGCAATACCATGTGTTCTTGTATTTCAAAAGTAGTGTGCTTTTGTGAGGAAAAACACCTCAACGTTTAATTGTTTCTTTCTCTTAACAAATGGTGTCTATGCGTAATACCTCCATCTCCTGCAGTCATTTTGACGCCTCACTAAATATAGCAATATTATATAAATTCCTCTGAGTCCAGGATTTGCAATTCTTCATCTCCATAACCCTTTAACACTATCTTTCAGTCATCCCCAGCTCGCTCCCCTCCCTTTTCTATTCCTTTCTTCTATTATGTCCTTTACCTAGACTGAGATTCCTTCTAGCGCCCTAACACTTGTCTCTATAAACTGATGCCCTATATTAGTCTGAAGCCCCTGCTTTGAACCATACATGCCTGGTAACCTCTAGATGAATGACAATTAATTCATTTCCATTTAATGTTTGTTCATATGAAGTATATACATTTGTTCGATGTCTATGTTCCAACATCATTACATCATATCCCAGTTGAGGAACACCGTAGTATCACCCTAGTATTCTACTAAAAATTAGTAAATTAGATGGCCTATGTATTTTTAATATTGGTTTAACTTTGATACCATAAAGTGATCTAGTGTCCATGAGGACTATATATTGTGCTACAGAAACGTTTTAATAAATAAATGCTACTTTTACAAATTAAACTATTGTTGGAGCAAATTAGTCCAACAATTTGTAGAAAACAAATTTGCTTATTTTAGGCAATGTCACACTAAGCCACTCCCAACATTTCTTCACAAACTGTGAGATAAGACGTGCCACTCAACTTCTGGAACCAGTGGCTAAAATCTTCTTTTTCAACAGACCAATGAATACAGAAAATCCAAATGGCAAGAAATGTGTACTGTTGTGACTTTAAGAATGGGAATGCTATGATTTTGTATCATTCCATGGAATGTAGACTTGCTCTGTCGATCGAATTCCTGGGTGAGTTGCCTTCTGGTGTCCCTTTCCTGTGGATATACTGACTCTCCACTGTGCAAACATCCTTTCAAAGTAATAATTCATTTTCATAAATTGGGCTAAGAAGCAAAATCATTTCATGCAAAGTTATGTTCACAACCACGTCCCCTAGTTAGTGGGTTAAAACATGATCCAGCATGGCAGAGTGCTAATATTTAAATGTTTCTATAAAAAAAAAGCAAGACATACTGAGCAAACATTGAACAATGTCACAATGGAATTGAAGGTGCTCCAAATTCTGCACAAATGTTAGCACATATTTTTATAGGATTGTGTGTTGTGTTACTTAGGACTGATTAATATTTATGTGAAATTGGATCTCGCAAAACATTTAGAAAACACAAGTTTAAAGAGATAGCATGATGATTAAGTATAGGAAATCTGCAATGCTCAGTTTCTTCAGGTGACATTTTTTAACATTGAATTGTGATGAGAATATAACCATTTGTATAGAGCATACCTTATTTTTCTTAACAAAGTGTGAAACGGTCGGAAAAGCTCAGACATATCTTCAGCTTTCCTGTCCAAATTTAGAGGTCCTTCAGAGTAAACTACAAGCCCACTGTACGAAGGATAAGAAACAAAATGGTTATTGTGTAAACAATTGGCACAGTGAAAAAGTTTTTAATCTTTTATTGTGTGAACAGATTAGAAGATTCCTGCGACTGGAAGATTCCAGCATGTGTTGACTGGATCAAAACAAATGCTGAAACTCTCAGTGAAATTAATAATGTGCGAATAGTAAAGTGGAAGATGGACGATTAACTAGAACTACAGTCCAGGTGTCAAGCAAAGGAACCCAATGTCTATGCTTATTTCTCGATTAATGTTAATGTGTTACGGCTAAAACATTGGTTTTAGATCACTGCATTAACATGCCTACAGATTTCCTGCATATGGAATGAAAAATATCAAGATCATCAGTGGAGAGCAGATGTTTTTAAAGGTCAGCTCAGAGGGAATAGTAGGTAGAGAAGATATGTGTGGTAAATAACAATAGGAGAAGCGATGATATCCAACTAATGATAAAAAGAACTCCTGTAATAACAGAAAGCTTATTAGTAAATACATGCTATATGAATCCTTAATTATTACTTGTCTTGCGTGGCTAGATAGAAAGGTGTCTAAAGGCACAAACCCATGGTTCTTTCATATTGGTTTCTCTTTTTTCCCCCTTTTCTCATACGAACACATGAACTAGTACCTGGGTGCTATATAGAGCATGCTAAGGTCCTATGATAATATTGCACCTGGACAGGGAGGCAGCAAGAGGGGTTTTGATCTTTAATTGCTGCACCACAAGTGCAATATGAGAGCCATAAAAATATACAGCTACAAAGGGTACAAATAACATTATTTAATCAAGCTTAGTCAAGTAGCGTCAACATGGCAGCTTGATAATTTCGCTCAGCAAGAATATCCTCCTGCTCGTTGTAGTAATGAAAAGGTACAAAAATGATAGAACAGCACTATTGTAAGTAAATTGGTCATTCATATTGTTTAGAATATGGAAAGATCAATATCATGTATGGGGAAACAAAATAAAACAAAAGCAATTTGAGAGCAACAAAGTTTGTGAAGTAGTAGAAAAAACAACAGGGAGAAGAGCAGCAAACATCAGGTGAAAAATAACAAATCCACTACCAGGAGCAAAATGGATTGTAAAAGCAACGGAAGAAGTTATATCTATAGCAGAACTTAATATGCTAATATGAAGAGTTGGTAATCTTCAAGAAAAAAATGTTGTAATTATAGCAAAACAGCAACTTTACTAAAGTAAGTAAGACAAAGAGCCAAGAAAATTTCAGAAATGTAATTAATACAGCGGAATTCGCAGGTAAAAAAAAAGAAAGATTCATGTTGTTTCTGGTGCATATTAAACAATTGTTTTCAAGAAGGTATTTAATATAAATGTAGTAAAGACAGGGAAAATACTGAAAAAATTACACATTCTGGTAGTCAGTCAAGAAGAGGTAAAGGGTATGTGTGATCAATGACCAAAGTGGCATTATTAAACTTTCCGAGGCAAAGAACTTTAGTAATTTCTCCTGTGATGATCACCATAAAAGAAAGAAGTAATTTTGATTTTTGCAAATTAAATCAACACCTTGAGAGGCGGTTATTCTCTTCCTAATAAACATTATCATAATGCTAAAAGGTTATTTCCTGCTTTGTTTGATTTAATGTTGCAGTACTCTTTACCTTTTGTCAACCTTTCTAAGGGGTTTTCTACTATGTCCGACACAGAGCGAGAGAGACGCACGACTGGTGGGTCATCGAGCGCACAAGTATTCAAGATAGGCCTGAAAGGACAGTATTAATGGCATATTTTCAAAATAATTATGTAAAGTAGTTCCAATTGGAATAGTTTTATGTGCATTTTATGTACATTTATCTCATGCCGATATCCTGAAAATCCCAGACCTCCTTAACTAGATTGGGGGCGGGGTGGGGATGTCTCAGAATATGGATGCGTCGTTGGGAAAGGCCTATTCTTGACAAAGGGTCTTTATCTATCAAATATATAAGTAAATAAGTAGTATTCCCCCTACTTCTTTGCTCCCATGTTCACAAACATGTCTTGTATTTTGCGCTCACTGAGCTACCTAATGAGAAAGTACTCTATTTACAAGAATAAGAAAGTTTTTTTTTAGTACTACTAGTGCCATAAAGCAATATCTTTTAATAAAAACTGTTAACTCCAGAAAAAACATTGCTTCTGAGATGTGAAAAAGTACGATCTCACTAGTTTGCTTATGACGCGGGATGCATGCATGTCTGATTATACATGAGTGGGAACTAAGATAAGTATCAGTCTGTTCCAATAATGCATAGTCAGTGTGATTTGAGCTTCATAGAGTACTAGTCAAAATAAATTTACCAATGTGGCACTACTGAAGATGGTATGTCCCTATGCAGGGATCGGCTTGGGGTCCAGGAGAGAATATGATTAGCAGACTGTTTCTATGAAAAGTTTGGGTTTTAGGTGACGCCAGTGAGTTACATTGTTGTCCATATTTGTCGGAAAGGATGAAAAACAGTCCCCGGGTCAAAGTGGAGTTCAGGAGTAAGCCAGGAGTACTAGATGAGTATATTACGCATACACATAGCAAAATCTTTGTGAATCATCCCCCCGTGTATTCAAACTATCCAGTAACGCATTGGAAACCAAGTAAGGTTTTTTTAGAGCCAGCTTTTGTGGTGGAGCTCTCTAGCAGTAGGTTATTATATAACGTAATACTTGAAGTAGTCTAATTAATTAACATGGTTCAAAAAAGTATCAATTATAAATCGGACCAGTGTGCTTATTACCTTGAGAATATCCTGTGTCCCTGAATTTGGCAATTGGCCATTAAGGGGTAATATGTTCATGCAATTTTAGCTATCAATTTGTTGTTGCTAATGCACTCATGATGTCGATTCTTTGATAAAACAGTCTGTACAGTAAGTACTTACCACACGATGGCCAGCCTTGGAATTGTAAACATTAGTGCAGGCTCATAGTCATCAATCATGTCCTGCGTGAGGTAACCAAGCTTCAAGGCTCTAGGTATGGGGCAAAATGAGAAGTGTTTACACACTGTTGTCCAGTGGTCACCTTTTAAACATCAATATAGATACTGTAATAAAAAGAAGCGTTTCTCAGTTTAACAGCCAAGCTTATTGGGAGCAACGTTTAAAAAAAATAAAAAATAATAATAATAATAAAAGATTTCCTTGGCTAGAAAGTTCACTAACAGATTATGAATATCTTGATTAATGTTATCCTTCTACAAAAAGAAACTGGCCTAAGATAAACTAATTGCCTTTCTTTATTTTGAAAATAAAATCACAATGGTTATTGCTATGCTTATATATTATAATCCAGAGGAATCCCTGTATCCACCCTAGGAAGCCCTGCAGTCCACTCCAAGCATTAAGGGGAACAAAATGTCAGACTACTCTCGTGTAGCCAGCCCCCCCTTGTGACCACCTTTAATGTATCGTGGGCAGAGATATGAAACGTATAAAGAAAGCTCGTTCTTTTCATCGCATACTGCAGAGCATAATGTATGTTGTGACTTTACACTGTAACACTGCAGAGAGGCATATTCAAAAAAAATCTTTATTGGTGTAAGAGTAAACACAAAATATGGCGGTGCTTACACAACAGTTGTCTCACAAACAACCTTCATTCGGCTCCTCCTTTCCCTGTTTGCCTTTTCACAGTGTGGTAGAGTTCACAGGCCCCCTCAGCATCCCAACACTGACAATTTTGCTAGATCGAGTATACCGGCCTTCACCCCTTAGGCTAGAACATATTAAAGGGTTACAAGTCTCCCTTTTCTGCTCGATCACTAGGGCATAGTCCAGTACCAGCAAGATGTTATGGCCCTCATGTTGCTGCTTTTCGTCGCATGATACTGTAACCCAGGAAAAGGCCAAGGGAATTGTTTGCCTTAAGCAAGATTATGCTTGGCTTGATACTATGCTACTTATCCACATAAATAGGGTCATTCTCCCTGCCAAGCTCCATCTAGTCTATAATCAAGTTTAAATTAATGAGGCTTGGTGGTCCCTGTCCACAATCTCTGGCACCCCAGCATCCTGATCTGATTGTGTCTCATCACATTCTCCAAGGGTCTTGTTCTGTGAGGTCAATGTTTTGTGCTTTCTGATCACCTTTAGCAGTGCTTTGTCTTGCTTTTCTTATTTAGAAGTTTGTTGCTTCTGAAGCATACCATTCTAGTTTCAAAATTGTCATTTCTACCCTCTTGCAAGGATGAACCTCTTATTTAGCTTGCCGACTTTCCCTTTGTGCCTAGAAATAGACTTCTCAATGCTCCCAAGGGCTGCCCAATAAAGGAACTCCCATGGGTAAGACTAAGCCTCCTGGCGATTGATCTCTGTGCCTCGATTTGGACTTCCTTCTGTGAGGAAGAAAGACATCTGTGCCCTCTCTTTAGCGGTGCAATACAGTTAACTCACCTGTTCAGTTGCAGAGGAACCAACCAGGTCTACCCAGTAGGTAAGATTGAAATCTGCTCCAGGCCCTATTAGAAATCATGTACTGTTTCTCTGCTAGTTGTGGCTGGGATCCACTCACCCATTATGGCGGCTATTTCTTCCTAAGCATCACTGTGCATGTGTGGCTCACAACTATACGTACAGTTCTGAGCCAGTTTGGTGTTTCCTTGCAGCAGTTTACACACACCTCTCCCTCCATCATGATGCTTCACTTTCACTGCACCAGCTGCTCACCCACGTGGGGAATTAAAGAGGTACATGTCCTAGGCTACTGGGGCCCGTAATGGAGCTCCAGAAAACACAGTAAACCTTTACAAATGGCTGTCCATACCCCTGAACCTTAGGCTTCTTAAATGATTTCCACTGATTTTATTCATTTTAACCAGGTACAGTGATTTCCATGTCATAATCAGATGGTCATGACCCCTGGGTATTACTATGGAAGTCATGCCAAGGAATTCATGTGACCCGTGTGCATTGATACACAAGTGATGACCATGAGGCCCATGTGCTTTGATATTTAAGACAAGATCCTGACAGAGTTCCAGAAATTGAGCCTACTTTTATGAACAGATAGGCGCACAGTCATAGCCTTTCTAAATGTTTCCCACGGATACACATAAAATCATGATCGGTTGCTGATATAACCCACATACTGTGATATTCATGTCATCAACAGATAATATGCTCAGTGGGTTATCATGGAAGTACCCTCTGGGAACTGTCTTGGTACTAGAATAGATTAATGCTCCATTAGGGGCCCTTCACCCTAGGATGGCGAGGTATCCAGTGAAGAGTGCTCAGGCACTCTAGCCTTCAGATGCTTGGTGAATCCCAGGTTGAGGTATGCTGTGTCAATGATCAACAAAATGCAAGAGACCAGACTAACTCACATAAAAAGTCAGAGAGAGTCATAACACCTGAACACTGATGGGTAGGATGCCAGGCAGAGACTAAAGCTCACAGGTCATGAACAGGCTGATAATGATCAACACCAGATGACTGCAAAACATTTATGAACCTCGTGGAAAATGGTCCTACTTTGACTAATAGGATGTAGATACTCTTCAAATACTAACCGTCCATTGACTGTATTTGAAGAGTTAGCATAACAACTAAAACGGTCTGCAATCTCACACATGAATGGAGAGACAACATGGGAAAGAGCAGTCTGCTATGGCAGAACCTAGCACCAAATTTAATTGCAGCTAGTACGCAAACCGATAGGGTGGAAGCACGTGACGTAGAGGGGGCAGCCGAAACACCTAGAGGACCAACTTATGTGTCTGAAATATTGAAAACTTAACTAATCTATATCTGGTGAACACAATATTTATGTAGTAGACACGGAGGTGTGCATACTCTGGTGCAATGTGCAGAAACTGTTAGAGAGAATGATTCAAGGGGAAAACAAAAATCTACTCTACAAAATGAGCAACATAAATTAAGGAGCCAATCAAACTCGGCGATGGGAGTACAAGGTAGAGGAAGCAGAATCTCACCAGAACAAGAAATGTATAGTGAGCGTAGAAGCAAACAAGGGAAAAGGAGCAAGGAACTAATTTAGGAACGATGACACACACAGCACCAGTATTCAGAACCCCTTCAGTGGCCCGTCAAAGGCCAGCCCTGTAACATATAGATATGCTACCTGGCAAGCATTGCAGAAAAGTGGTTTGATGAATATAAGAGTTCCAGATTCTGATATTCCCAGACAACGTGCCAAAGGAGAAAAATCCTCAGAAGACAATAATAGGTATTAACAAGCATTGGCATAGCCAATAGGTCTCGCCTTTGGGACCGTATAAGTGTTTAGCCATGCAGCACATTATCCTGGGTGCTGCGCCGCTAGGGATTGAAGAGCTATACAATTACTACACACCGGGTCATGCAGCCTGATTCAGGAATAAATTCCTGCCTCAGGGAACATTTATAAGAGCGGCAGGTGTGAGAGACAGAGGTGGGTGAAAAAGGTGGGACAGTGAGAGGGATGAGTTTTGGGAGACTGAAAGGTGAGAGAAAAATGGTCGCAGTGGTGTAACGGAGGCACCTACAACACCCACATGGGGGGGCCAAGGGGTGGAAAACCTCGGTCCCAAAAACAGTTTAGCCTAGGGCCTAATAAATCTGAAAGATACATTAGTCCTGGGGCCCTCGCCACACTCTTCAGGTAACCCATCATTTTGCATGACAACACTGCAGAGGGGTTATGGGGAGAGGTGGGACAGAATACTGGGGGAGGGAAGTGGGAGAAGTTTATAATGGAGAGAGGCAGGTGGGCGAGCTAGAAAAAAAGAGAGAGAAAGGAGATGTGTGGGAGGGTCAAGGGTGGGAGAGCAGAAAAGAGACTTACAAAAGTTAAGGAAACAAGTGGTGAGAGAAGGAGAGAGAGGAAGAGACGTCAGAGGGAGAAGTGGGAGCAAGAGAAATATGGAAAAGGGCAACAGGATAATTAGAGGGAGAAAAAAGCCGACTGAGGAAGAAAGCTTGGAGCGAGGGGAAGACAAGCTTTGGAGGGTGCTGCACAGCGACCAATAAAAGTAGGGGCAATAGAATCTGAGATATGGTGGAGAGAAAGCTGTAAGCGAGAAGGGAGGCAGGTGGTTCGATCACACACATTATAAAAATGAGAGAGGCATGTGTATAACGCATCTAAGCCAAGATAGAGAGATTGAGGAATCCGGGTATTTCGCCAACAGCGCATGCTGGGTCTTGCAGGCCACAGTAATAATGCGAAAAGTAAAAAAAAAAGTCCCAGAAAAAGCAAACTGATGGCCTGGCCACTCTCATCATGATAGTGGGCATATTTTGCTCTGCTCTGTCTCGGTTTCAGGGGTGATGGTGTTGGGGGGAGCGGGAGGTTCAGTCATGAACCTTTCCAGGTTAAGTAAGTGGGTTTCACTTAAAATTAGGGCTGCTGGAGAGAATACGGGAGGTCCCTCCAAGGAAGGGGAAAGATCAGAACCTTGAGGAGGGGCTGGGCAAAGAACGTGTGAGCCAGTGACAGGTCGGGTTAAAGTGTGTCCTGGGAGCAAAGCTAATAAACTTATTATACGAGCTGAAAGTCCCAATTATCAGCCTCTAAAACAGAACTGTTTACTTATTGCAGCATGTTAATTAGGGGCATGTGCATCTGGAAGGAGTATTTTCCTAACACTGAGCCACTCATACCTGTGGACAGATAGCACTTGTGTTAAATCGCACTGCTAGGTTGCAAGTGGTGGGAGAGGGTGTAGAGCGACCGGAAGAGTGGTGTGGGAGAATGGAGACTCATGGCGGCAGCTCGGGAGGGGAGGAGCTATCATACCTTGCTGCTCGGTGAGCACACCACACACACACATGCTGCCTGTCACCACCAGAAACGTACCCTGTGCACACTGGGCCATATTATGTTAAGACTTCAACAAATCTGCATTTTTGTCACAAATTAGATCGATCATCCTGTCACGTCACATAGATATACATACGAACCCAGCTTAAGATGTTTACATGTCGTGTTCTCAGCATATGTCCTCATTAACGGCTAACTTCTAATTGCTATGTAAGTCTCGGGGACGTCCAGCCACTGATAAAGGACAAAGGGAGCGAGTGTCCAGCTCAACCGGTCCAGTTGTCGAGGCAGCAAACAGATGAAATGCAATTACTCGCGGCTGGCCCGTGCCAGGCCGAAAGCAGCCTCGCGCGCACTTTTTATTAATCGCACAGCTGCCGGGAGACACGTTCGAATCCCTCGCTAACATCAGCTGCAGCCGGACTCGGTATTAAAAGACAGTTTGCTTGAGAATCACATTTTTAATACACATACAAAAAAAAAGCTCTCTCCATTGCGCAAAGGCAGCTGCTTGTTTATATTTGCATCGCGCTTTCACTTTAAGTGAAAGCGCGATGCAAAATAAACACGCGGATGCCTTTGCCAAAGCTGAATGAAACAAGAGAGGAGCGGGGGCGAGGCGAGCGAGCGCGGCAGCCTGCTCAGCTGACCAAACGCTTGTGCGTCATGGCCTTTTGCCGGCATGTGTTTACAATTATCGCGCACGCGTCTGGGCACGATAATTGGAAACACATGTCTGCCGCGCGTACCCATCCCAAAAAGGCCAGCCACGACGCACGAGCGTTTGGACTGCTTCTGAAACTCACTTACTTAAAGTCTTCGCCTAGCAGCGCTTGCGCGCTACTCGAGGCTCGACCTAAAAAGAGTTTGCACACCTTGAGATAGATATATATATATCTCGAGTTTCCTAGCCAAGCTAAAAGCACAAAAGATAACTACTACTGAAGAAGATGAAGAAGGATGGGAAAACTCAGGAGAAGGCAACTGAAGAAGAAAATGAAGAATATGGGTTGCATGATAGAGGAAATATGAGGGAACTAAACTACTCTGTGATGAGACAATAGCATAGAGGAATAGACTGCCTAGTTGCTTGCTAACTATTATAAGGAACTAGATGTGCAACAATCTCTGCTGGTCCCACAATGGACAGGAGACCTACTGGAGGAGACCTGGTCAGGAAAGAGAAACACTGGGAGAAACTGTTGGAGCAGAGGATTTAGGTCACCATTGACTATATACAGAATCATGAGGAAAGCACTGCCTCCTGCTGAGTTTTACGAAGCATAAAGGGAGGCCTTAGTTTCAACAGACATAGTAGCACACAAGGAGCTCAAGGAGGCAGCCAGGACAACTTCGAGACCGATAATAGTGGTCCTACCCAAACCACACACGATCACACAAACTGGGTCTTCCACGGGCCATTATTAATGATGAACTTGTATCGGAGGGTGTTGAGGAATATTTGTGGTGCTGAGACTGCTATGGATTTTGGAAAAGCTGTTGTACTCTGGCCAATAAGGATTTATACCCAAAGGCGCAGATTTAAGAACGTTAGACACCTCTTCCATCTGCCTGAGGTACTGCTGAAAATACATAGCAGTGGCTTTAAAGACAGAAAGGAGATCACCATTCAAAGGCTGCTGGATGAAGGAGTAGTTATGCAGATGAAGGTGGAACTGCTAATGATTAGGAAAGCCACTTCCCTGAAAAAAAAAATCAATTTCCTACTGCACACCTCAGGTTAAGGGAAAGGGTCAGTAAACTGAATGCCAAATCAATGCAATAGCTGGAGGGAGTTAGATGTGAGGGACATATTATTTCCGAGGCCTATGTGTTTATAGCCATTTATGTGAACGTACTCTCAGAAAACTACACAAATATATTTTCTGACTGAGGTGAACATGTGTCAATACTCAAAAGCTCAAAGTGTACTCGCTATTGTTGCACCTAAACATTTTCAAAAAATTGTAACCCTTCATCTTGTTCAGTTCTTGCCCAGAATTATCGATAATTCTATCATGCACTCCCTATGTCTTCTTTCTTGAAGAATTACATTTTTATACCACTTTTGAAAAACACCACACCTGGGGACAGCCAAGCCAATGGTCACAGAAGCCTTAAAGTAGAACATGGTTATGAGACGTCTAAGTAAAATGGCCTCCCGCATTTAAATCTAGTGTCTTCAAAACATTTTATTCGACTATTCTTCCTTCTAAGAAGAAGGCGCAATGTCCTCCCTTCAGAAGATTGCTGCATTGGCTCCCCATAGACTCCAGAATGAAGTCCTGTGCCTCCTACCAAAAGTAATACAGAGGGATCTTCCCTTTATGGCACCACAATTGCAGGGTTCTGTGACCCTCCTTGCTCTCTACAATCATGGCCAGGAAATATCTTTAATATCCCTGCATATACAGCAAGGGCACAGAAGGAGGCTTTCCTAAATTTGTAAGTAAACATGTTAAATACACCTTATTGGTATTTAGACTGCCTCTCCTGGCTCTTTTCAAGTCGTCCTCCATATGGTGCACTGCTCGCTGGTACCCACGAGACAGTTCTGTCTACACAATAAGCTTTTCAAGTGGTTATGTTCATTAATTTGTGCATGTAAATAAGCTGATCAGAAGACGTTTGCTTCTAAGGTTGCACTGTTAGACATAAACAAATTAGACTTGGGAAGGTTCTAATGATTTATGCCTGTTGTACAACTGCTGAAAATATTGCGAAAATAGCAGACCTACTATGACCACTGTGGCAGACATTTCTGCAGTACTGTAGCTTGTCCTTGAGTTTTGGGAAAAATAGCTGGTGCATATATTGTTTTTGCTGATTATGACAAATCTGCATAGGCAGCAAAATGCTGCTAGATACACCGTAGTTCTTTTTAGCATTAAATATGCAGTATTACCGGCACACCTAATATTAATTCCCACAAATGTCTAATGATTACAAAGGGAAAATGTGTCCAGTAATTCAATTACCGCATAGTTTTTCCCTTCTGCACCATTATTGGTATGGTGTATGTGATCAAGTAAGGCTGTGAAACCAGGAGACACCATTTCCATTCCAGGCCTTTCATTTCAGGGACTATGTTTTCTAATAGAAGGTACTGGAAGTTAACAGGCTACCGGGGAACTGTACTATGACAATTACATTACTGTCGACTTTACATCATTTTGAAACAGTGTGGAATGAAAAACAGGGGGTCTGTCTGTCCCCTTTGTCACTTTTATTCCCAATTGTATGCCACCTTGTAAATAAAAAAACAAGCATTTGCAATGCAATAGGGCCCGCAATTGCAAGATTTTGACCTATTGGCATTGTAAATGCCAATGCCTTTTATTTATGTGTTTAAAAAACCTGCAACAAAAGGCATTGTCGTTTACAATACCAATAGGTCAAAGTTTCTAAAATGCGAGACCTATTGCATTGCAAATGCTTGTTGTTTACAAGCACCCCATGCTGAGCTTTCACGTTAACAGAGGCCACGTCCCTTTCTTTAGAGGAGCCGTGTCTAAAGAAAGGACCGCGGCATCTATTAAAGTGAAAGCACGGTATGGGGTGCTTTTACCAAAAAAAGCAATTGTTTGTCAAGTTGACAAACAAATGTTTTTTTTTGTAAAAGCGCCCCGTGAAAGTGTGCACGGCACGCTGAATGTTGCAGGAACGCATGTCGTGCCTGCAGTAAGAGAAACTCATTAAAGAAAATAGTGCTTACAGAGTAAATACGACATACCGTGCAACAACCAAAGTAAAAGGGCCAGACTTCATGGGAGGTTACAAATGAAGACAAGGCGGTACTAAGGAGGGACTAACAAGCCTATTTACCAATCAGAAGCCAGCATTTACGAAGGACAATGACACAAGCCAATGACAAATATGGGCGGAGAGTGGGCGGGGCTTACAGTCCATACTCCAATAGAGCATGCCTCTCAGAGCAGCGCATGCGCTGCCCAGGCTTGACCTAAACAAAGGAACACACCTAACTTTTTATTTCACAAAAATAGAAAATAATTCTGGTGCTAAGCTTTGGAGTTGTCTCCTCTCTCGGATGCCTTCCTACCACAGTTTCCTCAACGTGGAATTTGAAGGAGGCACTCATCAGTAAATCAAAAATATACATTCACTCATGTCGGCATCTCTTTTTCCTCTTTGGAATTTTTACATTTATTGTGAATATCCGTATTAACAACCTCTGCCGACATGTGTTTCGTGAAATAATATGCTATCTCTGGGCTGAAAAATTATAAATCAATATATTTAAGACAGGACCTTTTAGAAATTAACACAAATGTAAACATTTAACAGGGATAGCTATCCCTTCCTACACTCTTTAGGTGCGAACGATAATTTGTCTCAGTTTACTAAATGGCTTGTACATTAACAAAATTGCTTATAGTGAAAAAATCATCCAAAACGAACATATAACCATATGCAACTAGCCATGAAATTAAAATTTTAAGACCACCAACACTCATTAAACTATGCACAGGAGGAGCAGTTCTGTATCTAAACCGGGAAACTACCTAGAGTTCCCACCCTTTTTTGTGGAGAGGGGGGGAAGAGAGAGAGAGAGAGAGAGTGCGTATATATAGAGAGAGATACACATATACACACACATCATTTTATATAATGTACCGGTCATGAAAACGTTTAGTAGGGTAAGAGAGAGAGCGACTGTGTGTGTGTGTATGCGTGTGCTCTCATATATATAAATGTAATATTTGTACATGAACAGGTGAAATTGAAACAGTGCAGCTATATTGACTTCCCCAGGATACTCACCTTTCTACTGTTTCACAAAAAAGTACGATTACCTCCTGCTGTACGTAGTATTCTTTCGGAGACTTTACAGGCACCATGGCTGACACATAACTGAAAGAAATATAGAAGACAAAATACAGTCTCAATGATTATGTTTTTTTTCGCCCCCGATTAAAAAAGTGCAGCGCGCGCGCTAACAGAACCAATCACACTTTAATCAGGGATTCACAGAAGGAGGCGCACACCTCAAGAGCTCTAGAAAGCACATTTCAATTGCCTTCCTGCTGATATTAGGTGTTTGGGAAGCAGTTTGTTGACATCACATTCATTTTCCAGAGAGCAATCTTCGACTGGCAATCAGCAGTCTGCTGAACTTGGTATGACCAATCTGCAAAAACTAGTACATGATAAATAACGCTCTAAAGTATTTAATTTATTTTAATTTGAAATATAAATATGCTAGGCCACCGCCAGAAGCAGACTGTCTGAGTGTTGTGAAAAAAAGATATTGGAAAAAGTAAAGAACATACTTAAAATATTAGCACAATTACAATTCCCCTCAAGAGCTAAACCCATGGCATCACTGCACAGGCCAGCAAACATGTCATCATCATGCGTGTCGAATCAGCGGTGTGTGAAACAATCATGGGAAGAAAAGAGGTAACGTATGCAAACTGATCTAAAATACCTTTTTTTAGCATTTCTCTTAATTTCACAGGAGTACAGCAAGCAGGCCATATAGATGATAGCCGTCATAGGGATGGAAATGTACATCTGCTCGATGAGTGCCGCTCTAGACTCCATGCTTAACTCACACCCTCCTCCCCCAACACCCATGTCACAGTCCCTTCAGTTCCTTGCAGTAGAAGGCCTCAGACAGCCAACAGGCGTCTTAACCCCCTTTGTGCTATCAAATAACCTGCTCTCTTCACAGGCCTTCCTTCAAGTATCAGGAGATCAGATCTAGCAACAGTGACACACAGTAAACACTGCAGATTTACCAGTGTCACAGTGACCTGGAGGAAGGGTCATCTGCCATTGCCAGTTTGGCGTCCACTGAACAGGAGCCCAATGATAAACGCTCACACAAACTTGTTATTAGTAGAGACAGAATAACCAGTTTATAGTTCATCTCTTTGTTCTGCTAACACCTGGCGGTACTAGCCACAGCTCTCGAAGATCTTCCCATTTTAACCCACTATCTGCTTAGGCAGAGCAGATTTTCATTTCTTAAAGCAAGTCCATTTTAAATATGTTACTGCTTACATACGAATTGTATTATTTGTTGAGATAATGCCACTGTAACCTGATCCGGAGACAGGGCCTGATTCACAAAGGTAACTTACACTTTGAAGTGTTTCCCAAACTTATTAGAGCCACAACCCACTTTTTAGTACAACAAACGTTCACGACCCACCTAGCTTTAATGGACATTAGGCAGGCAAATTATTTTTAATGTAACTAAAGCATCGTGTGGTAGCATATTGTCACTTACAGACAGCACATTTTCTATTGAAATGGCCAGTAAATTTGCACATACCTATAGTTTTATAGCTAAAACTATATCGCATACAAAGGATAACGTGTAGAAATTGGGTTTTAGTGAATATTTATTATTTGTGCATCACCAAGTACAGCATTTTGATTTGTTCTGATCGTACTAAAATCTTTGTTTTCATCACACTTCAGAATTCCAAAAAATGTGCTTCATTTTTGCTTTCATAACTGCTGAATGTGTACAGTTCATCTACAAGTATTTACATTTTGTTGTTTGCTACAGAAAATGACATCCTACAGCCTTTCCTTTCCGATTGTCACATAATTCACTTTCTCTGACTGCAAAGTGAGAGGAGTTCATAAATATCAGTCCCCTTGTTAAAAAATAAGTAGCAGAAGACAACCCTGACACTTGACCTCTGTCTTTGAAGCACAGCAAATGTGACATGATGAATACAATATGTAAAGGCATCTTTATCTTTTGCTTGGACTTAGGCGACCTACCAAAATCAGCTTGTTGCAAAGTCATCCTGTGCCCTGGGCACCCCCCAACTTTTTGCTGACAGTACTGGTGGTAACTGACTCGGACTGACCCTGGGCTCTGCCTAACCAGGCCCAGGGCCAGTGCTATGCTGAAAGATACACATTTAGAATACAGTGAAAACACCTACATACACTAGGGTACACTAAGGGTTGGGGTACCCCTGTGATTGGCATGACCTACCCTATAAGGCCCTAGTACATAATAGGGCAGGGGGATTGAAACTACCTCTCAGTCCCTAGTAAATAATAGGGCACGGCAGTTTAGAGGCCAGCAGCCCTTTCTGCACTTGCATGTGTGCACTGCTGAGCCTGAGGTCAGTTTAAAAGTAGCCCTGTGTTGCAGGACTGCTTTTAAAAAGTAAATTCTGCCCAAACTCGACTTTGGTGTTTGGGGCATCTAAAACTGGATAACCTACAATGTTTAGGCATATTAGGTACCCCAGGGTCTCCCCTAGGTGTCCCAGGGGTGGGGGGTCAGGTATTTATAAGGAGGACCCTTCAATGGCAACCACCTTATCCACCAGTCCCCACCTGGAAACTGCAGCGGGAATGCTTGGAAGATTCAGTCTTCCGACATGACCAAGCAAGCCTGGCTGATGACGGCTGGAATGCCAGAAACCGGTCCTAGGATGCTTGTTTCCGGTCCAGGGAAGACATGGCTTGGCAGTTCGGGCTGTACTGTTCCCATGAGGCACAGGGTCAGACTGATTTGCATATGGCCATGTCTGAACTGGGGTGGTGGAGTGAGCTAAAGAATGATGATGGATTAAACCCAGATCAGTTGACTGGGGGTGAGTGTTTGATTGGCTCAAACGTTCCGTCCATCATCCCCTTTTGTATCGCTTTGTTCGCCCTAAGTTGGCGGGGGTATGCCCAGACGTGGGTCCCTTGCTCACTTTGCCACTGGATTCAAGCAAGCCTGGCTGATGACGGCTGGAATGCCAGAAACCGGTCCTAGGATGCTTGTTTCCGGTCCAGGGAAGACATGGCTTGGCAGTTCGGGCTGGACTGTTCCCATGAGGCACAGGGTCAGACTGATTTGCATATGGCCATGTCTGAACTGGGGTGGTGGAGTGAGCTAAAGAATGATGATGGATTAAACCCAGATCAGTTGACTGGGGGTGAGTGTTTGATTGGCTCAAACGTTCCGTCCATCATCCCCTTTTGTATCGCTTTGTTCGCCCTAAGTTGGCGGGGGTATGCCCAGACGTGGGTCCCTTGCTCACTTTGCCACTGGATTCAAGCAAGCCTGGCTGATGACGGCTGGAATGCCAGAAACCGGTCCTAGGATGCTTGTTTCCGGTCCAGGGAAGACATGGCTTGGCAGTTCGGGCTGGACTGTTCCCATGAGGCACAGGGTCAGACTGATTTGCATATGGCCATGTCTGAACTGGGGTGGTGGAGTGAGCTAAAGAATGATGATGGATTAAACCCAGATCAGTTGACTGGGGGTGAGTGTTTGATTGGCTCAAACGTTCCGTCCATCATCCCCTTTTGTATCGCTATGACCAAGCAAACAGCATGAAAGAATATTTTGCGAAAAAAACCAACACAGCATCCACCAGGACGCTGGAGTGGGATGCCTACAAAGTGGTCACTAGAGGGGCCTGCATCAGGCAGATAGCGGTGGTCCGCCGGACGCTCGACCAAAGCCTGCAGAAAGCAGAACAGGAGTTAACGGCCATGACTAAGGCAGCTGACGCGAGCTTGGCGACCCCAGCCCGAGTCGTGGAAGCCAAGACAACGTATTTGGAAGGGTTGGCAGATCTGCGTGGATATAATTTCAAACTATATGCACTCAGGAAGCACAGGGAGGGGGATAGATCAGGGGCAGTCCTAGCCTGGCTGGCCCGCCAGAACCAGGACACGCGACCAAATACCGAGATCAGGGGTCCAGACGGTAGGGTAGCCACATCGCAGGGAGAGATCCTGGGGCTCTTCCAGAACCATTACACAGCAATATACAGAAGCCCTGAACGAGGCTGTCAGGAACAGGTTGATTGCTTCCTTGCGCCCCTCAAACTACCCCAAATTGCGAGCGAGGATGGGGATCTCCTCGAAGCAGCGATCACAACCTCAGATGTGAAGCAAGCGATTCAGGCTGTAGCCCGGAATAAGGCCCCCGGCCAAGACGGCCTACCCCATGAATACTATAGCGTCTTTGCCACATTACGGGCGCCAAAATTGGCAGACATGTATGAGGCAGCGCTAGAGGAGGGGAAATTGCCCGCCTCGCTGCGAGAATCTCTTATAGTCTCGATTCTGAAGCCTGGGCGAGACGCGACGCAGCTGACCTCGTACAGGCCAATAACATTAATGTCCGCTGACTGCAAGATACTAGGCAAGATCCTGGCAGACCGATTGAGCCCAATGCTCCTGCCACTAATACACCCGGACCAGAACGGGTTTGTGCCGGGCAGGAATACCTCTCAAAATATTTGCAGGCTCTTTCATGTCCCGGACCGGGTACCGGGCCGCTACCCCAGGGCGGCGTGCCTGATCCTGGACCTAGAAAAGGCATTCGACACCCTGACCTGGCCATACCTATTCGGGATGCTGCAAAGGGTGGGGCTTGGCTACACCTTCAGAGGCTATTATACACGAGCCTCAAGTCCAGGGAGCGGCTGGGTAAACATACATCACCGCCCCTCCAGATCGGGAGAGGCACCAGGCAGGGATGCCCCCTCTTCCCTCTATTATTTGCCCCAGCCATAGAGCCTCTCGCGATACGGTTGCGCCAGGAGGGAGAAGCGTGGGGCATCCAGATAGCGGGTACTACGCATATTGTGTCTCTGTATGCAGACGACCTGCTACTGTTCATATGGGACATCACAGAGGATCTCAGCCCCATATGGAACACACTTTCGGACTTTGCATCCGCAGCAGGGCTAAAGGTCAACTGGGCAAAATCTCCTGAGCCCAGATCTCCCCCCCCACAAGTGATAATGGTCGGAGACTCGAACATCGCCTGGAATGTCTGCGCCCCGCGATACCTTGGCATTGAGTCTTATTTGAGGGCAATCACCGTAGAGCCCTCGCCGGAGCCAGGACCCGGGTAAACTTCTGGAAGACTCTGCCGCTGGCCCTAATCGGCAGGATAGCCTTAGCAAAGATGATCTTAGTGCCACAATTTCTCTACTGTCATCCCCCCTCGCTCTTTCTTTCGTGAGCTAGACACCCTATTGGGCTCCCCTATATATGGGGAAATGGACGCGGGAGTAGCCCTCTCAAAGCTACAACACCCGGCAGACCAAGGGGGACTGGTGGCGCCATCCTTTGAGGCCTACTTTCTCGCAGCGCAGCTCCAATGGTTGTCCCGATGGACAGTAGGACGGCACCTGGAGGATACCGCCTTGGAAGCGGGACCCATGACAGTACAGGCGATTTGCCGCTTGCTTCTTCCCGACGCCAGCCCTAAGTCGACATGCCCCTTACAAGTGGCGACTGCAGGCGCAAGTATGTCACGCATCCACCGAATGACGGACGAGACTCCCCAATACACCCCTCTGCTCCCATTAGCAGGACTCCCCAGAAGCGGAGGACACTACACTGCTCGAACGATGCACATTTGGACGAGCCACTCGGTCCTGGAGGTAGGATCTCTGTTCTCGGCTGCTTCCGTTTGACCAGCTCACGGAGGAGACAGGACTCCCACGAGGGCAGTTCCTGCTCCACAGGCAAATAATCCTAAACTGCCGCCACCTTTGGCACCTCTCAGAGGGAGAACCCACAACGCACCCGGTACTCCACGCGACACTCAACATGGGCTCAGGCCGACATCTAATCACATGGCTTTATAAAGCATTTTGAGATCTCAGGACCACTACTCTCACCTCGCTACGGCAGAAATGGGAGGATGCGATAGGACGCCCACTACCCGATAAGGAATGGGAACAAGCCCTAGAGTACCCGAAAAAAGTGTCCCGCAATACTCAGTTTAAAAATATACAATTCTCCATACTACACCGGTCCTATCTTACCCCGATACGACTCCAACGATTATACCCAGATTCCTCTGACCAAGATGCCAAGCCCCAGGCGCAACATTTAAGCACATGTTCTGGCTCTGCCCCACGATATAGCCCTACGGGAGCACAATACATAAGACACTGCTGGAACTAATAGGGCTCACAGATATCCACACCTGGGAGACCAGTATGATTGGGATATTCCGAAGAAATAAGACCCTCAAGGTTCAGACATGCTTTGCCTCCCTGGCCCTCTTACTGGCAAAGAGGGGGATTACAATGTACTGGAGAGCCCCAGAGGGACCCCCACTGGCAGCCTGGACAGGGGCAGTTAGTAAATGGGGCTCAGCAGAGGAGGATATAATCAGGCAGGAGGAGGTTAAGGGAGTACACGCAAGAAGCACATTTCCATGGAGTGGGCCACACTACTGCACCAATTCAGACAACATGCAGTAAGCACCCAGCAAACACTACAACAGACTAATGCGACCGAAATCCCGAGCCAAGATGCACAAACGTAACCCGATCCATAGGCTGGTAGTACAGCTTATACCCCCGGACACAGAGATAACTTATGACCTGGCATAGCCTCTACGGGATGGAATAGATCCGCGTGTAGCACGCATACTCGTCAACGCCTTGCTACAGGAGAGCCTTGCTTCCCCCATAAGAGTACGCACAACAACATAAATTTCCAACTTCCGGACGCTCACAGATTAAGATGACCCCATTCACCTTGCCCCACTTACCCCAGTTTCCCACCCCAGTTTGTTACCTAAGCCGGTAGTTACAGAGACCGGACACTGAACAAGACACACGACTCCTATTATAGCTATAGTAAGACACACCAAAACAAGGCACGGACACAACAGGGAAACCAATAGCTAATCTCACTATGAATGTGCCCTCTCAAGCCCCTGATGGACTGGTTAAATTACAATGTGTATTTATGATAAACGTGCCAATAGACAATACTATGTCAATGTAAGCTGTTTTGGGAAACTCAATAAAAATTGTTTAAAAAAGAAAAAAACATATAAGGAGGACCCTTATAAAATGAGTTTTATATTCCCAGGGTTAGGTGAAATTGCACATTTCACTCCCCACATTGTGATAAAGTGCTGCCCAAAATCGACGTTGGTGCTAGGAGCACTGTGGAGGGAGGATCTGCAATATGTTTACATATCCAGAACCCCTAAAGTCTCCCCTAGGTGTTCCAGGGGTGGGGATCCTGTAGATATATGCAGAGTACTTATAACATATGTTTTTATAAGCCCTGGTGCTTGAAAAGTAGCCCAAGTCATTTTTCCCATTGCAAATCCCCTGCCACATAGGTTAACATGGCAAGACGTTATTAACTAGAATTAATTAGAGAAGGCTAAAAATGCCATTCAAAGACTTCCAAGAATGGTACTACCAAGTCCAACAATATGATATTGTTGAATTTCTCCTAAAATGTACAGACAAGAAGTTATAAGACTTTCTTGTTTGTAAGCCCAGATTCAGCCTTCCAGTGGTCTGTCCTGATTGGTTAGAGTTAAGTGGATTAGCCAGGTGGATTAGCCAGGCTTCTTTGAAGAGGTGATAAAGAGCCCCTGGGGTTGAACAGCTCTGCTGGGAGGGCAGTGTTCTGTTACACAGGAATGCCAGAGCAGGGGGAAGAGTCGTAAACAATGGACTTCAAGGGAAGGGGAAGACACCAGTGTCGTTTACAACTCTACTCTTTTGAACCCAGCCAGATGCTAGGCTTAAGGAAGGAATGAGCAGATGCAAGGGGGAGAGACTATGGAGATTAGCCATCCTAGGGGGTGTGTTTAGCCAGCTCTTCTCTCCCTGCTGGAAAATCAGCCATTATGAATTTGGAAGAATTGGTGCACTCTGGGACAAAATAGTGCCACACTCTGCAGGAAGTGGTCATACCTTGGGGCGGTACCCTACACCCCACTGGACAGGAGTGACCTCCTGCTTGACCCAGAGAAGTTGGAATAAGTATCTGAGAGGGGCAGAGCCTCTCCGATCTGCTGCTTGAAACTTAAGAAAGCAAGACGGGCCATGCTGAGAAGTTTGATGTGCAGTTCCTAGGGCCTGCACTCTGAAGATTGCACCTTCTGCACCATCTAGAACTACAGACCTGTTGATTACCTTGCTGTAAAAGGACTAAAGAGTGGGCTCCCTGCAAGCTACAGGTTAACAGAGCTCACCTGGAACATCACCACCAAGAATCCTCAACCTGGAGCACGACCAGTGGATTTGTAAGGGTGTTGTCCAAGTGGATTGTGGGAACTGAAGTCCTCAACTTTCAAGGACCATCTTGGAGCTTCCAGACCCTTGGAGTGAGTTTGAGACACTTTGGGACCCTTTGGGGAACTTCAGGAAGAAGTTCCAGAAGTTTGGAGAACTTTGGAGCAACCATGGAAGAAAGCTCCATTAGGGTACTGACTCAACCTGGCCAGCCAAGCCGCCTGCCTTCAACCGCGAGTCGGCCTGCCGTCCAGGTTTATCACGCTGAAAAGCCACATAGGTCCTACTTCCAGAGTTTGACCGGGAGTAGTCAAAATCCGAGGCCGGCGAACCCTCACCGAATCTGGCCTGGTGAAGAGCATCGAGGGACCCCGCGAGAAAAAGCTCCGTAAAAGTTTCTAAATCAGAAGGAAGAAAAGGTGACCGGGAGCAACCGCGAAAGCCAAGCAGCCTGCCTTCAATTGCATGTCTGCCTGGATCCTTGGTTCGTCCCGCTGGAACGCTCCGGAGGTCGGCCTTCCATAAGTTTGACCGGGAGCTCGTCGCAAGGCAATCCAGCGAACCCTCACCGAATCCAGACTGGCTGAGAGCTTCGAGAGACTCCGGGAAGAAAAGCTCCGGAAAAGTTTCTAAGTCAGAAGGTAAAAACTTTGACCGAGACCTACCACGAGGGGTAGCCGCCCAGGGCTCCATCGCGGTCGGCCTGAAACTTTGACTTTGACCCGGTCTATCGCGACCAGATGTCCCGATAAGGCACTATAGGTTTCTATGTGCTAAATAATGCTAAATCTTTGAAAATTCATATCTACGGTTCCCTACATTGGAGTTTTGTCGTTTTGGTGTCATTTTAAAGATAAAAATATTTCCTATTTTTATAAATTGGTGTTGGAATTTTACTGTGTATTGTGTCTTAATTATTTACTGAATTGGTGTTTTTAAATGCTTTACATACCTGTCTTTGAAGTTAAGCCTGCCTGCTCGCAGCCAAGCTACCAAGGGTTGAGCATAGAAATAATTTTCTAAGACCTATTCTGAGCCCTATACTGTGTTAGTGGCCTTATTGCCAGTGGCAGATACACATTTGCCCCTACTAATAATCCACTTTCCAACACAGCTTGTGACCCACAATTTGGGAAGCACTGCTCTACAGTAAGTTTACTACTTTCCAGTACTCACAAGCCCAGATTGTAAGCTACAAAAAAAGTAGTCAATCCGGCACTACACATGGCCAATGACTTGCACCCAGTCTACTACTTCTGCAATCGTAAAGCTTGTACGTGATGAACAGTTGATTTTTGCAGAAAAAAGTGCATTTTTACTGTCTCTTGTTTCTGCAGTAGATTCTTTATGCCTAAAGACTTGGAGAAATTGTTTGAGTTTTTGTATGCACTCGAGTTTTTTGTGTGTACAGGCTGAGCCTGGTTCTTCAATTTTGTTTGTAGTGTGTGCTCTAGTTTTCAGAGTCATTTAATACACGCATCGATTTAGACCCTGTAACCTTTAATTCTGTTTTTATGGAAACAATGCATGAGGTTCTGCCAGCATCCTTTTCATAATTCAATGGTGTGGGAGCATGGGTACTTGAAGACAATGGAATAACATTTTTAAAAACAATCTGACTCCTGTTTGTGGCTGTAATCCCAATTCCAAGAGGAAGATCATGTTGCTACTCCACTGAGTAGGTCGGAGGAGAAAAGTATTTTTAAGCAGCCACCATTCGTAGGGGAGTAAAGTAGTAAAGTTAAGAGCCCATTTTAATCTTAGGGTAAGTGTTATTCTGGAACAATATCATCTCAGGCGTAAGGACAAAGCGCACAGCTTAGTGACTTCATGAAGAAATCATGATTACGCTTGCAATATTGGTAAATAAGCAGAGGAAAAGATGCTGAGCATGTTCAGGGTCAATGTCAGGGAAACATTTATGTTGCATGAGCTGCTGAAGTAGCCAAAGTCGGTTGACCATACCTCTGAGTACAAGCAGAAGTTAGCAACAGGGGCGAAGAAGAATACAAGAAAGGATGGTGGTATGATTTATAGGGAAATGGCGCCTAAAAGGGTGCGTTCACTCCGTATCTATTTCTGACCCAAGCTATCACGGTGCTGTAAGGTAGAGAGAACCACCAGCCTCCCCAAAACCTGTAGCCTAAGCTACAAACAAACATAATTACAATCCCTAGCACACGTTACAATTAAAACAGAAAAAATGACAGCAGTAGCTATTGTACGTCAAAACAAATGTAAACAGAAATCAGAGTGGCTTCTTTGTTCCTTTATTTCTTTTCCTCTGGTTCTTCATACACAGATCTTAGCCAACACGTGTTTCGTCACCTCAGTTAATATGTACATGCGACCTTTTCAAGGCTAAGTAGAAACATAAAGTCCAATCACTAATGTAATCCAGTTACTAGCTGCATAATTACAATTACATTTCTGTAATACCTCTACCGTGTCTTCTACTCATGTTGCCAGTAAATCTATACATCTCCAATTGGATCATGCATCTTTTGATCACACACTGGTCTTGATATCACCACAAAAGTGAGTAAAACACAAGAAAGTCCGATAATCTAATATCATTAGAACACTGTACATTCCAACAGTGAAGTACTATGTGCAGAATTAGATTCTTATGTGTGTCTATCTCACCATTATACCTCATATCCAGTGAATCAATACTAAAGGTCCAGCACCATAGCAATCCCACTTGTGAGTGCCACACCACACACACACACAAGTAAAAAATGAAGTTCAGAACCAACCTCCACTGTCTTCAATTTGCAATATCTATATTACAATAGTAATGACAAAACACAAAAGAGAAAAACATATGTATAAATAGAAAGGCCTCTGTATCTCTAAATGGTAAGTTCATTCCCAATCGTTGTCAGTACACCAATACTTATTACCCTACTTCAAGTGTGGTGATAATTCCAACCCACACGATCCTCCGGCGTGGGAAAAGTAATGGCGGTGAATTCCTAGTACTACGTCTCTCGGTCATCAATTATTAGGGTTCAATCACTGTAACAATAAATAAAACACTACATGTCCCAAACGGTGTCTGAATCTGGTCAGCAGTAGCTCCATTTACACATGATTGTCAATGTCACTGGTCAATGAATGTATTCTCCCTTACTCCATATATATTCATTATCGTTCCATTATATGTCAAGTTGAAGCCATCTACTAGGACAAAGGTGTCACACAAACGTCATTTCTCAAATCAAAAGTACCCCACTGACCCCAATTTCTATCCCAGAGTCAGCTCGGTCTCCTAAACAGACTTAGAGTATTCAGAACCGGGTTGTCTCCCGCTATTGTTACAACTCTGATACTGGCCTCAATATACCAACTGTTATCCTACTCAAGTCCCATATCACACCCAAAACTATCTGCAGGTAGAATCAACTCGCTACAGCTCCTTACCGTAATTCCTCAACCGCAATCGTCCTCCGCCAAAACGCCGGCTCCTCGAGTACGAGGCTGAATGCTGGGTTTCCGGCATTCTTACGCTAACGTCATCGGTCATGTGATCCGAACCATAATGGGCTCTCTTAGTTCAATTCCAGGCGCCATCTTATAATGTAGTATTTACAAAGGAGATCCTTACTATGCTGGTGCAAAGTCACAGCCATCACTTCCTAATTATCCACCGTATTAACCTTGTTACGCACATGCTTATCGAACAGTTCCATATCCCGATTCCACTAATCCAAAATGTAAATTTATTTGATAGTCGAAAGTCAAACGCAAATACACCTTTCTATATAGGAGATCACACTCCGTCTTTTCTTCAAAATACTCATCAGGTAAGATCGTATACCAAAAAGCAATATTTAGTAATACCTTTACTACGTGGCAGAATTTCAAATATGTGTAAAAGTTTCCATTTCCTCAGCCGAAGTCCTGATATGCAACCACATTGAAGTTTTGAGCATAAATCACCACAAACCGGGGGGTTTTAAAATTGAAAAAACACAGAAATGATCACCGTCTAAGATTAACGCACTAAAGTGTTGGGCATAACTCAATGCAAAACGGGGGATATCAAAAATAGAAATAAAATATCTCAGAATTGATTATAGTATAAGCTTAACATGTATTCCCTGCACCTTGTGTCTCTGCAATTCATTCATAGCAAGACGATGCACGGCTCATCTCTAACGCCATAAAGATGACTCCTAAGCCGCGTCCGCTTTATCTAAAAATCTTGTGGCCTGCCTCCCCGTAGACACTGCTCTGTTATCCTGAATCCAGAAATCGTTTGTACATACACCAAGCAACTATATTCCACAGTATAGGTCTCATCTCAAAGGACCCAGTGTCCAGTATACTGGCTGGTAGTGCTTCCCAAAGCATATTTCGCTGACAAGTCCTCCTGGACACAAGTAAATGGTGGAGAGAAATGTGAGATGCATCACTATTATACTTTTATCTTTAACATTAATTTATTCCCATGTCTTCCCCATTTATAATCACATCTCTATGTCAGTGACTAAATGTGCCATCCTATCCAATTCTGTATTGTTAGAACTTCATTTTCACAATACATGTTCACAAAACATATTCATGTTGTTTAAGGAGAAAGAAGAAGATGATCAAATTCATACAGTAATGTGTGACCACAATGTCTAGAAATGAACACATATATCTTCCCAAAAAATAGTGCAATTCCTGGTCTAAATTCAAGCCCAATTCAGTGGACCGTAATTTCAAAATCCAAGATGCCTCATTCCTCCGCAACATCAGTTTCCTATTCCCACCTCGTGGCTGTCTCAAGGTCTGGTCAATCCCATAAAATGTGAAGTTTATTTTTACTTTGGGAGGCACATTGCGCAATGTATGATGCAATGGGGTATCTAAGGTCACTCTGTTTAACTGCTCTCATGTGTTCCCCAATCCGCTCACGTAAAGTTCTGATAGTGCTCCCAACATATTTTTTGCTGCATCTACATTCAATTATATAGACCACATATTTGGTACTGCAATTGATATTGGACATAATCTTGTAGATTTTATTACCTGGACCGTTGAAGTCCATTTTCTTATTGCACACCCATTTGCAAGCCATGCAATGCCCACATCCATAAAACCCCACCGTATGTGGTGTTAGCCAGTTGGTAGTGACTCTAGTTCTGGAATAACTGGGACTCAACATATTCTTGAGACACATACCTCTCCTGTATGTTATGTCTGGTCTTGTGTTGATCGATTCCCCCAGGGATCTGTCTTCCCTCAGAATATGCCAGTGCCTGTTCAGACTCTTTACCAGTACTTTCAATAAAGTATTGTAATTCGTTACCATCCATATTTTGTCATCCGTTTTTTTCTTTTCAGTCCGTTCTTTCATTGTCTCCTGTCTATTAACCTTCCTGATCCTCGATCTGGCTCTCTCTAATGTGCGTCTGTCATATCCCCTCCTTTTGAAGCGTTCCATCATATTGCTGGCCCATTCCTCAAATTCGGGGTCGTAGCTACAGTTCCGTCTTGCCCTGATCAGCTCATCATACGGGATTGCCTTGATCTGGTGTGAAGGGTGAGAACTGGACGCGTGTAAAACAGAATTGCATGCCGTATCCTTGCGAAATAGCCTGCTATGGATCTGATTCTCCCTAATGTACAACTCTGTGTCCAAAAATGTAATCTTCTCCTTGCTATACTCAAAGGTGAACCTGATATCGCAATCATTACTATTCAGGTGTCCAACAAATTCCAACAGTTTCTCAGTGCCCCCTGTGCCATCAGGCAGTCATCGATGTAGCGCCCCCAGAACAGAATTGAATCATTCCATTTCATGCCCATGGTACTCCAGATCCACCTCTCCTCCAGCCAACCCATAAACAAGTTGGCATACGAGGGAGAAAATCTGGAGCCCATGGCCACTCCTTGTTTCTGTCGGTACCACTTCTCTTTAAATAAAAAGACATTGTTATCTAAAATCAGTTCTATCATGCTGATCAACATTTCTGTATGTTCCCATGCACTGGCAGACCCAGTGTTCAAGATCTTTCTAATGGCTCAAAGTCCCCAATCTCTTTTAATGCTCGTATAAAGTGCAGTTACGTCTAATGTCACAAGACTCATGTTTTCATCCCACGGGAGATCTGATAACGTCCCTAGGACATGCTTAGTGTTGCGAATGAAGGTAAATTACTCACCATTGGTTTCAGAAAAATATCTACGTACTCTGATAAGTCTTTCAGTGGGACCCTCGTTGCCCGATATAATGGGCCTCCCTGGTGGGAAGGGGAGGTTTTTATGCATCTTAGGGAGCGTGTAAATGCATGGGTACCTGGGCCGATCAACTTTCAAGTATAACACCTCATCCTTCTCTAGTAAGCCCATTTCGTGCCATTGCTTGAGATGTTTATTAATATGATCAGTCAGTTTCCATATAGGATTTGAGGGAAGTAGTTCATAACATTCGCAATCACTTAATTGTGATAAGATCTCCATTTCATAGTCAGTGCTCTCCATAATCCCAATGTTTCCCCCTTTATCTGGCTCTCTGATGGTAATGCTATCATCTCGCATCAAGTTTTTCAGGGCCTGTCTCTCCCCATACGTTAGGTTATCATTAACATTCATGGGTCGCTGTTTCCTGTCTATGTGCTTGTCTAGATCTGCCAGCACCAACTTATGAAAAATGTCAATATTTTCCCGTGTGAAGTGTGGGTGTCCATTTAGATTTTTCTTTCAGACCACTTGATATCGACAAGTCACTCACCACATTCAAATCTCTCATGACAATGTCCGCAGTGACAACCTCATCCTCACATTATGTGATTGACAGCAGCAATCTGGTATCCATTACATCCTGAATGGAAAGTTCACTCGAATCATACATCCCATATTGTTTGCTAGATCCTTTATTCACTTCATTATACATCATGAAATGTTTTTTGATTTTGATCCGTCTAACAAATTTGTAAAGATTGATTTTCAAATCACAGATATTCCCTGCATCTCTAGGTCAAAAACCAAGTCCTTTTTTTAACAATGACACATCATCGTTAGATAGGCATTTTGTCGACAGATTCACCACGTTAACATCTACTTTTTCTGATTCCATGACCTTGTTTTCATCCCAGGTCTTTCTTCCCCTGTCGCCCCCTCTTTTTCCCCTCCTTGTCTTGGGCCTGGTGTTGGGCGCCTGTTTTGTTCCCTGTTGCCTCTCATGATTCTTTGAACCTCCCGTAAAAAACGGTTCTCACTATTTATAGTGTCCACTGAACCTTCCCCTCTCTCTGATTCTCCTCCACTGGTGACCGGTGTATCAATGGATGTGGAACTCGAGCTGATAGATGCTCCCTCTTTAGCTTTATTCTGGTCATCTTTTGTTACCAAATGATCATATTTTCTGGCGAACGTAAAAATTCTATAATAGCGTAAGGGACCCCCTCTAAGAGGCGTATGAATATATGAACAACTAAGACAGAAAAGCTCCCTTATGACCTATATTTCTTTACCAGTGATTGAATCTAGTATGGGTTTGAATAAATGTACAATTACAATATACAAATGCACATCTCAATTTTTCAGATTTTTGTTTATTATACTAATTTACTTTTTCCTTAATAATAAATGCATTTAATGACATCTTATTTTCAAAAGTTACAAATAATTTTTTTTCCATTTTATTTATCCAAACTTTATGCCAGGTTATTATACAAAAATGAATACCAACATATTGACCCCCAATAAAATTAACCACTCTTATATCAGAACTCATTCATTCCTCACAGTCGTTCACAATCATACAAGACACATGTACACAATTGGGTATAGGGAATACACAGATGTAAAACGTTTCCAAAAACAAATTAGATGACCAAAACAATAAGGTCTGGACACACGAGGTCAACGCGCGTTTCGGTGTGGTAACACACAACGTGAACCACCTTCATCAGGACCTTGCCCAAATTGAATAGAGTGTCCCTCAGGCAATACAGGGGGGTACCTAAAGAACAACAATAATATAAATTTATGAACCCATACATAATAACAATTGTACTGTGTACACTCTTGATCAGACCACCTTATGATACAAAGATGAAAAGTCCCAAAAAATCACCAACCTAATTATACATCAGTGACAATGTTAGTTTAATATATAAACTCATTTTACCATAGGTGTACACCCGAATTTTTTCCTTTTTGGGGCCTCTCTTACTTGCCAGGAGAGGCTCCAAGGGGTGAGAAACACATATATGAAATAATAATCAAACAAAGAAACCCTAGCATATAGAAACCATAACCATCATAGTGTACCATGCAATAGAGTGAGAAAATGATAGTAAGGTATAGAATGCATAAATATAGATTTCAACATGCTTTACTTACAAGGTTCCCTGCTGGTTGTTGTTGCAGCTTGGAGGGGAGACTACAAGCTCCAAGGTGCCCTGCTGCCATTCTTGCTGAGGGGGAGGAGGAGGAGCCTCTGCCACCCGCGCTGAAAAGCGCCGACTTCACTCCGCTGCGCGGGACGCGCTGCTGGTTGTTGTTGCAGCTTGGAGGGGAGACTACAAGCTCCAAGGTGCCCTGCTGCCATTCTTGCTGAGGGGGAGGAGCCTCTGCCACCCGCGCTGAAAAGCGCCGACTTCACTCCGCTGCGCGGGACGCGCCCGGGCGAAGCCCGGGCCAAGGGCGGGCCCGTCCTTGCCCGTCATTGCCAGGAAGAGGCAGGGCAGGGCCACCCCCTTAACAAGTCGGATTGAACATTTCCATCTGGAAAAGGTACTGTGCAAAACATCATTTTTACACGGGGAAATCAAAGCTGAAGCAAACATAATTGGCCTGCAGATTCTTATTGTGATTGGACTGTGTAATTTTTAAACTGGTTTTGTATCTTGTTGTTGTTGCTGGTCACTGGTGTTTCCCTTTATCTTTAGTGTTAGGGTTAGGGTTACTACCTAGGAACTGCCTTTTTGTCCGTCTGAGCTATGGGGAAACGGAAATCTATGGAAAGCGTAGAGGCAGGTTGTAATACCAATAGTGGTGTAGGTAAGGGAAAGAAGGCTAGGAAAAATAAGAAACGCTCAGCTGGTAATTGTGTCATTGATAGAATTGACACTCTTATCACTGAGTGCGAGGACATCCTGGCCTCAGAACCCTTGTCACCACGTAGTAGTGGTTGCTCTTCACCTGCCCATGCAAGTCCGTTATGCCCAGTCGTTATCCCCGCTATGTTTCAGAAAGTTTTTAGAAAGGGCAATTCCGAAAACAACAGCAATATTTCACTTGTTTTAATAGAGGGTTCACAGGATGAGGCTAATAAAGATCCAGTTCCTAACACTGACTTGGATGTATGTGTTTCTTATCCCACAGTTCCTTGTTCAAATAGGTTTGATGTGCTAGCTGCGCCTGATTCTAATTTAGGTACAGGTACAGACACACAGCTAACAAATACAGCTCAAGTACTGTCACATCTGCGAGGCAGTGTAGATTTACGGACTCCTGTTCCTCATGGTGATTATACGACTATTGATTTACTCAAGGGGGAAATATCCACCATGAGACAGATGATTGAAGATCTCACTGTAATGGTCAAGACCTTATTACCTCTGGCCACACTTTTTCCGCAGTACCTAAGTAATCCTTCTCTTCCTAATAATAATAATAAGGAATTAACGGCTAAGACACTTCCAATTGAAAGGGATAATCCAAGCGGGTTTGTTAGGTCATGCCCTACATCCTCTACGATCCCAGTTTCTAAAAGCCAGAAATCAAATAGCAACAGAAATAATATTGTACCTAATATTGTACCTAAAAATGTTTTTGTTACACAGGGATTGACATCTAGAGAGTGCACAAATAAGTTGATACCCAGTCTGAGATCGGAGCAAGTTATACCTACTGGCATATCCTTGGACAGAAACTCTGTTGTTAATCCACACCAGCAGACTCGCTATTCATCTATTACCCCATATCTATCGGGCCAAACTATTCATATGACTAATGTCCCTAAACTTAGTATAAATGGTGTTCACGAGAGCTCAGACTTCCTAAAAAATAAAGTGATACACTGGATTCGACAAGTAAGGGGCTGTCGCTCTTTGATACGGGAGGATATTATTTGTACCCGTAGATGTTCATCCCCAGCTCAAACACATGATTTTATAGAACTTACATTATGTTCTATTGACCTAGCAGAGAACCTTCTTGCCTTGGAATTTAGATCTTGTCCCCCATCTGGCTCATCTATACAATTTAGGAGTATCCGCTCGCACATCAGGGGTGGTACAACTGGCACTTTGGAACAAGGGTCGTGCTTAGAAGCAGTTGACTGACTAGAAACCATCCATTCCCCTAATATAGCCCAAACTACCAACACTTGTAGCTCTGTGTATGACATACAACTTTCTTTATTAAATTCAGAAACATTAGATAATATACAAAACCCCTTATTAATTCCCGATGCACATAACAACGTACTGGAAATTGAAGGGAATATGGGACTAAGTCCGTATACTGAGTTCAGTCAGAAGACATGTGAGACGGGGTTAGACAAACCTTTAGTTCACCCTGAAGTGTCTGGCCCGCAAACACAACCAAATTTGCTTGATCTGGCAAATGATAGTTTAGCCATGATTCCCTCGTCTAACAAACTTAGGATTTTATCGTGGAATGTTGCAGGTTTGCAAAACAAACTTATACTCCCTAATTTTAATAAATTAATTGAGGGATTTGACATCTGTATTTTCCAAGAGACATGGAGTCTTGCACCCTTACATAAAACAGGTTTTGCTTGTTACTGCATTCCAGCTACCACTGTGGGGAGAGGGCGCCCCTCAGGAGGTTTGATCGTATGGGTGAATATTGCCAAGTTTATATGCACCCACTTCCAACTCACGACATCTTGAGACTGACTATCAGGGGCCCAAATGGCGGGGATGTTTTGGAGTTGTTTAATGTCTATAGCAGAGGAACTAAGGGGGGTAACCAATCACCCACTATCACGCTTTTAGAGCAGGCATTATCCAGCTGCCCGCCAGGAAATCGTATTATGATTGCAGGTGATTTAAATTGCACTTTCGAGCCCTTGAGCTCAGATGATTTGATGGAGTACGATAGGGCTGATGGTAAAAGGATAATACCTCGACTTAATTTATCCCCCATTAAAAAATGGACTAGTCTAGCCATTCAACTTAATGCACTGGCCACAGAGTTTGATCTTAGGGCAACAAATGGAAGGACTCCCTCAGACAAAAAGGGGGCATATACCTTTAATAGAGTTGGCTGTCCTTCTCGAATAGATTATATTTTACTAGATGTAAACTTATGGGACGAGAAGACTGACATGTTTGTAGGTGCTACGACTGATAGCGACCATAATCCCTTATGCATGACCATGACCAACCCTTGGGTTTCCATACTAAATCCCTCGACTAGTAGGGCACTAACTTGTACGACTAACATTGTTCCCTCTAATTGCAAGAGGCATCTTAAGTGGAATAGGGTCTCTTTGCACGAAGAAAACTTATTGGCTATTCGTAAAATCTTGTCCGAGAAAACAGTAGAACTTAGTGTTGTGGCTTCGGATAAATCTAAGCGTGATATGATCTCGATAGTCCACGTCAGTACTGTAGAGACACTTAGCTCGTACTTTCAGGCTCCTTGTAAGGACAGGACTTTGCGTGTCCACCACAAAACACAAAATCTTTGGTACAACTTAGATTGCAAACATAAAAGACAATCCTTGTACCTAGCGATCAGAAATAAAAACTGTTCTGGAGTTAAAAGTGCTAGGAAAGATTATAAAGTAGCCCTACATAAAGCTAAGATTGAGTGGGACGAACGATATTGGTTAGAGCTGAAGGATGCTAGTCTGAGTAAAAATAAGAATCTCTTTTGGTCCCTAGTGAGTCGGGGAAAAGATAGGAACTTAAATACCATACCCAATCATATTGCTGGATTGGATTGGTATAACCATTTTGTGAACCTGTATTCCCCTACAGAGGATGGATGTCTGGAGGAGCTATGCGGCACCCCTGACATCTCTCCTATAGGGAACAATAGAGAACATTTCTCGCGGGTCGAAATAGAGTCAGCAATCCTGAAGCTAGTTCCCGCCAAGGCCCCAGGACCGGACGGCCTGCCGGGTGATTTATTTTTGTCTGATCCTAGAGGGTGATCGTGTTATTTTTACTTTTTGTTCAATGCCATAGCTGCAGGATGCCCAGTTCCAGACTCTTGGAAAGGTGCAGAAGTGGTGCCTATTTATAAAAAGGCGACAAGGAAGAACCCTCGAACTATAGGCCAATAAGCCTAACTGATGTATTGCAAAAGGTGCTAGGTAGGGTTCTCTTGCAGAAAATACAATCATGGGCGGTTGAGGAGGATATCCTCTCGCAATACCAGGCGGGCTTTAGGGCCAATACCGGGACAATTGATCAGGTTTTTAGGCTAATGCTCATATATTGGAAAGTTGTTGTAATTGGGAAAGGTAGTCTCTATATGGCATTTATTGACCTTAAAACAGCGTTTGACCTGGTACCGAGGAATAAATTGTGGCAGATTTTAAATGATATGGGCATCCCACCATTAATTCTTAATTTACTAATTCGTCTCCACGAGGGTACTTATGCTCAAGTGAGATGGGGTGTCCAAGGGCAGCTAACGGGGCAGATTCCTGTTGGCAAGGGAGTGCGCCAGGGTTGCGTGATGGCTCCCACCCTGTTCTCTTTGTATGTGAACGGGGTGGTGAAGTTTCTCCAGGAGGACCCAGCCGACGCGCCAATCTTGGTGGGTGACAAAGTGCCAACACTCCTGTTCGCCGACGATACTTTGTTGGTGGCAAAGACTCCAGTTGGGCTTCAAAAACTGTTGAGTAGGTATCAATCCTTTTGTGATGCTCGGGGATTAGTTATCAATACTACGAAGACAAAGCTTATGGCTTTCAACCCTCCTAAATCCTTCAGGAACAACTTCTTACTTAATGGTACCCCCCTTGAGAGAGTCGGGAATTTTGAATATTTGGGCATGCGACTCTCGGACAAAATGCTCTGGAGGCCCCATATAGCTAAAATGCTATTGAATCATAGACGCGTGACTGGGGCAATAAGCAAAGAACATCGCTCCTCATATAGTAGGCCTGTTGCCCCAGCGCTCGCAGTCTATGAAGCAAAAGCAGTTAGCTCGGCTCTGTATGGAGCCGAGCTATGGGGGTTTGAAAATGTGGATGAAATAAGCAGGTCAGAGCACAAATTTCTGAGGGATCTGGTGATGCTCCCACGAAACACTCCTTTAATACCATTAATGCACGACATGGGTAGGCGTCCATTTGGAGCAATAGCCAGGCTACGACCTTTGCTCTTCTGGGCTCGCATACGGCGTACCGAAGAGCTCACTAATTATGCTTTAGCTCTAACGGAGATAATGAATTTGGATGTGAACCACAAGGTCAAGTGGCTATCATACGTGAAGAAAACAATGATGCAACTTGGCCTTAAAGATTTTTGGGATACCCAGATACCGCCGTGTAAAGCGGAACTTAAGAGATGTTATTGGGACTGGTTTGACAGGCAAGAAGTATGCAAGCCAATGTTGGGTAGATTGTCAGAAGAGTTCCTCTTGTTTAAGCAAGCCAGATGTTTGGAGCCTTACCTAGATGTGATCCAGGTCCCAAGAGATAGGACCTTGTACATTCAGTTTAGGTTCGGCACGCTCCCCGTTAATACCTATATTACTAAGTGGCATACAGCCGAGAACAAGACAGAGCACTGTCCGTGCTGCGGAGCGTTGGTCGAATGCATTGCCCATGTCCTCTTTGCTTGCCCTGCATATGCTACACCTAGGAGCAAGTGGATAAAACCAATATGTAGTGGCATGGGCACTCGTGACTTCCGGTCTGCTCTGCGTATTCTAAAATCTGATCCCAGCGTCCTTTTTTCATGTGGAGTGGCCAAGTTCTTAGGCCGGGCCTGAATAATAAGAATTAGAGCCATACAAAGTGTGACCCCAATGTAGACACACGATCTATTATAGGTGTTTAAATCACATACTATATTGGTCTGCAATGTAATTTTTAAAGTATTAATCATGATATAGATAGCATTAGCATTTTATTTATACGTTGTTATATAATGCTCACTATAACTGATTTGTCCCCTATATGTATATAGTGTTCTAGAATGAAATCTCTTTTATGACATTTGTCTAATGATTTTAACCAAATATGCTGCTATTAATTTTAGGGATAGCATTAGCACTTTACATATATATTGTCATATACTGCTCACCATAACTGACCTGCCCTTTATATCTACACAGTGTCCCAGAATGGAATCTTTTTTATGTTATTTGTTTAATGGTTTTAACCAAATATGCTGCTATTAATTTTAAGGATAGCACTAGTACCTTATACATACATTGTTATATGCTGCTCATCATAATTGACTTGTCCCTTATATGTACACAGTGCCCCTGAATGAATTCTCTTTTATGATATTTGTTTAATGGTTTTAACCAAATATGCTGCTATTAACTATATCTTATGAGACTGCTAAACAACCCTCTGTATTATATGATTCCCCTCTCTTTTTTATTGTACAGAAGCTATTTTTAATGTATATATGCTATTCGATGCTTTTATGACATATGCTGTCGAATAAAGCTATTTGAAATGAAATGATATCTAGTGTGGATACCTCTATATGCAAGACAAATAACAGTTCAACTTACTAGCATCCTTTGGGATAAGTCTCAACTCTTGAACAATTGCAGGTATGAATGAAGCTTGGAACAGCAGGGCCTGTGTCACAGATAGCTGTCAATCCACTACACTTTCTATAGAAAGTAAGACATTAGATGATGCATTAAAAATGGAATTAATTCGCCTAAAGGATATCCTCAAAATACGGCAATATCGTTGGAGCCTTCCCTATTAAAATAATATATGTTTACTTCAGAAATTCTGATCCAATCTGATGTTGGCCCTCAGGGAGGATATAAATAAATATTCTACAAGAAAAGATTTATATGAGTAGAAAATCTATATAGGTGAAAATTCTCCTTGTCGTGTTACAGTAACCTATTATAATATAGTCAGTCGAATTCATATACTCACATAGATTCTTATATGTGTAGGATTGCCTCTACGAAGTATAGTGCGTTCCGAGCCGCAAAAAGGAACAATATTCCCACAACTTAGCCAAGCATGCTCAACTGGGCATGCCTTCAATAGGTATACCTACAAGCAAAAAAGCATGTAAATATCTACCCCTATGTGAAGATGTCTCTACAGAAGGGCCATACAGTGGCCAGTTGCTACTAATACACATGCTAACACTGGGCAAAGAGTCCTGAGTCTTTCTGATCCTTAAACATAATCATAATGCCTTATCTTAGCTGCTTGAATTAATTAAGAGCACAAAATCAAGATAGAAGTAAAGGCCCAACGAGGAAGAGTACCGATATTATCTCTCGTAACAAGTGGCCATGCTGATAAGATCAAAAGCGTGGTAAAGAAGCTTAGTTGTGGCTAATATTCTACAAGAAATGACAAGCATATTGCAAAAGATATAGCGACAGCCCTACCCTCTCTGTCTGTAGATAAAAACGAACCCTTCACCATATCACACTTGCAAGCTGGCCACTCATCGATGAAAACTGGTTTAAAGCTCCGCGTCCATCACATACTGCAGGAACTGACGGGCGCGGGATCTGCCATTAAATATGTGATTGCTCATGCGCAGAAGAGCACACTTAATGATGCGTCAGTACGTACGAGGGCTATCACGGAAGGAAAACTACCATTATTTTAAAGAAAATGTCAGCGCCATCTTGATGTGTCTAATCTAATAACAAACGATGACTAAAACTAATATGTCTGTCGAATAGAGATATATGCAGTAATAGCAACTCGCATAACTACATAAAATTCCCTGAAAAGACACAAACCCCGTCTTTCACGTGGCAAGAACAGCAACGCGACCTTTCCTAGGAATTTTCTGTGTGGTTCAAGGTCAAAATATACAAAACCCTGCAATAAAGCGAGCTCCAAGGAATAACGTAGATTACCCAGTACACACAAATGGGTATATTAATGTTAGAAGTCTTGATAAGAACATAGATGTGTGTAATGCCAAAATCAGTACTAATGATAAGCACCATCTTGGGTGAGCTAAAATCATATAATATGTATATTCCATTCTTGTCGGCACAAATATTACAGGCTATATGTATATCAAATTCCAATAGATTATATCCAACTAGTACTATCAAACCTCATACTAATAATTTCAGAACTCCATGCGCAAAGAATGTTTTTTTTCCTTAATTATTGAAAACATAAGTTCCCAAAATAGGCAGCAAGATAAACATTATTTTTAGTAATCATCGTCTGATATAAATTAGAATTACGCAAAACCCATGCACAATAGGCTGGAAAGAATATAATGCAAGCTATCATGTTGACATTCAACTTTTTGTAGTTGGCATGTAGCTTCTGAGAACTGAATCTCAAGTCTATATTAAAAATACCATTTGTGTAGGAATAAAAAAAGAATATATTGACAAAAAGTGGCAATATATAGAAATACAGCAGTGGAAGATTGTTGGGCACTAGTTGCACTAGTTACTAACTTGTGTAACGATATATCTGTAAGAGACAGTAGTTAGTGACAGATTCCTTACCTTAGAATATCCCCAGGCGTCAGGCTGGATCCGGAAAGTTTTTGCGTAGCAGTACCCTTCCGCGTCGGTAGGCGGCGTCGTGCGGCTCCGCGTCCGTCGTCGGCGTCGTGATCGCCGGGATGACGTCGCGGGCAGTACTTAGGCGCCGCCCCTGCGCGCTGACGTCAGTTCTGTACACGACTTTCCGCGCCAGGAACGCAGAGCCATGCAAGAAGCTGACATAGGTGTCTGAAAAATACTAGGGCCCTGAAAGGGATGTCCTTAACCCTAGAAATCAGTTCGCAGAACGGGAGGATGGGTGGGCGGTAGGAATCTGTCACTAACTACTGTCTCTTACAGATAGATCGTTACACAAGTTAGTAACTTGTGCATCTGAAAGAGACACGTTAGTGACAGATTCCTTACCTTAGAATAGATACCCCAGCAATACCAACCCCGGTGGTGGGTCTGCGAACAAAGATCAGACAAGGAAGTCCTGGAGGACAGAACGGCCAAAGAAGCCGTCCCTCCGGACCTGACTGTCAAGGCAGTAATGCTTTGTAAACGTGTGCAGCGAGGCCCACGTAGCTGCCTGACAGATAACCGGCAGCGGAACACCGCGGCCCAAGGCCGTGGTAGCAGCCGTTGCCCTGGTGGAATGGGCACGCAGCCCAACAGGAGGCTCCTTCTTAGCCAAAGAATAGCAGGTCTTGATGCACAAGGTAACCCAGCGGGAGATGGTCCTCTTGTGCACCGCCCGACCTTTTTGGCGCCCACGTAGCCAACAAAGAGCTGGTCATCCACCCGGAAGTGTTTTGTGCGGTCAATATAGAAGGAGAGCGCACGTTTTGGGTCCAGACGGTGGAGCCTCTCTTCCTCTCTGGAAGGATGCGGAGGCGGAAAGAAGGTGGGCAAAGTGATGGTCTGCCCAATGTGGAAAGCAGTAACCACCTTTGGCAAGAAGGACGGACGCGTCCGAAGAACGACCTTGTCTGGATGAACAGACAGAAAGGGAGGTTTGCAAGATAGAGCCTGGAGCTCACTCACCCGCCGAGCGGAGGTGATGGCCACCAGAAAGGCTGCCTTCAGAGTCAGAAGACGAAGAGGACAGTTATGTAGAGGCTCAAAGGGAGCGCACATTAAAAAGGTAAGAACCAAGTTCAAGTCCCACTGAGGCATCACAAACGGAACAGGAGGGAAGAGGTGAGTAATGCCTTTTAAGAACCTGTTAACAACAGGGGACTTGAAAAGGGAGGGCTGATCAGGAAGCCTGAGGAAGGCCGAGATAGCACAAAGATAACCCTTGATGGTACCCAGGGCAGAACCCTGTTGGGCCAGAGAGAGAAGGAACAGAAGGACCTCAGAAAGAGGGGCAGAAAGGGGATTCACAGCCTTTGCTGTGCACCATGCCACAAATTTGTTCCACCTGCAGGCGTATACCACCTTAGTGGAGGGACGCCTGGCTGCCAGAATCACATCACAAACTTCGGGAGGCAAGTCGAAAGGAATCAACTGCCGCCGCTCAATCTCCACGCAAGCAAGTGTAGACTGGACAGGTTCGGGTGGAGGACCGTCCCCTGCTGCTGCGACAGAAGATCCTCCCGAAGAGGCAGACGGATCGGGGGATCTACGCTCATATTGAGTAGCTCGGGATACCAAACTCTTCGAGCCCAGTCCGGAGCCACAAGAATGACTTGGGCCCGGTCGTGCCGAATCTTCTTCAACACTCTGGGTAGAAGTGGTATAGGCGGAAAGGCGTACAACAGACCGCAACTCCACTCGCGACGAAAAGCGTCGCCGAGCGAGTGCCGCCTTGGAAATTCCAACGCGCAGAACTGATGACATTGCGCGTTCTCTTCGGTGGCGAATAGATCTAACCAAGGCTCTCCCCACTGTAGAAAGAGTCCTTGTGCCACTTCCGATTGAAGACGCCATTCGTGATCCATCATGCACCTGCGGCTGAGTTCGTCCGCCCTGGCGTTCAGGGAACCTGCCAGGTGTTGAACCATCAGGAACATGCCCTGATGTTCCAGCCATGTCCAGAGGCGCAGAGCCTCCTGACAAAGGGTCCAAGACCCCACCCCGCCCTGTTTGTTGCAGTACCACATGGCGGTGGTGTTGTCTGTGAACACCTGCACTACCTTCCCCTTGACAGAGGGAAGGAATGCCTTGAGTGCAAGTCGGATCGCCTCGAAGCTCCAGAAAGTTGATATGGAGCCGGGACTCCGCCGGAGACCAGAGGCCTCTGATCTCCGCCTCTCCCATGTGACCGCCCCATCCCAGAAGGGACGCGTCCGTCACAACTGTATGCTCTGGCTGGGGAAGGGAGAGGGATCTGCCCATGACCCATTGCCGGTTCGAGAGCCACCACTGCAACTGTTTTGCAGACCCCTCCGAGATCTGGACGTGATCGGACAGGTTGCCCTGGTGCTGCGCCCACTGGAACTTCAGGTCCCACTGCAGAGCCCGCATATGCCATCTGGCATGATTGACCAGCAGGATGCAGGAGGCCATGAGGCCCAGCAGCCTCAGGGTCATCCGTACCGAAACCCAGGATAAAGGCTGAAAGATCGGAATCATAGCCTGAATATCCCGGACTCGCCGTTCGGGAGGATAGGCCCGAAACTGCGTTGTGTCCAGAACTGCTCCGATGAAAAGGAGCTGTGGAGAAGGAATCAGATGCGACTTCGGCACATTGATGGAGAACCCCAGCGAGTGCAGGAGTTCGGCCGTAGTCTGGAGGTGGGAGACGACTGCCTGGGACGAGCCCGCCTTCAGCAGCCAGTCGTCGAGGTAGGGGAAGACTGAAACCCCTGCCCGGCGCAGATGAGCTGCGACCACCGCCAACACTTTCGTGAACACCCGAGGGGCACTGGTAAGGCCAAAGGGGAGCACGGTGAACTGAAAATGCTCGGGGCCTACCGTGAACCGAAGGTAACGCCGGTGGGCCGGCAGGACGGGGATGTGGAAATATGCGTCCTGCAAGTCCAACGCTACCAACCAGTCTCCAGGGTCGAGGGCAGTCAAGACCTGAGCTAGGGTGAGCATCTTGAACTTCTCCTTCCGGAGGAAGCGATTGACGTTCCGGAGGTCCAAGATAGGACGCATGTCCTCCTTGTCCTTTTGGGCACCAGGAAGTAGTGGGAGTAGCAACCACACCCTACTTCTGGGGTCGGAACATGCTCGATGGCCCTCTTGGCCAAGAGGGCCGTGACTTCCTTCCGCAGAAGTACCAAGTGATCCCCTGACATGCGGTGGAATTGAGGTGGCATGGCTGGGGGGGTGGTCTCGAAGGGGAGGGAGTAGCCCCTTCGGACAATGTCCAAGACCCACCTGTCCGAGGTGATGGTACGCCAGTGGGGAAGGAGATGGCGGACCCTGCCCCCTACTGGCGTGCTGTGCACCTGAAAGGAGGGACTAGGAGGGCTTGGAGGCCGCGGACGGGTTGGAGGTGGTGGCCTGACCCGCACGCTGGTTGCCCGATCCGCCACGGCGGAATCCACGTCCTCGGCCACGCGAAGACGCCTGCTGCGCGGGCCGGTGGCTGGGCTGCTGACGTGAAGGGGCGCCCCTACCGTGGCCACGATAGGGGCGAAAAGCAGAAGTCAGCGGAGGGCGTGTAGCAGAAAGGCCCAGGGACTTGGCAGTAGCCCGTGAGTCCTTAAAGCGCTCCAACGCATGGTCTGCTTTGGACCCAAAAAGACCGACTCCATCAAAGGGCATGTCCATGAGAGTATTCTGGACATCCCCTGAAAAACCAGTGGTTCTCAGCCAGGCGTGGCGTCGCAGCGCCACTGTCGTTGCAATAGACCTGCCCAGCGAGTCGGCGGTATCAAGGCCACATCGTATCGTGTATTTGGCCGCATCCCTTCCTTCCGCAATGGCGCGGGAAAGCAGTGTCTGGACCTCCTCAGAACACTGGGGCAAAACAGTCGCCACCGAATCCCACAAGGAGTGGGTATATCGGCCCAAAAGACAAGCGGGGTTGATGGACCGCAAGCCAGCACTGGAGGAAGAAAACCCTTCTTCCCAAATTGATCCAGGCGTTTGGATTCCCTATCCGGAGGGGCGGTAGGGAAGGCGGTTTGGGAAGCGGAGGCTTGGACAACCAAGCTCTCAGGAGTGGGGTGGACAGAGAGAAACAGGGGGTCGCCCGGCGCTGGGCGATGGCGTCGGGACACGTTCCTATCCACAGGAGCCCCTGTGTTGGGCTTGGACCAGGCGCCCAAAAGAACGTCAGTGAGGGCGTCGTTAAACGGCAGCACAGTCTCCGTAGAGGAGGCTGCCGGCTGAAGCACCTCTGTCAAGAGATTAGTCTTGACCGCCACAGTAGGGAGTTGGAGATGTAAGGCTCCAGCCGCCCTACGCAACACCGTTGCAAAATTGGCTTCCTCCTCCGTAGCCACGGGAGGAGACAGCATGCCAGTGTCAGGGGAAGTATCTAGACCACTGGCATCCCCTAGACCCTCTGTCCAGTCCTCATCGTACTGACACTGTTGCGCCAGAGGGTCATCAGACCCCTCCCAGTCCTCCTGGTCCTCCTCTGGTTCAAAATAAGGGGGAGGAGGGACATTTGGGACCCAAGGTCTCACGGCGCCGGGTCCATGTCCGGAGCCGGAAGGAACTGGGGGACGACGCCGCCCGGAGCCCCAGGCGGCGTCGAGAACGGCACCGGAGACATCGGCGCCGGCGGAGGTGTCGTTAGGTCGACCGGCGTCGATGGGGGTTGTGGAGCCGGGATCGAGGCCGGGGCCGGAGCCGGGATCGAGGCTGGAGGCACGGGTGACGCCGGGGCCGGAGCCGTCGGCGACGCCGGAGCAACCCCATCAGGGCCCGCGGGGCCCGAAGGCGCACCGGAGGGACCTGGAGGCCCGAAGAGGCGGGCCATGGCCGACAGGAATTCCTGCACTTGGGCCGGATCCGCCCCCGAACCCGGGAAGGACGGGTATTGCGGGGGCGACTCCACAGGCATGTCCGGGGCCGCGGGGACGGTGCCGGGAGGGGCCTCAGCCGAGTCGCGAGACCGGCGAGGCGAAGTCCTAGAGCGACGATGCTTTTTGGACTTTTTGTGTTTGGACTTACCGGACGAAGAAGACTTCGATGCCGACGACCGGTGTGGACTCCGCGATCGACCCCTGGACCTCTCACGCGACCGGGGCTTGCGCGGAGCCGGGCCTCGAGGAGCTTTCGAGACCGCTCTCGCAAAGCTTCGGGTGGAGGGCCCGGCAGTCAGAACAAGACTCCGTGTCGTGGCCTCGGCCGAGGCAGAAGAGACACTCCCGATGCGGGTCTGTGATGGACATCATCCGAGCACAGGCGCCGCAACGTTTAAACCCGGGCATCCCTACGACACCTTGAAGTCGATTCGAAGAAAAACAGTGAAAAAATTCACCAAAAAAGTTAGGCAAAAAATGACTAGGGCACTGCTCTTCCCGGATCTGCGCTTGCTGGCGCGGAAAAAGAAGAACTGACGTCAGCGCGCAGCGCGCAGGGGCGGCGCCTAAGTACTGCCCGTGACGTCATCCCGGCGATCACGACGCCGCCTACCGACGCGCAAGGGTACTGCTACGCAAAAACTTTCCGGATCCAGCCTGACGCCTGGGGATATTCTAAGGTAAGGAATCTGTCACTAACGTGTCTCTTTCAGATGTCAGTAAGATGGAACAATGGAGGGAAATTATAGAAATCAACAACATAGCCTTCATTAGAACAAGTGTACATGCACCTTGCTGTGTCTATCATTCCTGAAATAGGCACCAAAGAGTGGTAAATGCAAAGGGCTACAAAAAAGGAGCTATGCGTGACGATTAGTAATATTCCAAATAATTTCCTCATTTAATCCCTCCTTTACACTATTAAAGGTAAAGATCCAGAAGGTTTCTCTCCTTTTGCGAGTTATTTCAATAGGCAGACCTAACTTAGGTTTAACCTTTTCAAGAATGCACCAACGAAGATCATTTTCCCCATGGTGCATTTCAAGACAATGTGTAACCATCGGAGCTGTGAGTTTTTTTGTTCGAATAGCCGATTTGTGCTCACTGTATCTAATACGGAACTCACGGCTTGTTTCTCCTATATAGGCCAGCTCGCATGAACACAAGATAATGTATATAACATTTTGGCTCCTGCAATTACGGAGGTCTCTAAGTTTAGTGTTTTTACCCTTATATGTAAGGGTGTTAGTGACCATAGCCGTATCACAGGCATGGCAGGAGCCACATTTATGGTTCCCTAAGATGGGGGGTAAGCCAGTGAGAGTGGTCTGCTGGTAAATATTACGGGCTTCTGGTCTTGTGTGTACAAGCAAATCTCGGAGGTTTTTATTTCTCCTGTAGGCTACTAAGGGTAATTTTAGTTCCTCATCCTCGTGAGCATTAAGGATTTTCCAATTCTTAGTTATAATGTTCTTGATTTTATAATTTAGCTGAGAATGATTAATAACACATACTATTTGATCTTTTGGAGCGCGAGTATGACCCTGTAATAGGGCATCTTGATTATAATATTTTGCCCTTTTAAAGGCTATCCTGACCAACCGACGAGGGTAACCTCGGGCCAGGAGGCGTTTTTTCAGGGCATCTGCATGGGTAAGAAAATCATGCAAATTGGTACAGTTGCGACGTACACGCAAAAATTCCCCGAAGGGGATAGAATCCGTCTGACATGAGGGATGAAAACTCTGGTGCTGTAAAATGGTAAACGTAAAAATTGTGCCATTTAAGTAATCAAACTCATCTCTCCTTAACATTTTAGTTTTTCTTTGCTTGATTTCTGATCGATGGCATTGCATGACTTCATTTAAAATTGCATAGTTTTTTCTGTTGCCTCAGTACGATTTAAAGATTTAATTTCAAGTTCTAATACTTCTATATCCTTCTGTAATCTTGCGACCTTCCTATCGCAGTTCTCAATGAGAAAACCCATCAATCTGTTAGAATTGTTGGTCAGTTCTTGTTCCCACGCAACCAGTAGGTCTGCATCTAGGTCATCGTATGTTGGTATAATTTGGGATCTGAGACCCCTAGGTATTCTTTGTACTTTGATATATTGGCGCAAGGTGGCTCCGTCCCACCACTTGGACATCTCATTTCTGCGAAACCTTTCTAAGCGAATTAATTTTTCTCTCAGACCTTCTTGTCTTATAGTATTCCCTCCCTGAATCATCGATGCGGATGCTCTGTTACCTGTCATATTGTTAAATAGCTCTTCAGCTTCTTTATCTCTATTATTCCTCTCCTTGTCAAACATAGTCATAGTGTACCCTGGCAGCCCCCTATTTGCTCAAATTGATACAAGAAAAGATGGTGGTATGATTTATAGGGAAATGGCGCCTAAAAGGGTGCGTTCACTCCGTATCTATTTCTGACCCAAGCTATCACGGTGCTGTAAGGTAGAGAGAACCACCAGCCTCCCCAAAACCTGCAGCCTAAGCTACAAACAAACGTAATTACAATCCCTAGCACACGTTACAATTAAAACAGAAAAAATGACAGCAGTAGCTATTGTACGTCAAAACAAATGTAAACAGAAATCAGAGTGGCTTCTTTGTTCCTTTATTTCTTTTTCTCTGGTTCTTCCTACACAGATCTTAGCCAACACGTGTTTCGTCGCCTCAGTTAATATGTACATTAGAACACTGTACATTCCAACAGTGATGTACTATGTGTAGAATCAGATTCTTATGTGTGTCTATCTCACCATTATACCTCGTATCCAGTAAATCAATACTAAAGGTCCAGCACCATAGCAATCTCACTTGTGAAAAATGAAGTTCAGAACCAACCTCCACTGTCTTCAATTTGCAATATCTATATTACAATAGTAAAGACAAAACACAAAAGAATCTAATTCTCCACATAGTACATCACTGTTGGAATGTACAGTGTTCTAATAATATTAGATTATCGGACTTTCTTGTGTTTTACTCACTTTTGTGGTGATACCAAGACCAGTGTGTGATCAAAAGATGCATGATCCAATTGGAGATGTATAGATTTACTGGCAACATGAGTAGAAGACACGGTGGCAATATTACAGAAATGTAATTGAAATTATTCAGCTAGTAACTGGATTACATTAGTGATTGGACTTTATGTTTCTACTTAGCCTTGAAAAAGTTGCATGTACATATTCACTGAGGTGACGAAACACGTGTTGGCTAAGATCTGTATATGAAGAACCAGAGGAAGAGAAATAAAGGAACAAAGAAGCCACTCTGATTTCTGTTTACATTTGTTTTCACGTACAATAGCTACTGCTGTCATTTTTTCTGTTTTAATTGTAACGTGTGCTAGGGATTGTAATTGGGGGCGAAGAAGAAGACTGAGGAGATGGACTGGAGGGTAAATTAGAGGGAATAGCTTCAAGCACTAGTAAACATGGAAAAGTGAAGCATTCCAGTAGCGTAACAAAGGCCCCCGCAGTGCGGGGGAGGGGTGGCGGCCCTCAGCACAGTAACCTGGCCGGATAGCACCTAAGTGAGTCTGGGAGGGACTCCATGTACTTTGCAGGGGGGCCCCCTTACGTTTAGTTACGCCACTGCATTGGACCCATTACCCTGCATTCAAAAGGGTATCTTGCGGTTGGGGATTCACCACGTCAGTACATGCTAGTTTAACAGAGAGGAAAACCATATGGAATGGGAGTTGGACACTTGGGACATGGTACGAGATCATAAGGGAATATTTGGGTTAATGGCCAGAATGTCAAGCATTGTGGTTATCATTCACCATGGTCCCAGATATGATTTCTAACACAAAGAGAAAGGCTCATAAATTGTGGGAGGATATAGGAGAACTTGGTCTCGAGGGTGGTCATATGACTTTAGCTCATATTTTTTTTTTATCTTGGGTAAGATGAGCACTAAATAAACTAATTATGGGCAATGAAGTGGTGGTGGCATCAACATGTCCAAAAGCATGCACCAACAGCTATGAAAAGACTGTGCCCAAGGGCATGCCAAGTGGAAAATCGTTTAATGTTAATTCCTAGTGCCTATTGGGGTTTCACTTAGGACGTTAAACTAAGAATATAATTCAACAAAATACTCCTAATCATTGCACACATAGTTACATAGAATCAATATGTATTAATTTAATCAAGAAAAAAACAATCATTCTTACACATGCAAACAAAAAATCATAATACACAAGTGCCTCACACAATCGTTTCTAAAGTCTTAGCACGTTAGACAAATCTATTTTTTAGCACATTAGGGAAATACTGCAGAATAAAAACTATGCGTTTGTCGCTAAACGCAGTTTTTTTTTTTCACTTGTCCTGTGAGATTCGGTTTGGCTTGACAAAACAGCTAGTACTACACTCTCACCTCATGCTACTGACTGCTTTTCCACCTTCCAGGAACTGCTGCCACTGGAATGCATAGATGACTCATTTTACAGCTGAAAATTATTTTACACTATATCATCACACTGTTGCATTCAATTCTTTATCGCCTATATGCATGCTATACAGAAACAATAATATTTGCTTCTTTTTTTCTAAGCACTGACAAAGCCAATTGGTCAGGCTTTAATGTGATAACACCATTCCTGCATTGAACGAATGTATCACCATTTGTGAATAACTGGATTTACATATTGGCATGATTAAGGCTTTATCATTGCTGGTTATTAATATGGTACTTCAATACCCTACTTTGTAAACTTCACAAGAAAGAAAGAAAAAGTAATCTTAAAAAATTAAATCTATACTTTTACCAGCATATTACACTGTTGCAACGATGTATATTTACTTTTCTGCAATGAACTTAATTTGAAACTCCAGAAGATGTATGTTCTATGACAGTTATTTATTTTAAAATATAATCTTGATACTATTCAGATTCCAGGCCCTGCACAGGGAGCTGAAAGGCCGGGGGTATCTGTGGAACCCGCCCCCTCCCCCCACCTCACCATCGCTTTTGCTGCACAACGAGTTTGAGCTGCAAACACTCACCCGGACCCTTGTTTGCCTCTACATGCCATGGTTAGCCCCACCCCGTGCCAAAACATTCCGCCTGCCTCAGTTTATCCCCTGCTTCCAGGTGGTAAATTGCAGCAGAGGTGGGCTAGAATATTTAATATATTCAAAAAAAGGTGGAGTTTATTCCTTATTTTAGGGTCTTTACCAGAGATTACGTCCCCTCACGTATCCCCTCTCCAAATTCTGCATTACTTCTTGTAATGAGCCCTCAAGTCTCCAGCTACTCGCGATCATCAAGTCCACTGTGCCGCAGGCTTTGACCGGAACCGGGTATGTCTTCAGTAACTCTATGTTGTGTGAGACTCCTTCCCAGCTTGTGATTCCAACCTCTCCCCTATTATGAATCCATTCATCTTTCCCTGCGACTCCTGTACCTTCACTCCTTTTTGTAGCTTCTTGCCTCCTCGCTCTTTCTCCACTCCACCCCTTCTCATACGGCTCCAGTTTGTCTTCTCTGGTGATGCCAGCTTGCGCTCTTTGAGGCTGTAGGCCTTTTGTTTTCTGTCTTTAATCTCGCTTTGCTTTTAGAGCCAGTGTTCTCTCCTGGATGACCCTCGTTTCAGAAGAGGGATTAACTAGAGCTCCAAATCAGAGTTCTTACGGTTCTTGTAGCTCCAGTCCTCTCTGTGTGGCTCTTGCACACCCCCTTTTCAGGCTCCAAACTCTTTCCCTACTGGCACCAGCTCCCCTCTCGTACAGCTTGAGCTCCCACTCTTCTGTGGCTCCAGCTCTCTCTTCTCTTGTAGTTTTCGCCCTCCAGTCTTACTGCAGTGTGGTTCTAGCCTTACCTCCCTTGTAGCTTCCAACCTACAGCCCTATATCTTACAGGGTTCCAAAGCTCTTCTCCTGGGTCCTGTACACCCGTTTAACTCTTGGGTACGACCACTGAAATCATGTGGCTCCAGTCATCATTCTTGTTTGGTTGCTGCCTCTACTCCTTTGGAGTGACCAGCAGTCCCCATCCCACACCCTATTATTGAACCAGTCCCACCCCCTCTTAAGGCGCCAATCCCACCTCTAGGTTTCTGCTTCTTCTTGTAAATACCTCCAACTTTTCTTCAGTTCTAGTCCATCCCCTGGCAGTACAACCTCCACCCATTTCTTTCTCTAGCCTCCAATCTTGTGAGTTCAGCTTCTCATATGCCCCCCGTCTTGATACAGTGGTCCACGCGGCCCAATTTCCCCATTATTTTGAGTTCAGTCCTCTCAAATACCACTTGCCTTCCAAGTGCCCTTGATGCACTAAAATGACAAGAAACGTCACCGCACGACGGACTCATAACAAAGGCTTGCATCACTGGGAAGCTGTGTCAATAGCCATATTTCTATTTTCAACCAAGTACGTGCGTCTGTTTTGCTAAATATGCTAGAAAAGAGAGCCGTCAACACTGCAGGGTGCATCATTCACGCTGCTGCTCATTTGTGGCTGTGATAGCATGCATCAAAGGAGTTTGATTGGCCTTTGCTAAATAGGGTTTGATGCTTCAGCAGAAAAAAAGCATAATTTATGAAACCGCCATCATTTAAAAGGAAAATTGCATTGTCGTCTGCAAGAGACAGCTGCAAAGTTTTCCAAGTCCACCGGATACAACCGGGTTAGGTAAGTACAGGCGAATCTTGTCTCGCACACATTACACCCCCAAACACCCACCCCAAAAAACACACACACACACACACATTCCACCCCCAAACACCCATCCCAAAAAAAAAAACACACACACACCAAAAAAAAAAATAGACGAGCATTGGAACCGAAGGGCAAAAAACTTTACTACAGAAAGATTTTTCAAAACGTACTACCTTAAAATACAGATGGGCAATCCCGACCCCACGCCTTCCCACAGCCATGCAGTGCACCCTTTTATCACTTTCTTCAATACCTACAGTACCCTTTGGATGCCCGCTTCTTTAACAACATGTTCTACCAAGAAAAGTGGGCCACCATCAGCACCATAGCTTCCATTACCTTTTGGATCTCCTTTCCTTAAGGAAGAGCCTTTAACCAATAACTCGTCTGTCTCCTGTATGAATAGTCACTGTCTACTGTATGAATAGTCGAAAAGGAAAAATATATCGATTCAATCGCTCAATTCCGGCATAGACAGGTGCACAGGTGTATGATGGAACCCCTCCCCCCCCCCACCTGCAGCAAGATGAAGCTGGCCTCAATCTGTGCTTGTGTACCAGCATCTCATCTCAGTGTGGTGGGTTCTGTACAAACCCTTAGGAGACTTTCTCTTTATGCAGGTAATAGTCATCCAAATCGACGCAGCACTCTTGATGGCATTCCTCAGGTTGCATGGGTAGATTTTCCTTTTATTAGTGCAACATACTTTTAAACTAAGGATTCTAGAGCATCCAACCAGGATAATGTCATCTATTGGTAACCCAGCTCACCATCTGTAGATGCCACTCATTTTATGACTTCTCAGCTCGATAATCGCCTCTCTTTATATATGGAGGCTGCTAGAGTTTCTAACTTCCTTACTCAGAAAGCCGGGGTTTTAAGTCTCATCTTCAGGAGGGACCATGTCCGGCTCGCCTCTCGATGTCATTAAATGAGAGGTTCCACCTACCCTGAGAAGACTCCTAAAATACATTTTTCGTCAACTGCCAATCCACTTTCGCTCAGGACCACTTCATAGTTAAATAAAATAAAGTGTCACAGTAACTACTCTGATCAGGCAGACTGAGAAGACTTCTCTCTCAACCATCTATTTAGGCTGCCTGAACCTAATCATGGACCCAGCTTCTTCAAACAGTATTGCTTTAGTATGCCTAATCTGGGAATCGAACTTGCATGCCACAAAAAAGTATCCACAGACAATCACAGGCATGGTCTTGCCTTCCCGTCACTGAAACAAACACCTATAGGTGAGCTGACCGAACCTTCCAAGCCTAACTCTAGCAATATTGGCTCTGCGTAGGGACTAATTTGTGCAAGGAGGCATTCATCTCCAATGCCACAAGCCTCCTCCACAGTAAGGCCTGGTCAAGGCTGTCTGCAGGACGATGCAAGCCAAAATTAACAATTCCTTGTTGTGTCTGGTGTATTTATCAGTTATTAATTGCAGGGGAAACCCATGCTCTATGGTCTCTCTCTGAACCCGCCTTGAAAGAGCTCATCTCATCAACCCATTAGTGCAACTGATAAAAAGATTTTTTTTTTTTTTAAAACCCTTGCAAGGATCTTGGGATATTTGTTGAAAAGGGAGATGGCAAGCAGAATCAGACATGAGCCTCTTTTTGTGAATGGGGACTACTATGAGTTGTGTTTGGACAAGACTGCTCTGTGCATGGTATTTGGGCATATTTCCCCACACCGAGTGCCTGAATGCATGTAAATCTGCCATCCTGACTTATTTGGCCCTGGCCACATGCTAATCTAGCATTTGTGCAGATGCAACGCAAGGTCCAGGGATATGTCCTCCGACTAGGAGGGGTGCACCAAACGTGTCCTCAAAGGCGATACAGAACTAATGTCCCTACCCTTGATGTAACATTAAACAGAGGTGGCAGCTTACTGTGATTTGTGAATCCTTAGTATGACCAGACATTTATATATAGATCAATGACAGAGTGGTGTACTGACCCCTCTGGTCTAAAATTCCGATGTTATGTGTACCCCAGAACCTTACAGTGACAGCCTTACAGTGTGTATGTCAAGGGTGTGCGTGTGTGTATAATACGCCTGTAGTACATGAGTGGTAGTAAGGAGCTATGGGTGTATGAGTGGGAGTGCTGGAGCCAGAGGGATCCATTTTGGATGCCCCTGGTTTAGCAGGACCCAAGATGGAGGGAGAGGACAGCTTCCTCAGAAAATGGAAGTGTATTGCCTCCCTTCCTGTGACGGGAGGGTAGTAATCCAGACACTAATCATTGACTCCACAAGCTCACTGGGCATAATGCTAGACAAGAGTTTGAACATGCAGAAGCACATTAGTGCTCTCACCAAAGGAGCGAGCTTCCAAATGAGCATCTTATGGAAAATAAAACCTTTTCTCCTCCCTCAATGACTTCAAATCTGCTGTGCAAACTAAAGTGATCTCCAAGTTTGACTATGGAGGTCGTCACCACCTGGATGAAAGACAGCTGCCTCAAGCTCAACTAAGACAAGACCGAAATACTCATCCTGGGTCCCATCCCTTCAGCCTGGAATGACTCCTGGTGGCAAGCCGCTCTGGGACTCCTTCCACTCCTACGACCACGAACGTAACTATGGCAACATACTGGACTCATAGCTCTCAATGAACCGCCAAATCAGCGCAGTTTCCTCAGCCTGCTTCTACACACTCCGCCTGCTTCAAAAGACATTCAGATGGATCCCCACAGAATCCAGAAAAACTGTCATACACGCACCCATCACCAGCAGACTCAACTACGGCAACGCACTCTACGCTGGCATCACCCAGAAACAGCTCAGGAAACTACAGAACATCCAAAACGCCGCCGCCAGACTGGTCCTCAACATCCCTGCCGCAGACACATCAAGCAACATCTCTGACAACTCCACTGGCTCCCGGTCAACAAGAGAATCACCTTCAAGCTCCTCAAACATGCCTACAAAGCTCTCCACAACATAGTACCAGAATACCTGAACCACCGCCTCGCATTCCACGTTCCCGCCAGACAATTGCGTGCTGCCCATTGCGCCCAAGCCTCCGTCCCCATGATCCACAAGACCAGAACCGGGGGAAGTTCTTTCTCCTACCTCGCCGCCAAGAGCTGGAACATCCTGCCCCTCCACCTGAGGCAATCCGCGTCGCTGACCCAATTCAAGAAGGACCTGGCTCTTCGAATGATCTCTCACAGCCAGAAGAACCAGCAGCCCAACCACCCCTCAGCGCCTTGAGAACATCACAGGTGAATAGTCGCGCTTTTTAAACCCCTGATTGATTGGCTGATGGAAGAGCAACGCTCTGTGGGCTCCCTAGATCTAAGATGGCTCCACTAAGAGCCTCTCTCTTAACTCTGCTGCAAGACGCATCACAGGTTCTAAAATCCCTAAACTGGCTCCAATATGAAGCAAGGATACAACTAAAAATTGCCTGCAAGACCCACAAAGCCTTACACTTCAACACCCCGCTATGCCACGTACAAAAACATGTGCTATCTGGTGGTTCCCGATCCTCTAGAAGTGCCTGCACCATACTGTTGAAGCTGCAGAAATTCCATAAAAAGAAAACTTACAATCGAGCATTCTTGGGTATCGCCCCGAGAATTTGCAACTTTCTGCCTCCTGAAATCAGGACGAACCCTAGATGGCATCATTCAACAAGCATTTGCAATGCAATAGGTCTCGCAATTGCAAGATTTTGACCTATTGGCATTGTAAATGGCAATGCCATTTATTTATTTGTTTTAAAAAACTTGCAATAATAAAAGGCATTGTCATTTACAATACCAATAGGTCAAAGTTTCTAAAATGCAAGACCTATTGCATTGCAAATGCTTGTTTACAACTGGCATTCTGAACTCAAATATCTGAAAGTGCTTTCATAAGTGTTAATGAAGAAAAAAAGAGTTTCAGTGAAATAAAATATTTGTCTAAGATCACACAATTTAAGCTGAAAAGCCACAATTTATCCAGGTTTTCTAATTTAACTTTGTGCAAATCAGCCAGGAAATGGGCACCTAGGTGTCGTTAAGGCTTTGTTTTAATCTCTTTGTGGATTTTTCAGCAGTTTTTATATAGCATGAACTCGACCCAAATGTATTTGAGCACTTTACATGACTGTCACTTATATTACACAAGATGATATTCATTGTTCATAGGCAGGGGGGCGATTAAGTGATTTACCCAAAAACACAGGATTTTGAGCCGATTCCTAAACTAGAAGCTGGTCAGAAGTGCTGACCGTAAAGCCACATACTGGGTAGAGGGAGGCAGGCAAACAGACAGAAGCCATATGAAAACTCAGCTTGTTATGGGCTCGAAGTTCCAACAGGACCTTGAGCTGAGCCAGAGCCATGCCTCAGGCTCAAGCCTGGCTCGAACTTTCAGTGGCTCACCCACCTCAATTCGTAATGTAACCAATGCTGGAGCAATGCCATGCAGTTCAATGCTCCAAAATACAACATTTATATGCGTGGTACCCTTGCTCACAAGGTGGAATGTGGTTAGTTTTAAAGCCAGTACTGGCTGCTGGTATTACATCTGACATTGAGCCACCTGCTAGCTGCAAATAAGGGTATTATGCTGTTTCCATAGCTACCTGGCACTCCACTATTCACTGCATAAGTATGAGACATTTGGCATGTGCTCCACTATGGTAACTGACACGTAGGCAAGGATTCCTGCTAGCAATTTTGCCTGTGACAAAAAAAAACATTGCCAACAGATCAAATATGTTTTTAAATCATGCCGGTGCTGTTTTGAGAGTTGGGCTCAGTAGGGCGCCTGCTTAGCATGAATGAGGACTCTGCTGGCAGTGCGCAGTACCAGGGTGCCTGGAAAGCGCAGCACTGATTCCTCAAACACAATTTTAACAGAAACTCAGGTCAGGCTGTAGCTCTGCAGAGAAGAGAGGAGGAGCTGCAAGGCACTTCTAGGAAACCTGGCTCTCTCCCCTACCACAGTTCAGTGGGGGTAATGTAATGCATGAATCAGAGTATGCCTTGATCGCAGCAGATTTGAACACAGACGGAATCAACTCAGCATCTCATCTTTCCTATGTGGATAAAATGAGTACTACTGGAGAATATTATCACCTGTTATCAATGCCCTCCGTTTAGAGTGCGCATTGTGAGGTTGCTGCACACCCCTGACATGGAACAGCTTGAGGTCTATAAAAAGAATGAAGTGAGCCTACCAGAGCACAAAACAATAAAAGCTTGCCGCATCAGCTGCACTCATTCAATAAGAGATCTTGATGGGATGCATTAAGAAACTTAAACCCTGGTTGCTGTTCCTTACACACCGGATAGTGTGGTTATCCGGCGAGAAAGCTGCACTGACTGGGAAATGCACTGGGGTTTCGTGAACTATTTCTGCAGTACTTTAACATCCCCAGAGGTGTTATTTTAGTTCTAACTAAAAATGTTAAACCTAAACATAACTAAATGCGTATTGGGCACAATCCAAATTACTTGAACTAAAAATAGTTAAAACATTGAAGCACGAGGGAGTCCCAACAAGTAGAAACAAGCATTGGCATAGCCAATAGGTCTCGCCTTTGGAACCTTATAAGTGTTTAGCCATGCAACAGTTGATGTTGTTGCAGGAAGGATATTGTGCTGCATAACTAAATACTTATAAGGCCCCAAAGGCGAGACCTATTGGCTATGCCAATGCTTGTTTAATGTTTTGGCTGCACAGAGCTTGCCGAGCTTGTTTACATAATCTCCCCCTGGCTGCATCCATTTCAGGCGTGCTTGCTTGAGAGACATACACCCCACCCTCCTCCCTCTCTCTGTTGTGTTTTGCCCGCCCCTTTGCTGTCGTTTGTCTCCTAACCTTCCACCTTCCTTTCATTTCGGTTGTTTCCCTTAATTCCAAATCTGTTGTTTAATCCGGGGCAGTTCCGGCCTCATTGCAGCATACCAGGGTGAATAACTGGAATACATTTCAACACATCTACCGTGCGCAGCGATTTCACTGCAAACTTGTGTTATCGTACTTGCCCTCACTCACAGTTTGGTATTCTCTCTTCAGTCATGGGCATCCTGGGAGCTGTAGTTCTGGAGCTGGGCTTATTCACAAGATTCTGTGATTAGTGTCACTAGTGGGTGTCTCGATTTGAACAAAACTACATTTCCCGGCTCTTTCTGGCTGCTTCTTCTCGTTGTCCATGGAAGCTTGCCAGGCTCGCAGGGAGGGCGGTATAGCAAAGTGTGTGCAAGCCTAGATTAGTTTACTGGTGTTCACACCTGGCATCCATTGGCGGCAGTTGCCTGACGCCCCCGTGGGGTAGGCTGCACCATTAAATCCGGCCAGGGGAGTGGAAGAGACCAGTGTGTGTCAGGCTAGGCACTTGTTTGTTTTTCTCCCACTAGTCCATTTTTTATGTCAGCATAACCCACTCGCCTCCAAGTCAATTTCTTCTCCATTGACCTACAAGGCCCTAGCTGTTTATTCTCCACATGCGCCCCCAACCCCTGTCACCACCCCCACCAGCCCTACCATTCATGCAGTTGTGTGAGCAGTGGCCATAGGAGGATAGGGTGGTGGCTAGGAAGGAAGTCGGGTGTCGCGGGAACATTTGCTGTGTCGCTGCTGTGCTTTGAGGAGAGGCTGAGCTGTGTACATTAGCTGAATGACAGGGATCACCACATCTCCGCTCTGCTTCCTGCAGCCTGGGCGCTGGCCTCCGCGGGCATCCACGCGCCAGCAAAAAACGAATTTCACAGGTTGCCGCCTGTGATTAGGGTACGTATTAAAATAAACAAGTGTTCTGAATTAGTTGGAAAGGTCTTTTCAACCTGTAATGGTTTAATATATGCTGCGTAGGCGAGACCTAAAAAACTTTAACCTAAGTAAAAGGTCCCTTGCCCTCGGGCAGTTCTCAAAAAGGCTGTTTTGTGACCCTGACAGATGTACTTTAAAGTTGCTATTGTCTTCTGAGCGAGCTGTTCATAAATTATGAGCAGTGAATCACGACTTGTGAGGGTGAAATCAGACTCCGCAGTACCTGGGGTAGCAGCACACACATTCACGGTCCTCAAAGCGCGGAAGTACGGGTCCTGGGTTAGTCTCATAGAGCAGGAGTGGGCCGTTCAACAGGGTGACACGGACACCTAACTGATCGAATCACGCTTGCCACTACTGCCGCTCGATGATTGGCAACCTACCACCTCTCCCATTATGTCAGTACTTCACTGTGCCCACACTGATCCGGAGCACAAGGGTCGTCTTCTGAGTTAGGCGAAGTTACCCAGCTGGCAAAAGGCGGAACGTGCTGCACATAAAATTGTGTGCTAGAGGCGCGATATGTGTTAACGAGACAAGCCCAGTGCCCGATTTTTAGCAATGACTTCTTGCTATCGCACCACGTGGAGAACAGTGAGCTCTCTGTAAACAGGTCTTCCTGTAAGCAAAAACATCCCTATTTTCTGAGCACGTGAGGTTTTGCTGGCCCATACGTGAGCAGCTTATTCTTGACCAATGTTTTGCTTTGCATTTAGAGACTTGCAGTCTTGAACAGGACTGAAGATTAAGCGGGCGCCTTAATGATTAGCAATATATAAACTAAGTAATCCACTACAAAACACATACCCACCTACTGCGCAAGTAAACCGTAGTTGGCGCGGCGCTCGTGAAAACGGAATGAAACAAAAATGAAACAAAAAGCCCGAGAGCGAGCTGCGTGGCTTGAGGTGAACAAATATCGACTCCAGCAGGTCTCCCCAGAGCGAGAGGCCGTGGCTCAGCAGTCGGAGCTGGGGATCCGTGTTCGAGCCTGAGCAGTAGGCTTAACATCCTGGAAATGTTCTATCTGCACTAAATAAAATAAACTTTTAAAGTGAATGGCATCCCCAAACAGCTTAATTAAATAAAAGTATATATAATAGGCGAGCACCCAGAGCAGGGCGCAGCAAAGAAGGGCACGGCCTACCGGCTTCCGTGGGGGTAGCGGGCGAGTGAGTCCATGGTGAAGCCGGAGGAGGAAGACGAGGAGACCATAAAAGAATATAGTGCTCACCGACTACAGATGAACACACAAAAGCGGATGAAAACTGTAGTTGGGCAGTGCTGCTTCCGGAATAAAAGGAAGTGAGTATGGAACAACAGCCAATAAAAAGCCGGATAAAAAGAGCAATGCCAGAGTTAAACCAATGGCAAGCAGCATGAGAAATTACCTGGAGTTTCACACAACATACTGATTACTTGATGCCTCGGAGAGGCAGCGCATGCGCTGCTCTATGCGAGACCTAAAAAGGAAGTGAAAGCACTATTGATGAACAAACTCTTGCCCTAGAACCACCCCGTTGCCCCTGCTCTACAAGCACTCTAAGACTCGCCCTCCACACACTTGTTTATTAACTGACTTTTATGATTGTACTTTGATTTGTGGGTTTCAGAGAGTTACTCCTTCTTGTACTTTGCGTATTTACCTTGTTGTTGGATCCCCCAGCTTACTCCTCCTGGGCAATTGTAAAGTGTTTCGCTTATTCTTGATCCGCTAATCTCCAGGCCAGCTGCAACACATTTCCCTCACCCGTGTATATTACTTGACTGTTTATGATTATGCTTTGTTCTGTTTGGCCTAAAGTTTTTCTCCTTTTGTACCTTTTTGATTACCCTGTTGTTTGATCTAAATGACTCCTCTTTCTCGCTCAATTGTAAAACGCTTTGATACCCCCATGGGTCATGTTCGCGCTATATACATTTTTTAAAATAAATCATAAAGGGAAGAGAAACTCAGTCAACAAAAAACACAATTCAAAAAGAAGAATGTGGCAGGTATTTCCACCATGTATGCCACACATATTGAGGACACCACTTCGAAACAAGACATGGGCACCGACACTGCTATACAGGGTGGCAGATGTCACAATAGTTCACCAGAATCTTCAAGAGTTTCTGGTTGCGAGAGCAATTAATAAATGTATTCATGTTGACACACCAGATCAGCGGGTTAGCCCTCTCGACACAATGTATGATTTGGACATCCAAACTGAGGGTGACATACCGGGTACTATCAAAGTAATTTTCTGAGGAAATGTAACCAATACTTATATCATTCTCTTGGCTGAAGTGGATTGGCCACCTCAGTTTGTTAGGAAAGATCTAATAATACCATCTTTCTACGTCCTTGTTCCTGAAGTTGTCAAACAAGCGTATGCCATGGAGTGGTTTCCTGCATAAGCTCCAGCACTAAACCGCAATCATGTAGGCTGGGATGAAGACTCGCCTTATCACAGTATACCTATAAAGGCCAGCCCGCCAGTGCAACCAAAAAACTAAATTAAGCATGAAGCTAAACGCCCAGTTAGAGAAATTCAAACACAACTTGATTAAGGCGTAATCAAGCCTTGTATCTCACCAATGAACATTCCTGAGTTTCCAGTAGCAAAACCTGATCACTCATACCGCTTAGTCTTATAGACTATAGACATTTAAACAGTAATGCTTGCACTTTTGGAATACAAAATCACACAGCGCAGCACTAAAGAACAACATAGTGCGCAAACAATACAAAACCACTTTGGATATTTCAAATGGCTTTTGCTGCCAAAACATAGCGCCTGAAAGCGGGGATTTAACCACATTTACCGCTTTAGGGGTACAGAAACGATTCTGTCAACTTCATCAGGGGTATAAGAACAGTCCTGGTCTGGTCTCTGCCCGAGTAACATCAATTTTACATGAAATTGACTCAGAAGCATTGTCCTATGTCGATGACCTATCTCACGGATGATGATTTAAACACACATCTAGCCAGAGTAGGCCATATTGCTTTGAGATTCGCTGCACATGGCTACAAATTCAGCTTCCAAAAAACAAAATTGCCTATCCCAGGGTCCTATTTTTGGGATATGAGTTGTCAAATGAGGGCAAAAGTCTTGCACTACATTTCTTGGAGAGATATGCACTCCTCCAACCACCAAACACAATTAAAAAGCTAAATTCATTTTAGGGTTTCTCAACTTTGGTAGAACATATACACCAAACTATGCCCAACGGGTAAAACCGTTTTATGAATTGATTCGTCCAGACTTTAAGTACATATTGGACACCAGAACATACACAGATTCTAAGAACACTGTAAACAGACATGTTTGCATCCAGACACTTACACCCACGTGTCAACATAACAAACTTGGTGAACTGCATATTTCAGGGAGCTACTGGCTATACATATGTCAATTTCAACAAAGGTGATGATACTGTACCAATTGCATATAAATCACATTTATATTCAAATGCTGAAATGCGTTTACACCTACAGGAAAACTAGTGACTACAGTTCAGCAGATATTATAAAGGAAAGACTGTTGGTTCAGGGGAAACACATAGTTGTGGTTCCTCCCATTGCTGCCTTAGAAGCTGTCACCAAGACAAGCGTTCCCAACGCAAAAGCTTTACATCCAAGATGGATACAGTGGGCCACCTTCTTAACAGATACTGATGTTGACTACGTCTTTGTACCTACCTTGCAAACACAAGAATTCCTCCAATATGAACAAGAATACCCTGTGCCCAGGGACATTTTGCCTCTTGATCAGTATGATTATATCTTGTATACTGATGGTTCAGCCCAGCCTGCTGCTGTAACTAAACAGTAATATTCCGCCACTTCCACAGCAGTACACGGAGTCATGAAGAATGGAGAATTCCACTCTCAAAAAACCTTTACACAATCTCTAGGTGATTGTACTGCCCAGATGGCTGAACTCAAAGCTTTAATTCTGGCAATAGAGAATACAGATCCTGAATTCCTCACACTCCTAGTGTGATTCATATTTCTCTGTCCAGTCTTTTATTTATTTATTTATTTTATGTGTTTTATAGAGCGCGAACCAGACCCGTTAGGGTATCAGAGCGCTTTACAGAGAGACATAGGCATGTACAGAATAGGCATAGCATCATCAGTTACAGAACGAATGAAAGAGGCAGGATGCTGAATCTAGAAGGGAGGTAGGGCACATATTTACAGATTAAAATATCCAAGTACTCAAGACGAGATAACATATTTATAGATTGCATTAGTCAATGTTCGTGACAAGGCCCCATGTTTCTGAAGGGGGTGAGGTAGATAATCCAGAAGGAGGCAGTAGATGGCCGTAGATCAAAGCTGTTGTGGAGGTAGAGGCAAGTTTTAAGCGAGAAATTTGCTCATAAGGAATGTTTTGGCATCCTTTTTGAAGCGAGAGAGAGGGGATTCTTTTAATGAGCATTTACATTAGTGGCCCTTGAATGTCTTCAGAGATTCAAAAGGGAACGCTATAAAGCATAAACTGCTTTGGGTAAAGGTAGCACATCTTAAAGAATGTTTGCCAAGGGCTCATGTAATTCATACATTGAGTCACCAACATGCTGGAATACACGTAGTAGGAAATTCATTGGCTGATGAAACCCCAAAAGCAGCAGTTAAGACTGCTGTAGTAGCTGCAATTACTCATTTACACACAAGAGTGGATGGTGACATCTTAGTAGCTGTCAATGCTTCCCGCAGTGCCACACCACTATCTAAAGCAAATTCCAGCAAAATACTCCTACCTTCTGAGTGCCCAAAACATTTCTTTTGCTCGCATTCCCAGAGAGGAGGATCGAGTGATACCAAACCAAGACTGCAAACTAGAATTAATCATAGCTGCTCGTGAGGGGTTAGCGTCTACCCATGCTGATTTGGTGGCAGTTTCCTCACCACAGAAATGCTACTGGGGGTATGGACTCTACAAACAAACTAAGCAATATGTCCTGAGCTATGACATTTGTCAGCAAATTAAATGTTCCACTGCAGCTCGCCCAATTGCAGACACCTCTCGTAGTTTCAAACAAACCATTTGACACCGGTGCTACAGGATGCTTACTATGAGCCATTCTTGGATAATTCGGCTCACTGGATCCCTGGATTCTGGCTCCTCCACTGCGGTTATACTGCCAGCTGGCACACCCTCAGCGTCTGCTGATTGGGCTGGATATGACCATGTTTGTTCTTTGGACATGCAGTCTGGGCCACTGTGGAAGCAGTCAGGGGAAGCGGGTGCCTTCCTCGATCCTGTTGACTCTCTGAACATGGGAAACATTTAGTGAGCCTCCTAAATTTTAATTTGGCACCTTGTTTTCATTTCAAAAGGACCTTTTATTCGTTTTTAACAACTACGTGCCTGTAATTGGCATTTTTAATGCAGTAAGGCTTTAATTCGCTTTTATTATTAAAGTGCATTTTATAGGTTGAAGCAAAGTCTCCCTCCAAGGAGTGGGTGTTGTAAGGTTCAATGGGGCCCGAGCACGTCTCCATTTTAAACTACATGTTTAAACTGGACATCTTTTTCTAACAGTGACTCTTTACATACTTTACATTTATACGATAGCATACTTAGAGACTGTCCTGCATGCAGCACATTTCTTAGTAAGCATGTTATCCAATTGCTTGTACACTTTGTCCAAGGCTAGATACATTAAACACAATGCCCTTGCATTTGGTTGCCCGGTTGTAGACCGCTTGAGTCTTAAGGCAAACAATCACATCAGCTCTGCACTGTTCGACACAGTGCGATTGGAACAGCTCTTTTATTATATAAACCGCCTCTGAGCCAAATTCTGCAGAGGAGCACTTCTGCTGGGATTGTCCTGGAACGCTGTGCACTGTGACTCAGATGCAGCCCTACTGACTCTAACCTTCATCCTGCAAAGGACGATAGCCTGTTCTACACCAAATCGGCTTCCAGATACATCAAACACAGGTAATGGGGGGTTGGGTTGTCCCAAGAGTTCTGGCAAAGGGCCCTCCTACTATGCTCTTGCTAGTGTAGGTTGAATTCTATAGAAGTATAAATATTAATATAATTATATAATCATATAATAACACACCAATGTTATAATGGCTGAATTGTTTATCTTTTCACCTTTCTTGTAATGTTGGTTACAATGCTATGTTTCATCCTACTAATAATTGCAGATCACACTTTTTACACAACAATACAATAGCTTCAATAAATGTTTGAAAAGCCAATTTGTATCTTTCTTGTGGCTCCCTTGGGCATGCTCCAGCAACAATGAAAGGGTATATCTGTTTCCACTATTTCCTTGGGGAATTACAGTGGTCATATTCGGAGTATGCAGATACTATCTGGTACCCTGGTATGGTTAGGGGTTCAGATGGGGCACTGTGATCTAGCTCAGAATTGGGCAAAAATACACTAATGATATGTGTGGACTTAGTTCCCATATTCTGACAGTTATGGAATCCGGATACACAGTCCTACTTCATTCGTAGTAACAGTATGACAAAGGAGGCACCTCATTGCAGTAATACAGATTGGCCAGGTATGTCAATCTGGCATGCACCTCGACACTGTGAGCCTGATGCATCTGGGAGCCTGCAGTTGCACCTTGCTGCTGTAAACCTGATAAATCTAGGAAGCTGCAACTGTACCTCGCCACTGTGAACCTGACTGGCGTTGGAGGCTGCAACTACATGTTGCCACTGTGAGCCTGATCGCCCTGGGAGGCCAAAACTCCTGGGGTATAGGAGCCGTGGTTCCGGACCAGCCGTGCTACCTTCACTCAACAACGTCTGCACCAATGACGCTACCAGACTGTATTGCCTCAGCTGACCAGCGAGAACCAGCGCGCAAGCATTGCAAGATTTCAATTCGTCCCGAGCAAAAAAACTCAGAGGTGCTCCAATGAAGTCGAGCGCAGAAATTTTCTGCCCAAAGTAAACCAATACTAAGAACAACAGACTGTGTTGCATTCTAAGTCCATGAGGGGCAAAAGTGATAATCTGCACCTGGGACTAATTCATGCCTCTGAATCCAGATACAGGGGGCTGTAGCTTCTAGGGGTAGCCGGGTGCCCGTGCGGCTCCTCCGCTAAGGCGGAGGAGTGTTGCCACACTGCTCCAAGAGCAGGAAAGAAAAAAAATTAAATGATAATAACATTGTTATTTTATTTTTCTTCACTACGGAGCTAGGTTAGGGCGGGGCTGGGGTCACAGGGGAAGGAGTGGTGGGCACACTCTAAGTGCGCTTGATGGTTTGGCTGGTCGTCTTGGGCCAACACCAGTGACAAATGACCTCAACTACCACAGTTGGGGGTCCAGTAGTCCCTTATCAGCCTGGTGGGGAACATGCAAAGGCTCCCAGTCCCGTCTGTGCACCGAACCATGGCGCTCAGACCAATCACAACACTGTATTGCAGTGTTGTGATTGGTTCAGGGAAGCCTGTGTGCTTCCTGCTTCTGGGACCGAAACGAAAGAGAGACAGCAGCCGTGAGAAGGTAAGTGGGTTTTTTTTGGTTCCCCTCCCCCATCCCCGTCCCCCCGACACCCCTGTTCCCTGCCAGCCGCCACTGGCAGGGTGGAGCATGGACACTAGACACTGGAGTGGGAGGGTGTAGTGTCTTCTGTAGACCACAATCAGAAATAAAACCTTGTATTCGCTTTCCATAAATTAGACTGTTTAGTATTTAGTTTTGTTGTGGGATTAAAGTATTTGTTTTTTGTTTTTCTAAAAGACAAACACTGATCTGGACATTAATGTATTGCAGTTGTTTCGTTAACTGTTGAGTTGTAAGCTCATGTCCCCCACAATACTTACCTGATAAGCCTGCTGTGACTGCTTGCCATCATTACCCTGAGAATCAAGTAGGGTTGATCCCTTTTCCTCATATATCTTTGTCAAGTAGCTTGATGGGTTGGGAATGGTGTAATGAGAGAGTTAGGGGAATGCTATGCGATTCCATTCTACATTCTATTTTAATCTATCAGGGAATTCCTAAGGGTCATAATGTAGGTATTCCTCAGTTTTCCTGCCAGTAACTATCTTGAGGCTGAACGGGCGCAAGGAAGGCAAATAACGTTATTCACCATATATCCTTTTTGGGAGCTGCCACTTCTGGTGGTCAAATTTCCTAGAAGCCCTACATGAGATTCTCCTTCTCTGCCTTGCTGTCACGGACTTCATTTTTAAAACCATCCTTCCTCCTGACAACACTGTATGGATTAAAGATATACAACGTCATGCCTAAACAGAGATACAGTCTGAGACACTAGATGTCATCAGTTCACGTGACACTTTCAGCACATAAGACATCAAAATCTAAATGCCCCTTTTGGTTGGACTGTCTGATCATATGTTCAATGATCTATTTAATACTTCTAAGACTGGACCCATTAGAGACAACATTCAGTTCTACCCCAAATAATACCACTCTTCATCCACGACCTTTGACACATTAAGAACTTTATCCATTCCTTGCTCCTATTGGCATGCAATCAATACACATGATTTAAAGGTTCAGAAACAAGTTTATTTAGACATTTGTACATAAAACATTCTAAAAAAAACACACTTAACAATTAAAACATTTAAAAAGACCCCCTCCTGGCTACCCTACCCCCCAACCCATTACATTTCATCATTAAAATTCTGTTTGACAGATCGTAAAAACCGAGCAATTCCAACTGCCACATCTAAATAACGCATTTCAGACAATGGCTCCACAGCTTTGTTCCTATGGAGAGCATCATATTTAAAAAACAGAGGTCTTAAAAACTTGATTCGATTTGCGAAATAAAAAACGCAGTCCATAAGAATATGCGTAAGGGTACATTTAACTTTCAAGGGGCAGGGGCAGAGACCACTATTATTCTGCGTCTAATCCTGTGTGGGCGGGATGAGTAGATTGGATTACATCCCACCCTAACCCTTAATATTTAATTTCTCAATCCTGGGTCTGGTAACCGTAATAAATAAGAGAAGACACTATCCTGGCCCAGTGTAGCAATCGAGAAGCTAATGGATGATTTCTTCTTTAGATACAGTAGGTCAATCGATTCCGACGCCATAGCAACAGATTCTCCAACTGTACCACTATTTAAATGGAGGTTCCTAAGTGCAATTATTCTGGTTCTTACGGCCTTTGCCCACATCCTTTCACTGCTTTGGATCTCTTGCCAACACAATTTGGAGACTTTAACAACCTCATCATCCTCCAACAATGTGTTAAAGTATCTTAGAGCCCGTGTAGAGGCCGCCATGTTCCAAGAGATCAGATTGCACTCTCTCCTTATGACCTGAACCATGGTACCTTGGGGGAGTGACAGGAGTCTTTTAAGCACTACCCCTTCCAGTCTATCCCATTCATAGGTTGGATCAAGGGAAAAAACCTCTCCCCCATACAGGCCTAGCGGAGGTATCTTCCCTTCATAAGCCTTTAATAATGGGATATGAGATAGCCCCCCAAACCTACCATTGAATCTTGACAGACAACTGGCCTGCATTAGGGCCTTCTGCTTAATGGCATCCCAATGCGCACCCAAATTCAGATTTCTCCTAAAAATTAAGCCCAGATATTTATATTGATCAACTTGCTCCAGCACCTGCATACCTAAATACCAGGAGAAACTCTGTACTTTGTCCAAAGATCATGATCTTGGTCTTTTCCAGGTTGTTACGGAGCTGGTTCTGCTTGCTATAGGTTGCCAGGGCATTGAGTTTCCTCTGCAAACCAATTGGGGTAAAATCCAATAATACCAAGTCGTCTGCATAAAGCAGACAAGCAATATGCTGGTTCCCAATTTTTGGCGAAAAGGACTTAGATTGGGAAATAAAGGTTGGGAGGTCGGCCAAAAATAGACTGAAGAGCAAGGGTGCTAAAACGCACCCCTGGCGCAGGCCGTTGTCGATAGAAATTCTTTGTGATAACCAACCAGACTTATCTAATTCCACCTGAGCCCAATTACCAGAGTGCAAGGATTGAAGTGCCCCAAGGAGGTTTGGTGGAAGGTTCCAGGTGGCAAGTTTTCCCCACAGAGTACCCCTGTCTACAAAATCAAAGGCTGTCCGGAACAAAGCAACAGCACAGCCTTTGATTTTCCTCCAGAGCCTTTCGAATAATGGCCCACAGAGCAAAACAGTGGTCTATGGTGGAATGACCCTCACGAAATCCCCCTTGTTCTAGTGGGATTCTCTTAGTTTCAGTGGCCCAATCTTCGAGTTTAAATAGGATAATCATGGAGAATGTCTTTAGTGAAATATCCAAGAGGCTTATAAGCCTATAGTGCATAGGGTCTGTACCACTCCCTTTTTTAAAAATCGGTTTCACTATGGACCCCTTCCAGGAAAAAGGATAAAGGCCATACATGGCGATCCAGCTAAACAAGGAGGAGTAAATCGTAGCCCACCAGACACTATTTGTTTTAATTATTACTGCTGGGATGTTATCGGGGCCAACCGCTCGGGAGAGTTTTACTCTCTCGATAACAGCCTTAACTTCTTTTACTGAGAACCATACGACTGGAAGAGTTTGCCCGTAAATCTTCTGAAATCCATCTGAAACAGAAGGTCCCCTATATAAGTCTGTCAAATAAGTGGCCCACTGGGCCTCCAGAATCATACAAACAAGTGTGCCCCTATTTTGACCTTTAAACTCATTGACCTTTATCCAGAATTTTTGCTGATAATTTAATGATATGATTTCCTGCATCTCATCCCACTTACTGTGGTAAAAGGCTGCCTTTTTCGTCTGCACGAGGGATTTATATTGCCGTTTAAGTTTAGCCAACTCTTGGGTGGCTGTAGGGACACTATGACGCCTAACACTCTTTGCTCTCTGTCTTACCAGTCGTTTCGACTTTTGGCAATCCGAGTCGAACCAGCCCATAAGGCCCTTCGGACGGGATTTTGCCTGCACGCCCTTTTCACATATATTTACTGAAATGCAGCCCAAAACTTGTTGCACAATATTATTGTACCACACAACATCATCAACAGAGCGACTAGCTGTTGAAGATGCATGGAATCTAAGCGTGTTGTGAGCCTACGTGGGTAGGACATCTCTAAAGGCAGGACCCTCTCCGGGGATACTGGCTCACACAGGTCAAGAACTGCTATAGTTGCCCAGTGGTCACTACCCTCATATTTTGCCACCTCAAAACTCTTAAAAAGGTCAAAATGCCAAAGGGACGTGAATATATAATCAATAGGGCCCAAAGACTGGCCCTGCCGGAAGGTTGCTACTGCTGGTGAATCATTTTTGAATCGTCCATTTAAATAGATCAAACCATGGCTCGCCAGCCTTTGACTCAACACTTTAGCCTCTTTTTTGATGGTACCAGGGGGAAACTGTGCGGAAGGAATATTATAAGAAACCAGTGCTTCCTCTAAGTGCTGGTCTAGCTGTACAGGGAAGAGACAAGCATTAACATCCCCCGCCATTATTATCACTGCTTCCGGATATTTTGCCACCAAATGCTGGAAAGGAGATTCAAATAATTCTAACCAGCGTTTCATTTGCCGATGATCTTCTTTGTGGATATAGACAATTATGAGTAAAAAGTAACTAAGAACGGTTTTACCCACACCCATTTCAACCACTGAAATCTGCAGACCACTTGAAACATTTATGACCTCTAATGGTCTCTTAATCACCTTGGTCGATATTAGTGTTAGTACACCAGCCGATGCTCTCCCCTTATCCCGGCCTGGCCTTTACTATTCAAAGCCATAAAGCCTTCTACTGACTCGTCCTCTCTTAGCCAAGACTCCTGAAGGAATACCAGATGGAAGGGTTTCAAACTTTCTTCCAATTCACCGCTGTTCCTCAAACGTTTGAACCCATGGATATTCCAATTTAGGATTCTCAGATTTTGAGAGGACCCCTCGTTCTAGGATAAGGTGGGCCTAGTATTCCAGTCACCATCCTCCAGCAGGTGCTGCAGGGGGGGGAGAACCTATTATCTTGAGCCCATGCTGATTGCCTAGACTGTGAGAAAGGTCTGTCATTTACTATAACCACTCTCAGATCGGTGGGTGGCTACTTTGTTGTGTCGCTTTTGGCCTTAGAAGCTGGATATATGGTATAGATCGTTCCCATTGAGTAGCAGATAACCCGCTATGCATATTTAGAATGGCCGGTGGAGACGAGCCCAGCTGGGATGCTAATAATTGAGGGCTCTTTTTTTATAGGGCACAGGGCCTGTAGACCAACTTTTGCTAAATCTTCTTCGGCCTTAAGTACTAGGTCCGCAATATAGAGGGAAATGAAAAACTCTAGAAACTTCTCTACCTTGTTCGCCCAGTAGGAACCCAACAGACGTTAGGTCCAACGAGGTTATCCCTGAGAGGGAGGGAATTTGTTGGAATAGCTGAAGAATTTTAGAGCGATTCAAGGGTCGAAGTTTCTTTGCTTTTTTTCCTCGACGAGTGATATCTAGCAATAGTTCTGAGCTTGCTAATTGCGACCTGATGGAGGATTCATAAGCAGAAGAAGGTTCTTTGGGCAATTTATTCAGAGGCTGAGACTCAACCACCTTACTGCGGGCTGCTATTTGATCTTTATTAGAAGAGGTGGAACGGACTGCCAGGGATATAGGAGTGGGATCCAAACTGGTTTTAGGGCGGGTTTTTACATTATGTTTTACCTTTTTACATGTCTTTTTACGTGGGAGTGCTACCACCATGAGGTCTAGAATGTTAAACTTGGGGGCAGATGCCATTACTGTGTTTCCCTTTCGTACACAGGCGTTTCTTTTTGCCCACACATGGGGCACGGGACCCAAGTAATCCATTCCGAGACCTTACCACTATTGTACGGTACAACCTTGTGGTGAATTTAGAGGGAATAAAACAATGCTGCTTTTTCCTCACAAGCATAGGATATTTAGAGATATAAACAGATCCCTCCATATTTAACTGACATTCGGATTTCCCTGGAATGCCACTATGCGTCCCCCAAGGCTCTGTAGCCGTTACTAACGCAGATAATTGAGTATTCGAGAAACCACCCAAATTATTTTTAAAGGATTGCAATTCATATCGAATATCATTTAAAAAAATGTAATGGTCCACTTGATTTGTCCTTATTGACACCAGCGTTTCCAGAATCCCATGCAAAGTGGTCTGCATTAGTAACACCACATCCAGCAAAGATGATGAAGAGGTGGGCTGGAATGATATAGACCTCCCCTGCGATCCAAGTGTGGAATTTGGCTCCCCAACCATACGTCATTATATGATGACGAATGGCTAGGTCGATCCTGTTGGTCTTCTCGACAAGGTGACTGGGAGGAGCTGGAGTCATCGGGACAGAATGATAAGGAAATATTCAAACGAGGAGCAGAAGACAATCTTGGGCCCCCACTTGCGGTCGCACTTATACTATTGGATGGAGACATTGAAAGATTGGCTGTTTGCACTTCATCCAATGCTGTGCATAAAACATCTGTTGCCGAGCCCGACGCACTGGGCTGCCCATGGGGTGTCTCACCCCCCTCCTCTGAAATCAGTTGGGCTCCATTATGAAAATATTTAAAAACAAAGTTCCTTATTGAGGTTACTAGGGGTGAGCATGGGACCTCACTTAATAAAGCGCTTTGATCATGTTGGGCAGACCCCTTCTTCCCTCCAATTTTCCTCTTTTTACTGGCTCTCCCCTGCGATTTGCCTTGTGGGACGCCAAGGAGAGGTCTCTTATAGCGAAGCACAGGGGGCGATGGACGGGAGGAGGTATTCATTTTCAAAGACAAGCAGAGCTAGATGAGGTTAATAACAAAAAGCAAAAAAGCAGAGAGCAAAAGGCCGAGGTTAAAACTTACCTCCTTCTTGAATACACCCAACTATCGCTGCCACCTCCACACCTCCTCACCGCATAGCCCAAATGTTCTCCAATGTTCTTAAGGTCCTTCAAATAAACAAGTCAAATCGGAGGACCGATTCTTCAGTTTTCCTCACTCGTGGCCACTAGGCACTAGCAAGCCGCGTAGCGGCTCCACGGCTGAAATATCGCCCCACCGTTACAGTGTCACGCGCGTGGCCAAAGAGGCTGCTGGTCTCTCCGGATCAAAAAGGAACATCAGCGTCCACCAGTCAGGTGCCAGAGGGCCAGCTATCAGATGCCTGGGTGCTGAGGAGTGCAGAGGGGGACACCCTCCCGCCCGGTCGGCGGCAGACGACGACGATGATACAAACGTAAGTGCAGGCGCCGGGGCTGGCGCTGAGCACCGGGACTGAAGCTGGAAATCGATGGCGGTTAGCGGAGCTGACGAAGGGGCAGCCTGATCACCCCGGAAGCGGAATCCTGACTGAGCAGACTGAACAGCTGAGGCGCGGACCAGTGGGCGGAGCGGCAGAGTAGCAGCAACAGGCAAGAAGGAGGCCGTCCACAACACAAGAGTATGCGCATGAGAGCAGGTATGCAGCATGATTTAAATAATTCAGAAGTCTGGTGAGGTTCATCCAAAAGTATCTAGGCAGGTTAGCGCCAGCTCGCTTCAGATTCCCAGACAAGTACCAGTAAACCTGATTTACTTGCTCCTGAAGCTGCAAGAGATGATGCTGTCTGGTCCAACTGTGCGTTAGGCCTTTGTTTTAAGATAGAGACTTAGCAACACTGAGGTGAATAGGTCATTAATGAGGAAAAAGAAAGATATGCTTAGCAACTTCATCCTTGCTCCAAGTATTTTGACCTATCCAGGTGACAGATGACGTGAAGGACAGCGGAAAATATGCACTGATGCTAGGGTGTTAGGCTTATGCAACTTTCAGGCTGCCCAGGACCGTGTCAGTTGGACTGAATTTGTGTCTCACTTGTAAAGGGCTCTGCTGGGCTGTAAGGAGGTATAGATTGCCTGCATTCTTTTCAGGCTGTTGGCCCCGCCTGCATAAAATGTTCGCTGTGCTTTCCTCTTTGAACGAGCTTTAGGGAACTTCATTTTTTTGCCCCTGTTTTTACAGGGTCAGGCGCAGCCATCATGATTTTACACTTCATAGTCAGATTGGGGGTATCCCAAAAACACCAATGAACCACTCTCAATCATTATCACCCACAATAATGAATGATGATTACCTTCTCTGTTTTATTTTTCAGTTTCTATTTACTACAATAACAAAAAAATATTTCAACTCTGAGCATAAACATCTATCTGAAAAAAACTGCATTATGCATCACAGTGGGCTAATAAAACAACAGTGAAGAATTATTGGTGGTTTGCATGTTAACAGTTTGAATCCTTGTGGGGCCAACTTAGCATGTTATCCTTCAGGGGCTGTGTTAAGGAAATTTTTTGTTAGCAGTGCATCATATTCAATATTCAAGATAGAGAAATGGTTGCTCCAAGGGAAAATGTGAAGAAAGAAAGTGCTCGTGAAGTAAAATAGAATATGCAAGATGGGATCCAATCAAACAAAACAATGGTTCATCATTTTATATACATTACAATCATTAGCAAAACTGGTCGTGATTCATGATGGCACCAGTTCTACATAGGGGCCTGTCCAATGGTTAATTCATGGTTGTTCTTTTTGTTCTTTCACAAAAGTTTAGCAAACAACGTTTGTCTGTAAGCGGGTAGGACTGGGATGATATCGAGTACAGGCCCCGGGCGGGGGAAAAGTGTCGCCGTTTCGACCCTAGTGCAATGAGGGCAGTTTGTATCCTCTGCAAGCGGGTCTTCCTCAGGACAGAAAGGAGGGATGGGGGAGCAACTGATCATGGGTGATGCACAATTAAGGTGCCGCCCCTAGGCATGGATATTAAGGTCCGCAATAGAATTGCAGCTTGATAGCAGTATAATTTCAAATTAATGGGTGAGAAAAATCGCCCACGGCGTCTTAATGAATCATCTTTACACAGCCCGGGAGAATCCAGCTGGCGAGACTGCCCTCATTGCACTAGGGTCGAAACGTCGACACTTTCCCCCGCCCAGGGCCTGTACTCGATATCATCCCAGTCCTACCCGCTTACAGACAAACGTTGTTTGCTAAACTTTTGTGAAAGAACAAAAAGAACAACCATGAATTAACCATTGGACAGGCCCCTATGTAGAACTGGTGCCATCATGAATCACGACCAGTTTTGCTAATGAGATTGTAATGTATATAAAATGATGAACCATTGTTTTGTTTGATTGGATCCCATCTTGCATATTCTATTTTACTTCACGAGCACTTTCTTTCTTCACATTTTCCCTTGGAGCAACCATTTCTCTATCTTGAATATTGAATATGATGATAATATGTTATGAAAAGTGACCGAATAAAATAAGTGTTGTATATATGAAGTCCATTAACCGAGGTGTATGAAAGAAGGTAGATTTATTTAAGCTTAGTTCCAGGTTAAGTTCATAAGAAGAAGATAAGTAGATGGAAATTAGCCCCACCAGGAGCAGCCTCCCTGCCGCTCAGCCTGCCTGCCACCAACTGACACTCCACACACAAGCCAGGCACATCAAACATTCCATGAGGTCATCAGGCACTCTAACACTCATACTAGCTGAGCAGCAGGGAAGACACAAGTCAATTATAACATATCCCCCTTCCTTAGGGAAACAAAATGCAGAAGTGAAGGAAGCAAACCCAACAATAATATATACAATGCATACTAAAAGAAAAGCATTTACATTGCATTTGCAGTCACAAAATAAAGCCATTGATATGAACCCCATCCCCTCCCTTGGGGAAAAACCCACAACACACACTACCACCCAGGGCGGTGGAACAGAGCTGGGGCACACGCCGCACCACAACTAACACGTAACAGGGTACACACCACCCTTGAAGACCAGAACTGGGGCACTCACCACCCCCACAACCTCAACGTAATAGGGTACCGACCACCCTAGACACAAGAACTGAGGCACTTATCGCCCCACAACCTACACGTAACAGGGTACACACCACCCTGTGGAACAGAACTGGTGCACTCACCGCCCAACAACCTACACGTAACAGGGTCCACACCACCCTGTGAGACAGAACAGGGGCACTAACCGCCTCACAACCTCAACTCAATAGGGTACTAACGACCCTTGGAAACAGAACTGGGGCACAAAGCTCCCACAACCATACCAAAGTAATGGGTTACCACCACCCATGAAAACTGATTTGGAGCACTACCCGCCCCACAACCTCACCATAAAATTGTACACAACACCCTTAAAGCAGAACTGAGTCACACACCACCACACAACCACAAAATAACATTCCACTCCCCACCCATTGGAAATAGAACAGCATTACACCAGGAAAACACATGCATGTCCACAAGCACACACAGCAATACATGACATGTAAAACATAACAAACCATAGAGAAAGTCATTAAACACCCTTGAGCGATATCTCACCCGAGGTCCTCATCCAAAATGCATCACTCAGCATCATATCCAGCTTTTGCACAGAAGGCTTCAGGAATGCAGTTATTAGACCTCTGCACGTGGAGACAGAATGTTCGCCCAAAAACAGTACATACAGTCAAGTAGAAAGGGAACCAAATCCACAGTGGCTCTAACGAAATAACCACACACCCAATGCCAGGGCTCTTGGATGTAGGACGACGCCAGTTGTTGCTCCGTTAAGACGATGTTTCCAATACCTTTATTGAAAATGACAACCCAAAAAAAACGCAGTTTGCACAGCGTGTAAGAACGTGGTTGGCAAACGTGTACTTGAAACAGCATTAAATCCATAAGATTCAAAACTCCAATTCCAAAATGGCTGCACACACCGGTGACGCCGCGCCGGATGGCTCCCGGCATCACTGTGCTCAAAAACATCCACAACAGCCATGAGCCACACGTCACTAATGGTCCCACAGAGGAATGGCAGAACAGCAGGAAGCAGGTAGGACAGCGCGCTCAGCGATAGCTCGTGACCTTTTGAATGTGTAGCTGCAGTTCAACTGTCATTGAGAAGTCGTAACCTCATTAAAATCAGCGTAAACAAAGTACTCACAGTTACTGAACAATGCCACCAGCAGACTCTGCCCCTTATTGAAGTGTATAGGCTCACGTGTTGCTAATACTCCCACAACAAGCCCCTAAAATTCCTCTGGGGTGCCGAATTGTCAACAATTTTGAATCCACGGCATCCAATAAGTTGACTCTCATAACAGAAAACACAGCAGGATGTGCGGAAACGTTAAATTCGTTGCACCTCTTGAAAACTCAACCAGCTTGACTATTATCCTTTAAAGTGTGACGCCTCACAGGGGTGCCGGTTTTCCCAACACACGTCACTGGTGCCAATTCCCTAAGTACCAGTTTCTACTGCCAAAGCAAATTAGCAGCTTCTCCCTCTACTGTTGAAAGGACAGCTGTGCAAGAGCAACTCCTCCATGGGTTGCAGCAATCACACAGTAGCTGCACTAAAACCAGCAGTAGAATGTCAAAACACTGAAACCAGCAGTAGAATGTCAAACACCCTGGGCTGCAGGCTGTCCAGATGATCAGGGACACTGGTGGGGCTGACCAGGGTGTTTCCGTTACGTTTCCTTTTCTTTTTCAATCAGTTTAGTATATTCCTTAGTTCCAGTAGATCCTTTACTCCTTTAAACACAGTCTCTTTCCTCAAATCTGTAGGTTCTTTATCCTTGATTCCTTTAATTTTACATTGCATTTCAAAGACATAGATATTAACCCCAAATAAAGACATAGAGATTAACCCCCCTCCCTTGGGGAAAATAAAGAAAAACGAGCATTGCGAGGGCAAGGCTTAAAACTAAGTGTATTGGGCACTAACCACCCAACAAAATGCCGTGATAGAGTACTAACCACCCTAGAAAATGGCAAACAATAGAATTGGGGCACTCACCACCCCACAACCTCAACACAACAGGGTCCTCACCACCCTTGACCATAGAACTGGGGCACTCACCACCCCAAAACCTCAACACAACAGGGCACTCCCCACACTTGAAAACCAGAACTGGGGCACACACCACCCCACAACCTCAACGTAATAGGGTACTAACCACCCTAGACAATAGAACTGTGGCACTCACCACCCCACAACCTACCCCTAACAGGGCACACACCACCCTGTAGAACATAACTGGGGAACTATCCGCCCCAAGAAACTGGACTAGGGCACTTGGCTCCCACAACTTCACACACTATCCCAAAACAAACTGGGGCACTCAACTTCACCGCCCCACAACCTCCACGCAACCGTGAACACACATCCCTATGAAGTAGGACTGGGGTACTCACCACCCCACAACCTCAACGTAATAGGGTACACACATCCCTATGAATCTGAACTGGGGTACTCACCACCCCACAACCTCAACACAACAGGGTACTCACCACCCTTGACCATAGAACTGGGGCACTCACCCCCCCAAAACCTCAACACAACAGGGCACTCGCCACCCTTGAAAACCAGAACTGGGGCAGTCACCACCCCACAACCTCAACATAATGGGGTACACACATCCCTATGAAACAGAACTGGGGTACTCACCACCCCACAACCTCACATAATAGGGTACCCACATCCCTATGAAACTGAATTGGGGTACTCACCACCCCACAA